>JAQPZY010001360.1:0-642500 GCA_029931535.1 Margaritifera margaritifera
CTTTTTTTCTCTCCAGTCTGGTGTATTCATCCAAATTTTTTACAAAAATAAATGCAGCAATAATAACATATAACACCAAAAAAAACCAAAAAAAAAACACAAAAAACACAAGAAACAAAGTTCACTTTCGGTAATGCTTGTGTGGTTTGAATTTGAAACACTGGAGTTTCCTTCTCACTGTCTCTCGTGGTGTTTCGTCTTCATAGGAATCCTGTTTTCCTTTTCTTCATCTTCATTCTCACTTTCGTTCTTCCATTCTTCTTACTCTCTTCTTACTTTTCTTTGATGATATGTTCTTCTTCTTCTTCTAGGTTTGTTAATTTTGAATCCACTTCCTCGCTCTCCTCTTCTTCCTTCTTGATCTTTCTGAGGGCATACCGAAGACCAATGTCCTGGTCCTTTACAATGAAAGCAGATATCCTTTCCCGTTCTCTCTCTTTTTCTGTTCACGTTTATGGACCAATCTGGAGCCCAATGTCCTTTCTCTTGACAGATGTAACAAGTATCGTCACTTTTTATCTCTAGTGACAGAGGAGGAGGAGTAGTCTTTACTCTAACGCGTACGTAGTATACTTTTCGAATCACTGACCTCTAAATCTCTCACCAAAAAAGCAATCTGGTCTTTTTGACTCTTCCATCTTGACACTTGAAAGTTCAATCAACCAAAAGAATACTGATTCTGAAGGTAAGAAGCTCTCTCTCTTTATATTATCTCTTCTGTCTCTATCTATAAAGGTACCTGGGTGGAAAAAAAACTCAATCAGTTTCAAATCAGAGTTGACGATGAAAAGATCACGTCCAAACCATGATAAGATCAGAACCAAGAACAAGAACAAACCACTCGAGAAACCACGTCCACGACGAAGGTATTCCGCTGCCTAGACCTGGAAACACCCTCTGTAGAGGGAATTACTGGCTCAAGTCCATGCCAGCTGACTTTGAAGACGAAATGACTTTGTGAACAACAACAACGCTGAAACCCAAACTTCCAAAACCAATACCAAAGTCACTACTACTACCAACACCAGAATCCCCTGACCAAGAAAGTCCTACTACTACCGCTACCCTGCTAACCGCTACCGTGGCTCCTGAAAAAAATACTATCGGATTCGAGAGGACACAAAAAATCAACTTCTCGAAAATTTTAGGACCCACGGCTGGTATAACACGCCCAACCAGTACACTTCAAAAGACTTCAAGTCAGAAAGTCACCCTCCAGAGAAAGCGGCGCGGTTCATTTTACCCAATGTTGTGGGAATATGTGTTACAGAAATTTTAAAAACGGCAATGTGGAGCCAAAGAAGAGGATCGGTTGAGGACTTGCCATTCATCATAACCAATTGAAGAGAGTCCTGTTTGGGATTGAAATTAGTACCCGCCCGGCAGAATTAACTGCCAGACAAAGTTATGTTACCAAAAATAGAACATGTACAACAATCCAATGACAAATTTACCATCACACCGATGGAAAGGCTACCGTTTACATGACCCACGTTTTCTCCACCTCGAGGAAGTGGAACGAAAGTAGCAAAAAACTTTATTGTGTGGATGATCGCACAGCACTTCGTACTACCAAACTTAGTAGTCGTACCAAATTAAACAATACTTGAAGATTCAATGGGTGTTTTTAGCTCGAGCTATTGTGGTGGGGTTTCGTACCTATGCTACAACAAGAATGAGAGCAAAGAATGGAGAAAAAAGCCTGGAATAACAATTCGATTATTCGGGAGAGACCCCAACAACGAAAAGAAGCAGAACTCTTGTTGAAAACAAGCAGGGATCCCTAAAGGATGACCGTGTTGTAGTAGCATTTCTCAATTACAGCAACTTCAAGATGTTTTGGCTTTCGACTCATTATAACGTTAAAAGTTCACCCTCAAGAAAATAGTGCGCGGTGATCTATTGTTTCGAGGCCATCTAATTTTCGCTGTGAGGGAAAATACATTCATCTTTATCACCATCAAGAAACATTTTGATACCATTACCAGTATTACTAGGATGGATTTTTGGGATACTCTTACTACTGTGAGAATGTAACAAAGGGTGTAATAGTCGGGAGAAACACATTACTTGTGGAGCAAGATGTCGGGGTTGTTTAGCCGACCCACCATGCCTTCCTGAGCCACAACAACATCACATTTATTGTGAAACCTGTCGACGGCCGTTTTGTCAGTCCTACTTGCTACCAACAACATCGCAAGACCCAAGGACGACACCAACAAAAATGTGCTTGTGAGTTTATTACAATCAGGTTGTTCTATCGTGTGGACAACTGAATTCGTTTCCAACAACTCCAAGAGACCACGTTTGTGCTGGCAAGAAAAAATGTTCTATTTGTCATCAGATCGTCGATTTTGATCATCGATGTTTTATTCAAAAGCATGACAAGATATGAGAAGAAAGGAAATAAAGAAATAACAAGAAACAAGTAGATTTACATCTTTTTTGATTTTGAATGCATGACAAGAAACAGGCACTCACATTCCAAAATTTTTGTGTTAGCCCATAAGGGCTTGTGATCAGTGTATTTCAACGAATCGATTCATTTTCACTGTCCCTCATTGTAGTCGGATTCCAGTGAGGAACCGTGAAAAAATCTTCGTGGAGTGAATACTTTGTCGGAGTTTGCTGAATGGTTTTTAGACACCTACCAACCCACGACCAGTTGGAGGGCGAAGAAGACATTCATCGGTTACGGAGTTTGTCATCGGTATGCGACCGTCCATAGCACTCAACAATTTTTCGGGATACGCATGGACAGTTTTTAACTTAATTATTATATTTGAACCATGGAACCGAACGTCCTGAATGTCACCATGAATGGAAAAAAAAGCGTCCATCTACAATGAAAAGTAGGACAAGTTCAATTCCAAAGATTCGATGAGTTATTTGACCATGCCTTTGAGTCGCATGCCAAAAACGTTTGGTATGACAGAAATGGCCAAAGGTTACTTTCCTCACTTCTTTAACACGGAAGCTAATCAACAGGCCGTCCTACCTCATTTACCTGCTTCATGATTATGACCCTGATGGAATGCGACCCGAACAGCGAGAAGCTTTTCACGCTTGGTACCGTGTTCACCAGAACGATCCCTTTGACTTTCAAGAAGAGATGCTCAAATTATTGTCGATCGGATGTAGATATTTTAAGACGTTGTTGTGGAAAATTTCGAGAGTTATTTCTCGATAGTGCAGAGGTCGATCCTTTGAAAGAGGCATCCACCTTACCTAAAGCCTGTTCCTTGGTCTACAGACAACATTTCATGCCCGAAAACCAACTCGCCATCATTGACTCCAACACGGGGATTTTTGCTAGTCGTCAATATTCGGTCAAAAGCTTTACGTTGGCTTCATTACTTATGTCAAAAAGAAGACAAATGGATACAACATGCTAGAAACGGAGAGGAGAAAAAAAGATTGGAGGTTATTCTGTGGATGGTTGGGATTTAGAAAACCCACACATTGTGTATGAGTTTCATTGGGAATGTTTGTTTCACGGATGCCCTATTTGTTATCCTGTCCGAGACATGAAAAGTCCTTATTCAGATTCTACCATGGTATCAGTTACTACGAACAGACTTGTCAACGACGACTTCAGTTAGAAAGTCAAGGTTACGAAGTGATAGAAATGTGGAACACGAGTACGGATCGACGTTTGAAAATCGAATCTGAATTTAAAAAACCATCACTCAAAGTTACGACGCAGGCCGACATTGAACCTTTAGATCCACGTCACAGTTTATTTGGAGGACGAACCAATGCTACTCGACTTATTTGTACGACGGTGACGAATCCCAAGGAGAAGAAATCAATACATTGACGTGTGTTCTTTGTATCCTTGGGTGTTGTAAATATGCCTCGTTTTCCCTACGGACACCCTGAAATTTTAACGAGCACATCGACGTGGAACAGATTCGTCAATACAAAGGATTGATCAAATGTAAAGTTTTACCTCCCACAAACTTGTTTCATCCCATCTTAACCTGGCCATTGTCAAGGAAAAATTGATGTTTCCTTTATGTCGGACGTGTGCCGAAAATGTGCTAACCAAGATCATTCCTGTCACCACACGGAGGAAGAACGGTCGATGATAGGAACGTGGGTCAGTGCCGAATTGTTTCGGGGCATTGGATCGTGGATCCGTTTATTGAATGTGTATGAAATTTGGCACTTTCCAACGACATCCCCAATACCAAAAGGACGACGATCCTAATCCATCCAGGCATTTTTCGGGGGTACGTGAACCAATTCTCAAAACTGAAACAAGAAGCTAGTGGTTATCCTTCGTGGTGTCAAACTCCCGAAGACAAAGTACGCATTCAAAGAAGAATACCGTAACATCGAAGGCATCACTTTAGAAGAGGTAGAAAAAAATGAAAGGAAAAAAGATCGTTTGCTAAAGTGATGTTAAATTGTTTGTGGGGAAAAATGCTCAACGTACGATCTTACCCAAAAACGAATACGTGGACGATCCTTATCGTTAACTTTAAACTGGTGGACGACAAAAGTAATTCTAGTCAAGCACGTTGAAATCGTCCGTGAGGATTTGATCATTGTTAATTTTGAAGATGAACCCAAGTTTGTGAAACCTGACAAGTTTAGTAACGTAGTCATTGCCGGCCTACGTGACTGCTCATGCTCGTTTGAAATTGTATGACGAAGCATTAGAAGTCTTGGGAGATCGTGTTCTGTATTTTGATACTGACAGTTGCATTACATTCATCGTCCCGGTTGCCCCCCACCCTACCATTCAAGGAGATCGATTAGGAGCCTGGACAGACGAGCACCCTCAAGATACCATCCTGAGTTTTGCTAGCGGTGGCCCTAAAAATTATGGGTACAGATACCGAGACCCCTCAAGGTCAACTTCACACCTCCTGTAAAGTCAAAGGATTGACTCTGAACTATCGAACTAACCAAGTCGTGAACTTTGAGGTTTTAAAAAATGCTCTGTTGTCTGGACAAGTGAAAGATTTTCAAGTCGCTACGTTAGAACCTCACAAGATTGTTCGCCTACCAAATCATAAAATCGTGACTCGACCAGTTCAAAAAGTGTATCGTATCGTGTACCAAAAAAGAGTGAGACTTCCAGATCACACCACTTTACCTTACGGACACGCCGATTTGGAGAAGTATAAAAAAACGAAACCCTCCTCTTGAAAAAAAAACAGAAAAGATGACTTCAACATGGGCCTTGCCTGACTATGCTAATTGTACCAGCCGATTGAAGACGTTTAAAAAATGGCCTAAAGGGGATCGATTACCCACAGCCATCTCTTTAGCCAGAGCAGGATTTGTCTACTTTGAACAGGGAAGTTTAGTGAAATGTTTTAGTTGTGGTGCAAGCATTCGCATGAGTCCTAAAGATTCAGCTATCGTGGAACATACCAGATGGTCACCAAACTGTGTTTACCTTTCTTTGGCGTTTCCACGGATGACATTACAATACTTTTCGGATGGTACAGTCGACAGGTATAAAAAAGGAACCCCTTTAAAAGCCTAACCTTCATTCTGACTTTTCACGTGAACCGAGCAAGAAGAAGAAAAAAAAAAAAATAGATGAGTATTTTTTCTAGTTTTGAGTAATTTGAGTGCGATGCCGTACGTTGTGACATCTTTGATTCAGTCACTCCCCATCGATCCAACTCTAAAGAGGCAGATCGTCCTTTATGTTTCAGTGGAAAAAATACTAAAGGAATTGACGTTAATGACAACAAGAGGAATGATGTGGAGCCTAAATGGCATATCAGAATACCTGTGACTTTATTTGGTTATTCCAAGTATGAAAGTCGACTGGAGTCATTCAAAGACAAGTGGCCAAAATATCTAGAAGGACCTAAACCGGAAAGTTTAGCTAGATCTGGATTTAAATACACGGGAGAAGGAGATAAAGTTCAATGTTTTAGTTGCGGTGTGGAACTTCGCCATTGGAAGCCTACCGACTCAGCTTACATTGAACATGCCAGATGGTCTCCGCACTGTCACTTCTTACCTTTAGTAGCCTTAGAAGAGTACGGGTACGATGAGCCAGATGTTATGCCTACAAAGTTGAAGAAGTAAAAAAAATTCCATGGAGCAGAATACTTATTCTTTAGATGAACTTATTTGTGGTTTACCTTTAGAGTTACAAGATTGTATTTTTCAGTATATTCCTACTTTAGAAGATCGTATTCGTGGATTACCTTTGGAGTTACGAGAACGGATTTACAAGAATTTGTTCACATTCAACTGAAACGTAAAAAAGAGTTACATCCTTTACAACAGACTTGTTTTAACCAATGGTATTTGAATACAATAAGACAAATGATAGCTAAGAAGATATTCAAATGGTCAGACATTGATGAAAATCTACATCCCCAATTTAAGAAATTGGTGGGGGCTACCTACAATGTAGCAGTGGAATATAGAATTCCATGGGAGGAAGTGAAGGAAAAAAATGTGACTAACATAGACGAATACCAAAAACTGTTAGAAGAACTGTCTCCTGAAGACAAATCACCTTTTTGTGTTTTGAAATTAGATAGGATAATCACTGAAACTGGTGTTGGATCCTATAGATATCCTTTACCTACCGATTCCGTTTGGTTTGTGTGTGAGTATTTTGTCACCAAGAAACCTACTCTACAAGATCGAATTCGTGACTTGTCTTCAAAGTTACAAAAACGGATTTACGATGAGTTGGTTCAAATTCAAGTGAAACGTAAACTTCAAGTGATTCCTCGATTTCAAGGCTATGGCTACTTTCGTCGCATCAGAAATTTGATTCTGAAAAATGACTATCACCAGTATCGTGAAGAATACAAAAGAGAAGTATTTCTTTCCAAATCGGAAACTTTACCCAAGTACATTAGTGCCATGCCTTTGAATGTGCGAGAACAGATTTACCGTGAGTTTCTGAAATTACAAGTGAAACGTAAACTCAAAGTCATTTCTCGATTTTTACGCTATACCCTCTTTCAAGGGCATAGAAGAATGGTCATGGGAAACCTCTATCTCAACTTCTATCCTGAAGGAGACTGTCTCAAAAGGTACCAACCTTGGGAGCCTGGCTATAAAAAACATGCCACCCAAGATACCAACCTTAGCCATCGATCCCTATAAAGAGGAGGCGGCACGTCTCAAATCACTTTACTACTCGTGAAACGGATTCTGTGACACAGTTACTGCCTGACTATAAAAGAGTGGGTATGCCTGAACTCTACACACCAGTTGTGAAACGGATTCCGTGGAAGGAAATCATAGATAAAATTCAGACCTTAGAGGAATATAAAGAAGTGATACAAGAACTGTATCCATTAAATTTTGGACGTTATGTGGTATGTGTCTTAGTGACTACTTATCTTGGATTTCGTTTTCCAGGACATTCGTTGTGGACTATTTTTGAGGACAAGTGTTTGCCTTGGATTCTTTTGAAGGATCCGTGGTTGTTTTGGACTCAATTGTTGAGTACCAAAAAACAATATGACCATGTGTTCTTCTTCGGACTTAGTAGAAGAAGAAGACTATAAAAACTTGATTTTATCAGTCCACGAAAGACAAATTGTACGTATAGCGTTGAGAGTGGTGATGAAAATTAGTGACGTACTTCCATGTGAAGAAGACATTCGTCACACTTTATCTGTGTATAAAACATTTCAAGAAGTGTGTACTGCTAGTGAGTTACACCAACAACTTTTCCATTGGAAAGATGTACGACCCTGGAGAAACCTTGGTTTCCAATATTGGTTACAAGAAGTGGCCCAGTTCAGCCAAGATTTGGCAACCACTTATTGATAACATTCTAAAAGTGAAAAAAAAAAAATGGGAACCTCCATGGGAAACTCTAAAAGAAGAAGAAGAAGTACCTGACACCACTACCACTACTGCTGTGGTTCCAATACCTCTTGAGGAGGAACACCACCACCACCACCACCACCACCCTTCTTTACCACCACTACCGTCAGTGAATTCAAAAAAGACGAGTAGAAGAAGAATGTTACCACAAACAGTGGTGTCTTTCATGACTTGGACACAAAACAATTGTTGTTCCTTTTCTTGTTTAGAGAGAACTTTAGCTGTTTTAGTGATAGTCTTAATTGTGTACGTGTTCGGTTTAATTGTATATTTTCTCACAAATTCACTTCTTCATGCAAATTTGTAAAAATATGTTATTGGTTGTTGGTTGGTTTGTTTTACAAAAAAAATAAACGTGTATGAAAACGTATAAAAAGCCTTGGGTTTTTTGTCTTCTTCTCAAAAATCTTCTTACCTCAATCATGGCTACATCATTCTCCTCCTCTTCTACCTCTTCCTCCTCTTCTGTGGTGAAAGTAATTGACGAAAAAATTAGATCGTCAAAGTTGGAATGCTTTGTATCTGCGCCATCCATTTAACATGTTAATTGCTGGACCGAGTGGTTCAGGCAAAACCGAATTTGTCAAACGATTGATCGAACACAAAACTGATTTGTTTGATCATCCACCTCAACGTATCGTGTGGTGTTACAAAGAGTGGCAACCGTCTTACACGTTATTGAAAGAAAGTCAAGGAGAAACCATTTCGTTTGTAGAAGGCATCCCTCACGAAGACGATGGAATCGTGTCTGACGTGAGTCAAACTCATTTAGTTATTTTTGATGACATGTTAGGAGAAGACGAAGAAGAAATTAAACTTTGGTTTACACGAAAAGGTCACCATCGTAATGCTAGTATTGTGTACATAACACAAAATTTATTTCAACAGAGTAAAGCCCATCGAACTATTAGTTTGAATGCTCATTACGTGGTCTTGTTTAAAAGTCCCAGAGACAAATCTCAAGTACAAGTGTTAGCCAAACAGTTAGGAGCTCCTTGGCTCAATTATGCGTACGACGATGCTACTCAAACCCCTCACGAGTATTTACTCATTGACTTAAAACCGACCACTCCTGACTATTTGAGATTTCGTGCCAGTATCTTTCACTCTTGGGGTCAAGAAGGTGGTCCTGTCATTTACACGTCCCCTTCAGTCCATTTTTAAAAAAACTATAAAAACAACCTACAGCGTCATTTTTGTCTCACACTCTTTTTGAGAGAAGAAGATGACTTCCTTTCAATCGCATCCTTCGGCTAAATTGATTCGTGCCTTGTATGGCATTAGTCGTGAAAAAAATGCACAAGTCCGTGCTCATTTGTTAGAAGCGAGTCTGAAAGAAGTGTTACGATGGTTTACTTTGACAGCACGTCAATTACTACAAGGTATCATTCACATCCCTCATCAAACTGAACGTTTTTTTCAAAGACATAAATCGGCATTGTCACAACTGGCTGATCCTAAAATCGATTCACGGACTAAAAAACAAATCATTTTAACTCCTGGTGGAAGTGGTTCTTTAGGAGGGGTTATGATTCGTTCCCTTTTGAAATGGGATCCTAATGATGCCAAAGCCAAAAAACCCAAATCACCTAAAAAGAAGAAGAAGAAGAAAGTCAGCCAAAAAAAAAAGAAAAGCCCCAAAAGAAGAAATCCCCAAAGAAAAGTCGTGCCAAGAAGAAGAAGAAAAGAAGTACTTCTGCAACCAGGAAGAAAAAAACACTGCCACAACAACAGACCCCATTAGTAACAAGGTCACCTTTTGCGTCCACATCTTCTTCACCTTTTACCATGATGCCTGTCAAACCAGACTTAAGTCCCGTGTTTCCTAATTTAATGCAAAAATGGAAACCTATTTCAAAAGTGACCCCGTCGGGACCGTCAACTTCAACTGATTTAGCCATGGCAGCAGCTAGCAATAAAGTACCATCCCCTAAAACCAAAGTCCAAGAAAGAACTGGTATCTTACAAAGTTTAGTAGATTTATCCAAACAAGAATTGAGTCGATTTAGTCCTTTGAAAACACCTCAACGTCGAGTCAGACCTGTCGTGAAGTTGGTACGTCGTGCAGACAATCAGTGGAGACGTGTTCCAGTATAAAATAGAAGGGTACCCTGCTAAAAGACTTCAGACTTGTTTTCTACCGACTAAAAAAGATGGCTCCCAAACATTCACACCACCAAAAAAAGAAGAAAACCACCAAAAAAGGACGACTTCTTCCCCCTCGTCTAGCGAAACATTGGGATGTCTTGTCTGTCCTGAACAAATTAAAACCTCCCATGCGAAAACAACTCATTCAAACAGCTCCTAAAGAAATCATCGATACCGTGTGTGAATGTTGTTTGAACGTGTTAAAAGGAACGGTACCTTTGTCTAAGATACAGAAACAAAAATTAGGGAAACATCGGAATGTTCTTCGTCAAATGGTGAAAAAGAAAATACCTCTTCAACAAAAGAAAAAAATGTTGGTACAACGAGGTGGATTTCTACCTATGTTGATAGGACCATTGTTAAAAATAGCCGCTCCTTTGTTAGGAACGATTGCTGGACCACTTTTAGGAGGAGTCATGCGATAAAAAAAAGAAGGATAAAAAGGACCACCCTACTCTGAAATGACCACACCTTTTTGGTACCTTTGAATGAAATGGAAGGACGAAAACTGACTTTAGTACCTTACAAACGATGGATGGAATTTCATCGTTGGAACGAACAACGGATTCCTCATTTACCAGTCAATCCTAATCTCAACGAAATGTCTCAGTTACAACAAGAAATACAATCCCTGATGGAACAAAACAATGTGTCTGAAACAGAAAAAACCCAACGGTACGGTTAACTTTTACAACGTCTACAACTCTTTCGTCAAAAAGCAGTAGACGAAACAGCTCCACCCACTTTGAGAGATTTTAAGGCTCTCATGAAAAGCGAACCTAAAGTGACTATCAAAAAAGAAAAAGAAGAAAAAGAAGAAGAAGAAGAAGAAGAAGAGTTTTTACTAACTCCACCTCTTAAAAAAATAAAAAAGTTAGCCACCCCAGATTGGATAAAAAAGAAAAGGTCTACCCCTTTACCCTCAGAAAAGAAAAAGAAAGAAGTAAAGAAAGAAGTCAAAACAGAACCGATGACCCCTGTTCAAACCACATCTACTTTTACCCCAGTAGCACGTCGGACACGTAAACAACAACAATCCAAAAAGATACCTCACGAAGAAAAGAGTATTGGAACTTGGTTAACTTATTCTTCTTGAGGAAAAAAATCATGGAGAAACTGTTAGCTACCATTTATTACAATCCTGGTCATGCTGCTGGTTACGGAGGAGTTCAAAAATTATATCGAGCTGCTAAAAGTCAATTGAAAAGTGTACGTTTACCCGAAGTACGACGATGGTTACAAGAACAATCAACGTACACGTTACACAAACCCATTCGACGTAAATTTTCTAGAAGTACTACTCAAGTGGAAGGGATCGATCATCAATGGCAAGCCGATTTAGCGGACGTCTCTCATTTAGCTACTTACAATCGTGGTTACAAATATTTGTTTTGTGTCATTGATGTGTTTTCCAAATTTGCTTGGGTCGTGCCTTTGACTTCTAAAAGCAGTACCGAATTGGTACGAGCCTTAAAATTGGTCTTGAAACAAAGTGGACGTCAACCTTTACGATGGCAAACGGACAAAGGTACCGAATTTCTAAACCAAGCTTTTCAAAAAGAATTGAAACAAAGACACATTCATTTTTTACGACCGAAAATCCTGAAACCAAAGCCAGTATCGTGGAACGTTTTCAAAGAACTTTGAAAGAACGCATGTGGAAATATTTTACACATCAACATACTCTCAAGTACATCGACGTATTACCTCGTTTGGTTAAAGCGTACAATCAATCGTACCATCGTAGTATTGGATGTACCCCCGAAGAGGTTAGCCCTGAAAACGAAGTGTCTGTGTTTGATAAATTATTTGGTTCACCCCAGCAGATCAAAAAAAGAAAAAAGAAAAAGACACCTTTGTTGAAGTTGTTAAAGACGGGAGATTGGGTTCGCATCGGAAAAACCAAACGTACTTTTGACAAAGGTTATTTACCTAACTGGACTACCGAATTGTTTCGTGTCACTACCCCCGTCCGTGGACGTGATCCTCCCGTCTATAAATTGGAAGACATGCACGGTGAAGTACTCAAAGGAACATTTTACTTGCCTGAGTTACAACGAGTGACTAAAAAAGAAGATACCTTGTACGACATCGAAAGCATTCTCGAACAAAGAACACGCAAAGTAGGTAAACGACGAGTAGAAGAAGTCAAAGTTCGTTTGAAAGGATATCCTCCTAGTTTTGATTCTTGGATTGCAGCTTCTCAAGTCGTCGACTATAAAAAGAAAAAGAAGTAGTAAAAAAAACTCATAACATGCCATTCAACACAGTAGCTACTCAGACAACTCCTCCTCCTCCTTCGGAAAGTTCTTCTCTTCAAGATTTACAAAAACAACCCCTTTGGGTGTGGTGTGGAGAACGTGTGCCTAAAAATCAAATCGTCTTTTTCTGCCAAATCATTGTAGTGTTTTGTGTCATCGGAGCAGCCATTGCTAATTTGAGTTTACAACAAGGAGACAAACAATTGTGGACTATTTTACTGAGCAGTTGCATCGGTTATCTTTTACCTAGTCCCTCTTTGAAATTTACGACCACGACCGACAACAGTCACCACAATAACGCCAGGCGTTCTTCTTCTTCTTCGTCCAGTTACCACCACCAAAATACTACCAGTCCTATTTTGGAACCTTTTGAACATCCTTCTTCTTCTGTCCACCACTTGAGTGATACCTCGGACACCACCAGATCCACTACTTTGGAACTATGAATGACCAATTTTATTTAACGTTACCTAGTGACAGTTCCATGGATGTGTTTCCCAACAACAGCTTATGTTGTTTTACCACCAAATTACCTCAAGCCCTCCAACTGGATCACGATGCTCATTGGGAAGTAGGTTTGGTAGAAATCATTCATCCTACGAAAATCACAAACATCAACAAAAGATCAAATCAGATCATCGTGACAGTTAGGAACAAAAAACTACAAGATTCCTTGGAAAAAGATGATCCTAAAATCTGGGCAATAGACCCAACAAATAAAAATGACATGCGGGGACATTTCAAAAAATGGGATGGAGGGTTAGGAGCCAAAGGGGCTTATGCAGTGTATGCCCTGAGAATTCCTACGGGGTATTATTTTAATGCTCGACATTTGGTGGACACTATTGAGGCTACCTTTAACCGTCAATTTGGTAAAGCCCTAATGGAGAACAAAAAAATAGTAAACATCAATTACAATGATGTGGCACGCCGTTTCTACATGGAATTTTCTCTGAAAGATGAAAAATCGGGTGACATGATGTCAGACAAAGAAGCTAAAGAAAAAGGCATCCCCGATCAGGAGAGAAGATTTATGACTATTGAATTTTCTGCTGGATTGTATGAAATTTTGGGTGGTAATAACGAAGATAAAAGTTATCTATCACCTGTCAGCACCAACATCAAATCTTCAGAAGCTTTTCGCGACCCCGTGGAAATGAACATTGGATTAAATTTAATGTATGTGTACTCCGATGTGGTAGAGTACAGCGTGGTGGGACACACCTCAGCTCCCTTACTAAGAGTCATTCCTTTCAAAGTGGATACTAATGATGGTGCGTACGAAGAAGGTGGAAACACATTTCACATTCACCGTGAATTTGTACACCCTCATTATTATTCAGTGAGTAAATCGTATTTTGACACTGTCCAGATTAGTATAAAAGGAGATTTGGGACAAGATGTACCATTCATTGACCAAGGAAAAGTCACGGTGAAACTACATTTTCGAAAAAAACAAGTTCTCTAATAACTTTCCTCTCAAAAAAAAATAAAAAATGTATCCAGTGTACCAAGGAGTGCCTCGACAACGAGGACATGGTTTAGGAGATATGTTAAAATCAGCTTTTCGGACGGTAGCTCCTATTTTGAAACCGATGGTCACTCGAGGATTTCATGCCTTAAAAGATGCTGCTTTGACACAAGGAAAAGAATTTTTGCAAAATGTCCTCATTGACAAACAAAATCCAAAAGAAGCCTTTTTGAGAGCAGGCAAAAATGTGTTGATGACTACTGGTAAAGATCTTTTAGGTCTCCGAGAAAATCCTATAAATACGCTTCACGCTTCAGGCTCTGGCATTACTTCACAGCAGCAAGGACAAGGTAGAAAGAGACGACGACGAAAAGCTCGAAATCCTTTCAAAGTTCATAAAAGAACACACGGTAGTAGTACTTCCAGAAAGAATAGAAAAAGAAGAAGAACTGGTAGAGAATTAGACGTGTTTGATTATTAAACCATTGAAAATGATGCACCGAGATTCTTGCGAATGTACCAAGTCCGAACTAGAACTGTTTTCTATGCGTCCCACCATGATGACGATGCAAGAATCCCAATGGGTAGAATTTCATCCTGTATCGTCTTTGTCGGATTCAGCTCCTATCGAATTTGAAATCAAAGGACAAACCGAAGATTACATCGATCTGAATAACACCTACTTTTACCTGAAACTTCAAGTAAAGAAAACGGCGGACAACACCTTTCCTGCGGATGATTCCAGAGTCGCTCCCGTCAATAATTTTTTTCATTCTTTGTTCAGTGGAGTAGATTTGTACTTGAATAACAAACTGATCAGCAGCAGTTTGGATACTTACCCTTACCGTGCTTACTTGGAAAATCTCTTGTCGTATGGAAAAGAAGCTAAGAACAGTCATCTGGATGCTTCAGTGATCTGGAAACCTGACACCTCGGAAAAGTTCAACGACACAGAACTGTCAGTACCGGCCAGGGTTGCTGCTGTTGTTGATGGTCAGGGTCATCTTGTTAGAGATATAACTCCAGCAGACTCCCACAATGTGGGATTTAACGACCGTCGAAAGAAAATTAGAGGGCGAAGTTTAGAATTGATGGATCGTTTACATTTGGACATGTGGTTGCAAGACAAGTATTTACTCAATGGAATTGATGTACGCCTGAGACTGAATCGCAGTAGTGCCGCTTTCCATTTGATGGCTAATGCTAACGAGTGGAAAACCATCATCCAAGAAGCCAAACTTTACGTACGACGTGTAGAAATCTTACCCAAAGTAGCTAACGACATCAGTCAATCCTTGAGCAGAACCACTGCTAAGTATCCTCTTAGACGTGTGGAAGTGAAAACCTTTACTGCAGCCGCTGGACTCCGATCCATAGTCGAAGATCACATCTTCCAAGGACAGCTCCCTAAACGTTTATTCATTGGTATGGTTTCTAATGCAGCCTTCAATGGAGTCTACAATGAAAATCCGTTCCAGTTTCAGCACTTTAACGTCACCAAGTTAGATGTCAGTCGAGATGGCAAGACCTTGTGTACCAGACCTTTTGAACCTGACTTTGACGCCAACGCAAAAACTTACTTGCGATCTTACTTGAGCCTGTTTGAAGCCACAGGACAGTTAAACCGCGACTGTAGCCACGGTATTACGTACGAGAATTTTGCAGGAGGGTATGCCTTGTGGGGCTTTGATTTCACTCCGGACCAAGGCAGCGATGAAGGACATTTCCACCCTATAAAATCAGGACCACTTCGTGTGGAACTTCAGTTTGGTCAACCTCTACCCCAGACAGTGAACGTCGTCTTGTTTGCAGAGTTTGATAACACTCTAGAGATCAACAGTTTGAGAGAAGTCATTGTAGACTATTAGAAAGAAGAAGAAGAAGAAACAAAGAAAAGATGCAAAACAGAGAAGAGACTATGGAAATAGATGAGGGATTTTGTGAAGGGATTCACCAGTCACCAACTACTATCACCAAAGAGGATGATAATGATGACGAAGTCATTCGTTCAGAACCTAAAAAAGAAGAGACTAATACTGTTGTTACCGAGTTTGTTGGATTTTATCCTTCTCGATGGCCAGAACACGAAAAACAGTTAGTGGACTGTTATGCTGAGGAATTGAAATTCATCATTAACAGACTGATTAAAGAACAATGTTATGGATGTCAAACCGATCATCCCAGTCAGATACAACACGACAAATGTTTGATGTTGACAGGCGAAGAACAATTGGATGAATTTTTGGAAGATGCCTGGTCAAACATCTCAGAAACAGACGTGTTGACAAAGTGGTATAAAATCTTGCAGAAATATTCTTCTCCTCCACTCATTCCTAAGGAGATCAAACGGATCGAAGGACTCATTGAACAGAGTGAAAAACCTATCCGAGATAAATTTTCCTGGAATTACAAGACAGATCAATTCAAGTTCAAAGTCAGGTGTGCATTGGTGACTCAATATTTCTGTTGTTGAAGAAGGAGAAAAAAATGGATACCAGGGAACTTCATTACTTATTGAATCGTAGTTCCTATACTTCTTCTTGGAATCCTGTGGTATGTGCTAAAGATGAACTACCTCATCGTAAACCAAAAAACGTTCATGCTTATGTCATCAATACTGACGACAGTCATCTACCAGGAAGCCATTGGATTGCCGTGTACTTTCCCAATGAACACTGTGTGGAATATTTTGATTCATATGGATTACCTCCTTTGGAAAAAGACATTATCGAGTTTATGAGAAGAAATGCCGTCTCGACTCGATTCAATAATGTGAGACTACAAGGATCCGATTCAATGGTGTGTGGACAATATTGTGTTCATTATCTTCATCAACGCAGTCTTGGATATTCTTTAGAACATATACTCACTTATTTTGATAGTGACTATGTTAGAAATGATGCTAAAGTACAACGATGGTTTTGTGAACGTTATGGTTATCTCTTGTCTTTAGCTCACCATCGTAATGTACATCAAAATGATGTCGATGTAGAAAGTTTCACATTTACTTTACCTTCTCAACGTTGTCAACCTTGTAAATATGTTCCTGTTTGAAAAAAAATTTCATAGTTACTTGTTAATTGTTAACATAGTTCTTGTTGAATAAATATCATTTTTTGTGAATTGTTTGAAAAAATGGTGTTGTGTAGTTTTTTATTGAAATTTGAAGAAAAAAAAATGAATACGTTCTTTTCTCTCTCTTTCTATCGATCTAAAAAACCTCTCTATCTATCTATGATCTCCCTGTCGATCATCTGAAAAAAAATCTTAATGTTTTCCATCGCGTCCGCGCGTTAAGCATATAAGGCGGTTCACTAGCCAGTGTAGTCATTCTCGTTGACTCGTCAAGATCTCAACAGTGTTCCAAGAAGAAAGAAAAAGAAGATGGCTGCCACCAAGATTACAAAGTTGAATAAAGCTATGGTGAACATAATGAGGGTGAAGAATCATTTGATGGAGACCAACCCAGAGAGAAAGACCATGACGTTCATTCAAATGGCTCATGATCTAGTAGAAGAAGTCCTGAGAGAAGAAATACTTAGAGAAAGAACAGAATGGGAAGCAGAACAACGTCTACATCAGCAACAGCAGCAGCAACAAAGACAGCAGCAGCAGCAGCAGCAGCAGCAGCAACTTCTTCAGCAGCAATCCAGCAAGCAATTTGACGGTGAAGTCTTATGTAAGATTGACTGCGATGATTTTGCTTTCACTTTCAGTAGAAAGAGACCTGCCTGTCTGAAAGCGGTAAGACCACCCACTATCGCTAAACGTGGCCGACCTGCTGGAGCTGCCACGGCTACATCTACCTAAAAGAAGTTTTTTAAAAAATATAAACTTCTTTAAACCCAACGGTCCTTTTTAGGGCCACCCAATCTCTAGAAAAAGAT
The DNA here is from genome assembly GCA_029931535.1 of Margaritifera margaritifera. Taxonomy (NCBI): domain Eukaryota; kingdom Metazoa; phylum Mollusca; class Bivalvia; order Unionida; family Margaritiferidae; genus Margaritifera; species Margaritifera margaritifera. The sequence goes on from JAQPZY010001360.1 coordinate 17,601, forward strand.
TACTTCTCTCAAATATTGCCAAAAAAAAAAAACATAATATCTATAAGTGTGTGTGATATATATATTATTTATAATAGTCTACCACCTCTCAAACAAAAAAAATCCCCATTCTCCCTTATATGATTTGTATGGTGTGTGATTGATATATAAAAATATTTTTATTTAACAAAAAAATTTAGATAGTGTGTGGTTTTTTTTGGGAAAAAAAGGGATGTTTTTCCTTCACGTACGCGCTTATCATAGGAATGGTATGTGAAAGTTTTTTTGATTTTTATCAAAAGTAGTTTCTTTTAGGTCCGCGCTTTTTTAGAGTCAGGGTTCATAGAGTGTAAACTCCGCGAAGCTAAGAATGACGTAGAACGAATGACGTCAGACGCAGGGTAGTGGGTAATGTTTTTTTTTTTTTTTTTCTTTTAGGTGAAAAGGATGTTTTCCTTCACGTCCGCACTTTTAGTATATTAAAACCACGTTTTCACCGGTTAAGCTACCCCGTTTTATCTATCAAGATGAACAGAATAAGAAACCTTAGAGAACTTAAACAAATCTTGGATGTGGTATCACACCTCATCCAAGAGATATGATTAAGAAAGAAGAGGAAAAGAGGGAAAGTAAAATCCCGATAAGATCGCATCCCATGCTAGAAGAAGAATGGGAATATGAAGCGGACCATCCTCCCTTCTTTTTAAAATTTACATCAACAACAAAAGAAGAAACCTGGAGGGGGAGCTGCCCTGCATGCAGGGCAAAGCTAGGGAGATGCTCCCACCTCTAAAAAACTCTTCCACACAAAAACCAACGGTCCTTCTCAGGACCACCCTTTTTCAAGAAAGATTAATTCTATTTCCCTCCCTCCCGTTGTCCCTATAGAGACCCCCCGCCATGTTAAACTCCCGTATTGACCTCAAGTGCCCCCTCCATGTTAAACTCCCGTATAGCTCTCAAGTGCCCCCTCCATGTTAAACTCCCGTATAGCTCTCAAGTGCCCCCTCCATGTTAAACTCCCGTATAGCTCTCAAGTGCCCCCTCCATGTTAAACTCCCGTATAGCTCTCAAGTGCCCCCTCCATGTTAAACTCCCGTATAGCTCTCAAGTGCCCCCTTTTGCTCTCAATACCCCCCCCCTCAACTACTGTGATGGCATTTTCCAATTTACATGATTGAGCATCGATTCGTCTCTCTGTACCGAAAATACAGATAATCCCAAAGAAGGGCATCGATTCGCCTCTCTGTACAGAAAAGACATAATCCCAAAGAAGGGCATCGATTCACCTCTCTGTACCGAAAAGACAATGGAATCGGTGCCTGTGTAGATAGCACGGAGATCCAAATTCTCCGGAATCACGAGGGTTTTTTATTTAGATGTAAATGCCAATTTCACAACTGATACGAATAAATAAAAGTGATACAGAGAAGAGTAATAAACAGCAAAACTGCTGTAACAGCCCTAACGACTTCATCAAAATTGACATTTATTTGTCTTTCTCATTACAAGAATGCAATCAAGATTTTTTTTCCTGTATTACATGTAAAGGAAGGAGAAGAACGAATAACTTTTGCACGATGTAGCCTATACCATGTAAATTCTACTTGAAAAAATAAGAAGATGAATTTATGGTGGTGGGTGGGGTGGGGTGGGGTGTTGCCTTTTTTTAATTTTTTTTTATTTTAGGCACCGAGTCGCCTACAACTAGGAAAACTACAATATTAGATCAATTCTTCCATTGAAACAAATTTTTCTGTACATAATACACGCTTATGTGATTATTTGTTTTCCTAAGTACACACTCCTAGATCATATTGTTACACGCAAGGGGTCTCATACCGAGCGAATCAAACATCTGGCTTGTTTCCCCTATTTCCAAGGACGTCAAGACAACAGTCGTTTTCAACTGAAGTGTTCTTAAACGCGCAAATACAAAAAATAATTTTCCTCAGATCACCTAATGACCACACGTTACGAAACTCTAATTTCACACTTCCATGGTTTTTCTTGTTGCACCTTTGTATGATTCATTAGTAAGCCTTTCCAAGCCGAATATTAGTAGTTCACGCCATGCAATACAAAACACGACCTAAACACCGAATACAAAAAATTATTCCTATCTCAAATTACTAAACACATATACCTAAAATATGTCCAGATAGTTCCCTATGTTAAGAAAAGGGAGGTTCCATTTTAGGAAACTAATCCATTCTGTCATAAAGTCTCGTGAATACTGTACATTATGACGTCGGCTCCTAGAAATTGGCTAATTACTCGGGTTGAGAAATATCTTCCCAACACCGACTTCCCATAATCAACAAATAATCACTAAAATCTAACGGCGACAAATACAAATAGCACATACCCTAGGTTTATTACAATATTTACACTTCAAACGGAAATTTGCATAATTTTCTTGCGCCCGTGCTCAGCTGTAACTTTATAAGTATCGTTTTGCAAATTTATACAAATAATAAATAATAATCTCTTTACTAAAACTAAACAAGACAATATTTTAGATGACACAACTTCTTAGTCTTTCTCAAAATGAAATATTTTTCTCTTTCTAATTCTAAACTTTTCCCACGGCTTAATTCTAATATTCAAAAATGTTCCCACGGCTTAATTAGTTCAAAAGGCATTCCGAGCATAACTAATCACAGACATCAATATGTAGCAAAATAATTTACACGACACAATCCCATATATATATATATATATATATATATATATATATATATATATATATATATATATATATATATATATATGTTGCCTTTAATATGCTTTGATTGATACCAATGCTCTAAATGTTTTATGCATTTCGAGGCCCAGAATGATTGAGAGAGAGAGAGAGAGAGAGAGAGAGAGAGAGAGAGAGAGAGAGAGAGAGAGAGAGAGAATCTGACAATTTTACATTTGTAAGATAACTATTTGTACTGCAATAAAAGTTTCATATGCAAGTAATTTTTAGTTTTATGTAAAAAAAAAAAAAAATGTATCTCCACCTTGAACAGCTTTTCTTTTTCTCTGTGCCTGATCTAATTTGCGTGCTTGATAACCGTCGATAACCATATATACACTCTTATAAGTCAGGTCTAGTCCATGCAGTTTGTTGGGAGTTACCAATAGAACAGACAACATTGACCATGATATACCCGCGCATTATGCGACGGCAGATCAGGGTCTATGCTGTTTGCAGTTGGACACGACTTATAAGCGAGCATATGTGCTAAGATAACAAATTTGATGTTGCCTCTACCTTTAAAGGCTCTTTTAAAAAAATCTTCCAAGTCTCACATGTGGTTAGATTTGATCCGAAGGTATTAACACTTTCATGGCTCTACATATTTTTCGTTAAGATGATGTATCGCGGGTGTCACTTGAGTGACCCTCTCTCACATTCTTAACTTTAAGCAGTACCACCTGATTGTGAGGGTAAGAAAATAAATATCTGTTCTACTTTGACCTTCACGCTTCCTTTTTTCACCTACAGTAAAGTACTCCCATTTCCCCCTTCTTGTTCTTATTTACATACATGCATACATACATACATACATACATACATACATACATACATACATACATACATACATACATACATACATACATACATACATACATACATACATACATACATACATACATACATTATCCAATATGCTCTTTTCATTAATATGAACATCAAAAAGTTATAATTACCGATCATCTTAGAAATGTGACGCCAACAGAAAAGAGCAATGGGAATCATAAATAAACAACAAATTAAGGTGTTTGCAACAGTTACCTCATGAATGGTGACGATAACTATAGTGACTTTATCTATGATGCCCTTGGTTTCATAAGTGCATGTATATGCTTCTGGTTACAGTTATAGACTCAGATGTATGACTGAAATATTAAAGAATAAAATCATAAGGGTACGATTCTATTTTTCAATATAGCAGCTGCTTTGATTTTTTCTCACTTCACACTAAGATAATAAATTATTCCAGATAAAATTTCCGTAGATTTCTTATATTATTTCCTTTATGTGTTGGTATTTTTTTTTATCCAAACGATTCACAGCATTAACGAACACCAAATAACTTTACGCATCAAATTTCCAAAAATAACTGAAAAATACATAGACACATAGCAAGTGAACCATTCTGTAAAGAATGAATATAAAAATCCCAAAATACAACTGTAATGTTGGCACATGTATGGAAGATTGCTGTATATTCATTGTAGGAGTAGGCATAAGTGTTTTTCTTTCCTTATTAGAATTATTATTATTACCACTGATATTGTCCAATATTTTCCAATTTTTAATGAGATATAAACCTAATTTCTTGCCATAGACACTGAGTTCATACCAGACTGAGGGCAAAATGTGTCAGAGGATTAGACCGAGTTTCTGAATTGGCATAATAAAAGTGGTGGTCATGACAGGGTGACACTTTATGGAGACCCGCGAACAACGATGAGCGAGACATCACTGTTAATTGCTCATCCTGTCTCATATATTCTCACTTGTTTTCGGTAAGACGCTATGGCGAAACCTTTAATTTCTCCGCCATCTGTTTCACAGCTGATGAAAAGATCCTTTGACTAATCGTACTTTGAAATTCCTCAAATAAATGAAGACTGTTGATCCTAGAAAATGCTGACCATATATATTAGCACCTTTTCCGTCTTTGGGCAACAATATTAGTATGTTCTGAACCCAATAATCTATTTAGCCTTAATTGTGCTGATATGCCCATAAACTCGGATTTATCAAATCATCAAACGTATCAATAGCTAATTCTTTCAATATACTAATTCTGTGTGCCAAGGTTATATAATGAAATCTCACTGACATACCATAAATCGTTAACACAGAAATTAACATCTTCCTACCTCTAATATTTTCATTGACACAAATTGCCTAATATTTTCATTGACACAAATTGCCTAATATTTTCATTGACACAAAGTGCCTAATATTTTCATTGACACAAATTGCCTAATATTTTTATTGACACAAATTGACTAATATTTTCATTGACACAAATTGACTAATATTTTCATGGAATAAAACACTGGTTCAATGAAATAAAATAATGAATGTGAAAATTCTGGTTACAATGCCTTATGTCGGCAGATGTTTCATATGAGAAAGCGTTGGATTTCGTCTCAACTTTCGCAGCATCTATTCCTTAATAATTTTTATACAGAATGACCGTTCCTTTTTTACCTCTGGGAAAAATATCTCTTGCAGTAGCGTGTACGTGCAATTCTGAGAACGATGAATCTCAAACCGAGACAATAGATCAGCATTTCATTCTTATTTTTACCCTCGTATTAAATAACGTGGTCGGTTATGAAGTAATCTACCTTTCAAGAACTGTAAAACAAAGTAAGAGCGGAGCGCATATGAAGATATATTTGTAATAACATTCTTAAAATTAGTTGTTTTAATTATTCCCGACGGAACTGCACTACTTTGGCGCTAAAACGAGACTGTCACGACGGTCAAAGACAATTACTTCGGCACAGCGTCAAATATTTAAAATATAAATTTTATTCGCAACAATTAATCAAGTTTTTCGTTTGTGCTGGACAGTCGCGGCAAATTAGTCGGTTTCCATCTGTATGGACTACTGTTTAATCCCCATTTAAGCTGACCAAAAGGGCTTACCATTTGTTTCATGCGACTCTAGTTAGAGTCACAAATGCAAGTTAACTAATAGGTAGAAATAGAATAAAACTGAAGGCATGTCTTTGTTTTTATTGTTAGTGCCAAACTTTCAGAATTCATTTTAGTGTCTCTTCTCTGTTTAGCCGAAATCAACGTAGGTGAAAATTTAGAAAAAATAAAACTCTCATGTCATAGGTTTCAGCGGAAGCACCCATATGGATTACTGGAATATCGTATGCACTTCTTAGTCATTTTCTCACATAGAAGGAAAATGCCAGCCTTTGTGAGCTTGCTGTCTTACATATCCGGTTTGTAAAGAACACATTTTAAGATTGCATTGGAATTCATAAGTTTACCATGTGCGTTGTAAGGGTGTTTCCGGTAGGTGAAAACGTTCGGTTTACTTGGAACTTATCTATATTCCTGTGCTGATTATTGAAGATACATTAAATCGAGAGATGTTTCAAATAAAAATTTAAAAATCTGGTAATAAATCTTAGTATGAATATTATGACACAAATTTCACCCACAACAAATAGAATGTTATTTCTGGTTTGCATTAATGGCTTCAGTTAAAAGACAAGTACCGAATATACAGCCTCTTCAAATGAACAATGTCAAAATCTGACTGGCTAATGCCAGGGTGACGTCGTTGATAAAATCGAGGAATACTGAACGTCTAAATTCATGCTTTTGCTTTTGTATTTCATGCTGCTAAGACTTTTTTTTATCCAAAACCACAATAATAAGTATGTAAAATGAAATTGTTAATATAGCACTCCAATCCCACCCCCACTCCCGTTTTGCACCGTTTGCGAATTTGTCGGTTCGGCTGTTAGTTTTTTTAATATATACGACAGTCGTGAGATTGTTTGATAAACGTACCTCGTGAAAGCTGTTGCTTCTTTATCCAGAGTGCATTGCTTTAACGCAGGGCCATACGATTGGGATTTATTAAAAATCTTGCCCAAGGCTTTCTTGTTGGCATTCCCAAAGTCCCTCTATTTCTGTTTATTTGAATAACCTTTTATACTTTGTATGGGTAGCTTTTGTAAAAGAGTATTCAGAGATTAGAGGCATAAATTACCATCTCCCTTCGGTCATCTCTTTAAGGCCCGTGGAATGAAAATATGGTGTTAGATATCACCCGTCGTTTGTTAAAGCCAGTGTAATATGGACAATTATAACTGACATTCATAAAATGCAGAACGAAAATTACACACCATTCAATTAATAACCTCAAGGTGGGCAAACGTCATTTTCAATTCGCTGTTATTGATTTCTTTTAAGTTTAATTCCATCTCATATATGGTACTAGTAGCGTATGGCGAAATGGCATCTAACATGAGCCCCATGTTAAGCAGGGTCAAAAGTTTCTGGACGCAAACGGGAAATTACCATTAGGCCGCCATTTTCAAATGCGTGTTATAACGCTGTAATAGTATGGGTCGGTCTGCTCTCTAAGTGAAATACCGTGTTACGTCATTCGTTTCACATGAGGAGTCTGTCTGTTTGAAACATGTTAGATGTGTTATTGCGGAAAATGTGAGTTTGTCTGCACTCTAACTGAAATGCTGTATTTTGTTTTGCTTCTTAAATATATTGACATAAAAGTACATCGAAGTGGTATATCATAACCGGGATATATGTGGGCGTGTGTGTGTGTGAGAGAGAGAGAGAGAGAGAGAGAGAGAGAGAGAGAGAGAGAGAGAGAGAGAGAGAGAGAGAGAGAGAGCCTTACTCAACAGGCTACAGACCGAAACAAATTTTGTTATTATTATTATTTTTATTATTAATATTCATTTTTCATGATGTGTGAGAGAGAGAGAGAGAGAGACAGAGACAGAGACAGAGAGAAGGTTACCCTTTTATCAGTTTTTGGAGAGAGTGAAAGTTAAAGAATTGTTTACAAAAAATAGTCAACACCTTTTTTCAAAATCAACATGTTTTAATAAGCCCGGCTAACTTAAACTTTAATCGATGAAGAGGAGGATTAGGGCTTGCCCCTTCCTTTTCATGAACAAATACCAAACATTAAACATGAACATATTTACAAGGGTGACAACGTTGTAAAGTAAGTCTAAACTTCCAATCATTTAGTACAGTGTCATTTTTCCATATTAATAAAATCAGTCTATTAAGGAATTTATTTTAGTAATCAGATGTTACACTTGTGAAAATCGGAGCAAATTCAGAAAGATGAAATATTTATTTGAAATATTCATTGGAATTACAAAATGTACTCATTCTCATTTTGGATTTTTACTTCACTCTGGGATTTATTTAATTCATTCAAAGATATTCTGGATTACATCATTCAGCCATATCAGGACATTCAAGACTACTGACACATCAGAACATTCCAGACTACTAGCACATTAGAACATCCAAGTCTACTGGAATTCATTCGGAACACTATATTTAGGACTTGTGAGTAGGACACTTAGGATTATTGGATTGTTTAGACTTAAAATCACGTTATTGTAAGTGTCTTTTTGAATTTTCATTTTAATTGTCTAGAAATAAATTGCTTGTTGATTTTACGTGTATTGTTGGTTTCACTTTCTTTCTGTTACATTATTTTAGGACCTAGAGTTGTAACAGAAATTGGAGGTCGTTCCGGGATATGAATTTCTTTAAATTACAATTTAAATTGATTTTGGTTTCGAATTTTCTTTGTTCCTAGTAAAGATTTTTATTTCACACATTTCAGAAATCTATAGAGAAACCATCAAGCATTCACAATGTCATCTAAGGCTGATAACTTTGTTTTAAGTCCTACCCAGGTAGGGTTAGAGTCTATATAAAAGGATGAGTTGCTTGAGTTTGCTAGACATCATGATCTTTCTGAAGCGAAAGCATCTTTGACAAAGCAAGAGATAAAGAATATTTTAATTCCATATTTGGTGGAAAATAAAGTTTGGATGAACGTGCGTTGGGTTTAATTAGGAAGTCTGTATCTGGTTTTAATTGGAAATTAAAGGAATTGTAGTTTTTAAAAAAACCCAGATGGAATTGGAATTAGCAACGTTTCAGCTTCAGAAAGAGGAAATGCAGAGAGAAGACAGGGTATTAGAAAGGCAGATGCAGATGCAGAGAGAAAAAAGGACAGGCAGATGCATATGCAGTTGCAAAGAGAAGAAACGAACAGGGCAGATGCAGTTGCAGAGAGAGGAAAAGGTAATGCAGATAGTGAGAGAGGAGAGGGAAATGCAATCTAGATTAAAAGAGTTAGAACTGGCAAGCAGAGCACACTCCATTCCCCTTTACACACAAGTTTTGGTTTTGCTGTTACCAGGTATATTAGGTTAGTATCCCCTTTTCAGGAACAAGAAGTATATAAATACTTTTTTCACTTTGAGAAAATTGTTGAAAAATTTAAATGACCCAGAGAGCGTTGGACTTTGTTATTACAAAGTGTACTTATTGGCAAAGCTCGTGAAGTCTACAGTTCACTGTCAGTAAAACAAAGCACTGATTATGATGTGATCAAGGAGTACATCTTGAAGGGTTATGAGTTGGTACCCGAGGCATATCGATACAAGTTTAGGAATTGTAGACAAGAAACTGGACAAACTCAAGTCGAATTTTCCTGGGAAAAAGAACAACTACTTGATAAGTGGTGCTTAGCCAAGAAGGTTGATCAAGATTACGATAACTTCAGACAGCTCGTATTAATTGAAGAGTTCAAGAGGTGCATCCATGGTGATGTCAAGACCTATCTTGACGAGCAGAAAGTGGAAACTTTGGAAAATGCTGCTCGTATGACTGATGATTATTCTTTGACTCACAAGGTTTCATTTGTCAATAAGTTTTCCCCTTATCAGTTTTCTGGTAAGAAAAAACCCATTCAATCTCAAACGATTACTTTCAAATTTCAAAACAGCACAACTGTTATGAATCAAACATCTGATAAATCTGAACAGAAATTCTTTTCTTTTCCTACGTGCGCTCATTGTAAAATGAAAGGGCACGTCATTTCTTATTGCTTCAGATTGAAAAATAAGCAACAGAATAAAGACAGAGCTCTTCCAAATGTTATTAATTAAAAGAGGTCAAGGTCACGGTCTTGTATTGAAAGCAATACATTTGTTGGGTCAAACAAACCCCAGTCTGATTCTATTTCGGAGACTTATGAATGATTCATGTCAGAAGGTTCTATATCACTTATTGATGATTCTGCCAAACCTATTCATATTAAAATATTAAGGGACACAGGAGCTTCTCAGAGTCTTTTATTATCAGGTACTTTGCCTTTGTCTGAGAAGTCTTCTTCTAGTGAAAGTTTACTTATTCAGGGAGTGTTGATTTGGCATCAGACTAAGTTTCAGGACCTGTGACTGCTGAGGCAGTGACTTCTTTACCTATAGAAGGTATCTATTTATTGCTAGGCAATGACACAGCTGAAGATAAGGTCGTGGTCAATCCACTTGTAACTGACAAACCTTGTTTAGATTAAAAAAATTGATCTTATTGAGATTGAAATCCCTGATTTGTATCCTGCTTGTGCAGTTACCAGAGCGATGGCAAGAAGAGCTCTTGAGAATGATGTTGATCAGGAAATTATTCCTTTAGCTGACACATTTATTGGTCAGTCTTTTGATGAGGTCACTTTCTCTCTTCACTTTGGGCAATCAGAAGGTATTGATCCCACTGATCTTCTTTTTACTCATTCTCTCTACTCTAATCAGGGTGACAAAAGACAATCACTTGTTGTCTTACAGGAACAAGATCATGAAATCTCCTGTTAATTTTAGAGGTCTATTAGTGAAACTGAAGCCACACAAGTTCCAGCGTGTTACTTTGTTACAAATGGCGTCCTTATGAGAAAATAGGGACCACCTGTTTATTTCAGAGGTCTATTAGTGAAACTGAAGCCACACAAGTTCCAGCGTGTTACTTTGTGACAAATGGGGTCCTTATGAGAAAAATGAGACCACCGAAGGTACCCGCTGGTGACGAGTGGTCAGTGAGGTATCAAATTGTCGTTCCTAAGTCATATCGACAGGAAATTCTTAGTCTATCCCATGAAACTCCCTTGGCTGGTCATTTAGGAGTCAATAAGACTTATCACAAGATCTTTAATCATTTATATTGACCGAAACTTAAAAGCGATGTTTCTAAATACTGTAGATCTTGTCACACTTGTCAAATGGTAGGAAAACCCAATTAGAAGATACTGCTATGTATGATGCTTATCTAATATTATAAATATTTTAGGAAATTATAAATGTTTCTTGACTTTTATATTTGCTTAAACCTTAATGTTAAATATAATGTTGACATGTTAGCTATTATCATTTAATTAGGTTGTTTACTTAGTATTTGAGTTCAAGGACGGTTGTGGTAAACAAGTTGTTGATTCAATTTGAGGTCAGTGTTGATAAATCCAGAATTTCATTTAGAGCTATGTATCAAAATTCACATACACCATATAGTATTCTAGAACAGTCTATCATGTGACCTATCTTTATATATACCATGTTTAGTGGACAGTTTTTCAGTTTCGACCTTAACATCAGTCTTTAAAGAGTTATTACAGTCGTGAAAAATCATTCCAAATTCTGAGAGAGTAATTATTTAAAATATTCATTGGATTATAAAAGTACTCCTAGACTTTTGGATTTTGGATTTTGGATTTTTAACTGATGATTTTGTGATTTATGTGAACTTATTCAAAGATATTCTGGAGCACATCATTTTGGCACATCGGCACAATAAAGACAACTAGCACAGCATGACATTAAAGACTATTGGCACATAAACACAGTCAAGGTTACAGTCATACATTCGGAACATTCTATAATTAGGACTTGTGATTAGGACACTTAGGATTATTTGATTATTTGGATTTTAATTCACATTGCTGAAAGTGTCTTTGAATTTTAACTTTAATTGTCAAGAAATAAATTTCTTGTTGATTTTTACTTGATTTGTTGGTTTCACTTTCTTTCTGTTACATTTTTCTTAGACCGTAGAGTCGTAACAATACCTAAGGCTCATCTGCAACCTATTCCAGCATTTGACGAACTATTTAGTAGAATGATGGTAGACTGTGTCGGTCACTTACCTAAGACCAAGTCAGGCAACCAATACTTGTTGACCGTCATATGTGCGTCTACAAGATTTTCTGAGGCAATTCCTCTGAGAAATATAAAAACTAAAACCATTGTGAATGCTTTGGTGAAATTTTTTTTTACACTTGTTGGCCTTTCCAAATCTGTCCAGTCGGATCAAGAGTCAAATTTTATGTCTGAACTTTTCCAACAGGTTATACATGAATTAGGCATCCAACAGTTTAAATCTTCTGCCTATCACCCTGAAAGTCAAGAGGGATCTTTCCTGCTTTGATACAGGAAAGGGATGAGGGTCTTCATTTGTTGTTGTTTGCTGTTAGGGAATCAGTTCAAGCGCCATTTTGTTTTAGTCCCTTTGAACTGGTTTTTGGTCATACTGTCCGTGGACCATTGAAATTATTGAACGAGAAACTTCTTTCAAATGAAGATTCAAAGATTTATCTTCTTGACCACGTCTCTGATTTCAAATACAAGTTGTCAAATTCCTGTGAAGTAACAAGAACTATTCTTCACACGACCCAGTCAAAAATGAAATTAAGGTATGACAGAAATACACAGGAAATGAGTTTTAAGCCTGGTGAGAAAGTTTTGGCTCTCTTGCTCATACCTCAAAACTCCCAATGGGCTAAATTTTATGGTCCTTTTACAGTTGAAAAGAAAGTAAATAACTTAAATTATATCATTAACACCTCTGGAAGGCGGAAACAGAAACAACGTTGTCACATAAATATGTTAAAGGAATATTTTGACAGAGATAGCCCAGTTAATTATTCAGTTTTTTCAGTTGTACCTGTCCCACACAGTGAGGATGTCAATAATGAATACAATCTGACTGTAGTGACTCTGGTTTAACCAAACTTCGGAATTCAGAAATATTAAACAATCTGGACCAGAAATTGTCACATCTACAACAACAGGAGAGATATGATCTAAAACAGCTATTACATGAGTATGAGCACTTGTTTCCTGATGTTCCTACTCGAACAAATAAAATCTATCATGACGTTAACATTGTAGATTCTACACCTTTGAAACAGCATCCTTACAGTGTGAATCCTCTCAAACAGGAATATTTGAAGAAAGAAATTTAGAATTTACTGGATAATGATTGTATAGAACCAAATAAAAGTAACTGGTGTTCCCAATGCATTATTGTGCCTAAGCCCGATAATACAATCGCATATATACTGACCATAGAAAAGTCAACAGTGTCACCCAAACGGATTAGTTTCCAGTACCAAGAATGGATGATTGCATTGATAAAATTGGAAATGCAAAATATGTCACCAAGTTTGACCTTTTAAAAAAATTCTGGCAAATTCCCCTTACGGAAAGAGCAAAAGAAATTTCAGCATTTGTAACTCCAGACGGACTTTATCAATACAAAGTCATGTCGTTTAGAATTAAAAATTCTCCGGCAACGTTACAACGTCTGATGAACATGATAACATCTGGTCTAGATAATTGGGACGCGTACATCGATGACCTCATTATCTACAACTACATCTGGGAAGATCACTTGGAAACCATTCGGAAATTCTTCGATCGACTCATCAATGCATTAATTTGAGCAAAAGTGAGTTTTACCATGCTTGTGTCACAATTTTAGGACATATTGTAGGACAAGATCAAGTTAAACCTTTATAAGCTAAGGTCAAAGTTATCTCTGTAAAAAAGCAACTGATGCGATTTTTATGTATGGCTGGATATTATCGGAAATTTTGTTCAAATTTTTCCATAATTGCCGAACCTTTGACAAATTTTTTGAGTAAGAAATCAAAGTTTCATTGGTCTGACCAGTGTCAGGAATCCCTTGATAAGTTGAAGGTCATGATTAAGAATGCACCAGTTATTTCAGCACCAAATTTCAGCCAATTATTTAAAATGTCTGTTGATGCAAGTGATGTAGGGGTTGGCGGAGTATTGATTCAGGAAGACAAACATGGTGTGGATCACCCTGTGTGCTATTTTACTAAAACAAATCTAAGCAAGCACCAGAACAATTATTCCACAACTGAGAAGGAATGTTTGGCTTTGATATTGGCTTTACAACATTTTGAAGTGTGTGTTACCTCGGCTCTTTCTCCGGTTATTGTATACAGTGATCACAGTTCCCTTACTTTTATCAACAAAATGAAAGATAAAAATCGCAGATTGTTGAGATGGAGTTTAATACTGCAGGAATATAACAATGACACTTGACACATCAGGGGAAAAGACAATGTGATCGCAGACGCACTTTCACGTGCATAGACTATATTGCTTTATTTTGTGTAATTGAGCTGAGTAACATTTGTAAGACATCTTCCTATGTAATTTTGATTATTCATTTTTAAAAGAAAGCTTTTACTGCACAAATCTTTCTCTTTCTTTATGAGGGGAGGTGTTATGTATATTGAATTTATAATATGTGTCCATGAGGTAAGTTGTACTTTAGTGGTCATTAATTTGTAAATAACATATTTACTGCATTTGAGTTCAAGGTCAGACTTGTTTACATATCATTTAGTACTTAGAACGGAATTTTCGATATATTATGTGAGAAACGTCACGTATGCACCGGAAAGTTCCATTAGAGTTACTAATATTCTAGAATATTCTGTCAGGTAACTTATCCTTATATTTATACAGGTTTGGTAAACAAGTATTCATTTGTATACTAAACTTCATATTATTAAGATCAGTCTATTAAGGAATTTATTTTAGTAATCAGATGTCACAGTTGTGAAAATCAGAGCAAATTCAGAGAGAGGAATTATTTATTTGTAATATTCATTGGAATTACCAAAAAGTACTCATTCTCATTTTGGATTAATATTTGACTTTGGGATTTATGTGAATTCATTTAAAGATATTCTGGATTACATCTTTCAGGCATATCAGGACATTCAAGACTACTAGCACATTAGGACATTCAAGGCTATTCTAATTCATTCGGAACATTCTATATTTAGGACTTGTGAGTAGGACATTTAGGATTATTGGATTATTTGGAATTTAATTGACGTTACTGTAAGTGTCTTTTTGAATTTTCATTTTAATTGTCTAGAAATTAATTGCTTGTTGATTTTACTTACATTGTTGCTTTAACTTTCTTTCTGTTACATTATTTTAAGACCTAGAGTCGTAACTATATATATATATATATATATATATATATATATATATATATATATATATATATATATATATATATATATATATATATATATATATATATTCATGTGTAAAAAATGGTTACATTAAATATATGTATTTTCCTCTCTCGCTCTCTCACTCTCTCTCTTTTTCCTTGAGTGACCTCAAACACTTTTAAACTGTGAACATTTGACACTTGTCTCCTTTCTTTATTTCTCCTATAAAATAGCCAATAATATTATGTATTAATGTTAACTATTATTCCCTGTAAAGTACTTCACACTTGTGATGAATTGTGAGGTGATCAGTGACCAGTTGCTGTCTATGTACGGGGAATAATATAAATCATATAGTATTTTTTTAAAAGTTAAAAGAAAAATATATCATTTAACTAGAATCATCGAATTTTCTGGCCTCGTGTCAGAAGAACATGAAATTGTTTCAATAATTATATGTATGTGTGATAGGAAGATTGTTTTATTTTTACGAATCTACCTGAAATAACTGACAGTTAATGCTTAATGTTAGTACTGATAGATCGTTTATAGTCTATCTTTCTGAAATTCCTTTTTGCAGAATATTATCATTTTACTGGAATCGGTGAATTTCTAGTAGCCTCTCCATCAAAACGTAGGGAAATAACAATGATCTCTTTCATTTTACTCACCCCTGCCCTTATTGTTTGATTTGATGTTCCGAGATGATTCTAATCGTATTCTGTCTTTGTCAAAAAATAACACATTCACCTGTGCTTTAGGGTAGATTTACAAACACCGCGCACCTACCCCACCGTACATTAAGAACAAATACGTTGCGAAAATCTTTATGAAATTATGAGCTTCGCACACCATCAAACGTGTTATAAGGCATCCATACTTATACTCTAATTTAAGATATATTCCAACGATTATTACCGCCTTTTCATTAGTTCCTGAAGAAGGGTCCAACTGGCCTACCAAAATATTGGGAGAGTTGGGGGGGGGGGGGGAATCTTGGAATCTGTGCGGCCTGTAGTGGCCTTAATAACCTGAAATCTCAAATGATCAGCTATTTCCCGAGGGAAAGCTAGAAATCTGAATTGTATACTATCTTGTAATAAAGCTTTACAAGATATATATGTGTGTGTGTGTGTGTGTGTGTGTGTGTGTGTGTGTGTAGATAGATAGATAGATAGATAGATAGATAGATAGATAGATAGATAGATAGATAGATAGATAGATAGATAGATAGATAGATAGATAGACAGATATATAATCTTAGAATTCAACGGCATTTCTTTTATGTAAAATCAGAAGTTATCCTGGTTTGTTATAATGTTCCTTAAAAAAGCGTATGATAAAATTTGAAAACTTGCATTCAAATTCTGTTAGTTATTAAGTATTCAAATTCTCTGTTAGTTATTAAGTATTCAAATGCTCTGTTAGTTATTAAGTATTCAAATTCTCTGTTAGTTATTATGTATTCAAATTCTCTGTTAGTTATTAAGTATTCAAATTCTTTGTTAGTTATTAAGCATTCAAATTCTCTGTTAGTTATTATGTATTCAAATTCTCTGTTAGTTATTATGTATTCAAATTCTCTGTTAGTTATTATGTATTCAAATTCTCTGTTAGTTATTATGTATTCAAATTCTCTGTTAGTTATTATGTATTCAAATTCTCTGTTAGTTATTAAGTATTCAAATTCTCTGTTAGTTATTAAGTATTCAAATTCTTTGTTAGTTATTATGTATTCAAATTCTCTGTTAGTTATTATGTATTACAACTTTGAGGATAAATAACTAAAATATATACAAATGGCTCCATTGTTATAAAAAAAACCTGACGTTTTACAAAAAAGGCCCTTCAATCGTGTTTACCACCTACTGTGTGTGTACCAAACCCTCATGGAAGTGTCGGTATTTAATTCAAATTCATATAATTATCGTGTGTGTGTGTGTGTGTGTGTGTGTGTGTGTGTGTGTGGTCGGATATTCGATTCCGTCCTCTTTTTCGCATTAAAAAAATGCTGTCTTGCCATTTTTAGAAACTATCGCTATTTTTTAACGTTAACAGTTTTTTCGCTCGCTATTGATATTTGATATACTGGCCAGGGGATTTATTTCTGGATCCTTATATATTTCGAATTATTTATTAGCTATGGGATTTTATTACTTCCCCAAATATTTAAAATGTACATTCACCATTACGTTTTGACTTGACATAATAGATTAAAGGCTAGACAATAAATTTACATACATAATGCTTGAAGCTGTTACACAACACCTTGTAAAATTACTGGCATGTTAATACAAATGAAAGAACCCCAAGACCCAACTGTGCACTAAAGAAGAAAGGAATTACCTTTTCAGCCTTATATACGATTGCCCCAGCCAATCGTCTTCTCACTTGTACGTTTTGGCATATGATCGTCTCTTTATGGCTAGTGACAGAGCTTTGGACATATGCGTCTATTTGTATGTTCGTCCGTTCATTCATCCATCCTTCCTACGCCATTTCTTTTCGATTGATAAAGTTGTGGACATTCACACCATAAATCAGAGAATAGTATATATATATATATATATATATATATATATATATATATATATATATATATATATATATATATGTATGTGTGTGTGTGTGTGTCCCACTTTAGTAAGACGTTTTGTGCAATTCTAACAGTATTTCTGTTAAATTTATCCACTGCAGTGGAAAAGATTTGTACAATGTCAAAAAGCGCAAAATATTTTGTTTGTTGTTTTTTTTTTTTTTTTTTTTCTTAACGAATCTCTAATAGGTTACAATTGGTAAACTACTTTACTCACCCAGGTAGCAACCAATATACAGGGAGGCAGCACTTTGATTCCTTCCTCACCTCACGCGAGGGTTCTATTTTTACCCCCATTCATTTCCTCATGTTGTATTTTTAAAATCTCAATTGATCACCCATGGACAAAAGCCGTTCTGTAAGTAAACAAAATTGGTCATAACATGGAAAAAATGATGAGACCGCACCTCCTTTTTTTAAATTTTGTAGACAAAGTGTTCTAATAACGGCCCCGTGCCTTAGTGCACTGGACGGATTCAGTGTCGTGCGGGGAAAACAGGAAAAAGTTTATTTAAATTTGCCATGTCTGATGAGACGAGTCTTGTCTTTTGACGCAGAAAGTTTTACATATTCCTGTGACCTGTAACATGAACGACAATAATTGACGGGTCATTTGTCATGTGTTTAATCTTACCAGAGTCACAATTGTTTAGAATATAAGCAGTAATATGTCACCGGTGATTGTTTCCTCTCCATTGGGAACAGAGTCCCTGTGTGACGAGTAAGGCCATCTTTATACCGTTCCCAAGCCCGTCAAAATGTGGGAGGGGGTAGCGGAGGGGGGGGGGGGCAATAGCCCAGGGGCTCGACCGGCGATTCCTAGGAGCCCGCCGTCAACTCAGTTATAAAAATAAAAATTAATCTCTGCAGTAAATATTAAAATTTGTTCCTTGGAGTCTAAGTTATGGTAGATTAGTACAGGTTTTATATGGCAACACTGTTAACAGGTTTGAATATACACAAAAGTCAACTAGTTTTTGGGTCCATGACTGCTCTGCCCAGGGGTCCGGAATTTCTGTCCGAGGGCCTGCCTGTCCTTATGACAATTATACATCAAAAGACGTCAATGACAGTAGACTTAACAATATGCTATAAGCCTCGGTTTTGGTCATACGCTGAGAGATATGGATTTATTGTATGCCTTGTATTGTTACGACTCTCGGTCTTAAAATAATGTAACAGAAAGAAAGTGAAAGCAACAATTTAAGTAAAATCAAGAAGCAATTTATTTCCAGACAATTAAAGTGAAAATTAAAAAGACACTTACAGTAACGTGAATTAAAATCCAAAATAATCCAATAATCCTAAGTGTTCCAATCACACGTCCTAAATATAGAATGTTCCATATGAATTCCAGTAGCTTTGAATGTCCTGATGTGTCAGTAGTCTTGAAAGTTCTGATATGCCTGAATGATGTAATCCAGAATATCTTTGAATACATTCACATAAATCCCAAAGTCAAATATTAATCCAATATGAGAATGAGCAATTTTAGTAACTCCAATTAATATTTCAAATAAATAATTCCTCTTAATTCGCTCTGATTTTCACAACTGTAACATCTGATTACTAAAATAAATTCCTTAACAGACTGATCTTAATAATATGAAGTTTAGTATACAAATGAAATCTTGTTTCTCAAACCTGTATGAATATAAGGATTAGTCACCTGACAGAATATTCTAGAATATGAGTAACTCTAATGGAAATTTCCTGTGCGTACCTGACTTTTCTCACATCAAGATATAGAAAAATCCAATCTAATTGTTAAATACTGTGTAAACATGACTGACCTTGAACTCAAATGCAGTTAATGTGTTGTGTTTACATAATGACTAAAGTACAACTTACCTAATGGACACATATTATAAATTCAATATACATAACAGTATCGTGTCCGGTTAATGTAACTATCAGGCTGATTGCGTATGATAAACGATGGATGGACATGGTGATATTTAACACTGTTTAAAGAACTGACATTGTGACCCCAGAAAAGTGTTATTTCATCCGCAGGATTACAGTTCATCTCTATTGTTTGAGAATGTTAATTCTAATATTTAATTTTGTTACGCTAAGATGACACGGATTTAAATATCCATAGTAGTCTTATAATAACAACAATCCACTACATCCAGCCTTCTAGGTCAAGTTTCAGATTCCGACTTCATTTGTGTTCGATTCCTTTCTTTCAGGATTAACAATACAGTAGACACTTCCATGAGGCCGGTATCGTTAAAATCACTTTCGCTGCATAGTCGCATGCAAAACGAATAAAACTGGACCAAATACAACACTGAAATAATAACACCTCGATCATATCGGCCAAAATAATGTTTTGATTCTTTACCAAAGTAAAAGGGTGATTCAGTAGCATAGTAGCATTTATTTTAAGAGTCAGAACCATGAAAAGCAGTTATGGAGATGATAACTAATTATTGAAATAAGCTCTATAGAATCCTCCTGTACATCAATTTCCATATCCACCCACCTTCACTGATATATTTACTTTGTTTCGGTGTTCTCGTGAACTAGAATACTCAAGAGGAATAATTGCAATGTGGAATTTCATTTATCTTCCTCGGTAAATCTTCAGTATGAAGATAATTTAATCTCAGGGCCGCGCACTCTGTCGACCTTTCGTGTATTGTCAAACTTGTATGCATCAAAAATTTTGAAAGAAGCGATTGTCCCTCATGCACTAACCGGAAGAATCCTTTCTGATGATTGAAAGGACGGTCCATCCAGATAATAGTTATCACAGAATCTAATATAAGGTCCATTCATTATTCTGGGGATAATGTAGAAAAGTCTGAGATGCAATTAAGGAATGAGATACAGATCTTTTGTTGGGTTCCGTGATTCATCATGAACAGGGATTGTGAAATGAATAGCACTTTTGCCGGACATAATCTACTACAAGCAGTTGGTGGAACATGCAACGGACATTGAATATTAACGGTTTATTCAGCAAGGGAAGTAAGCAATGTCGAGATGGAATTAAAGGCTTCTCTCTGTGAAGATTTTGGTAAACTAATCGATTGAATCGGCTTCTTTGATAATCAAACATTTCAATTATAGGCATCAATGTTTTCTTCCGATGAATATTATGCCATTTATTATTATTATTATTATTATTATTATTATTATTATTATTATTATTATTATTATACGGCGAAGAAAAACAGGGCAAAGCTTATGAAACGAGCGCAACTTTAGTCATTTGTGTATTGACTGGTGCGTGTACTAATTTGGCAGTTGTCCATACCGCAGAGGAATCTACTGAAACAACGTCAAGTTCGCGTGACGTCATGGAAATGTTTTGAATAAGGACACGAGCGTGGTTCTTTGCCTGTGCAGTTGTTTCTTTCTTTCTTTTTTTTTTTTCTTCCTTATTTTTTCATAAATGGTGTGGAGTATAAATCTATTCGATGAAAATCGAAAATGTATTTTAAATTATTTTGAAACTGTGTTGGGAAAAATTCGACTTCTCTACTTTCCTTAAATGTATTGTTTTCACATTGGTATTCACTGACGAAATACTCACACGCATGTAGCGCAGTAAATTGTGAACAAGCGGAGATAGAAAACGGAAACAAAGAATTTTCGGATAGACTACTATCCGGAAGTTACACCTTACTATAAGAGCTAGATTCGTGCTACTACTACTACTACTAATAATAATAATGAAATAGGTAAAACCTGGTATTGAGCGAAGCGTCCTGTGTATCATGTGTGTGTTCTAACTGACGTTGCGTGACGTCAAGGAGATGTACCACATTGTGTTTTCTGTGCCCATTTTGCTTGTGTCAAGTTATGTTTTTAGTTGGAAGAAATATTTTTTCTATTTTCGCTAAATTGTAAATAAGAGTACAGATCTTAGAGACCTTTATACTTGAATAAGTCCAATAACCAAGAAAATAATCTATGACAAACGCTACGAACACGTACTCGTCTTTCTTCAGTCCCGTTCAACCCAACTCAGGCTAGGCTCCGTGAGATCTTCGCCATTTGTTCGGCTGAGATCTCACGTAGCTGCGCAATGGATCTTCGAAGATAACGGCGAAGATTCTAAGCACTTCCGGTGCCACTGTTTTTAACTTCAGAGAGTTATTGTTTTCACATACTTTGTTTTACATATACACTTTATCTAAAGAGCCCACTCCTTCGACCCCACCCAAGTTTTGCTATTAATAATCATAATAATAATAATAATAAGAAGAAGAAGAAGAAGGGAACGAAAAGGAAGAAGAGAACGAAGAGGAGGAAGAAGAAGAGGAATAATATTACGTTTATTTCTTTTATGAAGGAAGAAGCACATTTGGCTGGCACAGACCAATCTTCCATGAGGCCTTCTGCAAACGATAGTATATACAATTCTTAGAAAATTACTGTCTTCAAGACAAGAAAGCACGTTAACCATTCACTGAGTATGCTACATAAGATTATAAATAATATTTAGAAGTCACTGAACGAATGTGCTTGATACTACATTGAAAAAGAAAGAACTTTATTACCTGAGTAAGAACCATAGAATTGACTGCGTCTGTTGATGTTCATATAGTTGTTTTATGAAAGCCTTGGTTGTTTCTGCTGACCATATAAATTGTACAACGGAATTCCACAATCTGGCTCCAGAAAATGCACAACTCCTCTTACAGATTTCTTAATTTGGTTTTGTAATAAACGATTGCTGTTTTGTAATGGATCTTAATTCATAAGGATATATATTTGCTACATATTAAAAAAGCATTTTGAAGATAATTTAGGAATTGTATGAAAGCAATCTATATGAAATAGCCTAAAGATAAATTTCCTTTCTATTTTCTGAATCTTTATGACCTTGATATAAAGAAAAGCCTTTGATCACATGACTAATGTGTTATTTAATCTCATACACCAACGTTTTATTTTTTTCTACCTTGCACGTATAAATAACACCTCATGAGGGCAGAAATGACGCCTTCAACTAACATGGCGTCATTTCTGCCCTCATGAGGTGTTTTTTATACGTGTAAGGTAGAAACAAAATAAAACGTTGGTGTATGAGATTACATAACACATTAGTCATGTGATCAAAGGCTTTTCTTTATATCAAGGTCATAAGGATTCAGAAAATAGAAAGGAAATTTATCTAGGTTCATGTACACTTTAAATTCCAATGTGTTTATTTTTTCCGGATGTTGCGGAAATTACTCCTTCGCCTTACATAACGTCATATCCGACATCATGAGGTGTTATTATATATGTGCACTAGAACTCTCAATATATTTACTACTTGCGAAAGTCATTTCACTACATTATTGTGCGTTATATTGACTAAATGTATTTTTGCGACATATTCTAAAATAGACTAAGAATATCTTCCTTGTCATCTTCTGAATCAAAGATCCATACAGTATTAAGATGTATGTTTGAGCAAGCCCGTAGATGGAATATATATTAGGGTATTATTTTAGTCAAGAGTATGCGCATATTTCACACGCAACTTTATAACAAATGGCAAAAGTGGACTCAAGGGAATTTGTTTTCTTCAGATCGCACAGTCTGGTACTCTGAAAGTATCATAGGTATGGTACAAATGTCACCTGACACTGAAACGTATTCTTCGCAGTCAAAATGGGTATCGGTCACCTGTTTCACTTCTAAATGTGGCGTCGCACTAAGATGTACATCATCATTCTTATTATACTTCAGAAAAGAGTAATATTTTTTAAAAGGTACACATACTGGTAAGGATACAAACTTACACATTTTTTTGTTGTTGAAATTTTACACATAGAAACCATTTTTTTTTCTTTGATTTGAAAAAGACTTTAGGGATTCTTTCAATTTGATGAAAACTTTCTCTGAGATAAGGCAAGACTTCTTTAAGGAAAATTCAAGATTTTTTTTTTTTACTGCATCTGAATCCCTTTGCCAGCTGAATGTTTTGTGAAAAAAAATCATTGTAACCAACCAAACAATAAGAAAGATATTCAAAACTCTCAATTTGAGGAAGAAATTTTGAAATGTTTAGTGAAACTTGGACCTGGTAAAAATACGGTATTTTTTTGTGAAGAGTCTTTGTGCACTAATGTAGATATGTATGCACTATTGTCATAGTCAGATCTTACACCGTTTATTGTGTACAAACGTTTACAGGAGTCAGACCCCGGGGGCGATATGTCTTTGTTCTCTTCACCACTTACCCAGAACATTTATATAGGAACATGAAGAGAGTTGTATGATAATGTATCCAGGATCTAACGAGATAGAAAAACTCTATTAAGAATGCAAATTGCACAATATATGACAAAATTTTCCCGAACTGACAAATAAAAGTAAGTGTGATTTGAATAAATAATGTGAATACGAAACAAAATTTACAAAAGTTCAGCCATACATTTATATTTAGTTCTCTAGACTGAACTATATACCAAAGGAATACAAAAATATTTAATATCACGTCATCGCTGTTTTTATCACCTGTGAATTTTATTTTAGTTGAATCTCTAACGTTTTGTTTTCAATAAAATTAATTATTTGATCACTTGTTTCTCATATATTTCTAAAGTTACGCAATGTAACGAGTGTTTCTCTTTCCACATTTTACGAATGACAGTGAGTATCCAAGCTCCTAGCAACATGAAGCTATTAAAAGTTTTATTTGCATCTAATTTCCCCATGACAGGTCTAGAACGATGGATAAGACAAAATGGCATACTTTTATGTATGTATGTATGTATGTATGTATGTATGTATGTATGTATGTATGTATGTATGTATGTATGTATGTATGTATGAAAAGGAATACTTTTAATGGTGTGCGTAGCATAGTTATTATGTATAAAAATACACTTATTTTTCTTTGAATGACATAATTTCCTGTTTCTCCCAGGTTTATATTAATGGTGTCTTAAAAACAATTCTGTACCCAAAACAATGCTTTATTTCACAGGATCAAATACATTTTACGCTATATTTTGGCATTCGTTCTAAAGAGATAACATTTCATGCATAGACCGTCTGCTATCATTGTTTGTAGATTACAATTCGTTTTTCAGAGATAACACAGTTCATGTATAGACCGTCTGTTATCATTTTGTCTGTAGATTACTATTCGTTCTGCAAAGATAACACAGTTCGTATATCATCTGTTATCATTTTGTCTGTAGATTACTATTCGTTCTGCAAAGATAACACAGTTCATGCATAGACCGTCTGTTATCATTTTGTCTGTATATTACAATTCGTTTTGCAAAGATAACACAGTTCATGTATAGACCGTCTGTTATCATTTTATCTGTAGATTAAAATTCGTTCTGCAAAGATAACACAGTTCGTGTATCATCTGTTATCATTTTGTCTGTAGATTACAATTGGTTTACAGTTAGGGCTTCATTTTTTGGAGCGAGCATTTGGTGTGCAGATCAAAGTCTAAAGACACATAAACGGGTCGCTGAGGTAACATATAACACTGTAACTGAAGACAAATATGCAAATCTATATAAACCTTTCAGCAGGTAAAACCTTTAAAGATTTCCTTGTTTTTAGATTCTCCAACCATAGGTCACATTGAAGATTTCCTTGTTTTTAGATTCTCCAACCATAGGTCGCATTAAAATTTTACGTCTCTTACAACTTACCTGTACTTATCAGATACGCGATAATTTACGCAAATAAAGAAACCTTTTTCAATGCAAAAATAAAGTTCTTTTGAGAACAGAACAGAAATGTTACCAAAGTATTAATTTGTTTATAATAATTCCGGAATTGGGTAATCAGTTGGGTAGTAAACTATCAAGTGACTCTCTCTCTCTCTCTCTCTCTCTCTCTCTCTCTCTCTCTCTCTCTCTCTCTCTCTCTCTCTCTCTCTCTCTCTCTGTGCCTGCGTGAATCGTAGAAGTATAGAGCATTTTATATTCCTTAAAGACATGGAAAACAAATAAAGAGATATTAAAGACAATGATGCGAGTTCTAAGCTGATATGCATATTTAAGATCCTTCAGGTCACGTGGCAACAAAAAGTGCCTGACAAGATATAACAAAGAATTTGAAATGACATGCATCGAAAATGAGAAACAACGGACGACCTCGTATGGGGGGGGGGGGGGGGATGTGCGGAAGACCAAAGGACACGAAGAACGGATCTTGAGGCAGAGCTAATTGACTGATTGATTAACTTTTAACAGCAATCAACACAATAAAGATTGTAATTGTGACGAGGTATGTGCGTTATCAGAAAATCTGGCGACGACGTAACACTTTACATCCGGCGGTTGGCCACGGATACACAGATCGATAATACGCTGATTAAACATGACACAGTAACAAAAGTTCGTGCTTTTAAATTTTCTTGTTACAAAGGTCCTTCTGTGATACAGGGCTGCGCAATTTTTTTTTCATCCACTTGTCCAGGATAAGTGGTTTCAGAAAATCCACTTGTCCCACCTTACTTTTCACTTGTCCCAAAATGGTAATCACCTGCCAAGATTTTATGAGATGTATGTACTTAATCCATAGAAAGAACAAATGAAATAATATACAACATAATTCTTTTTAAAAGAATTTCATTTTTTCTAAAACATTGGTTGATATACATTTGGCTATTTCAGGTACATGTATATATGTTTTAGTTACTGGATTTGAAAAATGTCCATGTACATGTCTGCCACCTACACCAGCACTTAGCCAGCAGTTGATAGCTGTGTCTGGGTTAAAGTCCTCAAGCTCTGATCCATTTGGTGAAATGTTCATTAGAATTGTTAAACTCTCTTGGTTTAAGGAATTCTCACACTCAGTAGCAGTCTTACGTTTTATCCCTCCACTTTCAAAAGAATTTTCCTTCTTCGAATCGTCCTTACTACCTTCCTTGCGAAAATAATTTAGCAAACTCATTGTATCCACATAGTAAATATCAGCTTGCTTGACAACTACTTCTAAAGTGAACATAACAAACATTTTCTCTTTAAATACGAATAGAGACAGCTCATTAATTAGCGTAATTGTTTCGCTTCAAACGCAATATCGCACATGAAAGTTGATCGTCTGTATAATCAATTAAAAATGAAAGAATCATTACTGTCATTTAATCAGTTCATAAAGGAAACCAACACTGATGTCGGTAAAGTACCTTTCATTAATTTAATTACGCTGACTCGCAGGATTAAAATCAGAGTGAGTCGCTCGTGAGGATCTGGTTTGAGTAAACACAGTGCAACAAAGTCACTTAAAACACTGCTAATTAATCATATCGGCTTTGTTTTGTTTTACGTGTTTTGATTTGCCGATAATTTTGGTCGCTTAGCCCAATATGCAGTCAAGCGATAGTTATCACTGACCACCTGTAGGTGTTATACAGGATGTAAATGTATACACGGAGAGGGGTAGAATTAAGTATTCAGTACGCCCGGAGGACATGAATGGCCAAATAAAGGTAGATATAGTGATTAAGGCACGAAAATAAGGACTTCCCGACTATTTTTAAAATAGGAAAAAGTACTTGTCCCGGACTAGCGACTTGGAAAATTTTACTTTTTTGCCTGACTTCGAAAATGAATAGTCCTGGACGTCGGGCTATGGGATTTGCTAAGCCCTGTGATACCAGCCACTCATACTTGCGAAGGAAAGTCGTTGACGAAAATTGTCTCAACATGGCCCGAACAAAGCAAACTGCCAGGAAATCTACCGGAAAGGATTTCAACCCCGTATTCTAGTACGGAGGATGGACAGCCGCAGTTTCTTTCAGTGCCTTTTCTAGATAAGTATTTATGTTTTGAATCGATATAACATGTTTTGAACTGAGAAAAATTTTCTCCTAAGAAAACTATGAAATGACATAATTTTTTCTTTTTGCTCAATTTGATGATACGTATTAAAATCTACTAGTGAAATATTATTTGTGAACAAGAGAACGATTGTTTACATAATCAAGTTGCACGGACAGCACGAAAATGCCAATCTTCCAACACCACTTCAACTCTATGGTGAAGTATATGGCGGGACAGAGAAAGCTCGTGGCAAGCAGACGTCCAGGTATATAAGGGATAGATCTATCTCAATATACAGCTGAAGAACGACCCAGAACAGCGGATATACTTAGAACATTATTGGTAAAAGGTATAAAGCTAGACCTCATAGAAGCATTGACACAGAATGGAAAAGGAATATACCTAATACATACAAAGGGAGAAAATACACTGCTAGAGAAGGGGCCCATAGAAACAGGAAACAAAACAGGGCAAATCATTGACCCACCATAAATAGAGAGAGAAAATGCTAATAAACATGTGGATGTCTACATAACTAGAATCCCTATAGAAATTCCCCTGATTGTCACAAAGGAAAGACTAGAATAGAAATTTAACATAAAAATAGAAGATATGCAAATGACAACATACAAAGAGTATCCAACCATACAAACAGGAGCTAGAATCATACAAATACAGCAAGAGGATGCAAAGAAATTTACAACTTTCTTCTTCATCCATGGCTTCCTAGTCAAAACGTGGTATAGGGGCTGTATTTACCACAGGAAATGCCCCAAATACAAGACAACAGGACACGATCCAAGAAAATGCACCCAGATACAAATACCAAAGGAAAACCTCCCTAGAATGGAAACAACACCAGAGCCCCAAACTATAGAACAAGGACCAACTACACCTGAAATAATGACAGAAAACATTCCTGAAATGGAAACAAAGAAAACAAACTCGTAGAACTAATATAAAACTGAAAATGAAAATTTGAACTATATAGTGCCTGTCCCATGACAACAAATATGTACATAACAACAAATACACACATGACAATACAAGGGACTTGAATTTAAAGAAATCAAAACAAGACCTCCAGGCAAAGGTTACTATCTTCCACAACTTATTTAGGGGAGAAGGGAATGGAAACCCGCCCGACAGGCAATATCTGAAAGGAGGTGAGTACGAACCTGGACCCCTAAACCAAGAAAACTTGAAATTAGGAAAACAAAAGAAGAATCTCACTCAAAAACAAAATTTTTTACGGTTTCAAAATTTTAACATTAATCAACTTTAAATAGTATCAACCTTTTGGTATTTGGAAATTTATTGAGGGGACTTTTCCAATGCTCTAACCAGCCATATATGCTGGAAGGACTAGGATTAGACCAAAATAAACAGTAAGGGGGGGGGGGGGGGGCTGTAAATAAAATTATCGCTGAACAACATTCTTTTTGTAGTAATATATCTGTGATCACAAAACTTCACGTATAGAAAGGTTATAAAATAAGGTTTTATCAGGTTTTAGCTGTCCTGTGAGCATTAAAACACCAACAAAGATGAATGTATTTTTAAAAAATTATTTTTTTTTTTTTTTTATCAAACCCAATTTGTGGATATATCTTAAGGATACCTTCAATGATGTCAGTTCAATAACATATGGTTGTTTTCAAAACTAAAATTAAACTAGACTTAAATACAAATACTAATAAATACAATAGTATTTATAGTTTTAACTGGACTTAGTGCCTGGAAATATCGTAACAGTTGAGAAGTTCAGTGACCTTCTATCCATGAATCTTTTTTCCTGCACTTAGAGAAATCTTGTGAACATGTTAACTCAGACATATAAGAAAATATGTTTGTTGCCAAATTAAGTATGTTTGAGTTTCTCAAGACTGTCTGATATGGTTTCAATACTCAGCAGTTAGAAAGAATAAAAGGACAAAATAAACAGACTTATCGTCAACCCATGATCGTCAGTCCTTCCAATGGGTTCTTGTTATCAATTCATCTGAAGTCATTCATACATATACAATCAGCGACATGTTCCTGAGAAACTACACACACACACACACACACACACACACACACATATATATATATATATATATATATATATATATATATATATATATATATATATATATATATATGTCTTAGAGCTGTTGAAGGTTTGCGGTCCATTTAACATTTTATTCGGAATTTAAACTTCCTATGTTTTTAAGAGTAACGTAAAAACTCGAGGTATAGATAACTTATAGGATTTTGTTAAAATCGATTAAAAAAATTAAGTTGAACCCAAATTGTAGTAATTGTATTTATCGGCCTTTAAACGAATCAATCGCTCGATAAAAGAGATGAATAAATGAACAAGCGGTAGAGCGTAGACGTATGATCAATTATAGTTTGTTTGATAAAATTTCTAAATATATTTGTCTTTGATTCAGAGCTCGGAGATCATTATCATGTACAAATTACTAATATCCAACACATTGAACTTTTTTTGTGAGAATCTACAGGTGCTCAATCAAAGAACATTGATCAAAGTGAATGAGGTGAAAAAGTTTACGTTTAAGGTAATCAGTAAAGTGAGATGCGCGTGATTAGCATTTTAACCATGTGAAAAGCTGTAAGATTCACATTAAATGAGTTAGAAATGTCTGTGGAGCAGCGGGTATGCGAGAGAGATAGAAGGGAGATACAATTAGAAAGAAGGAAAAAAATGAAAGCACAGACAGTAGACACATATATTTGAAATAAGGTTTAACATTGTCGTTTTCGGTCCATATTACGGAGAAAGAAAACAAAAATACAATGCTTATTGGCTCGACGTATCCTAAGGGAGCCGAGGTAGTTGTCTAGAGGTGTCCTTGGGAAAGGCACTTAGCTCCCATGTCTA
Source organism: Margaritifera margaritifera (assembly GCA_029931535.1). Classification (NCBI taxonomy): domain Eukaryota; kingdom Metazoa; phylum Mollusca; class Bivalvia; order Unionida; family Margaritiferidae; genus Margaritifera; species Margaritifera margaritifera. The sequence continues at coordinate 47,697 of JAQPZY010001360.1, forward strand.
CTGCATGAAATAGCCAATAATGTTAAAAGTACCGTTGAAACTAAGGGATAAAACCTACTTATTCTATCAGCCCAACATCTTACATTCTCAGACACTTAATATATAATGAATAGATAAATTGAAGGTCCTACCATGAGATTACGGAAGCAATCAAGTTGAAATATAAGTGAAGGGTATTTATTTTCAAATCTTTGGCGAAAGACCCGATTTCTTTCACGCTACAGTGTGGCTTACAAATTCGCTTGTCAAAACCCAATCAAGTAGAATCACTGCTACATCTGAAAGATATAAAAGGTAGAAATCAAACTATATCCTGCCATATCAACAATTAATAAAATGCACTGAATAATTGTTTATGGATCACTAAAGATAGACTTTGGTACATATTACACTTAAGGGCAAACAGATGTCAGTTCATATAATGTGTTTAATGTAATAATGTATCGCAGACATAAAATGACCCCGTCGCTGGATGTCTTCCTTAGATATATTTTCTTATAGGATTCCTTAAGAAGAGTTCGCGTTTTTTAAAATTTTAATCATCTATACGGAAATTATCAATCTACAATTTTAGACGTCCTTGCAGCTCGAAGCAAAAGCTTTACAACCTGGTACATATGACATATTTTGTAACCTAGGTTTATCATGCTTTAAAACTTTTACATGTGTTACTTTTATCTGTTGTTTTATAAACATTTTGCAGAATTGTAACATTTTTTGCGTTTTATATTTTGTCTTCTTGTACTTCACGTTTACGTTTATTTGGAGGGGTTTTATCTTCTTGAGATTTGTGTGCAATTCATTTTTATATCTTTCTAACATCTACCTTTAGCTGACACCATATAGCCACTATTATGCTGAGGTGCCGTAAAGCGCTACTACAAACAAACAAGTAACCTGGGTTGTTCATTTTTGATATTGTTCTTTGTGTTTCTGAAATGAATTTATACGTCAAACATACTTGTTTATTGTAAATTATGGGTACCGGTATATAAATGTAGCATTGTTAAACTTTCTGAAGAGGAGAATCATATAAAGCAATACCGGAGCGAGACGTTTGTGAATAGTAATGTGGTGTGGTCTGGAGACAAGCGGAATTAACATGGGTCCATAGGTTTACATGCATGGGCCTCTCTAGGGACAGTGGGAATTTAACATGGATGAGCCTGTCTGGGGACAAGGGTAAATTAACATTAGGATTCATCTTGTTCCAATACTAACCAAGACATTTAAGAACAGATGGGCCTGTCTGGGGACAAGGGGAAATGTAATATTCAACTTTGTATCTACTATCCAATACCTAGTGATTTACTATTGAACACTTAGTGATCTACTATCAAAACACACAACCCTGTTATCTAACGAAAAGGGTAGGAGTGTGTACACACACACATAAAAGACATTATGTTGCTTCCGTTAACTTGCCCACCTTGCAATGTTCTGCCATTCTCCTTTATGAAGCAGTCGACGATGAATGGCACAACTGATTGAATTTGAATTGCCGATGTATATCGGCCATTTGGCCATTTAAGTCTTTACCCCGAATGCGTGCAAGCACTCTATTCAGGGATTACACCTATACATAGAAATGGAGCCACGGCGCACTAGTCAATTAAATATCTGGAGTGGAAAAGGCTGTACGGACCCGGTAAGGGGGCGCGAAGCGGAACAGGAGTAAGTTGAAATGCCGTGAACACACATGATCAAATTCTGTCCAGTTGTCTCAATCGGGCTGACCCTATGAACCAATTGTGTGTTAGCCACATATTGCAATTGAGATCATGTGTACCAGTTAAATATTTTCCTATTCTATTCTATTTTTAGAATTTCGTGTACATAGTGTACTTTGGCTTTCCTAAAATGAAGCAGAAACGAGTTAAAATAACTCTTGACTGTTTTAGTGATCATAAATTGGTATAGATTGAAGCGAGTATTTTGGACCGGTGGTCGAAAGGATCAAATTAGGTTATTTGAGAAGGTTTCTAAATCGAAATGGTTTTCAAGCCAAAGTGAAAACCCTCAGGCAATTAAAGTACTTTATCTAGCCCTAAGAAGGGCTGGGTGGTACCCCTTAAGACGGAAGCAGAAGGGCCCTCACTGTATCTTTACCCCTTTCTCTTGATATTCGTTACCGCTTTTCTGATTCGGCCTTTGCTTATTTTTGTAATTCCACTGGTTTTGAACATCAAAGCTATCCAGTGGTCCTCGATGAAGGTCATGGCATCTTCTCATTCGCTCCCGATGTTCCCCGCTTCCACAAATCGTGTATTTACATGCTTGTTGCCCAAGTGATATAGGTTGTGTGGAACCGCTCTCCACTGGCTGGGGTGTTGTTGTTGATGTTGCTGTTGCCGGGGGTGAGTGTTGTTTACTCACTTTCGCCGCTTTCTTTCGTTGCTGCTCCTTCCTTCCTTCCTTTCCTCTTTTGCTTCTTCCCCCCCCCCCAATTGTTGCTGTTGCTTGGGGGTCATTGTTATCGCATGGGGTGGGGCTGTGTACATGAACTGGACCCCTACTGCTTGGTGTACCCAGCAACCTTGTCTTCTTCCCTTTCAGCCGTCCTTTTTTTCAATCCCCTGGCCGTTTCTCGTGGTTAAGGTTCCAGCCAGTAATTGTAGTCCTAGACCTCAAATACGCTTGGTGCATCTTCCATGGGTTTGTTCCAGGCTTGCATGTTCAGCTCTTGCCCCGCCGCCATGCCCTCATGGTACCTCGCTCGTGCTCCTCGAACTCGCTCGTGCTACTCCATGTAGTTGGCTGTTGGTGGGGTGGGTGGGTGGGTGGGGGGGGGGTAGGTTGACTATGTCTACTCCGGACTTGTCCGTCTTCTTCTCTATAAAATGTTGTCTTACTCTTTATGCATATGCACCAGGGCTTCACTCAGTCTTGCAATCTTAGATGGTGGCATGTTGGTGGTTGACAAGTCAACGATGGGTGACAAGACTTGGTTAGTTAATTTGAGATTATGCTCGTGTTCGGCCATTCGGCCATGTACAAGTTTACACCCCGAATATCATCAGGGATTTAATTGTGTGCACTGCACACTATTTAATTGTTTGTCAAATGAGTTACCGGGCTGCAAGCTCATATAACGCATTACTGCGTGCACCGCACGCTTTTTAATTGTATGTCAGGAGTGGAAAGGCTGCAAGGACTGGCAAGGGAGGCGCGAGGCGCAACGGAAGTACTGAAACGCCACGAACGTACATGGTCAAATTCTACCCAGTTAGCTATATCGGGCTGTCCCTAATAACCAATTGTGTGTTAGCCACATAATGTAACTGAGATGATGCATACCAGTTACAAAAATTTCCTACTCATTGCCATTTTTATAATTTCGTGTACATAGCGCGTACTTTCGATTTTCCGAAAACTACGTAAAAACTGGGTTATTGTAACCCCTTATTATTATTTGTGTGATCTTAATTCGTTAATATGAAGTGACTTTTGAAACGGCGGTCAAATGGATCGTGTTTGCGTATTAAAAGAGTTGTTATCAAAATGGGTTTTCCCAACGAAAATGAAAACCCTTAGCAATTGAGGCAAATTCTTTTAGCCCTAAAAAGGGCAGAGGTATACCCTTTGTTGATGGATACATGTAAAGTCTCAGGTATTCGGGCGGCTCGAACTTGCGTCTGATGCGGCCCTTAGAGCTGTCTGGGTCGATAAGTTAAGCTACCACTAGGTCTTTCATTTGAGGCCATACTGTAACGGGTTGAGACGACATTTTTCATGACTGCATCAATTCATTTAAGATCAATACAGCAGTGGGATTGGACACCCACTATTCACCTTCCCAAGGGTTCGAATGTTTTCGGCGGCCTTGCTGAAGCTGGATTTCTGCGTCTTGTTTAGATACCCATCACATTTTAGTCTCTTGGAGCATGCAGAGTCGTCCGGAAGTCTTCTATGTGCGGTTTTGTTTGCTTCCCTATCTTCAAAGATCTCACCCAGTCCCATTTCCATTGCCTGGTCGTTAAGGTACAACGACACTTATTGTTTAGGCGTGAGCGATGGCATCTGCGGCTGCTGCTGTTGAGTTTTCTTTGCCATCACTTTCGTTTCCGGCTGCATTGTCTGTGTTCCCTGCCTGTTTCTCACCCGCTGAGGCGCTACTGGTAGGTGGGGTTTTCTCCTCTCAACCTCTTGTCTCCTGTTTACCTCTTGGGCCTCGTTGTTTCTCTTCCTTCCTCTCCTCCTCCCTTCCCTCTCTTGCCTCCTGCTGTACTGGTGTCGCTGTTGGTGGTATTCAAGTTTGCTTCCTAGCCTCGGGCAATTTCGAAGCTAGGAGTGGTGTTGTTATTGAAGCTGTAGGCATTGTTGGCCTGGATTGGAAGGGGGGAGCGCTCGGTGTCGACTGAGTCTTCGTAGTTTGCTCCTTCTGTTGCAGCTGCGTTTTTCCTCCCTGTTCATGTCTTCTTTGGGGGTGGCTGCTTGTATTTATTCTATTGTAGTTGGAATCCTCCTCCCAAAATGTTGTTCGTCTAGATTGAGCACTTCGGCTCCACCATGATGCTATGCTAAACCCTAAGCATTTGATTGCATTCAAGGCCTGGGTAGGTATCATCACTTCCATCTCTAGCTCGATTTTTACTACGTCTTACTAGTTGCTCTGTTAACTGAGAATGTGACAAGACTGCTTATTTGCTTTGGATTTACAACGGGTGCGGCCATAGGGCCATATACGTTGAGTTAATTTGCACACTGTGCAATTTTTAATTCTTCGTCGCACCCATTTGACGCTTTATTGTGTGCAGCGCACACTTATTAGTTATTCACGTATGGAAGCAGGAAAGGCGGAAAATGAATGTAGAAGGCGCTTCGACGTCTCCGGAGGGCTCTAAGTGGTCCAGGTTTTAATTTTTTTTGGCCAAAAAATAAGAAAAGGCCATCGTCTTGCACCTTATTTAATTGTTTTGGAATTTTGAATACAAACTCTGACTTGTAGCTGTGAGTTTAGGTTAGTTATAGAGTGGTTCGGAGTAAAGATTTGTGTAGGTACAAAAAGATAAATATGTGTCAGGATCAATCTAAGGAATGGATGAATAAAGATATCCTAATTTTGGTAAGCACATGCACCGACACTTTGTTTCTTGTTACTGAGGCGGGGATGATTCCAGAGTTAGTTACCGCATTGTGTGGTGGGGCCCTGGTGGTCTGGGCTTGATACCACCTTATATAATTAATTGTGTCTGGCCAGTTTAATGGGTTTTTATTCTTGATTTGTTCAGTCGTAGCAACACTGTGTGGCGGGGCCTAATGGTCTGGGTTTGGGACCACCTTATATGGTCTAATTTTTGATTGGATGGTATTAGATTTTTTCTTCTTTCATATAGTGCCTATGCTTACCTTTTTTATTTTCCGGAGTATTTCGGTAAATTTTTGTGTGGACCAGATTACAGGGTCATGTTACAGATTACTAGCTTATTCAGTGACTGTCAGATTGTGCGGCTGGGCCTGATGGTCTGGGCTTGGAACCAAATTACAGTTTGCTAAATTCCTTTATTTTGGGTCAGGTATTTACTGTGTTGTTCCTTGCGATTTGTGCCGGAAGCCGTCACCAAGCAATGATAGAGAGAGAGATAGAGGTATTTTTTTAAGAGTATTATTCCTGCAGTAGGAAAGTAAAAATAAAAAAATAAAATTAATAAAACACTTGCATGATGTGTTAGCAATAGGGGTACAGGAGGCAGTATTATAATTACTGTCCTGGAGTTGTAACTTGTATTGATTCCAGTAATGGTGTTCTAGACAATTTCTATGCCTATGTTGGTTATGCTTTATAGTTTATTTTTTAGTTATTACCTATTCAATTGATTGTTTAAATCCTAAAGTTTGGCTTACCCCTAAGTGTCTTTTCTATGGGAGTGGAGGGTTTTTTTCCCGCTCACGAGGGCGGGGATTGGGCAGCTCGAACCGCGAACCAAGCCCCAAGTGGGCTCGCCTTACCAATCCTCTCCTCCTTGGGCAGGGCCACTCCTCTCCCGCTTTAGACAGTTCGGGGTTGCCATTGTAATGGGATGCCTGCATTTTATGACTGCCTATGTAGGTTGTGGTATTACAAGATACATCTATCCTAGTCGGTACCCGGATGTGAAAGAAAGCATTCTGTTTTATACAAAGATCGATAGAGAGAATGTGAAAGACCATGTCAATACAGTTTGTTTTCAACACACACACAAACAAGGCAACACCATTTCTTCAAAATCAACGTGTTTAATAATAATAAGTTTGTTTCAGGTATACAAACTGCCACATTTTAAATATGAACGCTTTTACAAAGCTGACAACGTTGTGGAGTAAAACTTGACTTTCAATGATCTAAGGCACTGTCATTTTGCCATCGATGCACATACGTCGCAGAACTAACGAAAAGAGATAGCCATAAGGATTACAAAATTATCTTCACATTTCATCATCGTTTCTAGAGTACTCACGATGAAAACAAGTCACTAAATGTTATAAGGGAAATCCAAGACTGCGCTGATGACGAAAATACAAACATTATTGTCCACATACCATTGATTCTGATACTTGTAATCTCACAATATTGAATTGAGTAGATACGGCATTTCTTCTCATAAAGTCAATGATGTCGTCTTCCAGAGGAGGTAATCAATAGGAATCAAAATATTCCACCCTGTGGTCGTTGGGAAAGTAGACATCTACCCAATGGATTCCTGGTCGATGACTCTCGTCTGTGGTGATGACATAGGCATGAACATCATTTGGTTTTCGATGAGGACGTTCATCTTTTTGCACACACCACGGGATTCCAAGAAGCTGTGCACGAACTGTGAGTCAGAAGGTAATGAAGTTCGTAGGTATCCATTTTTCTTTCTTTTTTCATAGATAATGATAAGTCATCAGTTCAGACCTGACTTTTTCATTGAAAAGTTCTGTCAAGTAAGTCGATGAACAACGGGTAGTCTTGGTACTCTGTTGCAAGAGAGCTTCGATGCGTTTCTTCTCCAGAGAAGTCAGTGGAGGTATAGAATGGCCACGCAAGTCTTTATACCACTTTCCCAAAATCGTCTCTTCTGAGATGAGTGTCCATGCATCTTCTAGACACTCTTTCAACTTTTCTTCTTGACTCATCATCAAACAATTGTTTCTGACTAGGATGATCGATTTGACATCCATAACAATGTTCTCTGGTCAGGTTTGTGATTCTTTCGGCCAAGGTACTAGCAAAACAGGAGACTAAGTGTTATTATCGTTCTGGACATCTTGACATTATCACTGTATTTTTGTCTCCACTTTTAGTTTGTGACCGTGACTCTTGTTGTTCTGGATAGAAAACATCCTCATCTCCGATCTCCATAAGTTCTTCGTGTTGCATCTTTTCTTTTTAATAGTCTAGGATCACTTCTCTCAAACTGTTGATTTCAAGAGTATTGTCAAATTTTGCATACAAGATAACGTTCACTGTGTTTACCAGAGCTACTGCAAACTGAAGTTCCTTACAGAGTTGGCCCGATTTTATAGGTGGAAATGTCCCTCGTCGTTGTCTTGGTCTGGAGTGAAATCAAATCCCAACAAAACATATCGTCCTGCGTAATCTTCGTACGAAATACCGAGGCTACTGTTGGTACCTAACTGTCCTGTGGCTTCAAACAGTGTCACGTTAGGTCTCAACTAATTGTTCTGGGCAAAGTTAGGTTCAGAAGGTCTGGTACACAACGTCTGGCCATCTTGGGTGACTTGATAGAAGTTAAATTGTTGGAACTCGTAAGGATTTTGATCGTTGATGGTCGCATTGCTAACGATGCCAATGAACAAACATTTTGGTAGTTAATAGATACTTGTCTTGCAACCAAATGTACAAATGCAAACGATCCATCATTTCCAAAGTGCGCCTTTGTTTGATTTGCTTTCGACGTCGTTAAATCCAGCATTGTGGGGATCGTCATCTTCTGTCAACTCTGTGTCGTTGAACTTGTCCAATGTGTCAGGTTTACATACAACGGAAGCATACAGATGTGTGTTCTTGGCTTCTTTTCCGTACGTCAAGAGAATTTCCAGGTGCGCTTGTCAAGGGTAAATATCCATGCTGCTGGTCACTAGTTTGTTATTTAAGTACAAATCCACCTCGCTGAACAACGAATGCATGAAATTGTTGATGTGGGCCCCTCTGGATTGGTATTGTCCACTTTGAGAACTTTGACTTTCAGGCACAAGTAGCTATGATTCCGATGGATGTAATCTTCTGTTTGTCCTTTGATTTCATATTCGAGAGGTGCTGAGGTAGTCAAAGATAACACAGGATGAAATTCTACCCATTGGAATTCTTGCATCGTCACCATCGTGGGTGGCATGGGAAACAGATTGAGTTCTGACCTGGAACACTGGCAAGAATCTCGGTGCATCATTTTTCCTCTTTTGTTTTTCAGTTAGTACCAAAAACGCCCAATTCACTGACCGCTCCTGTTCTTCTTTTCTTAGTCATTTTCCTGAACGTTTTTATGAGGTCTGAAGTGTTTTCGACGTCTCATTCTGCCTTGCTGTGGCGTAGAGGAAGAAGTAATGCGGTGGACAGAAGTGAATTTATAGGTGTGTCCCGGTGACCCAAAAGGTCTTTTCCAGTTTGAAGGAACTCATTTTTTCCTGCTTTCATGAAGGCTTCTTTAAGATTTTTTTTGTCGATGAGTATATTTGGGAAAAATTCTTTTTCTTGCGTTAAAGCTGCATCTTTTAAAGCATACAATCCTCTAGTCACCATCTGTGTTAAGATGTGTGCTACCGTACGAAAAGCTGAACATATCTCCTAAACCATGTCCTCGTTGTCGAGCGACTCCTGGGTAGACGAGATATATCTTTTTTACAATTTACTGGAGAATCGTTTCCGAAAATGTAGTTTCACCGTGACTTTTCCTGTGAAGATTATAATATTTTGTCCAAGATCTCCTTTTCTACTAATATTCACACTGTCAAAATACGATTTACTGACAGAAAGATAAGGAGGAAGTACACATTCTCGATGAATGTGATACGCGTTTCCTCCTTCATCATAAGCAGCGATGGCAGACTCTTCTTTGAAAGGAATGACTCTCAGCAACGGAACGGCTGTGTTTCCCACCACGTTGTACTCGACCACATCCTAGTACGCAAACATCAAATTCTGTCCTTCGTTTATTTCGACAGGGTAGCGATAATACTTGTAGAATCGATCGTTTGTTGTAAATGTTTTTCACAGGAACGAGAGCGGTGTATACACCCAGAATAGCAACAAACCAGGACAAAAAGCAATGGCCATCATTCTGCCGTATTAAAAATCAAACGATGGGACATTTTATGGTATTCAATCTGTTCACTTTTCTCCAGTGCTTTGGCAAACTGATCACTAAAAGTAGCTGAAATCGTTTCAACGAGATATCGAGCATTAAAATAACATGCTTTCATGAATTCTCGCGGTCTATTGAGGATAGGTTGATAATGGTTTTTGGATTCGTAAAAGCCAGGATCCTTTTTGTCCAACTGTTCATGAACTTGTTCGTTTAAGATATCGACGATAAAAGTGATTTGATAGTCAGGACTTGAGTAGGATGAATGATTTCTACCAAAGCTACGTCCAAATGAGCTTCGTGATCCAATTGTATGGATTGATGTAATTTGGATGCTAAACAACATATGGTGCTGCTGGAAAACACATCTGTAGAACTGTCACTACGTAATGTTAATTGAAATTGGTTATTCATAGTTTGATGGTTGTGGTTTCCGATGAGACACTCGTGGTCAATGGAAGATTATTTTCCAAATTCCCAAAAGCGGGCTGCTGTTGTGACTGGAAGAGTTGTTGTGGTCACTGGCGTTGGCAGCGAAGCTACCGTTGTTATTGTTCTTACCGTCGGTAGTATATTTCAAGGAAGAACTGGGAAGAAGATGACCAATACAACTGCTAAGTAAAATTGTCCACAATTGCTTGTCTCCTTGTTGCAAACTCAAATTTGCATTTGCTTCTCCGATGATACAATACACCACAAAGAATTGGTTGAAAAAGAAGATTTGTGTTTAGGAACACGTTCTCCACACCACAGCAAGGTTGTTTTTGTAGCTCTGGAAGAGAGAAACTCTGAGAAGGAGAGGTAGCTGTAGTGTTTAACGGCATGGTAGTTACATCTACTTCTTTTTACAGTCGATGACTTGTGAACCTGCAATCCAAAAATCGAAACTTGGTGAATATTCTTTCCAACGCACTTTCACTTCTTGTAGTCGACGTTTGCTCACTTAAATTGTTCTTCGATTGAGAATGTTTTCGATATCGTATACGTCGTCTTCTTTCTTGGTCACTCGTTGTAACTCAGGCAAGTAAAAAGTTCTGTTCAGGTCTTCCAATTTATAGACAGGAGGATCACGTTCGCGCACTTGTCCAGTGACACGAAACAATTCGGTTGTTCATTTAGGTAAATAACCTTTGTCAAATGTGCGTTTTCTTTTTCCAATGCGAACCCAATCTCCGGTTTTCAACACTTCTTTCTTTTTTCTGGTGGGTGACGTTCCAAACAATCAATCAAGCACCATAACTTTGTTTTCAGGTGTCACTTCTTCTAGTGCACATTCGATGCTACGATGGTACGAATGATTGTAAGCTTTGACAAGACCTGGTAACACGTTGATGTATTTGAGAGTGAGCTGATGTGTAAAATATTTTCACATATGTTCTTTCAAAGATCTTTGAAAACGTTCCACGACACTTGCTTTCGTTTCAGGAGTTTCAGTGGTGAAAAAACGAATGTGTCTTTTTTCAATTCTTTTTGAAAAGTCTGGTTCAGAAATTCGGTGCCTTTTTCTGTTTGCCATCGTAGAGGATGTCGAGTAATTTGTTTCAAAACCAGTTTTTTAAAGTTCGCACTTACTCTGAACTTGTTTTAGAAGTCAAAGGAAGTACATAAGCTGCTGTTTTTGAAAAAAAAACGGCAATAAAAAAGAAACATTAAAACTTTTTAACCACGATAGTACGCCACTAAATGAGAGACATCTGCTAAATCTCCTTGCCATTGATTATAATCGATAATTATCGATGCCAGCTACTTTGATCAACTTCTGGAAAATTTTAGTCGAATGGGTTTGTGTAACGTGTACATCGATTGTTCTTGTAACCATTATTGCACATCTTGCAAACGTACACTTTTGAGTTTGATTTTAGCAGCACGATACAATGTCTGAATTCCTAATTAAGCAGCAGCATGTGCAGGATTGTAGTAAATGATGGCTAAAAGTGTATCCATGATGGGGTTAACTTTTGTTGTTTTCTACTCCTCAGTAAGTCAATTGTTCGATGATACTCTTAGGTTGATGTTCGTGTGGTATTGGCTTGGATTACAATGAGGCTTGACGTGTCGGACGAGCAATAAGAGTAAGAGGCGTCATCGATTGTTGGGTGACTTTTTTTTATTTCTATTTTCACTTCTGTCTTTTTTTCTAACTTTTTTTCTTCTGACTTTTGGGTTGTCTTTTCATGATAGTCTTGAAAACTCTCAGAGTAGGTTTAGCTGTCTCGCTTTCTGCTGAAACAATTGAAGACGTTGCAATAACTGTCCGTACCGTTGCGATTTGTCTGTTTCTAACAAATCAGTTCGATCCATCAACCATTGTAATTCTTGTTGTAACTGTGACATATCGTTGAGGTTATGATTAGGAGGTAAATGAGGTGTCCGTTGTTCGTACCAATGATGGAGGTCCATCCATCATATGTACGGAGCTATATTGAGTTTTCATCTTTCCATAAAATTCAAAGGTATAAGTGTGATGTCTTTCGAGAAAAGTGTGCCCTTTTTAACTTCTCCTTTTTCCTCCTCATCTCATTACTCCTCTCAAAAGAGGTCCAGAAATCAATCATAGCAAAGGCGCAGCTTCTTTTAACAAGGGTCATATCTGCATGGGTTGAACGAGCAGTTTTTCTTTTGACTGATGGGTATTTTCTTTTTTTACTCTTTGGCAAAAAACGTTCCGGTGTTTTCCTAATTGTTTTGTATCTTGGACAAAGATACCGTTCCTTTCAACACGTTTAAAGAACATTCACACACGGTATCGATGATTTCTTTTTGTGTTTATTTAATGATTTGTTTTCGCGTCGGAGCATTGGATTTGGTTAGTACTGACAAAACATCCCAATGTTTAGCGAAACGAGGACGGAGTCTCTTTTTTTTTTTTGCCTTTTTGAAGGAAGGTTGTTTCTTGGGACGATGAAGATGGTGTACATTTCTTGGTGGCATCTTTGTTTCTGGAGCAAAAAACACTGAAGTGAATCTTATCACACACTTCTTTTTTATATTGGAATTCGTATCCACTGATTGTCGACACGTTGTATCAACTTGACTATGGGCACCACTCGACGATGCGGTGTTTTCAACGGACTAAATTTTGTTAGTGCTTGTTTGGATAAATCTAGTAAACTTTGTAACACACCTGTTCTGTCTTGTACTTTTATCGCATGAGAGGCCACTTTTTTAGATGCAGCAGCAGTCGCTAGAGCAGAAGACATCGTCGCCCAAGAAGTAAAAGTTCCTTTAGAAATGGGTCTCCGTTTTTTTTCTTCTGTTTTTTTTTTCTTCCATTAAATTGGGAAATACTGGTCTTTAATCAAGTTTAGCATCATCATGAACAAAGAAGAAGTGGCAGGAGAAACTGTCGCCGAGCGATGTGGTTTTCTGGAATATGAGCACGTTCTAGTTGCAGTACCTCCTCTTTTTCTGGGTTTTTTCTTGGGACTTTTCTTCCTGTGTCTTTTCTTCATCTTAGAGTGTAAACTTGCTACGCCGCCTCTCTTCTTTTTGGTCTGCCGTCTTTTGGGAGATTTGGCATTTTGTTTTTAGCTTCGGCATTAGGATCCCATTTTAAAAGTGAACGAATAATGGCACCTTCTAAAGATTCACTTCCACCTGGTTTAACACTGACTTATTTTTTGGTTTGAGAATTGATTCTAGGATCAGCCAGTTGTGACAACGCTACTTTATGTTTATCAAAAAAAAAAAAACGTTTTGTTTGATGTTGTTTGTGAATGATGCCTTGTGGTAATTGACGTGCTGTCAAAGTTAAGCATCGTAACACTTCTTTGAGACTCGCTTCTAACAAATATGACCGTACTGATGCATTTATTTTTTGCGACTGATGGCATACCGTGCAAGAATTAATTGGCAGGAGGATGAGATTGAAAGGATGTCATGTTCAATACTGTTAGAAAGAAAAGAAGTGAAGAATGTTTTTTATAGTTTTTTTCAGACAGACGCCAAAGGTGACTTGTAAATGGCAGGACCTCCTTCTTGGCACCAATTGGGAAACAAATTGGTACGAAATCTCATAATCGGTAGTGGTAGGTTTTAAATCGATGAGTAAAGACACACATGCGGTGTTTGAGCTGCATCGTCATACGCATTCAGCCAAGGTGTTCCTAACTATTTGATTTCTTCTTCTTCTTCTTCTTCTTCTTCTTCTTCTTCTTCTTCTTCTTCTTCTAACATGTCATCGAAGATGACATGATGTGTTTGACTAAAGTCGAAAACGATCCCATTGTCTTCGCGAGGTATGCCTTCTACAAACGAAATGGATTCTCCTTGGCATTTTTGAAGTAATGTGTAACACAATACGATTCGCTGTAGTTGACGGTCGAACAATTGTGATTTGTGTTCCATCAAACGTTTGACAAATTCAATTTTGCCTGAACCATTAGGTCCAGCAATGAAGATGTTAAAGGGATGGTTAAGATACAATGCCTCCCAATTTTGATGATTTAACTTTTCGTCAATCACTTTGAGATCGGAAAATGCAACCATAATAATGGGTTTAGATTACCATCACCGACACATTTGATATACATTTAATGTTTTGTCTTGTCGTAGAAAGTGAAACAACATAAAAAAACATATTTACATTTCAAAGTCAGTGTACAAGAATTAAAAAATGAAAATACATAAGGCATAAATGAAAATCACCGCGGCTGCATATAAACAGGTAAGTGTGCAATACTCTCGATCTGTCTGTCACATTGAATCTACGTACACGCTCTGTTGTTCTTCTACCGTCTGTGGAATTCATTGATGTCATTTCTTCGTTCTTTTCTAACTGTACAATACTAATACTACTGCAACTTTCGTGGACTAGTAGTATTTCTTCATCTGATTAAGGTTCTTTTACCACTGTTTCTAAAATTGTCTCTAATTCAAATTTGACTCCTGACATTTCTTTCACTGACTCTAAGTCAAATTGTTTTCTTTGATCAGTGACACACACTATCTTTGGAATAATTAGCCACATCTTGTTTCCATGCATCGAAACTTAGACTATTCCAGCCACGTACATCTTTCCAGTCGTAAATGTGTTGGTGTAACCAACTAGCTATACACACTTCTTGATAAGTATGAAGCGTACATAAAGTACGACGAATGTCTTCTTCAAACGGAAGTACACAACTTGTCTTCATCACTATTCTCAACACTTTTAACACAATGAATCGTTCGTGCACAGATACAATTTTGGTGGTCATGTCTTGCTGCGTGTACTCTTCATAAATTGTCCACAACGAATCTGCTGGTAAACGAAATCCGGGAAAGGTAGTCACTAACACACATACACTACACGTCGACCGTATTTGAATGGAATTGCGTGTGGAAACAGTTCTTGTAAAAGTTGTTGGTAATCCTCCAAGTCCTGAACACTGTCATTGACTTCCTTCCATGGAATTTGCTGCAACACTGAGGATAAATGGTAAGCTTTGATATTAGTCCTTCACAGGAACGTCTTTCTTTTTCAGGAAATAGTCATACTGTTGCAAACGGTATCTCGTGGTAAATTATATCGAACCAGATCAGTCACTAACCCACACACCACACGCCGTGAAGAAGTCTCTTCTTGAGGCAATACTTTTTTTGAACGTTTTTTGTAATCCTATTAGTTTTTGTCTTCTGGAATTCTGTGTGCCACTCCTAAGTAAAAGTTGTAGCATTGCAATTCTTGTTCGTTGTGGGTAGTTGATCAATGTCTGACTATTTAAACACTTTCGAAATAACCAATCCTCTTATTGCATTCAGATGACATTGGTGAAAACATCTATGTCGTAAAGGATGCAATTGTTATTTGCGTTTCACTTGAATCTGTACAAGCTCTCTGAAAATGCCTTCTCGCTGCTCAGGAGGTAAACTACGATTTCTGTCTTCTGACACATCCATGTGGATAATAATCATGCCCCAGCAAAGGAAAGTAGTGACAGCACGGAGACCATCTGGCATGTTCAAGTAGACTAACCCTGCCCTGGCTAACGTTTTAATAGTGGGTAATCCATCCAGATCTTTGGACCATTGTTTGAACGTATTCAATAGACTTTCAAAGTCACAATAGCCAGGCAAAGCCACAGAAAACGCGTATTCTTCTTTGATTTGTAAATTTCGATGAGCTAATGGTATCCAGAGTGGTTTGCTAGTGCATGGACGAGATAGATAGATAGGCACACGCACGGCATCACTTTTGCCAGTAATGCAGAAAGGTCGTACTGCATAGCTTTTGCTGGTAGAGCGGCAAGACACACGACGGCATCGCTTTCAGTAGTAGAGGAGCGGCAACGTCTTGCTCCATCGCTGATGTCGCAGAGTATGGCACACTAGTCGCAAGGCACAACATCGCACTCGAGTTCATTGAATTTGAAGTCCGCAGTGAGTCCCTCACTCAGTTGATGCGTCGAATTCGTCATTATCGGTAAAAAATGTGTGTTGTACTCAAATTGAACTTGGAGTCCACAGTGGATCCTCATTCGGTTTCTGTGTTGAATTATTGATCTTTCTAAGTCTGCGTTTGTATTTGCAATGAAGTGTTTGTCTGGGAACATTCCCCTTTTTCATACTGGAGCTCAGCATGTCCGTACGGTACAGTGTTGTGGTCTGGAAGTCGCACTCGTTTCTGGTAGACGATTTGATAAACTTTTTCTAAAGATCGACTGATCATTTTGGTGATTTTGTAAACGTAAATTTTTTTTGTGTGGATCCAACGTTTTCACGCGAAAGTCTTGATCTTGTCCGGACTGTAAAGCTTCTCTTAAGACGTCAAAGTTGACTAATTGACTGGAACGATAGTTGAGTGTCAATCCTTTGACTTTGCATTGGGTATGAATTTCTTCATGTCGGTCTCTGTATTGGTATCCGTTTTGTTTGGGGCCACCGCTAGCAAAACGCACAATAGTGTATTCTGGGTGTATTTCAGTATATGCTCCTAAACGGTCGTCTTCAATTTTTGAGTGGTTGCTACTAGGCCGATCGATATACATACAACTGTCGGTGTCAAAGTAAAGAACTCGATCTCCTAAAAGTTCCAATGCATCATACAATTTTAAACAGGCATTGGCTGTCACGTACGCTACAATGATGACATTTCCAAACTCGTCGGGGGGGGGGGGGGTGCAAACTATGTCACTTCTTCGTAATTCAACAAGATCAAATCTTTACGTAGGATCTCTACGTGTTTCATAGGTTTTCCTTTGTCGTCCACAAGTTGAAAGTAGCGATTTGGATATGCCAAGTATTCTGTCTTGGGTAATATGAGACGTTGCGCCAATTTTCCCCACAAACAATTCAGAATAACTTTGGCAAACGATCGTCTTCCTTCGTTATTTTCCGCATGTGTTCCAAAGTGATGCCTTCTTGAGTTAGTATCATTTTTTAAAATGTCTCTTTGTCTTCTGGAGTCTGACACCAAGAAGGTTAGTCGATAGGTTCTTGTATCAGTTTTAGGAATTCATTGACTTAGCCGGAAGAAAAACCCCAGGACTCGAATCGTCGTCCTTTCGGTAATGTTCTGTGGTAAGAAAGTGACAATTTCGTACACTTTTAACAAGCGGTATCCGCGACGATCCAGAACTTGAAACAATTCATCACTCACTCACGTTCCTCTCAAGATTCGTTCTTGATCCTTGTGGCAAGAATGTTGGTCTTGATTACACGTTTCAGCACACGTAAGACATGAAGGAAACATTAGTTTTAATTGGCAATGACGTGGTAATATAGGATGGTACAAATTCGTCGGGGTGACACTTAACATTTGATCAAACCTTCTTATTGACGAGTGTGTTTCACGCCGATATGTTCTGTCAACATTTCAGGATGACCGATAGGAATTCAAGCATTTTTGGACACCGAATGATCCTTGAGATTCGTCCATGTCGCACAGCAAGCCTGTCGCATTGCTCCGTCCTCCAAGTAAACTGTCTCTGGGATTTAAAAGGTTCGGTGGATACCACATCGTGCTCTTCGGCGATGAGTTTAAATTCTGGATCGGTTTTGAATCGTCGATCGTAGTCGTGCTCCCACATTTTTTCACTTGGTATCCTTGACTTTCTAACCTTAGGCGTCGTTGGTATGATTGTTCGTACAAGTCCTCCATGCAGAGTCCATCTGAGAAAGGACTTTCAATTCTTGTTGAGGAAAAAAAAAATAGGGCATCCCTGAAATGAACATCCCTGGAATTCGTAGACGATCTAGGGATTTTCTAAACTCCAATCATCTACAGAAAGGTTTCCAATTTTCTTTTCTCCACCGTTTCTAGCATGTTGTATCCACTTGTCTTCAGTTTCACACAAGTAATGTAGCTAGCGCAAAGCTTTGGTGGAGAATCGAAGCTGGCAGACAAATATGATTGAGGGGGTATAATAGCTAGTTTGTTCTCGGGCATGAACTTTTTTCGATCAACTAATCCACACACTTTGGAGATGATAGAAGCATCTTTCAAGGGATCGATACCTCAGTGATCCAGAGATAATTGTCGAAATCTTCCACAACAACTGCATAAAATGTCCACATCAGATCAACAATTTTTCAACATTTCTTCTAGAAAGTCACAAGGGTCTGAAGAATGAGTTTGATACCAAGCGTAAAATGCTTCTCGATGTTCTCTGTGCATCTCATCGGGGTCGTAATAGTGAACGCCAGGCTAATACGAGAGCACGTTTAAGGCATGGCTAAATAACTCATGGAATCTTTAAATTGTACTTGTCCCACTTTCATGTAAATGAGTTTGGTTCCATTCATTGTCACTGTGGGGCATTCGGTACCTTGTTCTGAATAAGATTTCAAAAGAATTTGTCCGTCGTATCCTGAGAAATTGTGAGCCATGACTGTAGCATATCGATGACAGTCTCCGTAACGTTGGGTGTCCTCTTCGCTCCAAGAGTCGTCGGTAGGGTCTAAAATCCATTTAGCTAAATCGGTCAGTGTGGGGTCAACGAAAGATTTTTTCTCGTCCTCCTGAAATCTGACTACAATTTGGACAGTGAAAAAATATAGGCTCTTGTATACACTTCTCACAAGCACGATGAGCTACGCAAAAATTAGGGGTGTGAATTCCAGTCTCTTGTGTACATTCAAAGTCAGAACTGAAAAAATGCACTTGTTTCTTGTTGTTTTTGTTATGGTCTTCCTATAATACTTCCTCTAGTTAATTATTATATTTTTGAATGTAACATTGATAATCAAAGTCTACAACTTATTCGCAAAAATGGCATCTTTTCTCTCCTGGACAAACGTGTGACTTTTGGTTATTCGTACACACATGTTGTCTACAAGTAGAATACACTGTCAATAATTCGCAATCACTTTTCTGTTGTCGAATTTGTTTCATGCGATGTTTTTCGTAACACGTGGAACTGACAAACGTTCGCTTGCAAATCGAACATGAAATTCTTTGTTTTCCTCCAGGAATGCAAGGTCTGGACGCTAAACACCCACGGCATCTCTCCCCACCATTAATATGGTACTCCCGACTGTGAAATCCATTGTCATATTTCTCAAAATAGTAACTGTATCCGAGAAATCCAATAATGAATGCTCTTCATGGTAATAAAGGTGAATGTATTTTCCATCTGGGAAATCTGGTCCTCGAAACACGAGAGCTCCACGAACGACTTGAGCGTATACTTTCAAAGTATAACGAGGGGTCAACAGGTCTTGAAGTTTCTGCATTTCAGGAAGGCCACACACGGTCTCTTTAGAAATACCTGCTTGCTGTAAAAGGAGTTCTGCTTCTCTCCGTTGTTTGGCTCTGTCCGATTTTCGAATGCTCTCACATGTTCGTTTCCATTCTGCATTATCGTTCTTCTCGGCATACGTTCTACCCACTACGATGGCACAGGCTAAACACATTTTGATCTTGGTAATTGTCAATTTCGACGATACTTATTTTGGTTATTGCATCAATGCAACTTTTCTGCCTTGTCCACCACCTCTGAGAGGTGAAACGTGTGTCATGTGGCTTTTCCATCGGTCATGTCAAACTCATCATTCGCTTGTTGGACATGTTGAATTTTGTAGATAATTTTGGAATGTGTTAATTCTGCCGGTATACTAAACTCGATCCAGACAGGAGACTTCAAAGTGTCGTAATCGATGGAGTGTCAAACAATCGTCATCCTTAGCTTGGCATTGTCGTTTCAATATCTCTAACAATGAATCCCATTAGTAGTAGTCATGGTACTATCACTCCCAGTATACGATATATCTGCCGCAGGCGCACCCAATACAGTCTTTGTTTTTTTCAGCCATAGTTATTGTACTTAAACTGTTCCGCAATGCTAAATGATAGAACACTAGTGCGCATGGTAACCGGACAATTCGGTGCCGGACAATTCGGCGCAGACAATTCGGCGCGGACAATTCGGCGCAGGACAATTCGGAGCGGACAATTCGGGACCAAAAAACGGGTAATTCGGAGCGGACAATTCGGAGCAAAAGCGCGCCGACATGCACTCTGTGAAAGATGTAAATAACAAAAAACATCACTTTTAAAATAGTTTTCTGAGTACTTAGCCTATAGTTCTTCTATGTAAGACCAAATATTACAAATAATAAGAAATAATAATTGTAATTTTAACATGTTCAAATGGTTCAACTAACATTTACTGAGTTAATTACTCTAAATGCTAATGTTGTATGCGATCCCTTTGTCTTTGGAAAATAATCGGCAGTCAGTTAAAGTTAATTATAATTATTTCATCTGAAAACATGAAAGTAAATTTTTTTTATCGCGGGCTACAGTTAGTTAGAATTGGAATGCGAATAATGGTCTTGGCTTTGGATTATTGAATACCACACACATTGTTTACTTTAACTTAATTTATACCTGCGCGGTTTTGTCGCGCGTCCTTTTGTCGAGGTTGTTTTGCATTGCGCTCATATGTCGGCACGCTTTTGTCCGTGCGCTTTTGTTACGGAGCCACTAGTTAACAATACGGAATTACGGTGGGATATAAAATGTGGAAAATAGTTATCATATGTGTGGTAGCTTGAGACAAAATTTGAACAAACAAATGCATACCCCTTTTAGGCATTATTAGTTATCACCGAAAAGGGCGAGGTTTATTTGTCAATCAATTACTAGTGCTTCACTCACTGTGTAACAGGCGGTGTCTTTGAAGTATGTCGCAGAGGCTCAAGTGTAACCGTTGAGAAATAAATTACTCAATTATGCAAAACTTGTTTGCGACATTGGCGAAGCCCAGGACGATCCCTGGCAATGTATTCATTTTTTATATTTTAAACGCAGTATAAACACGCTTTCAATTTTAAACGCAGTATATACACGCTTTCAATTAACCAAGACATTTCACTACACAATAAGTGAGTACATAGTTTTGAAACCTAGACGCTTTCAATTAACCAAGACATTTAATTACACAATAAGTGAGTACATAGTAGCTAGGGGGACCAGTGTATATAAGCATGACTAAAAAGGTCAGTGGACAGACACCTTTGGAACTTTCAACTTGCAAGTCCAGCATCATAGTCTGTGAGACATTATGGATTGTAGTTAGTTATTTCGATAGTTTTAGTTTTAGTTTTTGTTTTCTATTTAAATTTTAACTATCCTATGCATAAATAAGAAAAGAGACTCATAGAAATGGCTTTAGAATTTGTAGAATCAGAGAAAGGAAAACGAATGCTGGTTTACGAAGGTTATCTTTATCACATGGAAAGAAAAACTGAACAGAAAGAGATATGGAGATGCTGCGATCGTTCCTGCAAAGGTCGCTGTCATACAGCGAATGGAGTGATAATGAAACCGCCATCTCAACATTCGCACGCAGCATCTACTGGTCAACTTGAAACAACTCGAGTCCGATCAACCGTTAAACGACGTGCAGAAGAAACAGAAGAACCAGCAAGAGTGATTGTCCAGGCAGCAATGGGAAATTTGAGTCCAGCAGCACAAGCAACTGTACCAAAATCCGAAACGATCCAACGCAACATCAGAAGATATCGTCAGCTTCCACCTCAGATCAACAATAATCTTCCAGCTGAACTTCAGAATACGACGAATGGTCGACCTTTCCTGCGACATGATATTGACTTTAAATTGTTCGCAGCGGCGGAAGATCTAAGATTAAAAGTGACGTCATGCGTCTGCTCTCTTCTGATTGGAAGGTTGACAACACGCCCTGACTGAATTATGTTACGCGCGTTCTGATTGGTGGAACATATCAATCGGTCCTAGACAATATATACAAGGGCATTGTCCCACAGTTTCATCTATTCCGAAGACCAAGAAAACATGTATACCACTGTCGAATCTTCTAGGATTGTTTCGAGGATGCTGTTCAACCCTGACTGCCCCATGTATGTGAAAGCATCGTGGGCCATTACCAGGGTCACAGGCACAGCGATATGGAAAAGAAGGATTTATGTGGAGAAGCAAGGGTGTCTGAAGCGAGTATTAGTCTACAGAACCGCCGTGAGACGAAGTTTGAGAAGAAGAAGACCAGTGAAACGATGCCACTTATGTTAACCCTCTCGGCTTAGCAAAAACAAACAGCACTTTTCAAGTCCACCCAGATCTCTAGAAAAGAGAGATACTACTCATCTGCCAATTTTTGTTTTATGTGTATGTATATTTTGTGTATGTCTATGTCTACAACTAAAACTTAAAACCCCTTGCCCATTCTCTCTTATGTGGTATAGTATGTTTGTGTTTGAGGGTATAGAGTGTGTCTGTAAATACTCCTATCCTTTTGTGATAGTATGCTTGTATGTGTGTGAGGGTATAGTAGTGTGATATAAACACTTCTACCTTTGTGTGATAGTACGTTTGTATGTGTGTGAGGGTATAGTGTGTATGTATAAACACTCCTACCCTTTCCTGCTTGTGTGTGAAAGTTTGTGTATATTTCACCCCCCCTTCTTTTACATCCTACCCCCCTTGTGTGATAGTATCTTTGTGTGTTTGTAAGTTCAGTTCGTATGTGTGTCCGTTTAACATAGGATTTCCCATAGACACCTATAGTGTCCCATTTTGAGGTCAACTCTAACAATGTGACAATGTAGCCCTATTTGAGGTCAGCCACTTCTGACAATGTTTCAATGTATCCTCAATCTTAATTTGCTATCGTCTCTAGACAGACCCATGCATGTTAAATTCCCATCGTCCCTAGAGAGGCCCATGCATGTAAAATTATGGGCATATGTTAATTGCCCCTTGTCTCCAGCTCACCCCACATTACTACTTTTGTGCAATAATCCATTTTATTATATATTTCATTTTGAAATATTGAAATATATCAATGGGAGAAAATTTATATCTCCACAATGGCGATACCACTTTTATCGACACAGTGGCGATATCACTTTTGGAAGTACTTTTTTTTCCAATTTAGGAAATATATCTGCCTTTATACATGTTATTCAAATCTGTATTTCGATATTTAGGCCTATTTCATTTTTTCTTCTCTCTCTCTCTCTCTCTCTCTCTCTCTCTCTCTCTCTCTCTCTCTCTCTCTCTCTCTCTCTCTCTCTCTCTCTGGGATGAACAGATCTTAAAATGTATCAAGACTGTAGACCCTCTAGCATACATTTATGTACTCAATTAAAGGTGCCATCAAAAAATGCAAAAAAACCAACTCCGAACAGAAAAAGTATTCTTCAAGTATTAACTTTTTAAAATCAGTTTTCCATATAAATCATGGAAATTATTAGTGACTAAACTTGCATGACTTGTTGCTATTTGATATTCGATGTTACACATACAGTAGTGTATACTTGTTACAATCTACAACAAACGGACACATTTTTAGGAAAAAAAGTCTTAATTAAATATAGTAATAAATTTGTTTAAGTAGCAGTTTTAACTCTCAACACAATCATTATCATGTTTGAGAACGATGGAGATATCGGGCATTGATGAGTGTTGATTGCAAACCGAAATTAAGTGACAGTCAAAATTTGGGTGCAGCGTCTACTAGGGACTAAACTGCAAGCTTCCCAAGGTCACAAATGCGCATTCGAATGCAGAAATAAACACATAAAGAACCAAAATCTACACAAACAAACTAGCAATTATTAAAATGTTTTGTTTAAAGATTTTACGCTCTGAAATCTGTCGGATGCGACCGCTTTGTGACGTTTATACAGGTTCCCCACTCCAACAATGTTCACTGTATCAATCCTCGCAAGAAATGTGTTAACAAAAATGAAAATCTCTTCATTTTCGTTTTAAAACAGTCATTAATTTCACAAAATACACAATTTGAAGCATTATATTACAAACTAAATTTGTAAAAGGTCGCAGTCCTAACATTATTATAAAATTTTCTACTTCCTTTTATCGATGTTGTAATACCGTCTTTAATCACACTGGCACGGAATGGAGAAAAGTATCAAATCAAATCGACGGTTTTTGCCTTAAAATATATATAATAAAAAGAAAATCTACGGTGTTTCTTTTTTAATAGATATAATGAAATATTTTATTCGAGAAGTGGAAACATTTTGTATTGTCACGAGTGGCTTCACCACTCGTGACAATACAATGTTTCCTACTTCACTCGCGAAATATGTCCTTATATCTACTCAAAGAACGTAGATATCCTCTGTTGATCCTTTATGCTACCCGTTTTAGCAATCATTGTTTTGCACCATTGAGGGGCGATACTTTCAACCAAATAGGACGGATTACGTTTTTCCCGCAGATTATTCCAAATAATTGTCATGGGGTGGGGGTGCAGCATCTATTCCTTGCATTTCTTAATGTTATTAGCACATTTTCGGGTTATATGTTTTTTTTTATTATTTTTATTTCAGATAAAATTGAACTAATCTCATTTAACACTTTCTCTCATCTCATTCAGTGGTATAATTAGACTCTGGGACTAAAACTAACTCTAATCCACTTCAGACTGTAGCCCTAAAGCTCTACCATAAATGTATGCCGTTTTCTTTAATATGAACCTAAGAAGATAAGGTACTAAGTAAGACTCCTGTAAAGGAGGTTTCATTTTGTTTCAAGCTTAGATGCACCACTGTTATTTCCTTCGACAATTATTTTTTGTCGGTATGTATTTTCACTTTGAGGAACTTCGTATATGACATATACTTCTCAATACGTAGCTTGCTGGTCGAATTTGAATGTTTGCTAAATACAGAGATGTCATAACAGTGAAACTACAGGAAAATGCAAGGTTAGCACGATCATTAATAACAACAATCACGTCCCTCAAATGAACATAGAAAAGATTACCCAATTGTCCATTTTGAAATACAACTTTGTCGCTCGCTTGTCTCTAGCCCAGCAGCCACGTCTTAAACAGACGGAAAAAGCTACTTTTATCACACGTCTACTTTGTTATTGAGGTTTGTTTATCCATAGATAAATTCTCTACGTGTAATACTTTTGATAACATCACGTATCTACTGTGTTATTGAGGTTAGTATTGTTATGTATATGGATTCTGTGATAATTGCCTAAACTTTTGGTCTATTAATGTACTTTAAAACTATGTCAAATAGTAAGTCTCACTTTAAGTTTGGTTATGTTGTCAACAAGATATTGGCTACATTTGAGTTCAAGGTCAGAATTGTATACCATTTCTTGAGAATATTTCTGAATCGTAAGATTACACGTTTCCTATTGTGAAATAGGCCATTTGCAAAGAGTATATAAGACAGGAGTGTCAAACATACTGCCCGCGGCCCGGATACGGCCCGCCAGACTCATTATTTATTATTATTATTTATTATTAATTATATCAAATCTGACCCGCCATAGCAAATGAGTTTGACACCCCTGACGCAAGACCTTGATATACGCATTATAATCATTCCAATTTTAAATCCTGTGATAAAGACATCCATGTTTTTATGATCAGTCTTTGGAATCATCATATTGTTTGGAATCATAGTTGAGCTGTAATCTTGTAGTACCGTAATGCCTTAATGCTGTATTGCTGTATACATAATTCGAAAATAATTATTTATTGGAACATTCATTGGAGTTACCTAAAGTGCTCATTAACCTTTGGATTTAAATATATGACTTTTGGATATTTGCGGAACATTCTCAAAGATGATCTGGATTACATTATTGGGGTACATCAGGACATTCCAGACTACCTATTCATTCGGAACATTCATTCACTTGGAAGATTCATTCATTCGGAACATTATATATTTAGGACTTGTGATTAGGACACTTAGGATTATTGGATTATTTGGATTTCAATTCAAGTGACTGTAAGTGTCTTGAATTTTCACTTGCATTGTCTAGAAATAAATCGTTTGTTGATTTTACATACATTGTTGGTTTAATTTTCTTTCTGTTACATTATTTTAAGACCTAGAGTCGTAACAGTATATCCATATATAAATTCTCTAAATGTAACACGTTTAATAACATCTCATGAGGCATCTAAATGTTTTTCAAAGTTGCACTATTCTATTCTGTTGTTTCGGCAAATAAAATCAGTACTTTTCGTTGTGCGATAAATTGAGCTCATTGCAAATAAAATTTATGAAACTCGTCGAATTTTCAGTAGAGGAGAAATAGTAATAGATAGTAGTAGTAAGAGAAGAAGCAGTAGTAGTAACAGCAGTACCAGCAATACTGTCTCTTTATTTGCTTGTTTCCTATATGGTTCTTGTAGAGGCTGCAATGATAGTCCATGTGGTGATAGAGGTAATATCATCATCGATGTAATTTAGGCAGGTACAGTTTGAATGTATGGTCTTTGTTAAGACGGTTAATAAACTAATGATTATCATAATGTAATCTGAGATGTGTGCCTTTTTGATGGGATAGGAATTTTCTGCGTCTCGATGTAACATAAGAATAGATTTATACAGACTTTAAGTCGAATTTCAAGTATGACTGAATTTTTTTTAAGACAAATGGGAAAAGCGAACATGTAATTGAGAATTGTTTTGAATCATTATCTCTAACATGATTTGCTTCCTCCTAGATAACAAATCAATTGCAAATTACATTCTATTCAAGCCCGTTTTGTCGTATACAGCTTTCACTGTATGTGTTAACTATTCATGCTTTTGTTCAAGTTTTTTTCTTATTTTATACTAGGCACATATTTAGACAGTATTATCTCAGTGAACAATGTGAAAAACATACAAGATTATCCATATCATTATTCACTGCATTTTTTTGTTTATTATATATAATCACAATGCAAACGAAACATTTATTTTGTTTACATATAATACTTTACTTTTTGAAAACGAAACCAGTAATATCACTGGAAGCACACACACAAATAATTGGTTTTCTCATAATTATTGTAATTTTCTTTCTTCAGACTTTATCAGAAAGATTATAGACCTTTCTGACATGTCAACCAACCTTGTTTTTCACCTACTTATATACTTACTTATGACCAAGGATGGGCTATCAGCATGTGTTTGGTGTTAGTACTTGTACCATGATATATATATTGTGGGTAGGCATGTGCAAAATGTTCCCATAACCTTGACTACAAAAATAGGAAGTATATATTAATTTTGAGTAAAATATCTCAGAAACTCTACTGCTTTGATTTTACTAAAGTTTGTAACTTCTCTTTCGCTTAGTTCATGTAATAAGTTTGTTAACTTCATATATTCTGATGCATTAGGAACATTTTCTTATTTAAATGGTTGTGGGCAGGGTTTAGAGCAAATTTCGGAAAGCTCCATTCTATTTCTGATATTTCCAAATTTTTGTTATTTCATCCTTTATTATTCATTTTCAAATATTTACATAAAGGTGTAGTCATTGCACATAGACGACCGGGCTAGGGTAATTAAAGACTAGTCAACCGCTAAAACAAAATGACAGCAGAATAGTATGAAAATTCTTTTAATCATGGATCTCTGATTTTGCCAGGCGGGTTGATTGCACGGGACAGATTAGGAAGAGAAATAGCAAACAGGATGACAAAGGGAAAGACAGTGGTAAATACATAAACACGTAATAATAATTGAGAAAGGGAGCCTTTAGAAATAGATGATAGTGTGTTCCCTCTGGAATGTTTTATTGCAAATTTAAAAAGAAAAGATTGTAAAAAAAATTATGGAATTCAAAACAGGAGTGTTGGAAGCCTTTTCAAGTGGGATAACCTCTGTAAGTACAGAGAAAACTTTTTTGGTTTGGTGTTTTACAGCACTGCAACACATGAAGGTTATATCATGCGGAGGCAAGCAGAGTAATGAGCAATGCCCAAGGACACACGGACACACCACTGTAGCCATGCACAATGCACAACGACACACCGACACACCACGGTAGCCATGCCCATGGACACAGAGACACACCACGGTAGCCGTTTCGGGCTGATCCGATGGAAGAACTTGAACCCGCCTCCGTCTGGTCACGAGTCCAACGCTATAAGCACCGAACCACTGCGGCTCCCCTACATATGTGACATATCTGGGACGGCCATCAGTGTATATATATATATATATATATATATATATATATATATATATATATATATATATATATATATATATATATATATATATATATATATATATATATGTATGTATCTATGTATGTGTGTGTGTGAAATTATAAATAGATAGGTAGGTAGGTAGATATAAAACTTCGAGAATTTCCTATGAAGAACAAATCTATTACATACATCAACTCCATTCGAACCATCTTACCGGTGTAAAATTTATTTCGTCACAAATAATAATAATAATAATAATGGTAATACTAATAATAATAAATGTCTTTAAGAGGATAATATGTATTGCATTAATCTCCCATACGGCTCGCATAAAAATATATACGTCAGTTAAAATCAGTAATTCTACTTAAAACGCTGACAAAAATGACATGTAAAAAAGTATGGGACGATATCATTAAATTAAAAGAATAAAAGAAGAGGAAAATATGTGTACACAATAAAATTGGAATACAAGTCTGGATATCATTATCGGTGAGACAAACGGTAGTCATTATGCAAGGACTTGAATTTACAGTCAGAAGTTGAATTGCTAAACAAACGGGAGGGTGTGCGAATACTATAGTATTATATAGATTTAGACCCGATACAGTGAGAGATTTATTAAAATAAGAAGAGCGAAATTGTGGAATAAAAGATACAGTTTGGAAATAGAACGAAGGTCACGATCATATATTAGCGGTTTGGTGAGATAAGATAGATAATCAGGTGAAAGGCTATTGACCGTTTTTTTATATCATGCAACCTTTTTGCAATGTAACACGTTCACAAAATTGTAACCAATTTAGTATCGAAAATATTTCAGTTTTTAGAATTATTCGAGCAGCTCGTTTTTGAAATTTAGTAATCTGATCAGTTTGAGCTGTCCTGCAGTTGCCCTAAATGGTGCACCCATACTTTAAGATTTGTAAAATATTGTTATTATAATATAGTTTAAGAATATTTTTAGAACCATAATTTGAAAACAATTTCACAAGTGCACTCAGTTTACTCAATAAAACACAAATGTGGGTGTCCCAATAAAGATTGTTGTCAATGAAGATACCTAGCAATTTTTGAGAGCATACAAAAAGCATGTTCAAAGTCATTGAGCATAAGTCTGAGTGCAGGAATTGTCGATGGTTTCTGAGTGGAGTCAGTTGTCATATAAGTATTTTTTAAAAATAGATTTATGTGCATTTAATTGTGCGTACACCACTTTTGTACTGATTCAATATTGGTATAAGACGATAATCTGCAACGGATGTCGAGCTGCCCGAATTGTGGATAGTTGTGTCATCAGCGAATATATCGGAATTAGATTATTTAAAACACAGAGGAAGATCGTTTATGAAGATTAGAAAAACGACAGGTCCTAAGATGGAGCCTTGCGGGACGCCAAATTTGACTGGTTTTTATGTTGATGGGTGTTTTCCAGTATTGACACTTTGAGTCCTGTTTGTTAGATAAGACTTGAGCAAGAGTGTGTAATAGTTGAAAATGTATAGCAAGAGTGTGTAATAGTTGAAAATGTATAGCAAGAGTGTGTAATAGTTGAAAATGTATAGACTGCTCATTTCTTCAGAAGAATATGGTGATCAGCAATATCAAAGGCCCTTCTGAAATCTATAAAGACAACCACAGTGATTTTATCTGCGTTAATAGCATTTAACCATTCGTCTATTAGTTTAGTTAGGGCAGTTTGACATGATTGGTTTTGTCTGAATCTGGACAATGAGATTTCATGATAAGAGATACAAGAGTTTGTTGTTGACCTGCAGCTTCTTTAGGTCGATATGTGTTGTGTAATAAAACGAGGGGGTAGAGGAAGTCAGAGCTTTGATGATGCAAAAGGCGTTAATCATACATACGCATAAATCGATAGACACGGATACCAACCTCTCATGTATGGCGTTATGTTATGTCGATAAAAATGTGGGAGGGAACATTCAGGCTATACATGGTTGGATCAAGAATTCATGCAGACGACGTAGAGATTTCTCACAAAGACAGACATTTCTCTTTATACGTATCAATTTTTTTTTTTTTTTTTTAAATCTAAGAATGGTGTTGAACCCGTTAATGATTTTTCTTCTGTTATCTCTGATTTTTCGTGAAGTAAAGTTATCTATAGCATTTGCATGACAGGTAATAGACTTGGCCTGTATTTCACAAACAGAGCTTAAGACAGGGCCTAAATTTAAGTCTAGAGCCCTGAGATCTGATTGGCTGAAAATTAAGTATGACTTAAAATTGTCTAATCAAATGTCTTAAGCCTAGACTTAATTTTAGGATTTATGTTGTTGACATTGAGGCCTGTATATATAACATCTAAAGTCTCATGCATATTCTATAAAATATGGCTTTTTTCACGACAAATAGCGGCGCCAAATCTCAACATTTATAATTTCTTTCAGAGATAACAAAAGAGGTGTTATGAACGGGTCGAATCACATTCTTATGGACCGACCATTTAATTTTCGGATTGGGTGGTGGGGTAGGGTGGGACTCGGTTTATCTTTCCAACCAGGATATATATTTTTTATTTAACTTCAAGATAATCAACGTTTTAAACTTGAATAATGGATCTAAATTGTTCTCTTTTTCTACAAATCAGAGCAAGAATAATTTTTGAATCTATTTTATTTGAGAACACTCTATGTCGTCTGCATTCGTGATCCATGTCATGCTTAACTTGAAAGGTCTCTCTAATCGTTTTTATCGATATAACATCGCGTCATGCATGAGAAGAATTTGTGACCCAGAAGAGAGAGAGAGAGAGAGAGAGAGAGAGAGAGAGAGAGAGAGAGAGAGAGAGAGAGAGAGAGAGAGATCTATTTTATTTAATGATCTAACTAAGTTGTGTCGCAGACTGTTGACTACCTGAAATTGTCATATATGTTTTCGCCGATGCCAGATTATTATTAAAAATTATTATGAAAAATTTTAATTTTGAAATCTGCGCGAATTCCGGGAAAATCCCTGTTTATGAATCTCTGTTCTAACAGTATTCCGCGTGTTGATTGAATGTGATTATTAATTGGTTTTGGCCCTCTGCGGAACTGACCTCGCTTTTTGTGTGTGTTTAAAGTGATTAAACAGACCGCGCATTTTGTGTGTGCTTAAAGTGGTTAAAGAGACCGCGTTTTTTGTGTGTGCTTAAAGTGTTAAACAGACCGCGCTTTTCGTGCGTGCTTAAAGTGGTTAAACAGACCGCTGCTTTTATGTGCGCTTAAAGTGGTTAAACAGACCGCTGCTTTTGTGTGTGCTTAAAGTGGTTAAACAGACTGCTGCTTTTGTGTGTGTTTAAAGTGGTTAAATAGACCGCTGCTTTTTTGTGTGCTTAAAGTGGTTAAACTGACCAAATTTTTTGTGTGTACTCAAAGTGGTTAAACAGACCGCGCTTTCTGTGTGTGCTTAAAGTGGTTAAACAGACGGCGCGTTTTGTGTGTGCTTGAAGTGGTTAAACAGACCGCGCTTTTTGTGTGTGCTTAAAGTGGTTAAACAGACAGCTGCTTTTGTGTGTGCTTAATGTGGTTAAACAGACAGCTGCTTTTGTGTGTGTTTAAAGTGGTTAAATAGACCGCTGCTTTTTTTGTGTGCTTAAAGTGGTTAAACTGACCAAACTTTTTGTGTGTACTCAAAGTGGTTAAACAGACCGCGCTTTCTGTGTGTGCTTAAAGTGGTTAAACAGACGGCGCGTTTTGTGTGTGCTTGAAGTGGTTAAACAGACCGCTGCTTTTGTGTGTGCTTAATGTGGTTAAACAGACAGCTGCTTTTGTGTGTGCTTAATGTGGTTAAACAGACAGCTGCTTTTGTGTGTGCTTAAAGTGGTTCAATGGACCGCGCTTTATGAGTGTGCTTAACGTGGTTAAACAGACCGCGCATTTTGTGTGTGCTTAAAGTGGTTAAACAGACTGCTGCTTTTGTGTGTGCTTAATGTGGTTAAACAGACAGCTGCTTTTGTGTGTGCTTAAAGTGGTTTAATAGACCGCGCTTTATGTGTGTGCATAAAGTGGTTAAACAGACCGCGCATTTTGTGTGTGCTTAAAGTGGTTAAACAGACTGCTGCTTTTGTGTGTGCTTAAAGTGGTTCAATATACCGCGCTTTTTGCGGTTAACGTTGGAACAGTTTAGAGTTTTTAATACTTGTGTTGCCATTAGAACCTGATGCCCGGTTGCAGGAATAACGAGGTATTACAATATATCTGCTGTATTCGTGGTCACGCATAAGAATATCCAGATGAATTTCATTAATACTTGATTACGGATGTTAAAACTCCAATAATTACGATGCATTTAAAAGAAAAGTGTAAAGAGAGCCATTCACTGTTTATGTATGAAGAAGTACACAAATGTCTGATTCTCAACGCATGGTATGATAAGTATCGTGTATATTTCAGCTTTGATCATAGTCATGAATTACTCTCAAGTTCTCTATTTGACAAAAAAAAGCAAACTCTTATTGCATTTTTTCTCCAACAAATGTATGAATTTTTATGCAAACAAATACTCGGGACTCAATTCGGGATTAGTTCATACAAATACGACCACACACTCTACATGCATAAATGCTATTTTAAGAAGAATCAACACCCTATCCGGAGTTGTGCACGAATGACCCAGTCCAAAACAATGACACCTTGTCCTACCGCCTGTGAATCATCTATTTCCTGTGGTGACCGAGGTAAGTTTTAAATGGAACACCCCCGCAATTATTATTTTTATTTTTTATTACCACAACTTTATGAAGTGAAGCCCAATGATAATAGCCCCAATAAAGAGACATTTTTAGCCTTAGCATTTATATGGAAATATGAAACAAATTTCGAAGCATCAATATACCCAATTCATTTCTTTTAACTGTTTAGCGTACAATTTATGCATATGTTTGCTTTTACGAACTGTTCCTGACACCTTCATGTTTCATAGTATATATATATATATATATATATATATATATATAATATATATATATATATATATATATATATATATATATATATATATATATAAGTTTCTTTGTAATTTTTCACACGGGTTTTATTAGAGAGCTTTCATTGCTAACCTTTTAGTATTGGAGCCGCGGTAGCTCGGTTTGTAGAGCGTCGAACACGTAATCCAAGTTTCTCAGGTTCGATACCCGCTCAGGCCAGCCCGGTGGCTGCCTCGGTGTGTCCCTGGGAAATACACATAACTCCCATTTCCTCGGCATGATATAATCATTAATGTTATTTTTTTTTTAAAAACCCCAAAAAACCAACAAAAAAACAAAAAAAACAAAATATAAATAAACAAAATTAGCCTACTAGTAATAATAGTCAATGTGCAGCAAGGTTGTAGCTGGTCTCTCATACGAAGGCGTGCAAATATATGAATGGCAGAGAGTTAAGAGTAAGGATTTGGACCTGCATTCACCTGTCTAAAACGCGCTCTCACTCTCAATAAGCATATACTCAGATCTACCGTCACATGATGTACCGGCAGAGCTGTGTCTACACTGTTCGCTTGAATACCTGCATAGCAGTAGCAGACGATTCTTGACCTGTTTTATTATGGTCTCTTTGATTTTATGAAAGAAATAATCAGATTGCATATTTTTTTTAAAAATATACTTTCGTTTTCATTGTGATGTGTATTATTCATCACATAAGGTCCATACTATATTAATTGTGTGCGACCCAAACCACAAAGCTCGCATATTAACCTTATTCGTATTGTAGATCAGTGTTTGGCTTTGTTTCAACTATAGTTAAGTACACAGTGAACCAGACATATCTGGTATTACACATGTTTATGACAGCTGTTCATTTTCAACGGTCTGGTACAAAGATAAACAGGTGTTGTCTGAGCATTTGAATCAAGTCCCCAAAGACATGTTATTCAATCATGTTTTCCCCTTATCCCAGCCATAGTATATTACTAATATGAGTCTGCCGAGGAATGAGCGTGAAAACAATCTGTAGACGAAGAGCAGACATTGAAAATCTTGTCTCGTAAAAATCACCTTGCCGTTTCAGTTTGCAGAATGTTTTATGTTTCCCATTTTCACGAATTTATTGTCATAAAACCAATTTTTCTTCTTTCGAAATTTCTTCAACATTTTCTAACTTTCTTTCGCTACACTTAAATAAAATATTATTTTCTGGTTTTCGGGTAAGATTTTGCTCCAATATTTTTTTCTTCTTCTAATTACTGAAGGAGCTAGCAATTCTGATCGAAGTCATGACAATTACAACGGTTTCAACTTTTTTATAAACTTCGCTATCAAAGGATTGTCGATCCACTTGGTAACGAACGAAATGAATCCATGACCCTTCGCTAGCTATAAATCTCTTTTATATGTTTAAATATATGTTTAAATCAAACATGTCAGAAGTTTCGTGCAATTAAATGATCTAACGTTTCCACGTTCACTTTAGAACATGTTACTTTTATCCTCAAAAACAGATTCAACGAATATTTTTTATGATGCTGTGTGGTTTTGATGATGTTATCCGCGTTGTTTTATATTGTTTACGTGTGTAATTACGATAGACAGAAGATCAGATCATTGCGAGATTGGTCTGCTTATCTCTTTACAAATCTTTTCCCCAGGAAAAAAAATCAAAATGAGAAGTACGCCCGCAATTTCTGCCTAAAAATAGCACATAGAGTTGATTTTGGTTTTATGTTCCGAAATCAAAGAATGATAATTAACGAAAAAAAAAAAACTTTTCACAATTTATCTTCTTCTTATATTGTATTAAAAACCTGAATAATTCAGCAAATGAAGTATGTTTACGAAATTACACAGAAAGAGAAGTTGATCATAGGAAATTGTTGGAGATAAAATCAGTATTATATCAATCAGGACATGGAAATTATTGTTTAATCAATATAAACAGACGAAACTTTTCCTAGATTTTTTTATAACCCATCCCTCCAGAAAGTGTCTCTCAGATTCGTAAAAAAAAAAAAAAAAAAAAAAAAAGAATTTCGAGTGTGTGAATTTGCAATTATTTATTCCATGGCCTCACAGCTTTGTTTTTGTTATATTTTCAGCTTGGATCCTTAGAACATGAAGCTGAGATCATGGAACTTTTGAAATTTTATTAAATAGCACCATATCTCTGGGCCAGGCGGATTTCTACTTGTTACTCATATTGTAATCCCAGTTACTGAATAATATCACCCCAAAAAGTTATATTTTGATGCATAGTGTGAAAACCTAGTGGAGTATGTTTAGCAAAGTTCGGTATGTAAATCCTGAAATATGCACTTTAGTTCTAGAAGGAAACCAATAGCATGCACTAAACTTTAGGTTTCATCTTATTTTTTATCCCATAAAATATATAAACATTTAATTTATGTGGTCTTTATTCTTATAGCAATCACCAGACCTAAGATTTTAATTTTGTATACAACTTTTTTTATATTACAATGTTAACTTTTGCATTTGTACTTTTCTTCAAAAGAAATTACCACCTGTTTGCACGAATTAAACGTAAAATAACTCGCCTCTTTTTGTTAATATGCTATATTGTGGTATGATTTTTCGAACATTTACCTTTAGTCAATACCATATAGCCACTATTATTCTGAGGTGCCGTAAAACGCTACAACATACATATATATCATTGTCATGTGCAGTTTTAATAAACTACATTTATATTGCCGCTGCCTCAATAATTTATAAATTATATTTACGTCACACATGTCAAATGGTAGGAAACCCCAGTCAGAAGATACATAAGGCTCATCTGCAACCTATTCCTGCGTTTGACGAACCATTTAGTAGAATAATGGTAGACTGTGTCGGTCCCTTACCTAAGACCAAGCCATGAAATCCTTGTTGAACGTAAGGTGTGCGTCTACAAGATTTCCAGAGGCAATTCTTCTGAGAAATATAAAAAAAACTAAAACCATTGTGAAAGCTTTGTTAAAGTGTTTTAACACTCGTTGGCCTTCCCAAATCTGTCTGATCAAGGGTAAAATTTTATGTCTGGAAATTTCCTACAAGTTATGCATGAATTAGGCATCCAACTGTTTAAATCTTCTTAAATATGTCTCTGATTTCTAACATAAGTTGACAAAGGTTTGTGAAGCAGCAAGAACTAATCTTCACACTATTCAGTCAAAAATGAAATCAAGGTATGACAGAAATACATGGGAAAGGAGTTTTCAGCTTGGTGATAAACTTTTGGCTTGCCCATACATCAAAAACCTCTTTGGGCTAAATTGTAAGATCCTTATACAGCTGAAAAGAAAGTAAATGACTTAAGTTATATCATAAATATTCCTGAAGGGCGGAAACAGAAACAACTTTGTCACATAAATATGTTAAAGGAGTATTTTGACAGAGATAGCCCAGTTAATTATTCAGTCAATCTAGTTGTACCTGTCCCAGACAGTGAGGATGTCAACGATGAAATACAATCTGACTGTAGTGACTCTGGTTTAACCAAACTTCGGAATTCAGAAATATTAAACAATCTGGACCAGAAATTGTCACATCTACAACCAAAGGAAAGGAGTCAACTAAAACAGCTATGACATGAGTATATGCACTTGTTTCCTGATTTTCCTACACGAACAAATAAAATCTATCATGACGTTGACATTGTAGATTTTACACCTGTGAAACACCATCCTTACAGGATGAATCCTCTCAAACAGGAATATTTGAAAAAGGAAATTCAATATTTACAATGAGGATGATTTTATAGAACCAAGTAAAAGTAACTGGAGTTCACCGTGTATTCTTGTGCCTAAGCCAGATAATACATTCCACATGTATACTGACTATAGAAAAGTCAACAGTGTCACCAAAACGGATTAATTTCCAATGCCAAGAATGGATTATTGCATCGACAAAATTGGAAACGCGAAATATGTCACCAAGTTTGACCTTTTAAAAGGATTATGGCAAGTTCCGCTCACGGAAAGAGCAAAAGAAATGTCAGTATTTGTCACTCCAGATGGGATTTATCAATATAAAGTGATACCTTTTCGTATGAAGAATTCTCCGGCAACATTCCAGCGTCTTATGAATATAATAACATCTGGTCTTGATAATTGTGACGCATACATCGATGACGTGGTTATCTACAGCGACACTTGGGAAAATCACTTGGAAACCATTCGGAAATTCTTTAATCGACTCAGCGATGCAAATCTGACGATTAATTTGAATGTGAATTTTGCCATTTTTGAGTCACATTTGTAGGACATATTGTGGGACAAGGTCAAGTTAAGCCTTTAGAAGATAAGGTCAAGGCTATCTCTGAATTCCCTGTGCCTGTTTGTAAAAAGCAACTGATGCGATTTTTAGGTATGGCTGGATATTATCGGAAATTATGTTCAAATTCTCCATAATTGCCAAACCTTTGACAAATTTGTTGAGTAAGAAATCAAAGTTTTATCGGTCTGACCAGTGTCAGGAATCCTTTGATAAATTAAAGGCCATGCTTAAGAATGCACCAGTTCTTTCAGCACCAAATTTCAGCCAATTATTTAAAATCACCGTTGATGCAAGTGATGTAAGGGTTGGTGGAGTATTGATTCAAGAAGACAAAAATAGTGTGGATCGTCCGTTCTAAAAAAACTAAACAAGCACCAGGAACATTATTCCAAAACTGAGAAGGAATGTTTGGCTTTGATATTGGCTTTACGACATTTTGAAGTGTATGCTACCTCTGCTCTTTTTTCCGGTTATTGTATTCCTCTTACTTTCATTAACAAAATGAAAGATAAAAATCGGAGATTGTTGAGATGGAGTTTAATACAGCAAGAATACAACATTGACATTAGACACATCAGCGAAAAAGATAATTTGATCTCAGATGCACTCTCATGTGTACAGAAGTACTATATTGTCTTATTTTGTGTAATTAGGCTGGGTGTCATTTATAAGACATCTTCCAATGTAATTTTAATGCATATTTAAAGGAACACTTTATTGTATAAATCTTTCTTTTTCTTTATGAGGGGAGGTGTTATGTATGATGTTTACATAATTAACTTTTGTTTATGATCGTAAGTTGTATGGTTATTTGAAAATAACTACTTAACTTTTGTCCATGCTTGTAAGTTGTGACATGTGTCAGGTAGGGCAGTATTTTCATAGGCATTTTGCAATTAGACTTTTGTGACGTATGTCAGGTAGGCCAGTATTTTTCCATTAGAATTACTCATATTCTGATGTGATATAGGTCATGTATGCATGTGTATTTATATAGAGATTTTGGTAAACAAATTCATTCCTGTTCTAGAATTCCGGTTATCAAGATCAGTATGTAAGGGATATATTTTAGTAATTACAGTTTTTTTTGTTAAAATCAGATATAATTTGAGAGGAATTATTTGTTTACAATATTCATTGGAAATTTTAAAGTACTGATTAACTTTTGGATTATTACATGATTTAGGGATTTATGTGAACTCATTCAAATACATTCAGGATTACATCTTTGTGGTACATCAGGACATTCAATGGTACTGAAATTCATTCGAAACATTCTATTATTTTGGACTTGTGATTAGGATATTAGGGATTATTTGGAATTGAACTCACAAATTGTAAGTGTCTTTTGAATTTTCACTTTATTTGTCTTGAAATAAATTGTTTGTTGATTTTACTTGATTTTATTGGTTTCACTTTCTTTCTGTTACATATTTTAAGACCTAGAGTCGTAACAATGTAAAGAAATTTCAGTCACTGTACATAAAAGTAGCATAGATCACACATGCCGACCCCTAGAGTAGTATAAGCGTAACCTAAGAGGCAAGAAAGCGTAAACTGAGCATAAAAATTGTAATCTATATATTACATGCCATAATTGCAATAAATTGTATGAAAAATGTACATTTAGTTTTGCTACTAACCTCGATCTGCAGCTGGTTAAAATTCTTAACGCAAATGGGCTACATCCGTGTGGATTAGTACCAGAATACAAACACAAAACATAGTGACAAACTATTTATATACAACACTCACTTTAACCAGTCTACACGGCTAACTTTCGCTGAATGATCGTAAAGTCAAGTCCACAAATTCTACAACAAGCATGACTATGTGCTCAACCCGTGTATCACTCTCATATTCTTGTCTTTAAATTTGTAAAGCACTATTGATTTGTCCTTTTTATGATATGACATGTTTTGAAATTTAAAATGATCCCTCTCCTCTAACATTTTTCCGTCAAATAAATATCCACGAGTCACATCGATACATTCTGTTTTGCTTAACATCTGGAGGCATTTTTGTTTAAGGTATAGACTGGTCCGCTAACTAACTAAATTATCAAAATATAATGAATCTGTGAGATACATTTTCAAATTCAAGAAACACATTTTCAAATTCAAGAAACACATCTTTTTATGATCCGACATGCTTTGAAGTTTAAAAAGATCCCTCTCCTCTAACATTCTTCAGTCACATATCATCCATAAGTCACATCGATAAAGCCTGTTTTGCTTAACATCTGGAGCCATTTTTGTTAAAAATATAAACTGATCCGCTACCTCAATATGTTATCAAAATACGATGAATCTGTGAGTCAAGTTTTCAAATCGAAAAACCCGTCTGTTATGTGTCATTATACAGCTGCTATAAATAGAAAATAAGGAAAGTACATGTTGGTCTACGATGGGCAAATGTAGTCTTTCGCTATTCTTACGCAGCAGTCTTCTTTTTTTTAGAATATTCTCAAATTTATATGATGTGTCTGATTAAAGAGATGATACTGAAAATGACAATCACAACTTTTTATTGTTTTATTGATTCTTTTGAATGAACCAAAAAAGTATAATCCATACAAAGGCGATCGTAAGACATAATTAGGTGAAAAGAGCATAATTTTTACGCCAAAAGCGTAATGGTTGACATGTATGCATAGAGGTATGCAAACATTCTCTCCATTGTACATGTTGCCAATGCAAACAACTTGGCCTTATACCGGTCCCTCTCTCAGAAGTACATAATAACTGTAGAGCGGTACCACAGCGGTACATACTATACTCAACGGCTATGACGTCATAAAAAAGCCAGTTATGACGTCATAAAAATAGACTTGAATTCTTGGCTCCGGTTATTATGCTTAACAGCAATGACTGAGGATTCAGTATAGTCGGCTTACAGTCTAACGATAATGACTGAGGATTCCGAAGCGTCAATTAAAACTCCACTATCGGTCTAAAGTATATTATATCTAACATAAATGACATATTCCCATTATCCGGTCACATGTCATTTTAAAATCCAAAGTATACGGCCGCCCGATCTACCTCATAGCATTACATGAATCGACAGATAAAGTATATGATGGGGTGGGGAGATGGGAGGGGGAGGGGAGACACATAACGAAAACTTTATTGAGGAACATTTGTGATCTGCCAACAACAACAACAACCCAGGAACTAATACATACAACATATTTTGTAATTTTTTCACACACACAAAGTTTTCTAAAACACTATGTATTTCGAATGTAGATCGTGTCTTGAATGCCCATTTTATTGTTCGATTGCACTATTGTTACGATTCAACGATTTACAATATCAAAGACCGAATATTTGTCATATTGGATGCAAGATGATATATTTTTCGTCAAGACATACGATTAGATTTGTCCACCTGTTGTTGAATCTAATAGGCAAGACGTACATTGTCTTAAATAGGCTATATAAGGAGCAATCTGGGACTAAACTGACCGAAGAGTGTTTAATTTTCGGCGAAAGAGTGGACATAAAGCTTTGAAGAGAAGTTGGTTTATTCAATTTATAAAGAGGTCACTTTTACACATCATTTATTGGTACAATAGTTGTATC
Organism: Margaritifera margaritifera; assembly: GCA_029931535.1. NCBI lineage: Eukaryota > Metazoa > Mollusca > Bivalvia > Unionida > Margaritiferidae > Margaritifera > Margaritifera margaritifera. The sequence continues at coordinate 88,183 of JAQPZY010001360.1, forward strand.
CGATTCCTCAATATATCGTTTTGAAATTTCACTTGTTCTTTTTATATTGTTTAAATTCGATTTCTCTTTAAATGTTATTCATTTTATATTTTTATTTATTGCTATATTTGCTCAAAAACATGTATTAAAGAAATGCTCTTTTGTGATATAAGACATGCTAATATATTAATTCTATGCATATTTTCCATATTATGAATATATTATCTATCAATTATCACTTGTAAATCTAATTTACGTTATATGCTTGGGAAAGGGTGCTAATTCCACTTTCTTTCTTTTTTTATACTCAATCCAGCTATTTTCTGTCAAAATATACAGTGAACAACTAAATGACGTTTAACATATGGTGAAATGAAATGGCCTTGATTTTATATTGCCCATCTAACACGTTGGCGGTTCTTCTGATTCGCACACACAGACACTCGCATCATGGCAAACGGTATTAAACTTGAAATATGCTATACTTGAAATTTCATATGTATTCAGACCTTAGTGGTATCTACTGATGCAATGTCACGCTGAATAATATCGTGATTCAAAATGTTATGTATCTGGAAACAACCTATTTATTTGCTCGCCCTGTGATGTCAAACTTAGTCATTACTAAAGCTGCACGCGCACACAGAGAGACACACGCCTACAAAACAAGTAAGACACAACCATACTCACAAGCGGATACAATTGTGAAATATATCTGAAAGTATGGCTTTTAAATTATCTATAAAACAAAATGTAAGTCTTGTTAGAGGTCTGTTGTTGAATGGGTCACAAAAGTCTACCAGAACTTAATTGTTCAAAGCAAAACCTCGTGTAATTTTGCTGTGTAAAGGTAACGACGGCTAGTTGTCCAAGAACCGTACCTCAACTCCAGTATAACCCCCTCACATAAAAAGTTTACACACACACACACACTCACACACACACACTCACACACACACACACACACACACACACACACACACACACACACACTGTATTCAACACGTATATACGTATATACAAAGAAACAGATTTATAAGTTTGTACATGTAGGTGTTCTTTAATACATGACTGTAACAAGCATAAACCAGAATTTCGTATTTCATGAAATATGGGTAGTGTTGAAATTGACAGTTATGAATCGCACAAAAAATTGTTGTAACATTATAGCACTGATTAAACATGCTTCATATTATTATAGATAAAATTTCTCTGAGACTATGGTTAATTGTTATATCTACTTCCTGGAAGTTAATTTTCCTTGCAATGTTACTTCTCTCAATCACGACATGGAGAACTACTTCCATATGCAAATAATCCCCTACACAGTCCCCAGCAGAGCATATACTCATTAGTTGTTCCTGTACACTTGTAGAACAGATGTAATATATACATATATATATATATATATATATATATATATATATATATATATATATATATATATATATATATATATATATATATATAGTTCGTATCTCCTCGCCAATCGAGCGAAGTTAACAACAATCAATTACGAATACATATTGACTTCAGATCGAGATAATTTTAACAGACCCTTCTATGTATAACATACTCTCAATATAGCTAGCTACACCCTCTAATGATTGCAGCAGAACATCGATTCTCCACACTAATTAGGTCCATTGAATCTTTTCGAATAATTGGACGAATAAATGATTGGAGAAAAAAATCAGAAAAGTACGGTCTATGACGATATAACATTTATTCAAAGGAAAAGGAAAATGACAATTAGCTTTATAAAAAGTTCTGATAATTCCACTGGTCTACAATTTTTTCGAAGTCGTCTGCTTCAGAGATAAAATGTGCTATTTATTAGGGATTTTGATGTGCTGAATTCAAATATGACAATTAAAACAACTGATTGGCTACTGTTTCCAACATATTTAAGTTTTTACATTTTACGTCTATTTATATTGTGTACATAGCAGACTTTTAATCATAAATTGTAAACCTAGGTCTTTTCGTGTGTTTATGGTTGCTTTACATGATAATATTTCACCTGTCCTATTTATGTAACACTTTAAAAAAAGAGCAAAAGGGTTATATAAATAAAAAATATATTGAAACAAAAGTCAAAAAACTATTATGAATAAATAAGCACATAGTTTAGTCCTTATTCAGTGTCTACTCGGCGTTTCTTGACTTGTCTCTTGTATTCATTAAATGGAGCATCTCTTGTCACTGTCCAGCAATAGTCTGCAAGCATTGATAGGCTCCATTTGCCCTGATAGCATTTCTCCATTGTTGCAATGTCCTGGTGAAATTACTCGCCGTGCTCGTCGCTCACTGCTCCGCAGTTCGGTGGAAAAAAAAACTAGATGAGAGTGCAAAAAATGAATCTTTAGTGACATGTTGCAACCGAGGCTTTTGTATGCCTTGAGGAGGTTTTCCACCAACTCCCTGTAGTTGTCTGCCTTGTTGTTTCCGAGAAAATTTGGTGCCACTAACTGGAAGGCTTTCCATGCAATCTTTTCCTTGCCACGCAGTGCACGGTGAAATGCATCATCTCGAATAAGTTCATGAATCGGAGGACCAACAAAGACACCTTCCTTTATCATAGCTTCACTTAACCTTGGAAATTTTCCACGGAGGTACTTGAAAGCTGCTTGTGTTCTGTCCATGGCCTTGACAAAGTTCTTCATCAGACCCAGCTTGATGTGCTAGGGTGGTAACAAAATCTTCCTTGATTCAACAAGTGTTGGATGCTGAACACTTTTCATCCCAGGCTCCAATGACTGTCGGAGTGGCCAATCTCTCTTGATGTAGTGGGAATCTCTCGCACGACCATCCCATTCGCAGAGAAAACAGCATTATTTTGTGTATCCAGTCTGCAGACCAAGCAAGAGAGCAAGAACCTTGAAATCGTCACAAAGCTGCCACTGATGTTGGTCATAGTTTATGCACCTCAAAAGTTGTTTCATGTTTTCATAGGTTTCCTTCATATGGACTGCATGACCAACTGGAATTGATGGCAAAACACTACCATTATGCAGCAAAACAGCTTTAAGACTCATCTTCGATGAATCAATGAACAGTCTCCACTCATCTTTATGATGAATGTTGTTGAGTTCTGCCATCACAAGATCGATGTTGTTGCAGGCTACAAGATCACCTTCCATGAAGAAGAATGGGACAAGATCCTTTTGACGGTCACGGAACATGGAAACCCCAACATCACCTAGCAGGAGATTCCACTGCTGTTGTCTGGAGCCCAACAGCTCTGCCTAGCTCTTGGGTAGTTCCAAATGCCTGACAAGGTCATTCAGTTCACCTTGTGTTATGAGGTGTGGTTCAGAGGAGGAGGAGGATGGGAGACAATATGGGTCATGTGACATTGATGGTTCAGGACTAGAAGTTTCATCCTCTTCCTCGTCTGACTCAAGTGAGAATGATTCTGGTGCATCAGGAACCGGCAGTCCTTCTCCGTGGGGTACTTGGCGTATAGCTGACCGAATGTTTGGATAATGCACAGTCCACTTTTTCTTCTTTGACACACCTTTCCCAACTGGAGGCACCATGCACAAGTAACAATTGCTGATATGATCTGTTGGCTCTCTATAAATCATTGGCACTGCAAAAGGCATAGATTTCCTTTTCCTGTTCAACCACTGGCGAAGATTTGTTGCACAAGTGTTGCAGCATATGTGTGGGGCCGACATCTTGTCATGATCTCCAATTTTGCAGCCAAAATAAAGGTGATAGGCTTTCTTAACCATAGTGGTTATACTGAGCTTTTGTGATGCAAAAGTCACTTCACCACAAACATAGCAGAAGTTATCTGCATTGTTCACACAAGTACGAGGCATCTCTGCTCACTTTGGCTAAACAGAAATGTGTCCCTTTGCCAAATCAAACACTGACAAAAAAGGGAGCACAACACTGAATGATTTGTAGAGATATAGGGCAATTTCTTCAGCAGAGTGATGTAAGCTTAGTTATGATTGCATCATCCATGACTTCTAGGAATAACATGATGCAATTCATATCATGTATGATGCAATAACAGCTTCAGATTGCATCATTCATTGTTTTGCCTAAAAATCAAGTTCTGTCCGAACGCAGTCATAGATTTATTCATAGATCCAGTCAAAGATGTATTTTATTCATTTCTGGTTTAAATTGAGATCCCTTCCCTTTATAACTCACTTATCCTCCGCCATTCCCAAGTCAAGGGTCGTATATACTGACCCAGTATAATATCTTTAAAACTAGAGCCAATCAACAATTTTAAGCATCATTTTCGTTCTCAGTGACCCAGAATTAGTAAAGTTTGACAACATTTATTGCGGAAGCATTTTGGCTGTAGACCAGTGTAATGGAAGTCGTATTTTAAATGTGTTTCATTCTGAAGAGAAATAGCATTTATGCATGGATATGAGAATCCTCAATTAATTGTTATTGGTTTCATTCCTCCACCTCAAATTCCACCTTACCCTATCAGCTTTGCCTTCGAGAATACTTAATGTAGTTGTCACAATTCATAGTATAATTGATGTGGAGTATATACAAATTATAATTTCATATATTTTTCACATGCATACGAATTTAAAGTAACTAATACCCAATTCACAATCGCCAGTTTACGTTTTACGTAGCAACGCGATTCTGGTTTGTAAAAAAGTATATATCTACATTTCTATATGCCTATTTGTCTATCCTACGAAGTGTTATGTCGAGGCATGGTAATGAATGGATGGATGGACGGATGGGAGGGTGAGTAGATGGATACATTATGGATGGGTTTGTGGGTAGTGTATATGGTATTTGGTAGAATAAAAACTATATATTATAGAAATAGTCTTGCTACCAAAACACGGGTAACTGAGATCAATCCGTTTCAATTTTATGATCTTTCTCATTTTATGTGTTTCTTCAGTGAAACTAGAAAATAAAAGTATAAAGTATATATAAACTAGTTCAGAAGACACGGATACCCCTTCCAATTCAGAATAACGGTTCTAGATTTAAAGACTACTTGTATTTATATTAAGCCATTAAAGATTATCGTTTCGTATCCATGATGTATTTAAATTATTGTCAGGAGTTAAATAATAGAAATGGATATACAGAGTCTTGCACTGGTTGTTAGAATGGATGAAATGAAACAGTAAATTGATAATTCAAACCAAAAATAGATGACGTCATAGCATGGCGGCAAAGCCATTTCAACTTGTAAACTTGTTCTGGCTTTGAAGAGACAAATTGTTCCGGAGTCAGTAAAATTAGTATACAATTTTTAAATTTACTTCCACATTAGGAAATTCCTGAATGATATTTAGTTTATTTCCTGAGTGAATGTGCAATATCACTACCTGGCGAAGACAAACTTAATTCAACCAACAATAGCATAAATCTGAAGCATATTAATTTATCTCACACAAATTCAACATTCTCCCAGATCATGACAGAACGTAAGGGTGCATTGATTTGACCTTGCTTTACATCTGAACTGTCTTGATTTTGCCATAATAATTGCGTTTTACGTAACAGAGTGTTTTGTTTGATTCTAAAGTTATTTCTCTCCAGTTTGTATTGCACTGTTCCATGTTAAGTCCTTTTATCAACTCCTTGAACTCGTCCATAAGGTTTAGAGGAACATTTTTTGTTGGGGTGGTGTGTGTGTGTGAATAAAAATCATTAAATTTTGTGAGATTTACAGTATCATCAGCTTTAGTTTGAACTTGTGTATCTATCGCCATCTTCATATAAAGGAGTTTTAAATTCTTTCGTTTCGGTATCTTCACCGCCTTCTGCCAGAATTATTGTGCTGAAAAGCACAATGAATGATATGCTTTTGCATACGCCGTTGACGCCCGCGAACAGGCTGCATCATAGGCGCGCGCTACTTTTTCAGTTATTTATATAAAGATGTATTATTGATACATGGAGAAAAGGGAACGGCATAGCAGTAGACTGCGGCACGAGTGCAGAGCACGACCAGTGGAAAGCACAACTGGAAAAATGAAAGGATTTTTGAATGTTTCAAAGAACCTTATCTAGAGTTGAAGTTGGCAGACCACTTGTAAAACGTTCATGATATACAACTATTTGTGTTTACCTGATTATGTAAGAACAAATATGACTGAGCAAGGTATCGTTTGTGATAAACTGAGAAAGTTACTATGAGGAGCAGATAATATTGGAACTGTTCAGTTCTCAGTGTATGGAAATAAGTTTAGAATACCATTTGACTTTCAGATTCTAACAGATCATTGTCCACTGTACTCTAATAGAAAATTGCTCACTGTACTTGTGCTCTTCCACGGGATTTCAAATCTAACATAACACTAGCAAAAAGCCTCAGAAGTGACAGAAGGTATTAATTAAGACTACGATCTGGGAAACATTTGTTTACAGTACGATACCATTACTTAAGAATCAAGACCACAACCCGTTACTGGCAAGAACGGAAACAGAATTGCTTTCGTTTATGACAACATGGCAAGAGGGGGAGATTTATAGACACAGCAGAGAATACAAATTTAAAAAATCTCACACTTGATTCTCCCAGAACGAGTCTAAAGGGTGTTTTATACTGTGTAAAAAAAAGTGGAGAAAGTAATCCAGAAAAGTTTTACAAATCAGTAATCAAGAAAATCTGAGTGACTATTTAACGTCTGCCAACTATGGTTTATTCCCAGTGTGTTCAACTGAAGCAACATTTTGCAGAAGTCAAAAAGTATTTCTTTGATGAACAAGAAAATCACACATAAATTAGTTACAGAGGTCTTCACGATTGTCACACAGATAGCCATTGTATCTGACTTCCTTTAAGGAGTAGAGACGATACTCCGTATATCGTCAAATCATTCTTAGACTTGTCGAATATTTCAAATGTTGATCTTCTTCAAATATGGCTCAATATCATTGCAAAATCATACAAATCTTCATTATTGCGGTCGTATTCCTAGTTTCCCCATGACCTGTCCTATTCCGGATTAGATGTTTGGAAAGTTATGTTGTCCAAACCAACACAAGTGTCCAGATAGCTAATACGTGGTGGGAAAGGTCAGAATAAATACTAGAACAAGAGGACGAATACATAGGATTCTTATCTTAAATGGTCTGAAAGTTGGCATCGATAATTGCTGAGTCAGTCATCACCATTGCCATTATTATTATTATTATTATTCCTGTTATTATTGTCGTCGTCGTTGTTATTATTATTATTATTATTATTATTTAGAAGCGTTTTCTAGTATGCAAGCAACTGCTGGTAACTATAAAGGTGTCCGATATCTAGAAGAAGATAAAGAAGAAAAGTGGCAAATTTTGCGAAATTTAAACATGCAGATGTATTGTGGCCACTTTTGTTTTATGGGATTTTGATATAAATATTTTATGTCTTCCTCTCACCTCTTTAATGGAAAAATAAGAAAACCATCCCCACCACCACCACCACCAGAAGAAGCAGCAGCGGCAACAACAACAACAACAACAACAATAATAATAATAATAATAATAGTAATAAAAGCTGAAGATAATGATGATGATAATGATGTTTGCATATTTCTTCGTTGCTTAAGCAGAGAAAATATAATTTTGTTACAATAATTCCTTTACATAGTCTCAATAATGGCTCTGATGCAATTAGCAAATGGTAGAATTCTACTCTTACATCTTCACGATTGTCGGTCAGCAATACATGAAACAGATTTACATAGACAGGTTCATAACTGTAAATTGCTTCTTTGAACAGGTCCTTGGTGGTTAACTCCCTTAATTGACGACACTAAATCATGCGTAGGAATGAGCTTTAGGACACTGGAGGGTATCAGAAAATATTCACCGACTCCACTACTACAGCTAAAAATGAGTAGTACTAAAAAGAGAATATTGTATTAAAATTTATATTAGAATTATATATATTACGTAGATAGTAAATTTCAGTTTCTTTTGTTCAGAATGAAAATTACTGATTTACCTTCCATTTGTATGGTTATTATTTTTTCTATCAAATTGCAATCATGGGCCAAGAGCCTATGTTACCAAATGAAATAAACAATTGTTAAGATTAATGAAAATAATTTCATACTTTGACCGTTTGATTTGCACCAGCATAGATCAGTTAAGCGTTGAGAACTTGTAAAAATTAGATGAAATTTATTATATCATCTTTCTTTTTCGCAGACTGAGATTTGCGGTAACCATGTTTAGAACAAACAAGAACACATTGTTTCCTATTTAAAATGACTAAGAAAATGTCCTGTCAAATGAGTGGAGCGGCCATGGAACTAACATCGCAATGTAAGTTATAATTTGCTAAACAGTTGGTGCACCCGGTTCCGACGCCCCTGCATAACTGTTTCAGAAAATGGAGTGTTCGTTTGATAAAATCAGTGTTCTTTGCTTTAAGCATTCAATAACACAGGAGATAAGGGTAAAATATTGTTCGTTACTTCAGTTGAGGATGAATAAATGCCGAATCAACGTCATTATCACTATCGTCATCAATACCGTTATCGTCTTCTTCGTCATTATCATCACTGTCTTCGTAGTCGTCATCATCAGCAGCATAATTGTCATCAAGTCCAGAGCTTATTTTTCGTGTATAATATTTGGGTTGTTTGTTTTCCCAATTTCCCTTACTCTTAAGGCATAAGTTCAAAACTGGCTGGTCGCTCGTAAGTTGTAGGTACAGTGGCACTTATTTCTGTCAGTGAAAAAGAGAAAACTTTTGATTAAAACACTCTCCTTCTCCAATCAACGTGTTGCGTTGATTGGAGAAGCGGAGTGTATGCTATCAATACTTTTCCTATTTTTAATGACAGAAACAAGTGCCTGTGGGTATGAAACATTTGGTCGAGTAGGTGTTAAGTATCACCTGTCAATTACTGTGTCATTTCATATGTTCAGTAGCGAAATAGATCAAGATAAGGAGATGATTTACCAACCAAAGACAATTTCAGACTGAAGGAGAGATGATGATATTCGAATTAAAGTCGTATGCGGTCATTCCATCATGTACCACTAAACTGAAGGAGAGGTGCAACCCCCGTCCCTTTATAGTGTGGCATTGATATTTAAGTCGTGACAGAAAATCACAACTTTTTAAAGCCAATTTCCACACAAAACTTAAAGGGAAATATGCATTACAAAAAGTCTTCATTTTCTAATATTATTCGTTGTATTGGTTTATATAATATGAGGCCACATACTAACCAGGGAAGCTTGGACTTGACCTTTTAGTCTAGTGACATATGAAACATACGAACCTGGTTCGGTTCCCAGTCGTGACAGTTAAAATTTGCAAGCCCTTTCGTTACATTTGGGGTCTCGTCAGACTTAGTAGACTGGTGGCCCGCTTGAGATGGGTTTCGACAGCTTTGAGAGGTGAATCTGGGTGACATTCGAGGACGAATGTCAAAGTAAATGGGCAGGTGTGTTGCGGTTTTGTTACATAATGCCATTTACTAATAAGGCTTCCACCTATTACATATTTTAAGGAACCGTTCCGTATTGAATAGTAAAATGTAGTGTTGTCATATGTCAATTTCTTAAGGGCTCACATATGTGTTCCGTATTTTGGAGCTCTTCAGGTGGCAACCCTATTTAATAACCAACCTATCTGGTCAGGACCTTTTACTCTAGTGGTATGTACACTTACTGTGAGACAGATCAGTTTCCAACCTCGGCCGTCAGACTTTGTATCCACTCCCGTTACATAATACATACTAAAACTGTTGGCATCTTACTTAAGCTTTCACTTACATTATGCTTTCACTTACATTATATGAATTACAGTTCGTCCCTTTTATTTCATCACCAAATCTTCTATGGTCACATATTGGTTGAACCTTTTGCAAATGAATAATTTATAATTATAGTAATATTGTATATTTTGTAGGGATATCTCCTGTGTATCATTTTGAATTATTCCATAATATGGCTTTGAATAATTCTTTGAATGGGAATACCTAAAATTAAGTCTTTTATTTCCGTGTGTTTCTTGCTGGCTAGCTTGTAAGAAAACTTCAGAACTACATTTTCAATGTGTCGCTTGGGCAAGTGGTGGTTCTCACTACAAATAGGGGGATTTTTAAAAAAACAGAAGCAAAATTTAATTTAGGAGATAGAGATGCTCATTGCGAAACAGAAGCCATGAATCATTATGGGATTCCGGACTACATGCAAAATTTACTTGCCTCTGAAATTGAAGAGCTTAACAACGTCCAAAAACTATGCACCAACGAACTGAAGATTTGACAACGGAAGAGCTCCAATAAGCTTGGGCAATTTTACTTTTTGCAAAAACACATGTAAACACATAGTTTTACGAAGAATTGTGATTAGTTTAAATTACAATCAAAAGATGCATTAAACTGATCTTAGCAAGTCACGGGAATAAACAAAGTTATGAGGACAAGTGTTTGGAATTAATTTGTTACTCTTAACATACAGAGGTGACCTCCAAGCTGGTTGGCGTAGGGATAATATCCAACATTGGATAGTAGGTCGCCAGATAGCAGAGGCTCTTACTTAGGTCTCACTGAATTGTTTCGTATTTTGACACCCCTGCCTAATTTGTAAGGAGAGGGCATGGGCTTGAAAAGCATTAGCCTTGTGTTTATAAATTCACACAGAAACTAAATCTGCAATTTGGTTTACATTTACTTTGAGTTAGGCTTGAAAATGGGTTGGCTTGTTTGGTGACTGTCTGCCACATTTAGGCTAGCATTGGAGATCAAATGCGTAACTTGGGCTGCAGATGAACAGCCGATTTGGTTTACGTATTTATGCATGCCTGCTACAGCGGCAAATACCTCAAAATCGACATGGTTAAGGGGTGATTAGAAGCATGCAGTGCTGCATTACCCAATAGTCAGACTAAGCAGGGGCACCATAAAAAAAGAAAAAAAAGAGAAATTACGGTTTAGTATTGTTTTTTGAATTACATGGAAGGGGGGGGGGGGGCATAATCTTTTCAGTGCTTATGGCCTCTAAAGGTCTTAATCCGGCCCTGGAAGCAAGCCAATTTGTTATAATACCAGTGAACTTTAACCATGCACGAGGACCATATTGATTTGAGCCGCCTAGTCACAGGAAAATATTCAAAATAGCTATTTGCTGTCAAAATTGTAAGTAAAAAAGAGGAGTTGGGGGGTAGTGTTGGTTAAGTTTAAAAGCTATCAGTTGTACATGGAATTAACCTGAATACCTTAATTAAAATCTGACAAGCATGCTTTACACAAAAATCATTGGTAAATTTTATTTGTATATTTAATGTAAAATATATTCTCATTTTTTTCTGCAATCTGTCTTAGTCCGATGAAAATTCACCAAAAATCCGTCCAGTAAGACCTTATCGGCGATGGTGCAGAGTGCTTGGAATAACGCAACAACCCGGAATCCCGAGTTGTTGCGCCCTTTCTCAAAAAACTGAGTGACCTTGCGAAACGATATAAAATAGACCGAGGGGCCGGTTTTGCATCAGTTTCATAAGTGCGTTTACAATGGAGGAAGTTGACAGAGATATTTTTTTTAATTCATTTTGCAGGGAAACATATATTAGTAATAAAACAACTAATAAATCGGTGACTAGGGCATATGTGAACCGCCCCTTCAGCCCCCCCCCCCTCGTTAGTACGCTACAGTGTTCTGATATGCCTGAATGATGTATTTCAGAATATCTTTGAATAAATTCACATAAATCCCAAAGTCAAGTATTACTTCAACATGAGAATGAACACTTTTGGTAATTCCAATGAATATTTGAAATAAATAATTCCTCTCTATGAATTTGCTCTGAATTTTCACAACACAACTATAAAACATCTGATTATTAAAATGATTTCTTAATAGACTGATCTTAATGACATGAAGTTTTGAATCGGAATGAAATCTTGTTTACCAAACCTATATAAATATAAGGATCAGTCACCTGACAGAATATTCTAGAACATGAGTAACTCTAATGGAAATTTACTGGTGTGCCTGACTTTTCTCATGTCAAGATATGGAAAATTCCAATCTAAGTATTAAATGCTATGTAAAAAAAGTCTGATCTTGAACTCAAATGCAGTAAACATGTTGTTTACAAAATGACTAAAGTACAACTTACAGCATGGACACATATTATAAATTCAATATACATGACAATATCAACATTCGTATCATGTTCATATGAAGGTTTGGAATAGACATTAAATATTATAAATGAGTCATTGATACAATTTATAATTTCATCAATGTATAATTTCTAACCTGATTGTCGACATGGGGTCCCCAACATTGTCAATAAGTTGACAATGTTTGGGACCCCCTGGCGACAATCAGGTTAGAAATTATAAATTGATGAATGAAATTACTAAGTTTTGTGCATTGTTTACATCCTTGATGCTTTTTGTTTTTAAAATCAGTAAGGGGTCCAAACGGGATGGTGTGCGAATACTATAGAAGACATTTTTCAAGATTTAACTTCACAGCCTATCTTAAAATTCAGTTGAAACTGTGATGAAAGTGAAGGGGGAAAAAAACTACTTACCTTGTGCTTTAATTTTGATAGCTTCGCCGAAGAATTGTTTCATCTTCAGGTCTTCCATCAATAATATAAAATACAATGTTCACATATGCCAGAGGTATTGGGGCGCCAAAACAGCTGATAAAAATTCGGGTCTCGTATTCTTTCCCTTTGTGCCATCATCGTCGCCCCGGGCGCCATTTATACTTAGTACGCCACTGTCAGAACATTCAAGTCTACTAGCATATTAGGACATTCAAGGCTACTGGAATTCATTCGGAACATTCTATATTTAGGACTTGTGATTAGGACACTTAGGATTATTGGATTATTTTGATTTTAATTCACGTTACTGTAAGTGTCATTTTAATTTTCACTTTAATTGTCTAGAAATTGCTTATTGATATTACTTACATTGTTTGTTTCACTTTCTTTCTGTTACATTATTTTAAGACCGAGAGTCGTAACAATATTTGTATCTAAATCTCTCTCAGTACCTTTTTAATTGTGACAGTAATGATCAAAACTTTTTATACAAGTTCAGTTTTGAAACAATTTGTTAAAAATCGAATTCATTTTGATTTGCTCAAATAAATAATAAAAATATTTAGATATCACCCATGAATTTATCTATTGAATGCATTATACTTGTGTTGTTAATGAACATGCTGAATGAATTATGCTGCTCTGTATATTACATGTTGTAAAGTTAGAAATCAAGTGCAGAGGAATGTTAGAGAGGCAAAATCTAATTATGTTTGTAACAAAGTTTGAGAGAATAAAAAGAACCCAAAAATATTATGGAAGCAGTTGAAGTTGCTCGGTTACAGTTCTAAACCACAAGATAATGCTATTGATGGTATCAACTGCCATAGTCCCAATGGGATTGAAAATCATTTTAATACCTTCACTAACGTAGTATCTACTCTCTTGGAGAAATTACCACAACCTTCAAATACATTTACAACAGATTCAACAGTTTTTAAAGAGCTTTACGGGGTAAGAAATATTAAATAGAACACATGACAACTTCAACATGTAAATGAAGATGGAGTAAAACAGTTAAGACTAAATCACAATTTTATACACTAACCTGGTTACAAACCAATTTGTTAAACAAACCTACAAAATATTAGTATAATGGAGACTATGTTTGGTCCTGGTATGACACCCTTACATGTATATTTCACACCTTGGATGGAAGTGTTGCTACAGTAATACGGAATATGCCTTATTACCTAGACCAAGTGTGCGATTATGTGCAGATATTACGTCCAATACTGTATACTTTTTCAGCAAATGCTGCTGCCAGTGTATACTTTCTTAAAATTGATTTCACAGAAAAAGTGTTTGTATATGAACCTACGTTTCATATGTCAGTAAACACTTTCCGATCAACTCAACACCACAGTGAGCAGGGTCATTCAGATGACACCAAGAAAGAAGCAACCTTCTCCTCCACCACTTGGGCGGCCTGCCAGAGTGATTAACCAGGAGGAGGTGGACATGGAAGAGTACCCAGAAGAAACTCAGGAGTGTGACCCATTGCTGGCCCACAGCTATGCTGAAGTATTCAAATATTATTATTATTATTATTATTCCTTAACTGAAAGAGTTGCAAGTTTTTATATAGCTATTTTGTCCAAATGCTCAGTAGTTGCTTCATTTGCTTGCTACACCATCAATATCTTGGACCATATTTCACTGTAACACGTCAAAACTGGCATTGAGGAGTTGCTTCTAAATCCGCTTAGTACAAAAATAATTGATCTGGTGCTGAAACAGCAGAGGTAAAGCAGAGAAAAAGAAAAAAAATTATGTTTGACATTTTTATTACACCTACAAAGAATTAAATACATTTAGTGGAGTCACATGATGTTAGCTACATGCTGCCCAAAATTACACATTATTTAATTTTGTTTTAAAACAGTGTCAGATATAATTGTTTTTCACATTGTGTTAGCCTCTTCATTTGGATTGTGATGAGATTTCCATTACGTATAAAAGCATCATATTGGACGTGTGGTGGTGGTGGTTGGGGGGGGGGGGGGGGTAGAGGAGGAGTAGAGAGATATTGAATGAAGTACATGAATATCTTAGATCACCTTCTCAAGTTTTATGAAATAATTTAAAGCAGCTTTTTTCTTCTTCATCAACTACTGATACAGGTGATAGCAGATCTGGAAGGCATCTCCCACCTTGAGACTGAGGTCATCATTCAGGACAAAATTAGTTCCTAATATATATATATATATATATATATATATATATATATATATATATATATATATATATATATATATATTTGCTGTTTGTTTGTTATTTATAAAGCTGTAAATATGAACATTTAAAAAATCAGCACCTAGTTTTTGTTTTATCATGTGTACCACATATTAAATGACAATACTTACTCTTACTCCAGTGTAAGATTAATTTAAGACATTTCTCGTATATAACCCTTTGTAGAAATACCCCCTTTCCCCCCCCCCCATCTGTGAAATATGACTCTATGGGGGTGATATCAACAAACATTTCAAGACCTTCCTACCTTTAAAATAGTCTTTTAAGGAGTAAATTCTGAAAACATGGCATGCATGCAACATACAGCAACTTGGAATAACCTTCACAACTGTGAAATATGACAATGTGGGGCAATAGTAACAAATCCCTTTAGACCTCTAATATCTTGCAAATATTCATTTTATGCTACAATTCCCTTCAAAACCTTTCCTTCCTTTAAAATAATTTTGTAAGG
Organism: Margaritifera margaritifera; assembly: GCA_029931535.1. Classification (NCBI taxonomy): domain Eukaryota; kingdom Metazoa; phylum Mollusca; class Bivalvia; order Unionida; family Margaritiferidae; genus Margaritifera; species Margaritifera margaritifera. The sequence goes on from JAQPZY010001360.1 coordinate 103,401, forward strand.
ACTGCATTCCGAACAATGGCATGCAACCATCATGCAACAATATGTAGAAGGCTTCTTACCAGTGAAACTTGAGTACACAGGGCTATAGTAATAGTCCCTTTAGATCTTTCCTACCTTCAAACTATTCTTTTTGGACTAAATTCCAAAAATTCCCATCAGACATCATCTAACAGCTAGGAGTATCCTTCATTATTGTGAAATATGCCCCTGCCATCGGTAACATTTTCCTCAGTGACTTTCAGTTTTACAAATAGTTCTGTGCAAAATTCTTAAATAAAATGTTTTGATTTAGTCTTTTCCAACAACATACTCAGAACCGCACTTGTTACAAATATGATACAATAAAAATAATATTAATGGTTAATTATAACTAACTGAGTAAATAAATCATTAAATAAAAAGATAAATAAAGAAAGAATAATAAATAAATCAAAATGTAAATATATTATTTTAATAAATGTTATTTTTTTTATATACATATACAGTATTTGAAATACAAATATTTTTAAAAAAAGTATGCCATAAAGTAGAAAACACACACACACACACACACACCGATGAAAATCTCTAAGAAGCCTTCTGATAAAGACGGACTTTAAAAAACGCAGAAAACTCGACCATGCAATTTCTCGAGAAAGAGCTCAAAAATTTGGAATTCCAATTTCTCGAGAATTCCAAGTTGTCGCCCAACAACTCTGTGTTAGTGCTCATGCGTGTTCTACGTCAACAGAGGATCATTTGACATATGACATTGTCTTTTATCCTGTGATTTACCATATATCTGGATGGAACTTACTTTTGAAATGGCGTATGTATAAACGGAGACACATTTTGTCACAACAACACCGAGATACAGTACTTGAGATCAGACATTGTCGAAAAATGAGTGCAGCAGCGTCAAGTTCTCGGGGAGGGGCTGAAGAAGGGGCACATCCCCCCGGCGAGGATGAACAGGGAGAGTCTTCAGCGTACTATGAGTGTAACATATGTCTTGATACCGCCAAGGACCCCGTCGTCAGCATGTGTGGACATTTATTTTGGTGTGTTCTGTAATCTGAAGCCATGCCTATAATCACCGAAATTTGTAGTCCGAGTTTCCTCCACAGATGGCTGATGCAAGCTTAATGTTGAAAACAAAAGTAATAACCCGAAGACAAAAAAAAAAAAAAAAAAAAATTATACATGCCTAGAATTTTAAAAAAAATTCCTTGTAGCCAGAAGGAATAGCAGATTTAGAAATATACTAGTCCTGCTGAATCTTCATTAGTCCTTCCCACAAAACAATGTCAAACACGTTTATAGATTAACACCACTTTTGTTTCTTAAATATCACAATTATTCATAATTCAGAAATAAAAATCTTGCTTGAAAAAACCACCAAGATTACTTTAAAATATTCACTACAAGTTTACAAGAAAATGATTCTCCAGAAATTGTGTAAAAAAAAGATGACCCTGTAAACATTTTTTAGAACCTCGTCTCCTAGAAGAAAATAAAATAACTTAATAAAAGAAAAAGACAAAGACCTCATTCACAATTGGTCATAACATATCATAACTCCAAAGATGATATAAGGTAGTACAGTGAAAGCAGGGTGAGAAGATCTCTCATTATAGCAGTATAAGCACTCTGTGGTTTTCACAACAGATATCACCCTTTGAACAAAATGTTTCTCGATGATGCTAATCCTTTAAAGATGGAATGGTTAAATCATAACAGGGATTCTGATGACCTTGGCACTGCAATGGCACTTTAACAAGTTCATAAGGCTGGTTTATGGTCTTTTAGTCAAAATTTCTGAGAATATAAATCATCTTCCTATTGATTTCATGTGGGTAGGGCTCATGTAAGGTGATTTAAGTTTGCTAGACCTGGTAGCAAGCAGTTACCCTATGCCGTCACAGCGTGGTTTCAGCGAATTTCCAACTTTTCAATAGGCAATGCTCTCTGACTACACACCTCAACATAAATATAAAAATATCTAAAATGGGATATGAAAGGTCAGAGGAAACTCGGACTAACAGTCTTTGACATAAAAATTTTACCTTCTAAATCTAACAAAACAGGTAAAGATTTATATAGCCTTGTTTTTAAATACAGTTTGTAAAATCCTTATTTGTTCTAACCCTCTAGGGTAGCATTGAGTCTCGGTGGGGGGGGGGGGGGGGGGGTTACACAATTAACTCTGAGAGAATTGGGACATCATTTAATCATTCCGATTTTTGAAAATTACATATGATAGAATAAATAAATGCTGAATGGTGACAACTGAAACTTTACTAGCCATCAGACTATTAAAATTATTAAAACTACTAATCCAAGAGGAAATTTACTAGCACCTGGCTAGTGGGCCTACGACTAATTTTGAACCCTGTCATATTGAATGACAAAAGTTCCTCAGATTACTGCTATGATCCACTCTGGACTCTGTCTGTAATACTATCAAAAGAGACAAGATTGTTGTCACCGTCCAGTCCATTATGAATCGTACAATCTCTGGAGATTATATTTACCTTGCACAATTATATTCTAACTGAGAATTATTTATTCATTTATAACTCACAAATTTCAAACCATACAGTACCTCGCCTCATAGATGCAAATGTTTGTAATTTGGAAAATGATGTCTCTTTTCTTAAATTGATGAAAGAATGTTTCATAGAAATGCATATCTCTATAAGTACCAACAAGGATAATGCTATCTGACCAGGCAAAAATTAATGCAATTCTCATGTTTTAGGGCCCGTGATTTAAGTTCAGCCCAAGGTACAAAACTAGATGATGACTTGAATAGAATAATATCTCTGGATTAAAATGAGCCATAGATTATGTCTGAGTGCCATCATGGATGGGAATAGCATTCAGGGGTTAAGGGTCAGGTGTGGAACAGAGTATTCTGAAGTTACTAACTTTTATAGTATTGTTCAAATGGTCCAATGTCAGAGCAGGTCACAGCATTATTCTGAGGAATGATGTATAATTTGTTTTTTTCTTTTGGCTGTATGTTGGTTTTTTTCAACATTAAGCTTGTGTTACCCTTTTGTGGTTTCCTCTGACCTTTATTACCTCATGTTTCGATATATCTAGACAGTTATTTTATGGATGGAAGGTCTGAGTGCCTATTGAAGAGTTGGAAATTTGCCCAAACCACAAAGTAGCAGCATAGGGTAGACACTTACTGCTGAGCCTAGCAAAGTTCAATGACCTTACATCAAGTCTTTGATAGAAAAATTATTTATTGTCACGGATATAACAATTAAAAAATATGTTGTCTCTTTAATTAGCCACTGCTTGAGCCAGAAATACAATGTTTACAAGCTACACTTCATACTTGACCATTTCTCACATGGCTTGCTAGCGTGATCCAAATTCTCACAGCCTACATTTTCATTGACATCTGAGGTTAAACAATCGCGTGATACAAACAACCTGTGAAGGGAAAATACCAATTATAATTTGATTGTGTGAGAATACATAGGCTGCAAGATTGGGTGATGATTTGAACCAGCAGTGCTTGATCACGGAGTAGAATCTGTTCAATACTGGATAATTGGTTTATATATTGACTTATTAAAGTTTAAAATTATGTTCTACCAGGTAATTGTGATGTCTAAGAAGATAAACATTCTGCTTATGGATTTAAGGCAGGTAGAGTTTGATGCAAGGTCACTTAATTATGGAAGTCCTTGTTGAAAGTTACTACTTGGTGTCACTAATGCACGGTTTTCTGAGAATTCCAACTTTTCAATAGGAGGATGCACTCTGACCTCCTACCCCAGCATAACTGTCCAAATATCTAACACGGGGTGGAAAAGGTAGGAGGAAACTCAGACTATGAAAATAAGCAAAATTAACAAAAAGGCATAACTGAATGAAAAGAATGAAATTTGTTTGATGTTGCTGAAAGCAGTAATTAAATGTTAGGTGAAGAGTATTCTGTGAATGCTATTGTGAGTGTTATTATTGTGAACTATCAAACTGGAAGTGATTGTTTGGGTAATTAGGCTGTCAAAGGAATAAGTTTATTGTCTAATTACTAATAACACATGACATGTGATAATTTATTAGGCAGAGCTCTCAACAGATTTTCAGAATGAGAAGTCCTGGACTCTTCACTCATTGAACTCAGGAGTCCTCAGCCTATTTCTGAGAATCCCTTGCATAAATTTGTGAGTCCCTCACTTTCAAAAGGATAGAAAGGAAATTGAAAAAGCACATGATCATTATTTTATTTCATATCTGGATCAGATTCTCAGCATCATACAATTACATTAGAGAGAAACTATTTTTCAGTAATTGTCCAATATACTTTATATCATACTGCACTCTACCATCTGCGAACTAGTTTTTCAAACAGTCAGTTTCTTTACTTTTTATTGTTTCTTGACTTAACAAATGTATGTATGGCATTCTGGTTATCAAAGTCTTCAAGTGCAGGACACTCCTCGATTATACTCATTAATTTATTCACTGTTTCATTATATGGAACTGTGCTGCTTTGCAGTCATCATTTTTCACACCAATTTTGAGAGTTTTCTTAACAGCATACAGCATTTTCTGTCTCTCTGTCTCTTTTGCATAGCACGGCAACCCTCAACAACAGTTCAATGATCCGGGTTAAATTTGTGAAGGCTAAAGGCTGATATCTGCAAGTCAGTATTTCCATTTCAAGTGAAAGGATTTTGCTTTCCAGCAGTCTTACACCACTCACAGATTGCTTTTAATGTACATTTGATTCCGCTTTTTTAAATCTTGAAAACTGCTTCTCCCACTCGGGTCTCTAAGTTCTCACTTTTGTATTTCTGCAGCCATATTTATCAGCGTCCTTCACTGTAGTCAAGATGGAGTTGGCATGAAATATACATTCTAAGTTCAAGTTCTCTTTGTTATCCTCCCTTGTGCTCTCACTTTTGGATATTTTTTGCCATTTGTTATCATTAGTGTCATTTTCATTGCAAGTTCATTTCCCGAAAAATAAAAACAGATTTTGTGGACGAATTTTTATGAGTCAAAGTACTTTTTTGCACTCTTTTAAAAAGTGTCTACTGATACTGTGGTGCCCTAGTCTGATTAACACGTACTGAAGTAGCAGTTATTATTATTATCATGATTATTATTGCATATTAATGATGGGACAGTATTGTCCAACTCAAAATCTGAGAAAGTTTTGATTACTTTCATGATTTATATACACATTGTCACCAATTTAAACACTGTTAAAACAACAAAGGGCATTGTTTATTTGCCGAACAATCGCAGGTGCTTACATATACATTCAATAGAACATTGATAAAAGTAAATTTTCTGCTGACCTTTGTATTTCCCTGTCAGCTTAATTTTAAGAACCTATAAGATTATGTGTTGCATTTTGTGTTTGGGAGAGTGATCATTAGCAAAGAGATATTTTCAGAATTACATTTTTAACTTTCAGTATGTGTACTATGAAAGCTGTAACTTGATTGGTGAATCAAAAGGTCAACAGAACATGACCTCTTATTGGTGCCAGTCGGATCTACTTATTGATAAGTAGATTTTGATTTGAATCAAATATACTTACAACCACACAAAATTTAAAAAATATTTACTCGTATTCCATTTGTTTTGAAGTCTTGGGATTTTCATCTCTTGAGGGTCATTGTTATCCTCTAATTAATTGCTGTAATCAGCATGTCATCATTGTATGTAAATATTATCGAAGCACCTAGATAAATAAAAAAGGAAAGAAAGAATTAATAATAAACAGATAAATGCAGGTGCAATAAGATCCGGAAGTAATTTTTAACTCTTAATAATATGTTAAGTAATATCGTTAATGTTATTTCACATAACCTGCTACTCCTTACTAATTCATTTTCGATTCATTTTTGTTAATTTTCATTTATTTTTGCTCATTTTTGTTAATTTTTGGAATCTAGGCACTGCAATAATCTAAAGAAACATAAGCTGGTGGTGTCCAGTAACAGATGATCAGTATAAAAAAATACTAACATACATGGTTATTGTAAACTCCCTGTATAACCCACCCACTATCACCCATTTCCATGATCCCTGGTGCAATGTAAGATCAGAAGGTGGAATTGTTGATGGGGCCAGAGATATACATTTACAAACTTATAATTGCTGGCAAATGAAGACAAACAGTCTGAACCAGTTTGGGGTGGGAGCGGGTCTGAAAGTCATATACTCTTAAAATGTCCATGTGTAGGCAGCCATCAAAACCCAGAGGCAATAATAATAACCATATATTAAAAAACCTTCAGTCTCGATCAAAAAAATCCACTGATCTTACTGCACAATCAACCATTGGGAATCTTATTTGCATATCAAAAGGAAATAGGTTATATCTGGCATCTCTATGGAGTTTACAGTTCCTGTATGATGTACTGTTCCTGATGTCACATACATGTATAATTATTTTTCAGTATTCTGATGACACTTAGTTAAATATCAATCCGAATGTTATCATTTCACCAAAAGTGCAAAGTTTTAAGAGTTTCTGTTAGATACACTAATATCTTTGATCACCATCACATGACCTTAACAAGTACATCAGTCCCTCACCATAAGGTACATCATTATAGCACAGTTCCTTTTATTAGGATGGTATGTTCATGGATCCCATGCCATTATGTAGAGGTTAAATAAGATGTAGAATGTACTTCTTTATCAGGCAGCCTTACATATAAGGTGGTATACTCTATGGCTTCTTTGGATAGCATTATAATGAGGGAGTACTGTAATTACAACTTTAATTGCAGCAATACATAACCTGTTGCTATTACTTTTTTGTGCCGAAAAACCTTGTCTGTTTGATGTGAATACATCTTCCCACAGAGTAGAGAATTGTCAATAAAACAATCCACTTGTGCACCTCGCATGTCCATGTGCAGAACAGTCATCTTTTTCAAGTACGCCATGTTAATGGATGTGTGTCGTAGATCATGACCCCAAAAAATTGCTTGTTGTGAGTGCTCTTGTACCACCATCACCTCCTCTTCAGGTGGCATCAACCAGAAAGTCTGGAGGCATAGTATCATCCAGAAAAGACAAGTGGTTCCGTCTTCCCACACCATGATGAGCTACGGTCAGTGGCACAGAGTGCTCCTATGTCACTTACACACCTGAGTGACATAGTGATGTCCGGTCACTCTCCTGTTTGGAGTGTACTAGAAGATGATGATGCCCTCTCTATCCTCGTCGACTCCAACGAGTTTGAGGTGGAAGCAGCTCCATTGACTCCTCTTATCAGGCCCATTGCTTCTTCTCAGTTGGATGGGGGGGGGGTCTGGCCCTTTGATAAGGCGGTAAACGAAGTTTACTGCCTTTTACTCGTGGACTTGTGTTCGAAACGATCTGGCTCACAGTCCAAGAAGATCTTTTCCATTTTGAAAAAGATCTCGGGGGCTCAAATGCAACCAGATCTCCTGCTTCTTCCTCATTCCTCCACGATTGAAGAATTCTCACATGGGTTCTCTACAGGCCAAAACAACACTCAGCAATATAGAGGGTGGTCCGTTCCTCCCTTTGCATTGAGACCTATGGTCTCTGCCTCAAGTTACTGGGTACATTCCCCCAAAGTGGCCTATTAAACCTCCCAGTTGAATGCTGGATTGTCCCAAGTGGGTATCTCAACTGGGAGCCTGGCCACACTGTCCCTTAAAAACAATTGAAGTTATTGAATAGAAAGCCCGGTTATTAGCTTCTCATGCTCATGTCTTCTTAGCCACTTTGTTCACTATACTGAAGGAGGTCTAAATGAATCCAGCCGCATTACACGTGCTGGAAGCTGTGGCCAAAAACTTCCTGCATGTGCTTTCTGTCTTACTTAACTATAGTAAAGACCTTCTACGGGCTGCTCCTTTGGAAACTGAGACTTTATTTGGAAAACTCATTCCTATCGTAGCTTCCTAAGATCTGAAGGGTCATCAGCACAGATCCTTTACAACTGCTCCTGGCCCATCACAATCAGCCATTAAGCATGGTAATGCGAATCACCCCCATGAGCCATCCACAAAGTTATTTAAAGAGATGCTGCCACAGTCCAATCTGCAACCTCAATTTAAACCTCCTTGACAGTTGGGTTCAAGGTGCGGTCACTGAAGAGCCCCAAGGAGGAAGTTTTCTAACCCTCCTTTCCTAAGGAATGGGGGGGGGGGGGGCAGCCCTAGGGACTCAGACCTTCTCCTGACGTGCATTCCTAAACATAAATAGTATTGTTCCCTATTCATAGATCATGTGTGTCACTTTTTAAATAAAGTTAAGGCTTTATATACAGGTATGGAGATAATGTTCTTATGGGTAAAGAACCTACAAATGGGAGCCTTATCAGGGGGCTGAATATTAATCGTGTTACCATTGTCTTTATATAAAATAAACATGCCATGTTTCATCACTTGTGTTTTTTTCTGGTAGATTAGATCAGCAGTGTTGTTTTTGTTTAATTTTTTTTATTTCACAAGCCTTATGGGCAACTTACTTAGAATATGGGTGTGGCCCAATCTATTTTTTGAGGGTCTGCAGGCATTGGGCTATCCAATATTTTTGATCACTATTGTCTTAATGTCATGTACATGATATATGATCATAAAGTGCAGTGTAGGATCATGTGGTACACTGTACATGCCAATCAACATTTATGCACCAATTCTCGTTAAGAGTCCTTAAAACTATTAAAAATGGGCTATTAATTGATAGGGTAAAACTGATAATTGATACCATTTCTAGGTCTAACTATTAGCTTATGTTCTCCAATTCAAGGTCAGAATTTTCATCTAGTTTATGCTGCTTTCTTTGCCAAGAGGGTCTGGTTGTATCACCTGATTAGCTGTGATTGTTTAGTGTCCATTTTCAGAACTTTTGTTCATTAGATGTAAAGTAATTAAATTTTAACACAAAATATTTAAATGAAGTTAAAATGACAGTAGGAAAATTCTCAAAATATAATTTATTTTTCCAGCTGGCCTTGCTTACACCAGTGGTTGGAGACAAGGCCGAACAGACAGATGTGTCCAGTATGTAAGGCAGGAATAGGGAAGGATAAGGTTGTCCCTATTTATGGCAGAGGATGCACAAAGCCCCAAGATCCAAGGTAGAGACAGTTTACAGGATAGTTTGCTCAGGGTGCTGTTTATACCCATTACTAAAGAAAAGAAAATAAACAAATTTTAATTTACATCCTTGTTCCATATATATTTTGATATTATATAGACAGTATTGTGCTGACATGGCATTAAACCCTTTATATAAATATGATTGCTGTATATACTTGCTTATAAGTAAGTTCCCCTCTTATAGGTCTGCATAAAGCTACTTTTTCTTTGACCCACCTATAAGTTGGCATGTACTTTTGCTAATCAAATCCATATGAAAGGGACGATTTTGTCATTTGTGAGTCAGGGTATCACTTTGGAAAAAATGGAAAATCAACTAGCTAACTGGCAGATAGAAAGACAGACAGATAGACAGACATACAGACACGACTGGTTTATAATAAATACAATGATATTATTGAATGGAATAAACTAATTGACAACCTACATATTGTCAGTCTTTCTTTAGTAAAATCCATATAAATTCATAATGGTTGACTTTTTAAATCCATTTATACAAGTTATAGATTCTACAAAATTTTTCTTAAGATGCCTGTCAGTAGCTGACTTGTTCTTGTGCTAGTCACGTACCAGCTTCTCAAAAAACACCAAATTCGTGTTTCATGGTGCAGTTGTTATGTTTCTCTTAAGTCTCTAACTTTCAACTTGAATGTTCCTTTGTAAGCATTACATTTTCTTTTCCCCATGTTTGTGAAACTATTGAAGTTTATCAATTCATGAAGTTCAGTATTGAAGTGACAAGGTAACTGACAGAACACTGACGATTAAGAAACTTGGACAAAATTTATGTGGAGAGTGAGCTTGGTCTTCTGTAAGTGACATTTTGACCATACAGTCGGTATAATCTCATTAAAGGATGGCCACCTTTACAAGCTTGGGCTTTAGGTCTGATGTGCACTAGCAAATAACTCAGAAATGTCACTTAGGAAAAGATGCTAAGGAAAATCAAATCAAAACTTGTATTGCCACAACACAGAATATAATACAAATATAGGTTGTTTGCACTTGAACAAAAATGGAAGCAATATACCCACTAGTAAGTACCTGCAGTAAACAACATTGATGGATACTTTCTTTTGCAATGAGTAACATTTAATGTCATATTTACTAATCATTAAAATACATATAAATTTAGATACAAGTATTGTATGGATGAATTAAACAGATAAAATAATTGCAAACCACATATACATTTCTGGATGGTATAAGTGGCATGAAACATAGAAATATCCTAATGGACAATATTTGTATGTACTGCAAACCATAGATTCATAAACTTTTTGGCTCTACTGGTCTACTTGCTCCTAAATGAAAATGGTCTTGCGTGCACATCAAAATATGGCCACCACAGCCTTCTTGAAAATCTTGTTATCACTACTCCTTCTGAATGAATGGTCATATCAACATGGGGTTTTCACAAAAAACATTGTATGATGTCTAGTTGGTCCTTAATGAAAATGGTGCCGAGCTGATGTCCAATATGGCCACCACAGCTACCATCTTGAAAATCTTGTTATTGCTACTCCACCTACATGGATGGCCATATCAACATGGGGTTTTCAGAAAAACTTTGTATGATGTCAAGTTGGTCCCTAATGAAAATGGTGCTGAGCTGATGTCCAATATGGCCCCTACAGTGGCCATCTTGAAAATCTTGTTATTGCTACTCCTCCTAAATGGATGGCTATATCAACATGGGGTTTTCACTAAAAGACTTCTTATGATGTCTAGTTGGTTTGCAAAAAAAATTGTGCCGATATGATGTCCAATATGGCTGCTGGGGAAGCCATCTTGAAAATATTGTTATTGCTACTCCTCCTACATAGATGGTCATATCAACATGGGGTTTTCACTAAAAGATTTCTTATGATGTCAAGCTGGTCATAGATGAAAATAGTGCAGATTTGACATCCAATATGGCCACCAACTTAAAAATCTTGTTATCACAACTTTCTACCTGAACAGAAAGTCATATTGACAACGGGTTTTCACCAAAAGACTTCTTATGATGTCCAGTTGGTCTTGAGTGAAAATGATGCCTATCTGTCATTCATTATGGCCACCACACAGAGGCCATCTTAAAAATCTTGTTATAGCTACTCCTCTTGAATGGATGATTGTATCAACATGAGGTTTTCATCAAAAGACATATGATGTCTAGTTGGTCTTAAATGAAAATGGTGCTAATCTGACGTCCAATATGGCCACCACAGCAGCCATCTTGAAAATCTTGTTATTGCTACTCCTGAATAGAAAGTCATATCTTGAAAATATTGTTATCTCTACTCCTCGCAAATGGATGTCTATATCAACATTGGGTTTTCACATCAGTGGTCCCCCTCTTATAAGGCCACCCCTTCTGCAGCAAGAAAGTGGCCTTATAAGACAGGTGGCCTTTCTAGAGGGGGATCACACAGTTGTGAGTAATAACTACATATAAAGTATAAAAGATGTAACTAATTTTTATATATTTAATATTTGCATTTAAAAATCACAGGAATATTATCTGGTTAAGGACTAAATATGATAAAACTAGTATCAATGTTATTTTTAAAAAAATATGAATTATCATGAATCGTGGTGCAAAACCACATTGTCGGTAAATTCGGGGCACAAATATTTGGTTGCAACTATCCATGTACGTCCGTTGATTCCGTCTTCCCACTCAAGTTGAATGTATATTGATGATGTTTATTTGAATCTTTCTGACATAAAATTTCTCAGTAGTTATCAAAAGACTCTCACTCTTTTCGTTTAATTTAATTGCTTTCATTTTTGTTCTAAACTGAGAATGTCTGACGATATTTTGCGACAACTTATTCCTTCGCGGGCAATCACGCGTGAGGCAGTGTTTACAACGGAAGTGAGTCTGTCAAGTGATCGACTTTTTTTTTCTTCTTCCCCAGTCTGGTACCCGGTTATCTACATTTCGTAATCTATTAGAGTGAAGCCAGAAAGGCTAACATACCATTTTACTATCTGGCGACCGGATGTCACGCTGACTTGAGCTGAACAATGCTGTGCTTCTCAGCGGTTAGCTTTTGTCATCTTGATAATTATCGGTGGTAATAATAGCCAGTAATTATCAAAGTGACAAAAGCTAACATCTAAGGAACACATGGCAGTAAGGATAATCGGATTACTTACCTCTTTGTAAGGATTAAAGTTACTTTATTGGCATGTTGGAACAAAATGTCAATATGTTGAATTGAGAAATTAAAAAATATTATCGAGATTCTACTCTGTAAACGACCATTATGTGGCCGCTTGCGAGGGGTAAATTTGACCGTTTTTGCACAAAAATGCTGGCCGCTGGTCGCGTTAGAGGGGTGGCCGTCCTTGAGGGGTACTTTTGAACACAAACTCGTCGGTGCCAAGGGATTGTGGCCGTATAAAGCGGGTGGCCGCTGGTCAGGGGGACCGTTCAAGAGGGGGACCACTGTATCATTATGACATGGAGTTTTCAACAAAAGACTTCTAATGATGTCTACTTTGTCCTAAATGAAAATGGTGCCAAGCTGACATCCAGTATATTCACCACAGTAACTAATTTGAAAATTTTGATTTTGCTGAAGAATACCAGAGATGGTTTCAACACTCAACAGTAAAAAGGAAGAGACGGTCGTATCTTTAATTCCTGGACATTTTTTTCACCCAGTAGAGCATCAGTCCCTTTGAGGGGCTCTTGTTAGTATGTTGTGGTTCAGAGTCAATCCATATTTTGCATGAATTAAATGTTCAATACAAAATGTATACTTATGAGTGAGTATATACGATATTAAAGCTGTGCATTGTCTGCCTGTTTGTGATATGATACATATCATAAATACTTGGTGATATAGTCCATACATATTGCAATACAGAAGTGAAGATACAATATTTATCTCCATAGAGACACCTACTTTGTCCATTTGTCTTTGCATGCAGTGTCTTATATTACTGTGTTGCATTGCAAGCATGCATCAAGATTGCAAATATTACCTTAATATATCGTGACCATTTTGCAAATTAGGTATATGGTTTGGTTACTAACTGTAGAATGCCTTTGTAATTATTTGATCCCTGAAACTTGAAATATATTCAGATGGGAGCCATAAATACATCTGAGAAATTTACAATTGAGATTTCATCTGCTGTTTTGGTCTTAGCAAAGCTTTATGGGATCAGAAGGTTATAGTTAGTACCCGTTGTTGGTTGTGTTTGTGCACACTACTGATATTTATTCAGTTGTTTAGTAATAAGCATTGTTTATTTGTGCAAGTGAACAATTCAGGTTGTTATCATTTAGAAATTAGATCCTGTCGATGAAATGCACAAAATGTAAAAAGTTAAAGGTAAATGAAGTCATCCATGGAACATGCCTTGCACGTACAAAATGTTTGTCTATGACTACATGCAGTGTTTGCAAGTTATGATCAGAACACATCTGGGCACCAGTACTAAGTTTACAACTGAAGACATCACTGGTCAACATAGTGGGGGACACTTTGATGGTACCTCCCCCTCCAAAGTGATCAGTGATTGAAACACATTTATTGTGCTGTGAAAGTTTCCTTTTCTGCAGGAAGAAAAGTAACTTTATTTATGCTTATGATGGTTACCAACAGCAGTGTAAAATAAAAATTCTGCTTGTGCATAATTAAGACTTTTAAAAAAAAATGTCTTTGAATGTTTTGCGATCAGAGAGAATTCATAACTTGTTGACAGGTTTTCATTTCCCTATGAATAGCCTAACCCCCTTGGTAGCCTCAGTAAGATGATTACATTTGTTGCCATAGCAGACCAAAATCTAGGCCAATTTAAGTACATGTAGCATGTAAATAACAACTATACAGCCACATGCTACTGGCAACAATAAATATCATAGTGAACTCTTTAGTCACATATGTTTGTTGACAATGGGATATAGATCAAGTGAGTACTACTATTTTTTATACATGTATTTTATAACATGTGACCTATACTCAAATTCATGGATTTTTCATATACATGTACTTAACACATTATAGATTTTATTACACAAAGGTAACAAAAATGTAAGTTCTTAATATACAAGCGTATTTCACACTGGTTTTGTATTCATTTACTCAAAATTTCCATTGTTTATTTTCTCAAAGTATAAATCCTACTCATTGATGACAGGTGACCCCCAACAAACGAATTTCACTTGTATGCGGGTCAAAGAGAAATTTGCTTCTTTCAGGCCCCCCCCCCCCTTTATCTCAACATCCGCTTATGTTGACAATTTTGCCTCTGGCCCGAGGATGTCAACATAAGCTAATGGCGAGGAACGGGTAGGACTGTATTTGCATTTTTAAGCACAAATATGTATCTGCTACTGGGAGGTAAATCTGACTTGTTTTGCAGTAATATACTGGCTGCATCAGAGGGGTGGCCATCCTAGTGTGGTACTTTTAAACACAAATTAATTGGTGCCAAGGAATTCTGGCCATGAAAAGTGAGTGGCCGTTAGTCAGAGGGGCTGTTAAAAAGGCAGACCACTATATCCTTTGTGCAGAAGGATATTTAAAAATAAAATTAATATACATCTATGAAATGGAAATTTACTCGTGGAGTAATCTCAGAGCATCCTTCTTATCAAAATGGCTTGGTTAAAAAGCCTGTTTTAGACAAAAGCTAAGACTCACAAAGCATAATTTAGTTTATACCTGTTTTCTGAGAGATAAATGTATTTAAATGCCATATAAAATAAGACAAGTATAGTATAAAGCACAAATATGATAAGACGCATTCTCTTTTTCAGTAATACAGCTTGGAAAGTTTGTAGTTAGGAGCATTTAAATCTCTATTCCAAGTCAAGAGTTTGTTAAGTAATCAGTCTATGTATTAATATAATTTATACCTGAAAAATTCATATTTGTGTGAATCTCTTAAAACTATTTGTTCTTTCAGAGAAAAGTTGCCCCCACGGCCACCTGGACAGAGACCTGAGCCAGAAAATACTGGAGTAGGTGCAAGAATTAACAGAGTGTACAAAATAACTTGGAATCTACATTAGGAATAAATATGATCTTGTTATTTTTATCTCAATAGACAAAGAGTTGTATGTGTCACTTTTCCAGCAGCTGTGATGATGGGATGTTGTCATCAGTGTTAATATTCTGTTTGAAAGTTTTGTTGTAAAGTTTTTGAAATTTATACACAGGGAGGACACATCATGTCATGGTTCACAGGAATTGTTCCACATAACTTTTTTCATTAATTCAGTGACTTGTACATTGTTGTAGCCAAGAACATTATTTAATTGCCATAACCTTCCATATATACTTGCTTATACTTGCTCGAGTCCAACTGCAAACAACATAGAGCCTGATCTGCCATTGCACAATGCACCGGTCGATCAGGGTCTATAATACTGAGATTGTCATATTTAAGAAAAGATTCAATTAAATCATTTAAAATTTTTTTTGCTGCTGAAATTATCCAAATAACTGTGGTCATGCGTATCATGTGTATCACGATCATCCACATCTTTCTACTTCAAAAATGCAACAAAATTACCATTAATTTGTGTTATAAGATATATTAAACTTTATTTAAAAAAATCTTTAATCTCCTCTACGACATCACGAGAACTCATAAATATTGATGAGCTTGACAGAAATATTATAGAATTAAATATCTCAAAAAGTTCTCAATGGATTTTGATGGAAGTTTAACTGTCCTTTATGTTAGGATGTCCCTTGTGTCGTTATTATGTTTATTTCTAGTCTTCAGTGTCATTTTAAGGTTCTTATGTTCACATTTTGGTCATTACACAATGTATTTTGGCCATATGACTTAAAATGAGTGCATTAGAAAGTATACATTGTAATTCATTCCAACTGATAGGGCCAACAAAAATATATGTGTGTTTCCAGTCGGCCAACCGTCTCTGTTTCTCATTGTCGACCCTAGCACTTTTTTCCCCCATGGTAAAAAAAAATAAAATCACAATGCCGAAATTGATTTGTGCATCTAATTGAGCCGGTTTTGCCCAGTACTTTGAAGTGCTTGAAATATTATTTGATTTACATATAATGTTTTTTTTAAAAAAAAAAATTAAAAATATACCTGCCTACCCTAATTTTAAAACCAGTGCAATAGGAAACACATATTTTTTTTTTGCCTAGTAGTACCTTGATTTCATTATTGTAATTGCTAATAGGTAAGAATATTTAAAAAACTACTACTTGAACAAACCATTTATTTTATGTTAGTTTCTAAAACATCACTCTAAATTGACCGAGTCCAAAACACTTCAAAGCTTTTTCGAAAGAACCCCTATAAATGTACTGGTACTGGAGAGCGCATGTACAGATGTCATCACACCATAGTGGTAATATATTCAAACCATAGTGGTCAATGATGTTATTTGTGAGTGAATTCAAAACAAAATGTGAATGTTGTGTACTTTGTCAATTTTTTTAAAGTTTTATAAACTAACAAGAAATAGATTGTTTGTTCTAGTGACAGTTGATTAGATATTTTTATTAATTTGTAATTGCCCTTGTGTAATTTAGGTACTACTAGCAGTTAGAATGAATAACAGTGTATAGTTTCTGATGTGCTCATCTAAAGACATAGGGCCAAAGTACATGGTATAGTGACCAATGTGTGAACCTATACCTTAATTCAATCTATACCATAGGATTTCTGATGATAGTGTTCAGTTCTATTCAGAATTACCTCCAACCATTGTTAGTGATCAAAGTAGTAATGTGTGATTTGCCAATTACAAGAGTTACATTTCTTATGACTAATTTATCACAGTTATTTCCCTTTCAGCAGGACAAAATTTTACATTTTCTTCTTTGAATCTTGTTTTGGGCCCCTTATTAATTGCAGAGAGGTAACTCCAAAAATTGCATCCAGCTGGTAATTGGTAAAAGGTTTTTTCTTCACATATCAAAACAGTTCATCTTGCATTTATCATAAGTTTCAAATTAAAAATAATTATGCCATTATTCAGGAAATTGACCCTTAATTGAGTCGTCACTTTTTTCTTATTATTGTCTGTTAAATTGTTTTATCTGGATGAATTGTGCATAAGATAGGCAGAGTGCGATTTCAACTGAGATAAGTATCCAAATTATGATTTTATGTCAGGTCCACAATGGTTCATTTGCAGATATAGCAGATTCTTTGTTATTAACTTACTGGTTGTTTAGAGTAGGGAAAGTAAACTCTAATTTTACAGCATATAATTCTTTTTTTAGCTGAGACTGCAGCTGACATAAAAAAAGATTAGTTATTTAGACTAACCATTATCTTGTAACTAAATTTATGTAATTTCAGGGTGGTTTCCCAGGATTCGGGTTAGGTGATGGGGGTTTCCATATGTCATTTGGAATTGGTGCATTTCCATTCGGAATGTTTGCATCAACTTTAAACATCAACGATGGGAGACCAGGGCCACGTAAGTGGGAAAAGTCAATAAAGTTTTTTCACCTTACCAGTGAATTTTTCTACCTCTACTAAATATTTCTTGCACATGAAAAAGTTTTTTTCTAAAAGTAAAACAATTTTAAGCATTTCTTATTTGATACTTTTAATTCTGTCTGTCACACAATCTTGTGAATGCAGCTAGTCCCACAGTTTTTAGTTCTACTGGTCATAGATCAGGAGAGGTTATGGGATTGTCTGTTGTCCGTCGTCGTCCATCTGTTAGCACAAGTTTGTTATCGCTACTCCTTCTAAACTACTTGGAGGATTGCCATGAAACTTTACAAACACATTCATCTCATGGTCTAGTTGGTCCAAAATTAAAGTGGTGCCATTTGAACATCCAATATGGCCACCACATTGGTCATCTTGAAAATCGTGTTTTATCACTATTCCTTCAGAATGGATGGTCATATCAACACAGAGTTCTTAGGAAGTCTAGTTTGACCTACATGATAATGGTGCCAAGTTAACATCCAATATAGCCACCACAGCAGCCATCTTAAAAATCTTAATGCTACTCCTCCAGAACTGAAAGTCAGAGTGACATGGAGTTTTCACCAAAAGACTTCTTATGCTGTCCAGTTGTTCCTAAATGAAAATGATGATCTTATGTTCAATATGGGTGCCAGAGTGGCCATTTTGTAAATCTTGTTATCTGATATCCATTATGGCCACCCTGGCAGCTCATTTGAAAATCTTGTTATTGCTGAAGAATATCGGAGATAGTTTCAACACTCAGCAGTTAAAAGGAAGAAATGGTCATATCTTGAATTCCTGGAGATTATTTTGGCCAGTAGAGCATCAGTCTTTTCAAGGGACTTTTGTTGAGGATTGCTATGAAACTTAGTAATTATTATGGTCATCACCGAAAGATGCACATATTGACGAATCACTTTGCTCCCACAATTTTTATATGCCTGCCAGTATTGTCACAATGTCCGTCCATACATACATCCATCTGTATGTTCCCTAGTTTGCTTCTACACAGTAACTCTCCACCATCTACAATTATCAAATGTTTTAAATAGCTTGCATTTGGGGTAAGGAACAAGCCTCTTGATTTTGGAGTTAAAAGTTGAAAGGTCTAGGTCATTGTGACTGAAAGAAAAAGAATGGTTTCTGCACAATAGCATTAGTTCTACATCAGAAACTTGGACCAAACTTTGTGGATGGCATGAATGTGGGGAAAGGAAGAGGCCTGTTGATTATGAGGTCAAAGGTCAAGGTCACTAACTGAAAGAAGAAAAATAGTTTCTGCAGAATAAGTTTAGTTCTATATCACAGACCTGGACCACACTTTATGGATAGATTGCACTTTGGGTAAGGAAGAAACCAATCAATTTTGGAGTCATATGTCAAGGTCACTGTGACTGAAAGAAGAAAAATGGGTGTTGCACAATAACTTCTCTCCTTTACTTTTATATCACAGACGAGCTGTGGTGGCTCAGTGGTTATCATTCCAGGCTCATAACTAAAAGGGTGCAGGTTTGAATCCTACCATTGGATCTGCCCAGGTCAGCTACCATGCTATGTTGTTGGGCAAGGCACTTTACTCCAATTGCTTTGGCACTAAATAACCTGTTTGTGTTGCTGTGCCATAAAAACATCAAACCAGACCAGACCAATCTATATCACAGACCTGGACTAAACTTTGTAGATAGCTTGCACTTGGAGTAAGGTTGAAACATATTGATTTTGGAGCCAATAGATGAAAGGTCAAGGTCACTGAAAAATTAAAAAGGATTTTGCACACAAATTTCAGCTCTCAATAATATGCCTTCACCAAAATTTGTGGATGGATTACACTTTGAACAGTAGAGCCCTGGGTGGCCGAGTGGTCTAAGGTGCACGCCTTTAGCGATCACTGCCATCTCACCTCTGTCCGCGTGGGTTCAAGTCTTGGGCTCGGCCAATGTGAATATGTGAGAAAGCTTGCCAGTAGCTTCCCGTGGGTCGGTGGTTCTTCCCGGGATTTTCCCGGGTTCTTCCTCCACCAGATATACTGGCCACCATGTATAGCCTATCATGTGCTGAAAAATGGCGTTAAACCCATAAAAACCAAAAACACTTTGAGCAAGAGAGAAATCGATCCATTTTTTGGTCAAAAGGTAAAAGTTCCAGATCCCTGTGACAGAAAGAAGAAAGATGATTTGTGGATAATAACTTTAGTCCTAAACTATGTACCTTAACCAGAGTTAGTCGAGGGCTTGCACTTAAGGTATGAAAGAGGCCTATTGATTTGGGTGTCAAAAAGTCAAAGGTCAAAGTCATTGTGACTAAAAAAAAAATTGGGTTTGCACAATACCTTATGTTCTAGAGTGAGTTTTGTGACCAAACTTTGTTGATGGCTTGCATTTAGGATAATAAATCCTATAGATTTTTGGGTCTAAAGGTTATAGTAATAACAAGTCTAATAAGAAAATAATGTTTTCTGCACAGTAAATTTAGTTCAATACTGCAGACCTTGGCCAATGTTCAACATCATTGAAACCAACAATTCCTTACTAGTGCCTACATAAATGACTATTAAACATGTGGCAGACATATAATGTGCTGTTTGCAGTGCCATACTAAAGCCTACTTAGAGGATTATTAAACATGTGGTAGGCTTATAATGTGCCATTCACAGTACTCTTGTTAAAGGAGTCATTGCCCTTGTTTACTTGCAGCTGAATGCAGAGTATGACAGAAGCTTGTGAATGTAACTTGTCTCAGGGTATTTGATGGATTGCTGTGAAACTTGGTACATATTATGGTGATCAGTCTGAAGATATCTCGTCAAGAATTGACCATGTTACTATGTTTTTTTGTTTCGTTTATTGCCCTTTTTGACTGGCAGCATGATGTAGTATATGTCAGAATTTTGTGAACTCAACTAGTTTCAGAGATTTCATTGGATTGCCATGAAACTTGGGAAATTATTATGGTCATCATCTGAAGATGTACATATGGACAAATCACTGTGCTCCTGCTATATTTGTTATTGTCCTTTTGATTTTGAGCCTGATGCACTGTATGGCAGAATCTTGAGAACACAACTAGTCACCTTTTTCACTGGATCACATGAAACTTTGTACATGTTATGATTATCATTCGAAGATTCACTTATTGACAAATTACTGTCCTTCCAGAATGTTTGTTACAATTATTGCCCTTTTTGTCTTTCAGCTGAATGCAGTGTATGCCAGAATCATGTGAACACAAGTAGTCTGCAGTTTTTGACGGATCACTCTCAGACTTTGTACATATTATGGTCATCATATGAATATGCACATATTGACAAATTACTGTCTTCCTGTAATTTTTGTACATTTTGACTGTTGGATGTAGTATATGACAGAATATTGTGAATGCAACTAGTCTCACAGTGAAACTTTGTACATGTTATGAACATCATCTGAAAATGCACATTTTGACAAATCACTGTGCTCACAATTTGTTAGAGTTATTACCCTTTTTGTCATTAAGCTAGATGCAGTGTAAGATGGAATCTTGTGAATGCAATGTCTTGCAGTTTTTAATGGATCACTGTGAAACTTGGTATATATTATGGACATCATCTAAAGATGTGTATGTTTACAAATCTATTTCTCCTGCAATTTTTGTAAGAGTTGTTGCTTTTTTTGGCTTAACACCTGGATGCAATATATGACAGAATTTTACTCTCGCAGTTTTCAGTGGATTGCTTTGAGATTTAGTACGTATTATGATCATCATCAGAAGATATGCATGTTGATCAGTCATTGTACTTGCACTACTTCTAGACCAGTTGTGCACTT
This sequence comes from Margaritifera margaritifera, assembly GCA_029931535.1. NCBI lineage: Eukaryota > Metazoa > Mollusca > Bivalvia > Unionida > Margaritiferidae > Margaritifera > Margaritifera margaritifera. Next base: position 124,738 of record JAQPZY010001360.1, read on the forward strand.
TTTAACTATAGTTTCATCACCATCATGTTGGTAGGGATGGGATGCAGGAGATGCAGAGATACATTTATGTGAGCAAATTGATCATCATTCCTCACAGATTTTTTGTTGTTATTGAAAGGTGATGGTATATTATAGTCGTTTGAAGAAGTAGAAGTGTGTCAGATATATCACATGTTTCTCTTGAATTAAGTTTTGTATTGGACACTATTTTCCCATACTTTGCATAGAATTAAGCTGCTTCATCAAGACAGTAGTGATCTAGACATTTTAACTTATGTTTTAGTATTAAAAAATCAGAAAGAACAACAAGAGAACTAATACAAAACAAATTTGTCATCTTCGTGAATGGTGCTATGTTTTGTGTCCATAATGTCAGGGATTTGGAAAAGTAGTCAACATTATTGCACCTCAATTACTAGTTTTTAATTAATTTAATCGTTTAAATGGATCATCCTTCAAATTTCTATATTATATGTTTTCTCTTTGATGGGCCATTTTTATAAATGAATGATTGTGTAAATTCCCCATTTCCCTGCCCTGCCCTTCCTAATCACTGTTACTGAAATATGTTATCCTGCCTTTCCAGTGCCTTCTAGACATTTAATTTAGTGCAATAAGTACTTAAGATATGTACTTTAGACCTTTGAATAGAATTGTAGGTGGTCTAGAGATATGAATAGTGATCTTAGAACCTAGATCTCTACTCCATGGTGGCTGGGTTGGAGAGGATTGTCAGATTTTTGTTATACCTTCCTTAAATTGAGACCATTATTTGATGAAAAAGAGTCATAAAAAATGTGCAGTTTTGGGGAACACAAGTTTCACAAGTAACTTCATGGACTTGTACATGCAAGGGATTGGACACTGCTGATCAATACTGCAATATCCCAATGAGATAATGCATATTGACCAAATCACGTGAGATTTTGTAGGAGTGAAAACAAATGAATAGATGCAAAGTGTGGAGGATTGAGAAACCATTGCTGAATAAGTAAGAAAATTTTGGTCTGCAGCTTTTAATTTTACAAATTGATTAAGGACAAACTAGAAAACATTTAGATCTCAAACACTGTAGGTAAATGCACCAATTTACTTTATTTTGAGATATAAAAGCTGTAAACTCGTGCACCTGTAAACCACTAATGCTTTATCCAAGAGCGTTATTTCCTTCACTGAAGGCTTTGTTTACGCTGCATGTTTTTAGATGAAATTAATGTTATTTAAATAAGCACAAGTGTTTGTCCCTTATTTGAAAGTTTTGAAAGGTATCATCTGTGTAGTTTCTTTATAACTGACAATAAAGTTTTAGTTAAAATTGATAAAAAGTAAAAGTGCTTCAGATCTTTTAGGCAGGTCATTGGTTAGGAATGATACCTTTCTCCACACAAGTCATTTTTGTTGCTGCATGTTATGGGACATAATTGATATTGTGTAAATCAACATATGTTCATGTTCATTATTTGAAAGATTGAAAAGGATCTTACATGTACAATTTATGTTATAGAGTTTTAAAGTTTGGTCAAAAATTTTCCAGATACACTATCAATGTCAAAGCTCTATGTCTTCTGTAAGAAGCACCATACTGTACTTGCCAAGGTAATTAACTAATATTCACATGAGAGCTATAACAAACACAATATAATACCAGAGGTGAGAGTTTTAATCCCTCACATGTGCAAGGCCCTAGTAACTTATTGAAATTGCAAATTCTGCATGATTTGTTTATATTGTAAAAAAAGTGCCATTGGGAATAGGACTCGTATTTGGTCCGAAATAGGCCATTGGAAAACCCCTGATGGTATTGGTTGGTAATGAATTTCTGAAAGAAAAACAGCGACAGTGCTGCTTTGGTACAGGTTTCTGCTTTTATGTTGCTGCATTTTAGCTTTTACCAAAGCTGTACCATTTCTGTTACAAGGGTTGGGTGCTCAGCCACTTTTGTATAGATATCTGTCAACTTGGCTATCAGGTTAGCACACAAAGGAAATAATTCTAGTCAATTTTCATAGGATACCTTGGTGGTTAATGCAATGATATATAGAGGCAGTATGACGTCTACCATTACTAATTACATACGTCTGTTGTTTTTTTTTCAGCTCCCCCTGCATCCCCACAACATGCAGAAGAGCAGTTCCTCTCCAAGTTCTTCATCTGGGTTGCTGTTCTCTTTATTTTCTGGTTGTTGATAGCATAGCTTTAATTCATACATGGACCTTTAAGTGATTGTGTAATAGGATGGATATTTGCAAGGAAATTAAATAATAAAATCAGTGTGAATAAATGGAATGCCTTGCCAGCTTGTATAACAAAACAGTTTATAAAAACTGAGTTTTTCTTGTAAGAAATATCCTGCCTAATTCAACAGCTGTCATGATTGTACCCTTTAAATTGCTTGAAAATATACAGACAACTTTGCAGGCAAGAAGCTTAAATGAATATGCCTAGTATGACAAAAGTTGAGCTTTTCTGCTGTTGTAAATTTATAAGTTTAAAAAATCCACATATTTATAGATAATAAAAATTGTGTTCAGAAATCTGTCCCATATGTAGTGAAGCATTCAATCAAATATTGAATAGCAATATAATTCAACAGCAGGTCTGATAATACAGTCAAACCTGTATATAATGGCCACCTTAGGGACTTGCAGAAAGTGACCTTTATGAACATGTCACTGTTATAGACCAATAAAGATGTTTTAATTTATGAATCAAATGGACTTTTTAAACTTAATCATTATAGATGGCTGCTATACAGAGGTGACACTATTTGCAGGTTTGGCTCAGCATATTTCAGATTTTTCTTGTTTTAGTTCAGACATATGATAAAAAAAAGTATCACTGAGCACGCTCATGTGGGATAGGCATTTCCCACATGACTTAACTATATCCACTGAAATTATTCTGATTTAAAGTTAAATGTGGAACACTGTATAGTGGGTTATTTTAGTGCTGGAGAAGTTTTAGTGATTTTGCAATCTCACATATCACAGAAATAAATTCTGTCAAAATTTGTTATCTCCTGCAATAAATGCAGCCAAACATTTAACCTTTGGTGAAAATATGATATAAAAATCCAACGAAGTCCTCCAATTATTTTGATGAGAGCATCATTTGTCTCCATTCCCAGCATACATGGCAACAAAAAGACAAATTTTTTTTTTACTGTAAATATCATCCAAAGTTAATGTGTATTTTTTTTGGTACTGGAACATAATGAATTTATTATAAAGTTGAATTAATTGATCACAATGGTTGCGACTGTGAATACAGAGTTATGGGACTGTAACCCATTCACTGCTATGAACAATGTTAAGAACTCTTCACACCATGCAGTTCAGCTGGTACTTGTGGAGATGCAGTAGCAAATCAAGCTCTCAATAAATCAGGAAGAGTGTTCTTGTTTCTATACCCAACCAACAGCACAGATAAATTAAACACAATTGTACTATTTTTGTTTCCTCCTATCAATTAGATTACATAATCATATTATATCATTTGTTGTTTCTATTTTTCCTTTGTTGAGTAATAAATTAGTAACTTTGACCTTCTCTTAGTACAGTGTGGCATATATGAGAGTAATTTGCATATGTAAAAGAACAATCTGTGCTGAGATAAAAAAAATACTGATGGTTGTCCCCACAAAAAATCTATATCCCCTGTCTGCAGTTGTTAAAGTATAAATCACCAAAATGTTAAATCTCTCTATTTGGACAAAATTGCTAAATTTTATGTCTGCTGAAATAACCCACTGCACAGTAATTTCAGAGGTGCTGTATTTCAGGATTAATCAATCTGTGTGGAATTTTCATTGTGGAAAAAATCTGCCTTCAGGTCTTTACTTGTGCAATTTTTGGAAAGAAATTGTGATGCTACCACAATATTACCAGAAATATTCCCAGAAGCATCAACTGTAAACTCAACATCAGTCTCATAATGTTTCTTGCATTGTCAATCCCTTTTTATGTACAGTAAGGGCAATGAGACTTTTTCTCAATAATCACAAAATATTGATGATGCCTGGTGGATTTGAATTATAAAGGTATCAGTGGAGACTCTGCATGTATGTGTGTGTATAAGATGGAGAGAGAGAGAACTGCAGCGAGAACCTAGCTGAATCTTTTCCAGTTCAATTGTGTCAAAGCAATATTATACAAATTTGATGATATGTTATAAGAAACCTAGAGATCCTGGCATTCCTTGCAAAGTTTGTGCCAGAGAGATTAAGGTGTTTTTAGCTGAACTGGTGATAGACCAGAGGAGCCTATGGGACAGCCTGTTGTCCATTGTCTGTCAGACATTAGCACAAATTTGTTATTACTACTCCTAAAACTACTTAAGGGATTGCCATGAAACTTTACACACACATTCATCCTATGGTCTAGTTAGTCCTAAATGAAAACGGTGACGCTTGGATGTCCAAAATGGCCACCACAGCAGCCATCTTGACAATCTTGTTATTGCTACTCCTTCTAAATAAATGGTCATATCAGCATGGGGTTTTCAGTAAAAGACTTTTTGTGATATCTAGTTGATCCTAAATGAAAACGCTATCAATCTGACATTTGGTATGGCCACTATGCCAGCTATATTGAAAATCGTATCACTGCTTATGAATGGAAAGTTATATCAACATGAGGTTTTCACTGAAAGACCTCTTATAATGTCTAGTCAATGAAATAGTGCCAATTTAACAACCAGCATGGTCATCATGGCAGCCATATTGAAAATCTTATCACTACTACTCATGAATTGAAAGTCATATATAGTCTTCACCAGCAGACTTCTTATGATGTCATATTGGTACTAAATTAAAATGGTCAGTCCTACATCAAGTATGGCCACCACGTTGGCCATTTGCAAAATATTGCTCTTGCTACTCCAAGATGGATGGACGTATTGACATTGGGTTTTCACCAGTCTTTCTAATGATGTCAAGGAGATCTTATAAACTATGTAAAAAAAACCATTTTAATTCTATCTCTCTCTCTCTCTCTCTATATATATATATATATATATATATATATATATATATATATATATATATATATGCACACACATATATATATGCGCACATACACACACACACACACACACACATATATATATATATATATATATATATATATATACACACACAAACACACGCACACACAGTGAAACTCCTCAAAACTGAGCACCCTTGGGACCCAATTTTTTTTTCCTGTTTTGAGAAGTTTTCAATTTACTGAGGCTTATGCAGATGTGAAAAAAATCTCTTTCTGAGCTCTTGTGTGATGAGAGAGAGAGAGAGAGAATGCAGTTCCGAAACCATCAGTGTCTGTGTGTGTAAAAATGCAAAAATTTAAGAAAGCTGTTATTTTTTAATTTTATTTTTAATACATTCATTTAATGAAGAAGTAGCTGAACAATATACGTTCCTACAGAAAATTGTATCCTTTCACAGGAATAAATACAGTTGCTCCGCACAGAAATACAGTCCTCATCACAAGAAACATATGAGGAATGAAATACAGTACTTTTATAACTTTACTATAAGTCCATTGGAATTATGAATGATACTCCACAATATGTAAATACTCCGTATAATTCATAATGTTCACAGTTCAAAAGCCTGGCTTGAAGAAGGCATGGAGTGTTGTCTGTTGTTTCTTACATCAGTCTTTAACTAATGTAGCTTGCATTAATGACTCCATTACTTGTGTCATAGCCAAATATCGGTCAACCTTTACAATCGCGAAAGTTTTTAATCTCTTTATAAACTCTAAAATTTTGGGGTATGTCATATCACTGCCAGGTGGCTCAGAACATACATTGTCATCATCATATTCATTGCTTTCATCATTGGCCTGATTGCTTTCACGAAACTGCGAAACAAGTTCACTCTCCCAGTCATCGGAATTATCCTCAACAGGAACATCATTGTCAAAATTATATAGGTGCTAAGGGTCAGATTCATACTCCTTGATTAGACTAATTTTATCCTGTAAGGATAGTTCAATTCTACGATGCTTAGGTGGTCATTCTGACATCTTCACAAGTGAGTGAAGACAAACAACGGTCATGGCTACTTGAATACATGTATGTAATGATTTTTCTCTTGAAAATCATTTAAGTGAATCTGACATTTATTGTTGGTCTCCGTCGGCTGAGCATCAAAAGCGAAGCCACATGACTGGTTAATAAAGCGCTGATATTTAAAACAAGCAAACAATATTCTATTGATCTTGTATCCAAATGAATAGCATCAATCACAATTAGATAATTAGCAGAAAAACATAGTCTTTCTCAATTGGCTTACCTATAAGCATTTAGTTATTAATACATGTAATTAGCCTTAAAAGTTGACACTTTTGTATATTGCAAAGACTTCAGATTAGCCTATTGTCAGCCCTAATCTGTGTTGGCACGTGTCAAGTGTTGTTTTAACCTCGCGTGCCCTTGGGGCGGTTTCCGGGTCTTTGTCTCGTCGATCAAACTACTACAGCACCTGTTGACCGTAATTAATCTGTTCCAATGTGTCAGGAATTTAGCAGCTAAAATATATTTCCAAGTTTCAACTGAGTTTCAGTTTTATGGGGTATTTTTAAGCGTAAAATTTAAATTTGGGATCAAAAATTGTTCCGGTGTTCAGAGTTGAGGGGTTTCGGTTTACTGGGGAAAAAATTATGATATTAAAGAAGGAAAATTTCGGGACTAAAAAAATTCGGTCTTGATGGGATTCGGGTCTCCTGAGGGTTCGGTTTTGAGGAGTTTCACTGTATGTTGTCATAATCTTTACTAGAGATCTTTCATAAAACTGTATATAAGATATCTTATAAAGTATACAAGATAATGGACTTGTCATGGATTTCTGGCTTTTGATTTTCTTCCAGTAGAGCATCAATCACTTTGAGGGACTCTTGTTTATATTGTAATTATCTTTTAAATTAAAATTTCACCCTAATTTCATTGAATGGAAATGTACAGTATTTACTGTGTGTGAGTATAAGCTCTGATGCACATATTTTGTTGTAACTAAGTGAACATTTTATTTTTTATTACAGAGATATGTGTACATGTCAGTGTTATAGTAGCTGTACATTTATACAATTGAGTCTGACAAAACTCTTATATAGTTTCTCAAAACTTGTACTCGCTATTATTAAATTAACACCATTTTTATTATTAAGCAAGTATTTCATTCATTTTTTTGTACTAGGACAGAATGAAATATGTTTTGCATAATTTTTCATTGTAATCAGAAAGTTATTGTTTATACTAATTTTCATAGTTATCAAAATGATAAATGTACCTTTCTACATTTAGATTTCTCTAGAATGAAGCTGTAGAGACATCTATATTCAAGATTTTTGCACTGTCAATATTTTGTTTATTGGTGCCAAGTTTGTATTGAAAAATTAGATATTGCACAGAGAATGTGATTATTGGTAATGTGATAAATTTGTGTAATTTTTAAAAAAAATATTTCAAGCTTCTGAAAGCAAACCTTTCACTATGAAATTGCTGTTTCACTTTAAATTAAAAATGTACATGGAAAATGTTCAGCAGTGTTTAGCCACCTACCACATTTGTTATCCAAAAGCTTTAGCATAAAAACAATTGGGATATTTGTTATACACCCTGGCTAACTGCTACCACATCTGCTAAACTGCTGATGAAAATTAATGAAACTTGGAAGTTACTCAGTCTGTATGGTAACCATCTGCAAGAGGGGTGGGTGGGTGGTGGTCTTGGTTCTATACACTGGAATGGTGTCAAATGTCAGATGTGCAAGGATTTCAGTTACAGTCACAATTGTGTTTTCTCCCAAACCAAACTTTATATACTCAGTAATGGCAGAAAGACACATCATGTAACAGAAAAAAATTGGAGTGGTTGGGGAGGGAGGAGTAATATGTAATAATGAACATGAAGATTTGTAATAACAAAGTTGCTCTAGTGTTACAGTTGTGGTTATGGTTGCTCTAAGTTTGGTAATGCTCTCAACATAGCTTCCAGTATTACTTTCTGCTCATAAATTTGAAACATCTGTGTTTGTTACATTTCCAAAACTTTGGTTCAGATAAAGTCAAACTAATTTTGCAGTTTTTACCAGGTATTAGATAAAAATAAGAAAATGGGAGAGGGGGGTTAAAGGGGGTATCAGGTGTCACTATTTTTAGAGCAGGAGGAGAATGTTAAGAAAGCAGACAAGCGATTTGGGGAATTAGACAATTATCAGAATGAAAAGCTTCTAATTATGTAGGCTGGGTTAGAAGTCAAATTAGCAGGGGAAAATCTCTGGCCCCCAGCTTCCACTAACACTCTTCAGGGTATGAATAGCTGAACACATTGCATAATTTGGTCTTTATTTCATTGTCTGTCTTGACATTTTGTGTTTAAAGGTGTAATGAACAATGATATGAATATATATATTTATCATTTTGTATCTTAAACATGGCTTTTTAGTAAATTTCATATACACCATAATATATATGAAGAATATTGTATTCGTACACTGTTTCACATTTTCAGAACAAACATGCAGTGTTTCAAGAAGGAAATAAAGTTACATAAATGAAACAGCTATTTTTGTGGACTTAAATTGTGATGATATAGTTCACATGCCCTGACAAAGGTTAGAACAAAAAATGCCCAGTCATTTCAGCTATTACTGACCTTCTGTAAAATCTGGACAATACATGTACATATGAAAATAAGGTTAAATGTAATATAGTAGTATGTGTGCCTTCTGGTATTATTATATCAATTATCATTGTTGTTTTGTTTTAGTTGGTTTTAGCTGCACTTTTAACACACTGTTGGCTTTATCATGCCAAGGAAATGGGAGCTAAGTGCCTTTCCCAAGGACACACTGAAGCAGCTGACCTGGGCTGGCCTAGGTATGTATTGAACCAGCAGCCCTTGGAGTACAAGTCTGACACTCTACCAACTGAGCAAATGCAGCTCCCATATAAGAAAAGCACATTTATATAACTTGCAGGAAAACAAAAAAAAAAGAAAAAAAGTTTATGAGATAAAGTTTGTTCTTCCAACAGTTATCCTGTTCCTCAATTATTGATAAGCCAGATGGCATATCTATTTATAGTATGAATATATGTAGTTCGTTGTAAAATCTGGTTAATTAAATATTGAACATTTACAAACAGTTCCAGCATAATACTATTTGCTATGGATAAGAACGTTTAAAAAAAGAATGCTCATGAGCTTTACTAATTTAAATAATTAGTGTCTATGCCTATCATTTAGATTTTGCAGCATTCAGAGCACACTTTCTCATGGACCCCTGAATGCCATGAAATCAAAGAATCCTATTGGAAGTAAGCTTGTCAAGTGCAAAGTGATCCTTTTGAAAAAGCTTAGGTTATAGAAACTTGAAATAAAAAATATTGATACCATTTAATTGATGTCACATTGTGAAGAAGTCACACATACACCTTGATTGCTCACAGTAGGGTAAGTAACAGTCCTTAATTTGTTATCTACATATTACGTATCTTACTGCCTATGTATGCACATATGTACTTGTCTATCTATCTATCTCTCTGTCTGTCTGCATCATATGGCATTTGAGGCCATCAGTAATACGACGAAATGTATGCATTTCACATCATTCTGATCTACTACAGTCAATGTAATTTTTAATTCGTGCAGTAGAATTTTAAAGATATTTTTTCTGTGTGACAGATTTGGTTATTTATATATTACAAAATGCCATGTCCACATATTAAAATTAGGTGCATTCAGTTTTTACCAAAGGTTACAAAATGTTATCATTTGTAAATATCACTAACCATGGGAAGCAAATACCCATTGTATTCACTCACCAATGGTTATGATGGCAACAAATGGGAAAACTTTCGTAACCACAGGTATACCTTTGGTGAAACTTTGAATACACATATTACTTTCCACAGGAAAGTCATGCAGAATCGCCTTAAACCGCAGAATTATTTATGGAAATGACCTTTCTTGGGAGCAAATAAAAAAATTAAAAAAACATTGGCAACTTAACAGAATGTGTAGAAACACATTACAGATGTGCAAGATAGTTACATTTTAACCTTTATCTGCAATTTCAGTGGTAGTTAAGTTTAATCTTAACTTTTACCTTTAAGCTTTGTAGTAGGTAATACTTTTCTTGTTCCATTATATTTAAGGAACACACTATCCAATAGAGTATAAAAAACACATTATTGCAATCAAAACCTGTGCTGCATATTTGTAAGATCATCATAACCTTTACCTTGAATGTAGTTTTAGGTTAAATTCGAAATAATTTATAGGTAATTAGTCAACTAAAAGATATTACAGTACAGTAGTACATGTCTTGAAAGACTATCCCTTTTGCTGAAAATCATGGCCTCTCAAGACAGCTGGTCTCGCATGATGAGTCATAACACTATAATCAATCAATCTGTGCATTGAGAATCTTGTCTCTCGTGACAGGTAGTCTGTCATAGTAGTGGTTTTTCAAGACCAGTTTTACTGTATTATTTTTTTATGTAGATGACATTTACACAGAAAAGTGTGATAATTCAAAACTCTACAGGATACAATTAGCAATAAAAATCTATCGTATATTTTCCAAATCTCTTTTACGAGCAAGTCAATGACAATTATAATTACTTTACAATGAAAAAAAAAATTAAAAAAAATACAGTACTGCTAGATGGATATAGTGTATATCATAACATGTTTTATAATACCACTAGTGTTGGTCTTAGTCATGAAGTCTGAAAATAATTAATAGCAATGTTCTCACAAATGACAAATGACACCAAGATGGCTGTACAAGTCACAAAATATAAGGGATTTACCCCCCCCCCCCCCCCCCCCCCCCCGCCCCACACACACAAACACATTTCCAGGTTGGGTATATAGTCATGCAGTATTTAATGGAATGCCATGCAGCTTGGTAAATATTATGGTCATATTAAGATGCGCATATTGACAAATCACTTTTCTCCTGCAAATTTTGTTACTGTCCTTTTTATCTTGTAGCTTAATACATATGTACATTGTATGAAACAATCTCCTTAATACATTTAGTCCCATTGTTTTTGAGGGATTGCCATTGGTAAATATTATGGCCATCATCTGAAGAAGTGTACATCATCAAATCATTGTGTTTCCGCAATGTTAAAAGAGTTATTACCCTTTTATACTTGCTGAATGCTGTGTATGACAGAATTTTCTGAATGCAACTAGTCTCACTGATTTCAATGGATTGCCATAAAACTTGGAAAATGTTACGATCATCATCCAAAGATGCGCAAATCAGCAGTGTACTGTATGACAGAATCTTGTGAATGCAACTAATCTCAGTTTTCAAAGGATTGTGATGAAACTCTAAACATGTTATGGTCATCATTTAGAGATGCACATATCTAGAAATCATTTTACTCATTCATTTTTTTTTAGAGTTACTGCCTGGGCTAAATGCAGTATGGTAGCCCTCTTGCAGTTATTATGTACTTATGAGAAAAGGACCGGTATAAGGTGAAGTTATTTGCATGGCAACATGTTCTGTGGAGAGAATGTTGGCATACCTCTATGCTGCCTTCATGTACTGTGACTGAAATTTCTTTACATGTGGTAATTATGTCATACACAGCATTCAGCAAGTATAAAAGGGCAATAACTCTTTTAACATTGCGGAAACACAATGATTTGATGATGTACACTTCTTCAGAACTAATCCATAGTACTCTAACTTTAGCAGTTATTAAAATAGGAAAAATGAATTTTGCCAGATTAGACAATACCAGCTTCTGAAAGCGCAATGATGGAATTAAAAAATATTTTAAAAGTGAAAAAAATTATCGGATCATTTTTTTCCAATTTACCTTTGAAGTCCGGGAAGTGAAAATGGCCAAGTAGAGCTAGCAGCCTTTTCAGAGGTGCACATCTGAAGTAAGGCCAAACTGTATACTCTAGAACCCAAATTACACCCACCAATCATACACCAAAATAAAGGGAATTAAAGTTATTTGAACAATACCTAAGATTTTCAAGGTCTGTTTTAAATAACCAGTGGGGAAAACCTGGGAAATTCTTTTCTTTAAAAATTGAACCCTATGCAAAGTGCAAAACTATATAGTAGAACCTTAAAACAAATATGAACATTTGTGCAGTTCCTTTTTCTATTTTTCATATTGTCATGTATGATTTTCTCAATAAAATGGTACATTAACATTGATGTTGAGTATAAAAAATATAAGCTAATTATGCCTATTTTGCTCTTGCTTATACAATATGCCTTGTGGCAGTATTGTGTGTGAAATGACCTTAATTCTGGGGAAATTAGAAATCTGAGAACACAGAAGTGATGTCAACTTAAATTTGAAACTGTTGGATTAAGTGAAAGAAAAATACCGCAACAAATGTTTCTTTTCGCTCGTTTGTAATAAAATTAAGGAAAAAATTGTGACAAAGCAAATTTGCTTTCTTCTATATACTAGTGTTAGAAAAATTAGCAAACTTTTTACACTTTGACCTCTGTGAACCTGATCTGTTCCATCCCTGTTCAAACTATAAAATTTATTAGTGACATCTCGGGAATAATTGTGGCAAGTTTTGTGCTCCTATCTTTTATCATAACATTGGTTGCTATGTTGAGAAAATGCAGTGTGCATTTTTAAAATGGCTTACTTTTCATCATGGGGTGGGGAGGGGGGCTGGGCTTGTGTGGACTTTGCTATTAGTAGCAATACTGTTCTTTGGAAGAAATATATAGAATTATTCAAAGAGACTGTTAAGATGCTTGCAACTTAGATGTTTCAACAACCAAAATTAAATCGTACAATAATAATATCTATCTGGTTTTTATGGTAGCGTTCTACAGTCAGCATGTACTTCTGAGAGCAGGACCAGTATAAGGTGAAGTTATTTGCATTGGCAACATGCACAGTGGAGAGAATGTTTGCATACTTCTATGCTACTTTCATGAACCGTGACCGAAATTTCTTTACATGTGGTTATTATGGAAACTATGCACTATCTAAAGCAGACAGCTGATAAAATGGCTGCTCCATTGTGCTTGACAAATGAGCCTGAACTAATCCAAAGTACTCTAACTTTAGAAGTTATTAAAATGGGGAAAATACATTTTTCCTTATTTGACAATACCAGCTTCTGAAAGCACAATGAATGAATTATAAAATACATAAAAAGTAAAATGTCACCTCGTTTTTTTCTCCAATTTACCTCTGAAGTCCAGGAAGTGAAAATGACCAAGCGGAGCTAGCAGTCTTTTGAGAGGTGCACATCTGAAGTAAGGCTAAGCTGTATACTCTACAACCCAAATTACACCCATCAATCATACACCAAAATAAAGGGAATTAAAAATTATTTGAACAATACCTAAGATATACAAGGTCTGTTTTAAATAACCAGTGAGGAAAACCTGGGAAATTCTTTTTCTTTAAAAATCAAACCTTGTGCAAAGTGAAACTGTAGAGTGGAACCTATAAGACAGAATCTTGTGAATGGAACTTGTTCAACATTTTTTGAAGTGCTGAGAAACTCAGTACATACTATGTGCATCATCTAAAGATGCAGATATTACAAATCTTTATCCTCCTGTGATTTTTCAAGAGGTATTGCCCTTTTTTACTTACATCTAGATGCATTGCATGACACAATTTTGTGTGTGCAACTAATCTTACCGTTTTTAGTGGATTGCTGCGAAACTTAATACATATTATAGTCAAGATATGCGTGTTGACCGATCATTGTAATATCACTATTTTCAGAAGATTTATGTGCTTTGTTTTACTACAGACTTGTATCCATCATGATGTAGGTGTGGGATTAGAGGGAAGCAAGGTATATTTACATGAGCAAATGCTCACCATTCTGTTAGTTTTCGAACAACTTGTATAGCATTTCTCACGAGAAATATTTAAAACTGCTCATGAGGTTCAGTGTATACCAACTGTTGTTTAGCGTTACAATGATGATAAAGATGTTGGTGGTTTTTGCATATAAAAATGTGATTATTTTAATAGTATTAATTCATTCATGCTTCAAGTCTTTCTTTTCTTACCAAAATGAAAGCTTAATTTTGGACTGCTTCCAATCTGAAAGCCAGTTTATCTTGTAAGCTGGATATAGTGACTTTCAAGGAATTTATCTCCTGTTCATACTCTGCCTTCATATGATGTAGTTTCTTTCTAAATATTTCTTGATTGGATGAACTCTGCTGATTCATTGAACTTGCAGTCATCTGTCGCTGAACTTTTGCCAACTTGTTTTCATAATCTATTGACAGTTGGAGAATTTCAGCTGCTTTCTCTTTTTCAACCTCATGTATTCTTTCTTTCAAGCCATCTACCTCTTTTGATTTCAGATTTATTTCATTATTCATTGCTTCCATTTTTGTTTCAAGTGTTGATCTCCAACTGGTTTCTTGTTTTGCCAGTGTACTTTGGTGTATTTCCTCCATCTTTTTAAAATTTGTTTCATAAGTCACAATCTTGCATTCTAACTCCTTTCTTAATTGTTCCATAGCAGTATCTTTTTCTTTCAGTTTGCTTTTCAGTTCTCTGTTTTCATTTTCTAGTTCATTCAGCTGTCTGCAGTCTCTATGGTGGTGCTGAATGACACCTTGCACCATGGTTAGTGATTTTTCCAATTCTTCAATTTTGTTTGCCAGTTTACACTTTTCAACCTTACATGCTTCAAGCTCCTCCAGAGTTTTGATTCTTTTGACATGAAAATACTGTTCTTGCTCCTGCCATTTGTCAAATTCAGTTGCACATTCATCCAGATCAGGATTTTGAGAAGCATTTGATTTTTTCTCTGGGCTGCTACTTTTCTTCTCATCTAGAAATGAAAGGCAAAAATGAATGTATACATTTTGGTATTCATAATTTTTGAACTGCCAAAGTAGAGTGATGTACATATTTGTTGCCCTGTAGACAGTAAGTACTGTAAGTATTATATATAGCCTTCCAACTTTAAAGTTGTAAGAATAATTGTTGCATTCCAAATACAGCTTGCTTCAAACTTCACAATTTTAAATCAGTCCTAGTATCATGACAAAAGTAAAACTGACATCAAAATGCAATTTCAATAAATAAATTGAATTAAATGAGTGAGTACATGTGTGGGTAAAAAAGAAAATCAGCCAGTCTGTTTATAATGTTAAGCAAGGTGAGACCAATGATAAGATATTGTGGCCAGTAAACTTTTAAAACGCAAACTTTGCCAATAATTTAAAGCGAATTATTATTTATATTTAAAAATCTGTATTCTACAAAAATGCCCATATTTGAAGTTTCAAACTCTTGCTTCAACCTTTCAGCTTTTCATCCAGTTTTGAATCCATTCTGGAGCTACAATTAAGTGCAGACGACATTATGTGAGATAACTCTAGATAACATGCTGTTGTTTAATTGGGGCTTTTAAAACTCTGCTGCTAATTACAAAGGAAAATAATTAATTGCGGCAACAATATAATTGTATATATTCTTATTGCATTTACGCTACCAGATAATGGTGTTTACTACGGTATCTGCACATATTCCACGAATTTCGTCCTGGTAATAGATGCATTGTGCTCGTTAGAGTAATCTACCTTCGCGTAATACACGTATAGGTTCCGATCTACAGTTTCGTACTTTGCACAGATTTGATTTTTAAAGCGAAAGAATTTACAAGGTTTTTCACGCTGGTTATTCTGGTTATTAAAAAAAAAATAAGGCCTTGTATACGTTAGATATTATTAATATAACTTTTAATGCCCTTTATTTTCTGCATGATTGATGGGTGTAATTCGGGTTATACAATACACAGCTTGGCCTTACTTCATGTGTGCATTTCTCAAAAGACTGCTAACTCCACTTGGTCATTTTCAATTCCTAGACTTTAGAGGTAAATTGGAGAAGCACAAAACAATAGCCGATAACTTTGTCTTTTTTAAATAAATATTTCTTAATTCATATTTTTGACTTTCAGAAGTTAGTATTGTCTACTGTGTCAAAAATTAATTTTCCCTATTTTAATCGCAGCTAAAGTTAGTGTACTTTGGACTATGTATTCGGCTACCTCCCCGTCAGCTTGTACCCCCCTTGCGATTTTGAAAATAAAAAGCATACAGAATATACAAATTGCACAAAACATACTCATTTCATTCACTGATTTATAATTTCTAACTCGATTGTCACCAAGAGGTCCCTAACACTATCACCTTCTTCGCGTTTCAAACCTAACGGAACTTCAACACTAACACGGCGTCCATATTTGCGTGGGCGAATCTGTGTTTTTCACCTAACAGGAGTGATGTAGTTAATTCATAGTGTTCCGTAAGCTCCGGATAATTCAGTATATTTCCATAACGTTCAGATTTAAGGGCATATTGTTTTTACCCCTTTGTTTACCTTCTAATAATGTGTCGGGACTTAATCCACCCCTTCACTGAAAATGGACCCTTCCAGCAACTGGAAAGTGACAGTGAGCAGGCTCCTTGTTTACACTGAAAACTTCCGATTTTTAAAACTAAAAGCATCAGAATTATACAAAATGCACAAAACTCTGTCATTTCGTTCATTAATTTATAATTTCTAACCTGATTGTTGTCTCTAACACTATCATCATACTCACGTTTCACACCAAACGGGAATTCATTTCTTTACTAACACAGTCGCCATATTTGAGTGAGCGAGTATATTTTTCAGACAACAGATGTGAGGTAGTTTGCCGTCTTCATAAGTTCTGAATAATTCCGTAACTATCGTAACTTTGGGAGTCACATCCCTTTGAACACCTGGATGTAAGAATTATACCTTTTTTCGTTGTTAATTTTTAAAAAAAATATTAAATCTAGACATTGCAAATATTGGATGCAGACGACATGCAATAGAGTATGGACCATTTCTCTTCAGCTTGTGACAATTTCGGTCTCACAATCAGTACCATGAAGACATTGGTGATTCACCACCCTGCACCAGGAAAGCCTTACGTAGAGCCTACCATCACAGTAAATGGCGAAACCTTCCTATTTGGGCAGCACACTGTCGCGTGCAGTCCATGTTGATGATGAAACAAACCAGAATTGCTAAAGTAAGTGTGGCCTTTGGCAGACTACGCGCAAATGTGTCGGAGCGCAGAGGCATCAGTCTACAAATAAAAATGAAGGTCTACAGAGCCATTGTGTTGCCGACCCTGCTGTACGCATGCGAAACCTGGACGGTCTACAGACGCCATGCCAATAAGTTGAACCATTTTCACATGGGCTGCCTAAGGATACTGATGAGGATAAGATGGGCAGGCCACGTCACCAGGATGTCAGAGAAGCGACTAGCAAAGAAGATCTTCAACGGCATACTGAAGGAAGGAAACCGATCTCAGGGTGGTCAGAAGATACGTTTCAAAGATTCCCTCAAGTCCTCCTTGAAACACTTCAACATTGACCCTGAGTCTTGGGAAGATCTCGTACAGGATTGCTCCACCTAGCGCAGTCTCGTCCATACTGGAGCTACAGACTTTGAACTGAGGAGAATTGCAGAGGCAGTGCAAAAGAGTAAATCTCAGAACTGCAGCACGTCCTATATTGATCAAGCAAACCCAAGCGGCATCTCCTGCCAAGTGTGGTAGAGACAGTTCAGAGCACAAACTGGCCTGATCAGCCACTCACATACTCATAGAAACCAAACCAGTTAGTGATGTTATGGTCATTTTCGAACTCGAAGGATGAAAAACAATAAAGTGGCGCACTTCGATTAAGGTGGATAACCGAGACCCATCAAATTTATCATTAACGGTCTCGCAGAAATAACCTAGGTGGTCTGAATGCAAATTCGTGTATATTCCCACAACCACTTCATAGGCTATTTCTCGTTTTAACGGAAATGGGCGAGCTATATTCCGGCTGACTCATTATTTACTAACGTCACTGAAGAGCACTTCGCTACCGGGAACAGGCTGATTCGGACCATGGCTGATTCGGACAAGGCTGATTCGGCCCAAATCACTGGCTGATTCGGCCCAAATTACGGGCTGATTCGGTCCAAATGCCAGGCTGATTCGGACCATGTGAAATATTATTAAGTTTCGTCTTGGATTTAAAAGTGATATTTACATTTGTTTAAAATATGAGATTTCTCATGATTTCCCAGGTACGTTCAGTAGTTCAAATCTGCATTTAATGAAACAAAACCCCGATTTTACGCGAGATAATGGCGTTGTCATAATGATGTAAGACTGTTTATTTTACATTGCCAATGTAATAGTGAAATATTTTCAAAGCAGCTCATTCACCTTTGTGCACATTTTTTACTTGGGGAGGGGGCAGGCGCAATTCTGGTTTATTTATATTATACTAAAAATTAAAACCGTTGTTCAGTCAAATGTATGATTTAATTCAATACAATATCATACATCAATATTATCCGTCTATATTCTGCTAATCTTGTGGACCTCGTAATAATTAAAATAAAGAAAATGATAAATGGAGGTGTTACCTCTGTTGAAAGATGAAATATATTTTACAAATCTTTGTTTATAGCACATTATGTTATTTGTTTTCTGTGAATTCATAATTAATGATTTAATATTTTGCAAATTATTAACTGCAAAAAATCGTGAAAACATGGCCCCTATGCAGTTACATTTATTCGTATATATATATATATATATATATATATATATATATATATATATATATATATATATATATATATATATATATACCTGATTTATTTTAGTATTTATTACTGTTTTTGTAAACATAATAAGAGAAAGTAATATATAAATTTACCCATGGTTTTTATTGATTTTTCATGCAAATCGAGCTTTGTTCGCATTATATTTGCTGCAAAAAATGTTGTGTAAAGAGTTATTGATGAGTAATACAATAGTATAACATACTTTACTGTTATCGTTAAATTTTTATCTTTTGAGTAAAATATCGAACCAGTAAACTAACTTATTTTTATTTTAACCTTTGAAACATCTGAAAATATTTCATTTAAAGCACATATTCAACCCATTAAATATTGATTTCTGAATATATATTTTATTATATTAAACACATATAATAATAATAATAATAATAATAATAATAATAATAATAATAATGACTTAATAGAGCGCTTATTCTTTTAAAAAGCTCTAAGCGCTTTACAACATAACGTAAACACATAAAGGCATAAAAAACAGTTTGCATACAGACATATAAAAACATGAAAATATATCGCAAACAATATCAAAGACAAATGAATTATTACACACAAAACAACATGAAGCATGAATTTACAATACAGTTTCAATCTAACACTAATGGCCAATGGTTGCTATGGAAAAGATGTGTCTTGAGAGCACTCTTGAATGTGATCGTGGTCTCTTTGTGTCTGAGATCAAGAGGCAGTTCATTCCAAGTATCTGGGCCCTGATATGCAAATGAACGTTGTCTATATAACTTGGTTTTAACCTTGGGAATACTAAGTTTACGAGTGTCCGATGATGAGTGCAAGCTTCTAACAGGATTGTACACGTGGGAGAGATCGGAGAGGTATTTCGGACCAGAGACAGTCAACGAAGTATAACAGAGAGAAGAGATTTTGTGCTTGATTCTACTGCGAACAGGTAGCCAGTGGAGTTTATGAAGAAGTGGGGTGGTATGATCCGTTCTTGGTGCTCTAAGAATGATCCTTGCTGCGGTGTTTTGGGCCTTTTGAAGTTTCTGCAGAAGACAGTGGCAGACCAGAAAGAAGAGCGTTGCAATAGTCAAGCCTGGAGAGTACTAATGAACACACAAGGGTTTTTGTGGCATCAGCTGTGAGAAGGTTGCAAATAGTGCTGATGCGTTTCAGCTCCAGGTATGCTGCTTTGCAAGTGTTCAGGACATGCTGGTGTAGTGAGAGGGAGTTATCAAAAGTAACACCTAGATTTTTATTAAACATATATAATATAATAACACTTCCATGTATCCAAAGATCACAAAATTATTTTAAGTCAGCATTATATTTTGTGTTCTAGAATGGTATTAAATTCTGTAAATTGGCAAATTACACCAATAGTGCTTTAATTATGGCGGCGTTGATCAAACGGGTTTTGCCAATTTACTTTCCATATTAATGTGCATACAATTAAATAATACATTATAAATTCAGCTATTGAAAATAACTTACGGTGCTCATTGTTTTAGTATATGAGGTTTATTTAGTATAAAGATAAATTCTACATAAATCTACTTTAAAAAAGGCATTAACATACTCAAACCAGTATATAGAGACGAAAAAAATCTAACCAAAACATTAGCATACTGAGACCAATATATATAGACGAAAACACATTAACTACACGGTGACTGTTTTCGCGATTCTTTTTCGGTGTTATTAATTTTATTATTTCACAATACAATAAAGTAAACTATTTAAATTTTGCATAAAGGTGCATGAGATAAACAGTCTTGCATCATTTAATTTCATTATATATAGCAATGCCATTATCTCGTGTAAAATCGGGGTTTGTTTCATTCAATACAGATTTGGACAGCTGAATGTACCTGGGAAATAATGAGAAATATCATATTTTAAACAAATGTAAATATCACTTTTAAATCCAAGACGAAACTTAATTATGTTTCACATGGTCCGAATCAACCTGACATTTGGGCCGAATCAGCCCGTAATTTGGGCCGAATCAGCCCGTGATTTGGGCCGAATCAGCCAGCATTCTTCGCTACCGTTTCGTGTATAGTGGTTCCCAGCCCGAAAATATACTTCGTTCACAAGACAATATTTTTGGTAGGTAACCCGTCCACATTTTGTGACCTACTTAAGCCAATCGTGTTTTGCGTTACATCAGCGGTGTGGAAAACGCATGGGAACAAGATGCGCTGCTGGTGGCCTGGATTATGTGGGAAGTGGAAAGGTACATTTTCTTTAGTAATTGTCCCTTTGTTCGTAGTGTCATGCATTGCATTTTGAACGAGGTACACACAGTTTTATAGGTTAAATGAATATTCAGCCTCACCCAACTGACGTGACCAGAGAAAGCCACATTACCAGTCGCAAGCTTCAACCAAGGCATACATATCCGTCGATACTATTATAGTATTCGCCTATCACTCTGGCGGTTTGTAACTCCCTTATGATTTTAAAAACGAAAAACGCCAAGGATATGAAAAAAATACATAAAACTTAGTCATTTCATTCAGTAATTTATAATCTCTAACTTGATTGTCGCCAGGGGTTCCGAAAGTGTATGTCGTCGTGGTCATGTAGGGGCATTTACTAATTTTAAATTAAATCTGGATTGTCCGAAAATTTAGTACTAATATAGTTTTCCCAAAGTTTCTTCATTCCTAATTATTGAATGTTTGGCACTTTAGAAGTCATCAAAAGAATTTCTGACGAAAATTATTGATTGCTATGAACTTTTACAATGGTGACCATGTACTAAACGGGGTATAGAAAAGAGGACATCAGGTTTAATCATAACAAACAACAGGGTAGTACGAATTAATTTTTAAATGCACGTAGCTTTCATTGTTACATTATATCCAGTTTGTACTGGATCACACCTTTAGGTTGACCTCATCAAAAAATATCCACATACTACATAACATTTATTTTGCCATATGTATTTCTCTGATCATGTTTTTGATGACCTTCCATGGAATATGGATGTATAAGGATCCAAATAAAGTGAATAATTGCCATTTAAAGGTATGTGTAATCAAATTCTAAAACATTACACCCATTACTTAAATTGTCTGTACTGAATGCCTACATGATCTGTATGACTTGTACTTTAACACTGTCATTTTGTTCACATTACAAATCAAGCAGGAGTTTTCACTGTGAACAATGAACCTGTTCACTGTCTTTTTTTGGCTCACAGAAAAGTCTGTTTTCATTGAAGGGATGAGGGTGCTAGGACTACACGTACATATAAGGTAAAATGTGTGTCATCAGCATCCAATATTTGGATTGTCTCATTTTAATATTTTTCAAAAAAATTGAAGAAAAAAAAATGGCAAGCAGTTTAACTCTTGTTCTTATGTACATGGGTTGAAAGGGATGTAACTCTCTGTTCAAGAAACTTAATGGACTTATTTGGAGCATTTCAAAGACGAAGTAGTAAATCACATCTGTTGTCTCAAAAATATAGACTCGTCCACACAAATATGGATGCAGTTTGGTTTGAAATGCAAAAATATGACAGTGTTTGGGATACTCTGGCAACAGTTGGGTTAGAAATTATAAATTGATGAATGAAATTGCTTTTGTGCATTTGTTATATCATTTTTAAAATTGGTAGGGGGGTACAAACTGGGGGAGGAGTACTTAAATAGTATAATATTTATAGTATACATACTGATATTTCTTTTGTCTGAACTTTTCATCACTTTTTTTATGGACTAAACATCAAATTTTGCTATAATTGCAATCTTGAAATCATTTGTGAAAATTGTCTTTTATGCTCTTTTATTTTCCTGTTTTGACCTTCAGAACATTTTAAGGGTAAGAATATTCTCACTTTTTGAATCGGCTATTTCGACATCAAAGAATTTCCACATGGAGAAATCCTATACAGGTTGAGAGTCTAGAAAAGTTGAATAAACAAAATGAACGACATGTTTCCATAGACGAAGAAATACATTCTATCATAAAGCCCAGTGTTACCTGTTTTGAAGTATTTAATAAATAAATTGTACCCATTAGGTGCCGATTGTCACAGAAAGGGGTATCTGAACCC
This sequence comes from Margaritifera margaritifera, assembly GCA_029931535.1. Classification (NCBI taxonomy): domain Eukaryota; kingdom Metazoa; phylum Mollusca; class Bivalvia; order Unionida; family Margaritiferidae; genus Margaritifera; species Margaritifera margaritifera. The sequence continues at coordinate 147,448 of JAQPZY010001360.1, forward strand.
AAGGCAGGGGGAGGGGGATAGAGCCTCCTTCGACTCGATAACTTATTGTTTTCACAAAACTGGCGTTTGTTTGATGAGTATGATACATTTGTTTTTAACATACTTGATAATGATTTTTCACAAGTAGTGAATCAAACTTTTGTTGGTTATATTTATAAATACTCTCCACAGCATATTATTTTTCTAATAGGAGCCCCAGTGCTTCTATTTGAAGTTGCCAATCAGAATTGTTAATGTTAGCACATACTTTAAGTTGCTGTAAATCAGATAAAAATCCGTTATTGTATTATGCCTTAACTTCACTGTGAATTGGGTGTGGAAAAAGTGTATTGAAAGTGCTAAGATAGAAAATATGTCGGGTAAATTTAGAATTTTGAGGGAAATTGTGGCTTGAATTTTCCTTCATCGAATTCAGTATTCAAAGAAATCATGATGATGGACTTACATGAATTTTTTCTGTGGCTCAGAAAACAAATGATCTTAGTAATAATGCTTGTACTTGTTACTTCAGTGATATGTCACATGCAGTGACTTCAGTTCCTAAAAATAGCTAGCAACTCAATTTCAGACAAGGGGCACCAACATAATGGCAACCAGAGACCTTTTCTATGTTATTGTTCTTACTGAAAATGCTGTACCAGGTGCTAAATTTGTTCATCCGATTATAGATGAGCATTCCAATATTCAATTACAGTGATGGTTAGAATGTTGAGGCCTGTCCAAGACTGGAAACAGAAGCATGCTGCTTAAAAGGTGGGCAGAGGCTATATACACAACTGTTGGGTATATAGCCATTCTGAGGTACATGTACCTGAGTGTCAGGTATATAGCCATTTTGAGGTACCTGACTGTCCTGTATATTGTAATTTTTAGGATATTTAGAGTCATAGTAGTGGTAATATGAATATTATTATTATTATTATTATTATAGCAAAGAATTCCAGTATTTTTGTCATAATATTGCATGGGTATGTAAGTAATAGATTATTATTGTACATGTTGATGTCTGTTTTTGCTATTGTTATTCTTCTTTTTCTTCTTCTTCTTATTGTTTTTATCACTGTTGACTGAGTCCAAGACAGTTAGAGACAACGATATCACAGGTGATGTAGGCAGTGGTAAATGGTATGAGAAAAAGTTAGTAATCTACACATCGCTGTTTGCTTTGTTTGAAAAACAATATGGCAGAATAGAAAGCAGGCAGCTGTAGGTGATGACATCATGGTCTATTTTTAGGTTGATTTGAGTATAAACACCATATAATTTTGCATTGTGTCAAATTTATATCATTTAGATCAAAACTCAACAATTTCAAATGTTTACAAATGACTGTTAAAAAAAACAAAACATCAATGAGTGTTCAGAATGATTTGGAATGCAGACAAGGTCTTAGAAAGGCCACAGATTAATACAATTTAATTTTGTGAGATCTTGATCACGTTTCATCTCTCACTATCATGGTGGAGATTGCAGTTGCAAGGAAGGTAACCCATATAGAGCTTGATTATTCACTCATGAGTGAAGGTTGGCATGAAATTCATATGGTAAGAAACTAGTCTCTGTCTAGACAGCTGCCAGATATGCATACTCTAGTATGAAACTGATGTCAGTACTCCAGTAAACAGATGATTTAATTACATTGATTTAATTACATTGATTTAACACTGTTGAAGTATGTTAGAATACCATATAAACATCAGCTGTTTTTTTTTCTTCAAAATTCTACATGTGATAGGTCTAGTGTCACAAATGTACGCTCTCTAGGGAGCCTGCTCAGAGTAATAGGAGTAATAGGAAAAGTCAACTTTAGTCATAATCTGGGCAAGAAATTTCTGAGAGTGAGAGAGAGATAGAGAGTTTTTATATTTTCCCTGACATTTCAATCATTGTCATTGAACTGAGCCAGTCTCAGAACTTGACAAAATCAGAAGGAGCAGACACAATATTCCTGTCTGTGTGATACAGTAGTGATCTGATTATTAATTTTTAAAGGGATGAAAATTGTTATTGAAAATAAAGATGTTTGTTTCCATCTGTTACCACGATTGATCATGTATGAGATTCTTACTAGACTTCAGGTAATGTTGTAAGCAGCACCATCCATTTATCATAATAGACTAGCTATTTATCATGCTAAAAATAGAAAGGGCTTGCATGTTTGAGCCATAACAAAAATCCTATTAAAAATTACATCTGTTTGCATGATTCCTTCAAAAACATTCAAAAACATTGTTCAGTCTTGCAACAGTGCTGTAGAAATATTGTGGAGAAAACAGGATATATGGAAATGAAGGTTAGTTGTGTCTGGCTGTTTTCAAAGCCAACATGATTTCCCACCATGATTTAATGCCAGCAATTGAAGCTGATGTTTGAGTTTGTTTGCACGGCAACTTCAAATGTTGCCCCCCCCCCCCCCCCATCTCTCTCTCTTTCACACATCCACACAAACACGAACACAACACATGCTGAGCTAAGAATGATGTCATTGTACATGTACATGGTAATGTTGAGAGCCTTCATGGAGTCTGCACTGAGTGCCCTTGAGCTTGACTTTGCAGAACTGTCATGGTGCCCCCCATTCAGAGTTAACAAAGTACATTATGCTCTGTTAATGCCTTCAATATACTTTTTGGTATGATGTACTGACAAGTGGGTAGAATACAAACTTAAATTTGTTAGTTTATTGATTTCAGTTTGGTACAAAGAGACAAATTTACATGGTTGGATCATGAACCATGGTTACATCCATTTTCTTTGTGCTCACTAGGTTGGTTGGTTATGTGATGACTATTTTTAGCACTAGAAGTTATTATCAAACAGTTAATTCAGATGTATTAACAGCTGATTGGTGATGACATGCTGGTGTCATGAAATTGTACATTACATGAAATATGCGTATTATATGCAATTGTTATAATATGACATCATAGAAATATTTTGCATAGGGGCATGTGTGTGTTCATTGCCTATTGAAAGGAAGTGATTTTACATTGTGTGGAACATTGATTTCTTAATTGACAATAAAAATATGTTGTAAATTATGAATTTGTAGTTGGTAAAATTTGACTTCTCTGCCTTCTTTGCTCTTCTTTGCTGGAGTACTCATATGAATATTTAGTAAATCATAAGAGAAACTGGAAATGGAAAACTGGAAATAAAGTTTTTCAACTAGACCATTGTGCAGATGATACACATGACCGCTGGTAGGGTGATGGCTTTGCTTTCACTGTTAAGTCCAGTGTGCAGACAGCAAGTATAAGACCCTTCTACCAGGTAATACATGACACCTTCGATACCTATATATACTTATTATATGTATGGAAGGAATCATGTATTAAAAGTGTCTTAAACTCACTGTCTTCACTCTACATTTAATATTTTCCAAATGTTGACCCATCTCAGCACCAAGCTTGCTTCCAGTACCTGTGCACTAAGGCATGATTTTCAGAAAAGTTATGCCTTTTCTTTAACTGTAGATTCATCTCAGTCATGAGGACATTGTGCAGGAGAGATGGAGATCATGTTTATGTGATTAAAATTCTCAACCACTCCTCTGGTTTCTTTGTCCAGGAGAAAATTCTCAACCACTCCTCTGGTTTCTTTGTCCAGGAGAACTTAACTAGTGTGTTCAGTGTTCCACTTTACACTTTGACTAAAAGTATTTCCAAAATTAAAATATGGTGAATTCACTGTTTTATGTCAGGTTCCATTTTTCATGGATTTTGTGGTTGCTACAAACCATGAATTTAAAGACCTAATGAACAATGATATTTCTGTGGAGATAATAGTACCCTTTATCCAATGCATGAATTTAAAGACCAATACAAATTTCATTTTTCACCAAACCATGAAAATTGATACCCATGAAAATATATGAATTATCAGGAAATTGCCTTTGTAATTGATCTGCTGTTTTATCGATTGGTCATTTAGTCATAAAATTCTAAACTGATTAGTTGTTTTGAGTAGCATTATCCAGTGCCACTTTGAAGACTGGTTTGTTTGATCAAGATATAAATCATATATAGGCATTGAGCATTCAGAATTATAACAAATTATCATTCTATTTTGTCCTTCTTTATTCTAGCATTTCTTTTCCATTTATTTTCAGGAAGTTATGAAACTAGACTAATAGGTTGCAAAATGAAACTTGTTATGTACATGTATATGTGTAATACATATTACAAATTATGATAATTTATTTATGCCAAAGAAAATGTATCTTGGTGAATTCACATACCATATTTCTCAAATTACAGACCCATGTTTGATAATAAGCCCATCCCTACTTTTGAAACAAAAATTTCAGATCTTTATTGAAGAAGCTTTATCCATGAACTAGCCTACCACTTTTCTTCCACTCTTTTTTCCCCCCATAGAGGATTACAAGAGATATATTGACTCTGTCATGGTGATACAGGAAGTTTGATGATTGAAATAAATTCTTTGAATCTCAAGAAAATATTAAAATACATCAATAGAAAGAGCAGAAAACATGCTTTCTGTCAGTATATCCATAATCAAGTCTTCTGCAGAGGGCATAGTGTTTTGCTTCTGTCTCTCTGTACATCTGCACATGCATGGATCTGTTTTCGCATGATAGCACAAAAACTAATAAACTTAGAGCCATGAAATTTTACACATGCTTTCTGTCAAATTCTGTTGAGTGTATTTTAGAAGGAGCTGTTTAAATGTTTTTCTATTTTTAATAGAATGCTTCCTGCAAAATCACATGCAAATTGGTTAAGCTCACTTTTACGAAGAAGCTGTAAATAACAATTGTGAACCAATGACACATGACGGACAAATGACCATTATACCATAAGCTCACTTGGCTTTACAGCATTGAGCTAAAAATTAGCCACAAACTCTATGCATTATTTTTTTTTTTTACTGTCAACAAAACATTGTTACGGTATATTACTAGGGTTGAATAAATACAAATCATTTGTTAGGTTTCATGAGATGAATATGCAATGCTCTTTCATAGTATCCTAATAACGAGGCACTGGAAAGGCAGAATAGTAACTTGAGATCACAAAATTCAGCCAAAGAAAAACATGTTATGAACCAACTTAATCTTGAATTGCCATGGGTAAAAAGCTTAAAGAAAATTCAAGCTTAATCTTAACATTCTCTCCTAGATGTGCCTCAGTCTGCTAGATAGCCATTGAGCAAAAATGCATGTGGATGGCAAACTCCTGAATGTCCAATAATAACCACTTCTACTCTAATTGGTCCTAAATGAAAATAGTGCTGATCTGACATCCAACATTGCTGCCATCATGGCCATCTTGAATCTAGTTACTGCTGCTTCTCCTGAATGGATGGTTGAATTAATGTTGTGTTTTCACATAATGATTTTTATGATATGTAGTTGGTCCTAAATTAAAATTATGCCTATCACACTGTCAACATGGTCACCATGGTGGTCATCTTGAAGATCTTATTTTTGCTTCTCCTCCTGAATGGATGGTTGTATCTACACTGGGTTTTTTAAGGACTTATTATGATAATTTATGTTGTTGATCTTAAATGAAAATTGTGCCAGTCAGACCTCTAAGATGGCTGCCATGGTTTCCTGAATGGATGGTCATAGTGACATGGGGTTTTTGCCAAAAGACTTCTTTTTCTGTACTTGTTCCAAAATGAAAATCATGCCCATTATATATCAAACATCTACTTTGGTGGCCATATGAAAAATCTTATTAATACTGTATGGGGTAATTCAGATGATGAAAACATAGCAATGCTATCACATCTTCAAAAAAAAGCATTCAGGCTAATATCAGACCAAACAGAAAATGGGGAAAACTTAGATGATAAGTTAAAAATATTACCCATTAAAGAATGAATCCATTTGAGAAAAGCTAAGTTAATGTACAAGATATCCAATGACAGTGCTTCTGTCTATTTACTGACACTATTCCAGTACAAGCAGCCTGGTAACATTCCCCGCCTGAGATCCATGTCTACCAAACAGTATAAAATGCCCAAACCAAATAAGGAATTATTCAAAAGAAGTTTGCAATACTCCGGAACTTTGATATTGAATAGTATTCCAGTAGAGATTACTGTTTTTTTCTTCTTCAGAGATGTAGTTTTATATATATATATATATATATATATATATATATATATATATATATATATATATATATATATATATATATATATATATATATATATATATATATATATATATATATAATATATATAGAGAGAGAGTGAGAGAGAGAGAGAGGCCATTGTGTAATTACAACTACTTCTGAACAAATGGTTTTTCTGAAAATTTCTTTTTAACCACATCTTTTTAGCAATATGTAGTTGTTCCTATATTAAAATGATGCTGATTCAGAATGGCTGCCTTGATGGCCATCTCAAAAGTCTTAGTATGACTACTCCTAAATGGATGGTTACATCAACATTAGGCTTTTACAAAAACACTGTTAAAGGAGTAAGTATCTGGTTCTGATTGAAAATGGTACTTGATTGAAAATGATACTGATATAATTTCCAACATGGCATCAAAATCTTGTTATACTCCTCTTGAAGAAATAGTGGCATTAATATGGGGTTTTCACTAAAACACTTTTTACAATATGTAATTGGTTCTGAATGTAAATGGAGCAGATCTGACCACCAACATATCTGCACTTTTATGAAGGAGTTTGAAAACCAGACCTAATTGACCTTGCTTGGCTTAAGTCTAAAGTTATTGCATGCATTTTTGTACTTGATTTGACCTTATGAACACATGACTTGTACATATATGTATAGAAATCAGTTTTGACCAGACTTTGTATTTAGTTGAATTGGAATAAACAAGTAAACATTCTGACATTGATTTTAATGTAAACGGTCTTGATTTTTAGCTTTACTGGCTTGTGGATGTGATTACACAAACAATATGCATGGATTTTGATCAAACCCAGCTTTTCTATACATCTGAAGATTACCTTAAATTATAAATAGTAAAATAACTTTAATTATGGATTTCACCACACTTAGCATATGGGTTTATCTTAACAGTGTCTGAGACAAGTTCTGTTATCTTCTATCAATAATAATTAGTTTCAGGTTCAAGGTCAAAGGTCATAACAAAGGATTATGTTCTGTACTTAGAGGTATTTTGTGAACATGTTAACTACAACATAAAAGAAAATATTTTTGTTGCCAGATTTGGTATGTTGAAGATTCTCAAGAATATTTAAGATGGTTTCAATAGCCGGCGGTAAAAAGAATAAAAACACAGGATCAACAGATTTATCATGGATTCCTGGAAATTCTTTTCAGCTGCAGTAGAGTGTCAGTCCCTTTGAAGGACTTTTGTTTGAACTTTAAAGTTGCAGACATTGAAGTTTACAAAAACCTTCTTGGCACAGTTAAGCAAAAGTCACTTGCAGCAGACAAATGAAAGGTAATAGGCATATTTATATTCAGGCCGGTACAACACTTTTTCAGTTTTTGACACATTTTAAAACTTTTTTGACTTAGATTTTTGACAAAATTTTTGTAGTATGATTAATCAAAATCTGTTTAGGTATGACATAAATTTTGGATGGCTTATTCGTATTTATCTGTAAATGACCTGATTAATTTTTCAGACCATTACATCAATTTTTCAGTTTTTTTAATACATTTTTGAACTTTTTGGATATAGACTTTGTGATGAAAACATTTGCATGCTCAAGCAAAAAACATTTGAGGTACAGCAGTGGGGACATGAATGTTTTACAAACACAAATCAAATTTTTATGTTGATTTTTCCTTGAATGACATGTTGAAAATTGTTTGTTGACTTACATAGAACCAGCTTGTGTTCCACAAATCAAATTTTTGTGTTGATTTTTCCTTGAATGACATATTGAAAATTGTTTGTTGACTTACATAGAACCAGCTTGTATTCCACACAGGCAGTTATTGACCAATGATGAGACTTCAAAGTGTCTACTAGTAATGGTCTTCCTGAAAATCATAGTTGATACAACTGAATGAATTGTTCAAAGTTCATCTAGTATATCTAGTTCATCATTGTCACAACACTTTAATTGGAAGAGTTCCCTTTATTACAATAAATTGCCCTGTAATTTAATTGCTGTTTTATGGATTAATTTTTCATTCTTGTTGGGGGTCATACAATTCTTTATTGATTTGTTGTTTATTTAATTAATTATTGAGTGTTATTTTCAGTTCCTGTGTACTAAGTGCAGACATATTAAGTAGACATCAAGCATGAACTGATAAGAATTGATGTGGTTGAAATTAAAATTATAAATTTCTTCATGCTAGCTTGAATAGGATCACCGTGAGATGAAAAAAAAAGAAGAACCAATATATATAGTATCTGTTAACATACAAAGCAGTGTGCTACAAAGGCAAGAACTAAAATTTGGCTGCTTTCAAAATGTAAATAATTTTGCTGAGTAAGTACAGGTTTATGTAAGTTTACTTGGTTGCCAAAAATAGGATGGAAAACCTTTTCAAAACTTATGATGTGAAAAATCCATTTTTGAGTTGATTCAAAACAAATTTGGATTTTTCCCATCTTGTAAGACTTTGTATAAATGTCCCAAACATTCTGCAAAACGGGTGATTTGCTATATGTATATTGTGGGTATAACATATTCATTGCATCCACTGCATGTATATCCATGAGTAATGGGATTCATTATATTAAATTCAGTGCTGAGGATTTTATGTTAGCATTTGGAGCATGTAGCAGTGCACATGTAAGGTAATTTATGCAAATATCAGATCATGTTGTTCCACATTTACTTTTATATTTTTCATTTCAGCTTAAGCATGATCTGTTCAAACATGGAGTGAATAGGTTTCTGAGCGAATTCAAGCATTTGCATTCAAGAGCATTCTCCAGTACAACAGTGTTTGCATTGGAAAAACTGGTTCTACAATAAATATCACGTCACATTAAGATTAAGAGGGAAGTGCCAGTGATAAATGTCACAGCAGCTCTAGTGGAAGTCTTTGTCATTGAGGAAAATGTCAAAAAGATCTGTCAGACCTCTTGGTCAACTGAGACATATAAATACTTCAAATGACAAGGTACCCAAATTTCCAACGCTCTCCAGTATACAGCATAACAATGGACTGCTCAACAAGGATTATGAACTTCATGGCAATGCAATGTCTGTGCCACCACCTAAGGAGCCTGAAGAACCAAAACAAAAGTCTGTTGTGAAGTCTGCAAAATCAGATTCAGGGTCAAGCACCAAATCACAAGATCTGGTTGACAGAAAGGAGCTAAATGAAGCAAAGGTATATTAGGGTCTGACAAATCTTGTACTCAGAGCTGTCTGTAGGCTGCCTGAATGCTAATGGTGTGGGCTACCAAAATTATGTTGCATCCAGGTTGCCCAGCAGGCTTTGAATTAATATATATATATATATATATATATATATATATATATATATATATATATATATATATATATATATATATATATATATATATATATATATATATATTTATATCTGTATTTATTACTTAGATGCAAAAAGATGTTTGCAGATTATGATGCAGATGGCAGTAGCATGTGATTTATCAAGGGTGATAACCCCTGTAGGGTTATACCAGTTTTTAGAAACTTTTAACTGGTGCCACAAATTTATATTATGAGCACCTTGATCTTAGTGGGTGAAATTAAGCAAGGAAGGAATGATGTAAAATTATTGAAGCTTGTATAAAAGGAACCCATTTGAACCATTTTTCAGTCTGTAATCATCAATAAATTTTTTTTAATGCAGCAGCAGATATTATTTGAAAACAACTATGAAACATACTGAAGTGACTTCGGTCAAATGAGATAAGGGATTAAACCTACTCACACTCTTCATTCTCTAAGTATCTATAGACCGAACAGATTTACTTCTATTAAATGTGTACATTTTTTAAATAGTTTCTATTGTGGGCTGAGTTGAAGTGGTTTATCTATTCAAATTTGACCAGTCTTACCATATGGTGCAGACTGAGTGACAACTATCTAAGTGCTTAGAGACTGACTGTTTAATTTTCTTTGGGTGTGTGTGGGGGGACCTGAGACTTTTGGGGAAAAAAATTCCTGCTCTTACAAAGCTTGAAAAAAATATTCTTGATCGGATTTAGAAAAAAGAACCTACTATATCCATTATATTAGTTGAAAATAAAAATTATCTTGAGGTAAAAGAAAAAAAAAATCCTGGTTCAAAAGAAAATCTTAGCCCCCCCCCCCAAAAAAAAATTAAATGGTCTGTACCTAAGTGAGTGGATCAAGACAGGTTTATAAGTTTAAACAGTTTCATCTTTTGATTTGAGTCTCATTTTAAGTCCTGTCACTGACCATTCTTAGTTGTATATGTGTCATTTTGAAATAATGCTCACAGGTATTGCTAATATGTCTCAGATAAACTCCTTATTTTAATGGCAGCAATACCTTACCCATTGCTATTATGTAGCTTATTACTTTCTCGTGTCGAAAAATCTCGTCTAATCTATGTAAATACATCCTCCCACAGAGTGAAGAATTGTCAATAAGACACGGTATACTCGTGCACCTCTTTGCACCTGCATAGAAACAGTCATCTTTTTCAAGAATGCCATGTTAATGGTTGTGTCGTTCATAATGTGACCAGAGAAAAAATTGCGTGTTGCGGGTTTAAACCACATTCGGTTCTCCCTTCAGTGATATTTCTTCTAGTGTTACATTCATCCATATCATCTTCTGTTTTTATGCTGGTAACCCATGCCCTTTTTCAGTAATTAGATCTGGAAAGGTCTTCTTGGGTTACCTCGTTGTATCTCACCCTTTAGGGGTTAGGGTACACCAGTCTTATTTTTCAAAATAAAATTGGTTCATGGGTAAGTCTTGTGTGTTAAGTTATAACACAACATAGGACCTACCTCAATTAATAGGAATTTGTAATTCCCTTAATTAAATAATTGATCAAACATCAATTCTGTGTTTTTTCTATTTCACCATTGTATTTTAATACCATGTGTGATGCATTGCATTGTTATTGTGTGTATCTGCATTAACCTTAATAAAGGAAATTCTTCAATGAGTGAATCATTGTTTACCATTGTGCAAATACACTGTGGTGTATATAGCATGCAGTACATACAAACAGGTGAGTTTCACGTGTGAAAATAATACAGTATTGTTATTATTATTGTCCTCTTTCAGATAACATTTATTTCAGAGAACAATGTTGGGACAGTCTGTGGGAAAGTGTGGCCACAAGAAGGGCACTTGGGACACTCAGCCAGATTGCTTCACATGTTCAAAGTGTGCATGTAAGAATCGTACCTTTTGCACAAACTGGATGAAGACGTACATATAGAGGCCAGAGGAAACATCAATCCCTATCTTCATCTGAATTTTCAGGGTTTTTCTACAGAGCCTCGGGAAGGAACACACTGTAAGAAGACTAGTTCTTCAGCTTGGAAGAACACTCCGAGGTTCCAGGAGCCTATGGGACCAGTCTCTTCAAAGACAGGTGAGACCTCTTCCCGTGATGAAGGAAGTGTACCGCTCATCTCAGGATAGGGTGTTGCCGTCTTCTGCATGGAAGGAAGTGCACCGCTTGTCTCAGGGTAGTGTGTCGCACCTGCCAGAGGGGAAGGAGCTGCACCACACCCAACACTTCTAGGGTAGTGTGTTGCACCCTCCCAAATGAGAAGAGCAGCACCGCACATTGGTGAGCGATGAAGACGAACTAGGCTCTGACATATCAATGTCGCCTGACTGGTCACTGCCTGGTCATCGGTTTCCAGTCACTGGTCAGTTTGTCAAAGTGACCAGTCAATGTATGGTCACCGGTCACTTCATCCCAGTGGTCATCACTCATAGGCCTCATGGTCGGGGGTGGGGATCGGACTCCTCTCTCCACTCTACCATCATACCCTGTACAGGGTTGCGAGTCTGCCCAGCAGGTCTAGACTTGGGAAGGGATTGGATCGGTATCACCCCCTTTCCTATTATTCCAATGAATCCGTATGGGATGTGGGGCCCTCCACCTCAGGGTAATTGGTCCCTTATGTTTCCTTGGGCTACTGGACCCAGAGTAGAGATGATGCCATAGCTCGTGTCCCACCATCAGGTGACATCCACCAGGAAGGCTTGAGGCATAGCATCATCCATGAAAGACAAATGGTCTCGTATTCATCTTGGAACTTATAGAACACATAGAGCCACTACTCACCATGTCGAACAAGTATGGGACTTGGCACAGAGTACTCCTGTGTCACTTCCTCAGAAAGACATAGTGATGCCCAGCCACTCTCCTGCTCAGAGTTTTCTAGATGATGATGCATTATCTATCCTCATCGACTCCAATGAGTTAGAGGTACAAACAGCTCAATTGATGCCTCCTATCCGGCCCACTAGCTCCTCTCACTTGGATGAAGAGGAGATCTGCTCCTACCTGCTGACTTGTGCCCAAAACCATCCAGTGCCCAAGAGGGTCTTCTCCATTTTGGAAAAGCTCTCCAGGACTCAACCACAGCCAGATCTCCTGCTTCTTCCACATTCCTTAATGATAGAGGAAATATCACAGATATTCTACACAGCCCAAGACATCACTCGATGGCTTAGAGGGTGGTCTGTGCTCTCTCTACCTTGAGACCTATGGTCTCTGCCTTTTGTTACTGGGTACATTTTCCAAAGTGACCCATTAAACCTACCCACTTGGATGCAGATCCGTCCCAAGTGGGTTTTACAACTAGAGCATGGGCACACCTTCCCATTAAAACAATTGAAGCCATTGAGCAGAAAGCCCAGCTTCTGGTCACCATAGCTTCCCGTGCTGACCTCTTTTTGGCTTCTTTGTTTTGTATGCTGAAGGAGGCTGCTCTGAACCCAGCTGCATTACAACACATGCTGGAAGCTGTCGCCAAGACATCCCTGCAATCTCTTTCTGTTGCAATGGCTTTATTGGCAGAACTTCTACACATCCGCTATGATGGTGCACTGGACTCCTCAAAGGTCTTGCTTAACCATAGTAAAGACCTTTTAAGGGTTTCTTCCTTGGAAGCCAAAGCCCTCTTCAGACTACTCATCCCCACCATGACTTCACAAGATTTGAAGGATCATCAGCCTAGATCATTCACTTCTGCTCTTTACCCATCGCAATCGGCTAGGAAGCATACTAATGCAAACCGCCCCAAGGTTACACCCACTAAATTCTTCAAACAGATGCAGCCCCAGTCCAATGTACAATCTCAAATGAGACCTCCTCCTTGTCAGTCAGGTCCTCGGCATGGAAGTCACTGAAGTTCTCCAACCCATCTTCCTTTCCTAAGGAAGGAGCAGGAGGGGGGTGGCCCTAGGGACTCGCACCCTATCTTGCCGTGCATTCCTCTCTGAAACGTCTCCATAGGTGCTCATCTAGGCCTCTTTTCAGGGGCTTGGTCAAGCATCATGGATGATGGGTGGGTCCTGTCTATTGTGAGTGAAGGTTACTGACTTCAGTTTCAGGAAGGACCCCCATGTTCTTTCACCAGTCCAATCTGTTGAAATTAAGGGAATAGGTGCACACCCTTTTACAGAAAGTGGTACTCAAGAGGGTCCAGAATGATCAGTCTCCCGCATTCTACTTCCGAATCTCTGGTCACCAAGAAAAGCAGGAAATTTCGTATCATTATTGATCTCTCCCTGTAAAACTGGTTTCTGTAGGAACATTTCAAGATGGAGACCACATCCTCAATCCAGAATGTGATGGATTCATCAGATTGGTTGGTCTCCATTGACCTTCAGGATGCCTATTTACACATCCTGATTTTTCATCCACATTGGAAATATGTCTGGTTTAGCTTGGACCTGGAAGTCTTTCAGTTCCGGGTTCTGCTGTTCGGATTCACTTCCACATCCAGAGTCATTCACCCAAGTTATGGGAGTAGTGGCATCCTATCTCCGATTACTGTGAACCTCAATTCTCCAGTATTTTGATGACTGGCTGATCCACAATGTTTAGGTTCAGTCCCTCCATCAGGAGCTGTTCAGTTGTTGGTCTACAGTAACTCGGTTCAGTCTTTTACCAAACCTCGAAAAGTCAGAACTCATTCCATCTGAGGCCTCTTCACTGCTTCATAACAGAGTCCCTTTTCTCACTATGGGAAAACCTCTGGTGGATTTGTTTGCAACCGGGCTCAACAACAGACTTCACTTTTATGTCTTTCCAGTCCTGGACCAGAGAGCTTGGGCAGTGGACAAATTCAGCTTCCATTGGGATCGCCTGTTCAAGTACACCTTCCCACCATTCTGCAAAAAGTCAGAACTTCCATTGCTTGTATCGTTCTCATAGCTCCATTATTGCCCCAACAGATGGGATCTTCTGTCGCAACACAGGGGCTCTCTACTACACAACAACCCACATATTCTCCACCAAGTTTATGCTTGGCTCATCTCAGGTGATCTATTCGCCAGAACAAGTTTTCAGGCTGGGTTGCCAGTTGCATCATTCAAGCCAAGGTCTATGATGCGGGGTGGAGAATCATCTGTGATTGGTGCACTAGGGAACATGATCCTGCTGTCCCTCTGTAACTTACGGTGCTGATTTCCTTTTTGTTCCTTTTCGAGAACAAAAGATGTTCAGTATCAACTATCAAGGGCTACAGAGCTGCCATTTCTAAGACACTTAAATTCTCTCAGGACTCAACAATCAAATCAGATTTGGAGCTTGCTGATCTCATTAAGTATTTTGAGCTGCAGAGACCTGTTTCCCGCTTGCTTATGCCAAGATGGAATCTATCTTGTGTTTTATGGTCATTAACCAAAACCCCGTATGAACCATTGAGTGAGGCTTCCTTTCAGGACCTCACACTCAAGACTCGCTTTGCTGTCTATGAGAAGACATAGTGAGATTCACACATTGTTGACACTGGCTGTCTCCTGTTTGATGGCAATTATGATTCAGTTTCCCTCCTTTGTCAACAGTAGCTCCACCATCTATAGAGATTCCAAGTCTCAGTCCTGGAGATGATCAATATAGGCTTTCATGCTCATTTGGGGCACTGTGTTTCTATCTAAATGCCTCGAAGGGGAAAATAAAGGGTAGGATACGTCTCTTCCTTTCTCTTAAGGGCTCAGTTGATATTGCAGACTCCACATTCAAAAGAGCTTATAAGTCCCTTATTGATAAAGATCTCTCTTTTATGAAACTAAAAGCGCATTAGGTTCAAGCTGTCACTGTCTCATGGGCCTATCTAAATCACTCATCTTGGAGGACATCATGAAAACAGTATTTTGTGATCCATACTACCTTCACCTACTTCTACCTCTGCTTGTTAGCACAACAAAGCACAGGCATTTTTTCTCTGAGACCCATAGTTGTGGCATAACATATGGCTCAGAGGGACACCAACATTTTGTTAAGTGGATCTCTCCCTCACATGGTGAGTACTATTTTTCTCTGTTTTTGATCAGTTTAACAAATCAGCCTACCCACCTAACTGACAAATTCAGCTATGTAATAGTGATGGGTAGGGTATTGCTGCTATTAAAATGTAGTTTTCGGGGGGGGGGGAAACAAATTTTAATTATGCAATGCTTACCCATCGCTGTTACCGAATGATCTTCTCCCACCCCACTCTGATGTCCTGGCCTAACATCGTCTATGAAAAAGATAAATGTTTCTGCACAGGCACAGAGCGATCACAAGTGCACTGTGTCATATTGACAATTCTCCACTCTGTGGGAGGATGTATTCACATCTAATTTATAAGATTTTTTTCAACACGAGAAAGTAATAAATATGTAATAGTGATGGGTAAGTATTACATAATTAAAGTTACTTTACCCCCCCCCCCCAACTACATTTCTCCATTTAGACAGACAGTGCTATGAGTGCTGCCATACTGTGAAAATTTCAGTTCCTTCATACATAATTTCAATGTTATCATTTTGTATACACATTAATGTATCAAGTTATAATGTTGTCTGTCTGGTCAACTGGCTCGTCATTCATGTTACCAAGTTGGTTTCTGCACAATAACTTGAGTTGTTGATAATCCACAGTTACCAAACTTTGTGGATAGCTTGCACTTTGGGAAAGGAAGAACCCTATTGATATTGTGCTCAAAGGCTCAAAGATCAAGGCCACTGTAACTGAACGATGGAAAATAGTTTCTGCACAATACCTCAAGTTGTCAATGCTCTTAGTTACCAAATTTTGTGGATGGCTTGCACTTGGAGTAGGGAAGAACCCTATTGATTTTGGAGCCCAAAGGTCAAGGTCGCTGTGGCTGAAAGAATAAAAATGTTTTCTGCATAATAACCTCAATTTTACATCACAGACATAAACCAAACTTTGTGGATGCCTTGCACTTGCGATGAGGAAGAAGCCTATTGGTTTTGGGGTCAAAGGTCAAGGTCACTTTGACTGAAAGAAGAAAAATGGTTTCCACACGATAACATTAGTTCTACATCACAGACCTGGACCAAAGTTTTGGATGGTTTGCATTTTGGGGTAAGGAAGAAGCTAGTATCTATTTTGGGGTAAAACAAAGGATGAAGGTCAAGGTCACTGTGAGTGAAAGAAAAAATGGTTTCTGAAAAAAAATTTCAGTTATCTACATAGAGGACTATGAAACATAGTGTCAGGCATATAATGTGCCATTCATGATACTCTTGTGAATTAGTAATTTTGGGTTTAATTACCCATTTTTGTTATTAAGACTTAAGACCTAATAACGCCAAGATCCTCCAGATTTATTTAAGAATTTCTCTCAAGGTAATGTATACAATCAGCTTTTGCTTCAGTATAACTCTTGAGCATTCCTCGATATAATTATACCCTGGATAAAAAATTTGCCACCTCAGGGTCAGTGTTGCCTTTTTATCATTATAAACACATACTATCTCCATAAACATGCATACAGTTACATCTGTACTTAATGCAATAACAACTGTGGTGCCAAGACTTTAGAGAAAAATATCTATCACTTATGTTCATAACACAGGTCTTAAAAAGCGTCACTTTAAATTCAATATGAATCTCAAGATAGGTTTGTTTGTCTGTTTCACTTTATCTCTAAAGATGGTCAATATTAGCATTAAGCAAATGTTCTCTGTGGTTAGTTCAATCTGTTTCGACTTAATTCTTGTTTCAGATGCCTTCATTAAACTAAGTAAATATTATATACAGAGATGAGATACATAGGATTGTATACACATGAAAAGACTGTCTAACTTGAACATTCATTGAAATAACTCTTCTTGTACTTACTAATTAAGGTACGCATTGTTGGTCTTTCAGTAGGCAAATTATGTTGATAATCAGAGTTTCCTTTGACTTTTCTATCCCTTGACTTGCACCCATTTTATCTATCATGTGGTAGGAAGTTTGGAGGAAACTTCCAACTACCAAGTTGTATGAAACATGCTATTCCTGAACATTGATTAGTCCTTTAATTAATATGACTGGAAAGTGTTTGTAAAAGAACATACCTGCATGTTATTGATTCATTCTTAAATGAAGAAAAACAAAAACTAAAATGAAGATACTGTGTATAGAGGTTTGTCCTACCTTGTAACTTGATCATACCCAAAAATTTTCAGTACTTATTTTTTTACATTGAGGATTATCTTGCAGCTGAACTTATAACCTATTTTAGACTGCATGTACATTTTCTTAACATAGGAAGATGCTTTATACAACTAAAAACACAACCTACCTGTTAATTTTTCCAATGTAGAAATAAAACCTGCACACAGTTTTTAATGCATGATTCACCATTATGTGTACATCTTGATCTTTTTAGATATGGAAAAAAACAGGAAACCACTGTGGGAAGTAAAAACATCTAATTAGGACATTTTCATCTTAATGCCTCAGGTTACATCTCATCGCACAAATAAGACAAAATAAGCCCTAACAAGACACACACTCAGACTTGCTGACTAAAACATGCCAATTCCGACACCAGGGCTCAAATATATAATTTACATCAATTATTTGCAGCAGTGCTTATTTGGAAGAATGTACTGAACCCACTTATTGGCGTGGTACAAAAATAATTCTAACAGCTGAAGCAAACAATTTTCAAAAACACAAATATGAGACCTGACACATTGAAGATAGAAGTTTTACACTGGGATTAGTTAACACAGGTTCACAAATATCTTGCACAATTTCTGATTTTGAGGTTAATCAGAGCTCAGGAATGCCACTCATCCTCTTGTCCTGATCAGGTAAAAGTTGGCTGTGCTGAGTAAAACTTGACTACTTACTCATCCTAATGGACCAAGTAGATGCAGATTCACACCTTGAGAATAAATCGGTGTGCATTATCTACACTTAACAAGCTCTGAAATTCAACATTGCTTAACATCTAGCATGCATCAATTATTGGTTACTTTTGCCAACTTTCAAAACAAAGTCATGAAAATATTATCTTTGTACTGGAGACAGCAGGTTTAAAACTAGGGCTGTAACAATTACACAGATAACCATTGATGGTTTGAGTATTAGGGTTAACCAGTTAACTGCCCCCCCCCCCCTCATTTTCCTTGCCTTGTAACACCAAGCATATTTAGTAAGCTGAACAAATTAATGTGCAAATAAAAAAAATGAATAAGATGTCTCCCAGCATTTTCTTAAAAACAAGCTTTAAATATTAATTGAAACATTGTAATACTTCTGCCCTGGTTGAAGCCAAATGCTATACATGTACTGTGATCTGCTGGTCTAAGATATACAGAATAATTTTAATACCATCTTCACTCATACTTTATGCAAACACGTACACATATACACACTTTTGCAAACACACAAACTCTGTATTTTTTCTTTGACAGTTCAGGCATCTTACGGTTTTGCATCTAAGTCATTTTAACGCTAGTGATGTAGAAGTTTTGCATTTTGCTTCTGAGTGATCCATACAATCGACCCTATTGGTACTGATTACTGCATGAAATTGCACAGAATATGACAAAAATAATTAAAGGTGGAACGTATACCTAGACCCCATGCAAAAGCAAGCAGGAAATATCTTTGTGTCAGCAAGTGTAACATGTAAGTTTCACTAGATTTTAGAAACTGGAAGCTTTGATTATGCTGCAATTCTTTCTACTCTGTACAATGCACTCCAAGAGGTGTTTTTTGCACTCTGTACAAGAGGTGTTTTCAATTGTGATTAACCAGTTACAGTTCCGTTAATGTATTACAGGGCTAACCGGTTAAGGAATTTACTAACCGTTTCAACCCTATTTAAAACCCTACTAATACACGGCATCTTAGATAATAAGAGACAAAATTATCAACTAACTTAAGAAATTGAAATTTCCCACCTAGTCCATAGTTTTTTAATTGTATTCTTCCAATTTACATTGACATTTTTAATAATCTAGTCATCATTCTATTGTGGAGAAACTTTCCTTTTCAAAGAGCTATCACACATCTTTATTCTTTAGACTTATGAGACATAAAGGCCAGAGAATGTCAAATTTTGTTCCATCTGTCCTGATTGTGTTACCCTTGGCCCAGGTCACCTGCATTTTCAAGACTGCAGCTTTATTGATACATGGTCACTCCAAACTGAAGAGTGCAGCAGATATTTCA
This sequence comes from Margaritifera margaritifera, assembly GCA_029931535.1. Classification (NCBI taxonomy): domain Eukaryota; kingdom Metazoa; phylum Mollusca; class Bivalvia; order Unionida; family Margaritiferidae; genus Margaritifera; species Margaritifera margaritifera. The sequence goes on from JAQPZY010001360.1 coordinate 167,005, forward strand.
ATAAGTATGTAATTACTTTTCACAAGAAATATGTTGCTAACCTAAAGAAGCATTTTAAGTGTCTCTGATGATTGCCAGAAACTTTCATTCAATATCCAAGCAGTTGTAATTTATTTTTTTATAAATGTAGCACATAATGTTGAGCCCTATGAGCCCTGGTTAATGTAATAATTTGCTGTGACTTGATGTCTCTTGATGTACTAGAAGTGCATGTCAATATCCAAGCAATTGTAATTTATTCACTGAATGATAACACTGACATCTATCTTTTGCTCTGTTGACATGTTTGTACACTCAGACAACCGTACTTCTATGTCCTGTTTTCTTGCTGGTGTCACATAAAGGTGTTACTATTGTGGTGTATAGTGAATGGTTCATAAAAAGTCCAACAAATCTGGCATGCTCACAAAGACAACTTACAGTTTTTGAAAGTGTATTTCTCCCAACTGGAGTATTTGTGTACCATACTTTATGATTTGCAGGATTTTGCATAGCGATGGGTCTAGATTGCAAAATATAAGCCTTGTAGGGTCCTGTTGGGCGAGATGCAGAGTTTAATCTAGGATTCAGGGATATGGGGCAAATGGCTTCTTGATATTTTCTGAAGGGGCCAGATCAGATTTTGATGGGCCAATATTTTGCATGGTTTTGACTCTTTTAAATTAGAAAAATGATTTGTTTTTATATGCGTGCTATAAGATATTATGCTACAATGATGTTGTCCATCTGTCTGTTACCAATTTGGTTTCTGCACTATAACTTAGTTGTCCACCATCTACAATTACCATACTTTGTGGATAACTTGCACTTGGGATAAAGAAGAACCTATCAATATCAGGCTCAAAAGCTCAACGGTCAAGGTCACTATGACTGAAAGAAGGAAAATGGTTTCAGCAGAATAACTCGAGTTCTCCACCATTTGCAGTTACCATGCAATGTGGATAGCTTGCTCTTTGGGTGAGGAAGAATGCTTTTGATTTCAGCATAAAAAGGTCAAAGATCAAGGTCACTTTGACTAAAAGAAGAAAAATGGGTTTCCGCTCAATAACAGTTGTACATCACATACCAGGGTCAAACTTTGTGGATGGCTTGCAAGAAGTCTATTGATTTCTTGTCAAAATGGCAAAGGTCAAGGTCACTTTGAAGGAAGAAATATTGTCTCTGCACAAAATTGTCAGTTATCTACATAGAGGACTATTAAATATGGGGTGGGTTTATAATGTGCTGCTTACTGCACTCTTGTTTGGTCATTTCACACCATACAATTTATAATATTGAATGTAAATAAATTAACATTACAAATTAGTTCTTCATTTAATCAACTGCTTATCTGCATTCTTCCCACATTAAATTAAAGAGACTATCCACCATTTGATTCAGAGCAAACTTAGATGTTTATGGCCTGCTTGCGAATGATAGGTTTTAAATGTAGATAAGTAACAGGTTTTTCCAACTTTTATACTGTTTATACTGAATATATTAAATTCCCTCAATCGGCTTTACTCTTATGCCAGCAATTACGCTCTGGTCATTTCTCATTGTTGTGTTCAGTTTGCTTGGACAACATGTGTTCAATAACTATCTGAATCATTTTAATTACAAAGAAAACATATATTTACATCAAATGAGAATCACTTCATGCATGATAATTTTAAAATCACCTCTATTTCTTTGCACTGTCATTCACAGGCACTTGTTTCTATCAGTAAAAAGGGGGAAACTAATGATAACACCTCCCCTAGTTCCAATTAACACAACTAACTCCCAGGGTTCACAGTCTGATGCCTCGATGATTCTGTGCTAATTGTCTTATGTATATGGTCTGCAAATTAAGTCACTCATAACTGAAACCACTATAAAGGAGACATTCCAACCCTATCCCCCACTTTTGTTTTAAGTAGCACAACTGATTTTTTAATGGCCACATACTTTTACTCAAAGTTTTTCCATTGCTTTATGTCTTGTCTACCTGGAGCCATTGCGGAGGCTTACACTTCCGGTCTACTTTGGAGTGAATGCGACTACTACTATTATGAATGCCAACAAATAAAAACAATTTAAATTCAAGTTTATTTTTTCATTCAGGAACATTTGAAAAATAAAAGTTCATACATGATTTCACCTAATCTGTTCATTTACTATAAAAGGGGGAAATTTGAATAGAGCTTTTTCTTTGAACTCATAATGGCCAAAAAGTTAGCACTACATAAATAAGAAGAAAAACAGGTTAATACAGGGGAAAATTAGTAAGCTACTTAAATCATACATGGGAGAAAGGTTTGGAATGCCTCCTCTATTGTGATGTATGGTAAGTTATGAGTGACTAAATGCACATACAATATAAGAAAATTAGCACAGAATCATTGAGGGGTCAGATTACAAACCATGAGAGTTAGTTACCTTGTGATAATTGAGAGTAGGTGAGGGTGTTATCATTAGTTTCCCCCTTTTTACTGATAGAAACAATTGTCTGTGCTGTCATTATACTGTGCGAGACATTATACTGTGTGAGACAGATCCAAATTTTGACTTTGAGAACATTCTGACCATGGTCGTATGAAGCCATGTTGCCCATACCGCTGACTTTATTACTAAAAGTTAATTTCATTGGCTTCTGATGGTGGACTGCATGAAGAGAAGAAAGCATCTTAAGACAGTTTCCAGGGCTCAGGAAAACCACTTGTCCTCTTGTCCTGACTGGGTACAAACTGACTGAGTTGAGTAAAACTTTACTACCTACTAGTCCCTGCTCCAATTAAATGCAGAATTGCATTTGAGAATGAATCTGTGTGCATTTTCTACCATTTACAAGTGCTGAAGTTCAGTATTACTTAACATCTAGCATGTGTAACTTACACATTACTTTTGCCTATTTGCCTTTTTGTTGTTAATCTCAAACATGTCACTAACAGTGGCGGCATGAGTGGGTCGAGATGTAGCAATTGCCCCCGTATGCCCCGCAAGGGGGGGGGGGGCACCATCTGGACCTTTTTTGCAGCTGTAACTTGGGCGTAGATGGAGGTGGGGGGGGGGTTGGAGGCTGGCAACTGACATAAAAACTGTTCTCTGTGGCAAAGTAGGAGCGCCACTAAAGAACATTGCCCCGGGCACCTTGTTAGGGGTGCCACTAAAGAACATTGCCCCCGGGCACCTCGAACCCTCGTGCCGCCACTGGTCACAAAGGAAGCCGACTTTGTCTTTTATTTTCACAGGTACCTGATGTAAGCTTGATACTAAAATATGTGTAAAACTAATGAAGATAATATGTTTGGATTGGAGAGATCTTCTTTAATACCCTTCTAATACATGACCCCTTTGATAAATATATAATAAGAAACAAGGTTTGTATATTAACTCAAGAAATTGCAAGTTTCATATCTTGCCTTCAATTTCTTAATGATATTCCTATTTACAGTATCTTTTCAGTAATCCAGGAATCATTTTATGTGAATAAATTTCAACTATCAACAAATTATCACACATTTCTTTTAGTCAGGTGTGCGAGAAGATAAGGGTCAGCGATAATCAAAATTGTGTGTTTTTTTTTCTGTTTGGAGTGTTACGCTTGCCCAAGGTCACCAACATTGTCAAGACTGCAACATTATTGATACTTTGTCAAGCCAAAGTGAAGACACCTGCATATATTTATATAAGTGTATAATTACTTTTCACAAGTGAAATTTTGCAAACTTACATTTGAAAGAAATATTTCTACCAACTTCACACAATGCGTGCCATTATAATCTATTTCTAAAACTCATATTGTCAAGACATCAGCCGATTGATCAAAATGTAATTGGAGTCATGATGTAGAAACCTTCGAATTCTTTTGGCTAGTCAGCAAACTTTCTTTGACATCTGCCCTTGAGTAGTTCTCTAGAAATGGAGGTTTGACTATAATTGATTACTTTGTATGAAAGATGATGGAAATAGTGTGTTTTGATTGTGACCACTTTATATATGCATAGCCTAGTCATGTGACATTACCTCAGAGAGACATTTCAGTCATTACCTTTTATATAATGAGTACTATGGCATTGGGCAGTTAGATTTATATTTTAATCATTTATCTTTACTAACGAGATGATCTATATACTAGAATACACTATAATGTTTGTTATTAGAAGCCGATTGCTTGTCTGGCAGCCAAGTAACTGACCATTCCATCATACTAAAGTGTTCCAAAAATAGCTCCATCGAACAATGATATTGCACCGATCCCCCACACCACCACCACCACCACCACATTTCATAACTATCAGGATGGACGTCTTACAGTGTAGGACTACATCTGACCAAAAAATTTTGATATTCTCTGTCTCTTACAGATTTAACTCACATCCTGCAATAGCTTGTTGAAAAAGGAAAATTTTTCCATATTCAAATGATACCTAGATTACTAAAAGGCATCACTGTACACGTGAATACTATTAGAGATCCAGGGCCTGTTGTACATTGATGTAAGGGGCCATGTATTCGAATATAATGTTAAACACTTTGTCTTCACTACGAACATAAATTAATATTTTCATGATTTTGACCCATTTAAGTATCAAGTTTGCATTGGGTACCGGATTGTCTCCTGTGGCTTATGACATATGCATGGAGCATACCAGTCTAGCTACCCTACCATCAGTCTCTGTCAGTACATAATGCACATTATGGATACAGACCTCAATTCACAATCAGGAATGAGACAGGTACAATGACATGAGAAATTTGCACTGATTATTTTGATACTGTGCTGTGTGTATGCACCGTTCATATTTGAGTGCTGGTATGCCATCAATGATTTTTTGTCCCATTGGTGCAAAAATGCATCCTAGATTGAACTCTGAAGCTGGAAGCAAAAATTAATGAATTCTCTCTATTTACTTCTCAACTAATCAACCATCCATGAAAATGCTGTTGACAAACCAATGTTTCAATCAAACAATATATAATATCGCTGGTCTACACAGTGTCAGTTCAAGAGAGAGAGCAGGAGGGGTGGGCGGAAGGAAGAGAATGACAAGCAGACAAACAATGTGAAAATGAGACAGATAAATTTACATAGCTCTTGTTTCATGCAGGCATGTACTTTTGAGAGAGAGAAAGAGAGAATAGATGGACAGAAAGATGAAACACGGAAAGTAAAACCAAGATGTATTCAAAAAGTAATACATTGAACTTGAAGCATATATTTTCAGACAAGATTGTTCTCAGAAAATATGAAATAAAATCTAACTTGGATGACTAACAAACTTGTATGGCTAATCAAAAGAAAGATTACTAGCTGAATTTTATTAGGAAGCATATGCAAGTCTGCATTGAAGCATGTTTTGTAATTTTACTTTGTTGTAAAATGCATATATTCTTACCATTTAGCACTGTATAGCGCATAACTTGCAGTATATCTGTCAGGATTATCTTTGTTTTCAAACACATCGGTCACTTTCCTGTCTCGCGAACAGTGTACACCACCATTATTTATTTCTGAAACATCTTCACAATACTTGAGGTATTTTTCTTTGGTGGTTTTCTTTTTAGTTCAATTTGAGAGTTAACATGCCTCAGTCTGAAGTGCAGCATTTAAACCAAACATGAATACTTGCATGTGCAGTAGGAACTGAGGAGAGTGTGCACCTAAGAGTCCAGTTGTCCACTGTTGTAGAGTGGTACACCTCGTATGGAATAAATTGTAGAGATATGGTGGTATTGGTCTGATCTCATGTCAGACACACATACATATACCTAACTCATGCATACCTCCTGACGGGTGAAGCCGATCAGAGGGCATAACATGCCATTGTCCACTGACACTGGAACACATTCTTGTTGAGTGTGTTGACTTCCAGTCAGTGAGACAGAAGTAATTTGAAGTGAACTGCATAAAGAAACTGTAAGATAATTTACCATCTGAGAAATTCTTGGACTTTTTTGAGGGAATGTGGTATATATAACAAATTTTGACCATATATTTTAAAGATTCTCTTTATCTTTTTCATTTTATATAAATTGTACAAAATTTTAAACATTTTATGTTTTATATTTTACATGTATCTTGTTGTGCTTCATGTTTACATTTATTTGGAAGGGTTTACCTTTCTAAATTTGTGTGCAGTTTAATTTTACATTGTTTGAACTTTAATTACCTTCAGTTTGCACCATATAGCCACTATTGTGCTGAGATGCCATAAAAATTGTTACTACATACATACATACATACCACAATATATTTCCTGATCTTCAGTTACTGTATATGCTTGCTTATAAGTTGAGTCCAACTGCAAACAGCATAGACTCTGATCTGCCATCACATAATACGCTGGCAGATCAGTTTATGTTGTTTATTCTACTGATAACTCCTAACAAACTGCATAGATGCAGATCATCCGGTGCATTATATGACGGCCAATCCTGGTCTGTGCAGTTTGCTTAACTTGTAAGCAAGTATAGACAGTATAACTGAGGATTGTTTCTTTTCAGTGCCAGTACCAAAGACAACTCGTTGTTTCATCAAGAAATCCAAACTACCTTTAATGATAATAATAATGACACAGCACTCCCGCAATATAAGAGCCTTCATTATAACACATTTATTATAAAGCAGATATGGTCATGGATCCCATTCTGTTATGTAATATTAAAATTATATATACTGTATAATGTACTTCATTATAAGATGGTCTCAAAATAAGGTGGTAAACTTTGGCTCCCATTGCTAGCATTATAATGAGGGAGTTCTGTATCATATACTTCATTATAAGGTGGTCTCACAATAAGTTGGTAACTCCATGGCTCCAATGGACAGCATTATAAGAAGGGAGTGCTGTAATAATAATAACAAAGCGATAAACATCAAGTAAATAAATAAATTAAATATAATTAACTCACTTAAGATTTTTGTGTCATTCTTGATTATTACTGGTACACCATGTATTTTGGCCATTATAAATGACTTCCAGTGAGCACAGCAGAAAGTATAGATTGTAACTAAGTTTAACTGATAGGAGTACGTTGATTACAGTATTGTAATTACAAATGGTAGAAATAATTAATCAACTGCCACTTAAATAAGCAATTTAATTTGTTTTAGTTTCTAAAACTTCACCAGAAAATGAGTCAAAAACTTTTCAAAACTATTTTTGAACAACCCCAATAAACGTACATGTGAGCAGATGCACAGGTGTCTTCACACCATAGTGTTCATCAATTCAAACCATAAGGGTCATTGCTGTTACCAATGTGTAACCTCAAAGCTTTACAACTATATGTTTAGGGGTTAATTCAAAGCTAAATATGAATCATTTGGACTTGGTCAATTTTTAGTGAAGTTTTGAAAACTTAAAAAATGTAAATTGCTTGTTATAGTGGCAATTGATTATAGTAACTATTTATACCTATTTGTAATTACAATAATGTAATCTAGGTACTACTGTGCAGCAATTCTGAGATTTATGCTGCTTGCACTTCACTGCTTCTGCAATTCTCCTCAGTTAAAGTCTGTAGCTCCAGTATGGATGAGACTGTGCTAGGTGGAGCAATCCTGTACGAGATCTTCCCAAGACTCGGGGTCAATGTTGAAGTGTTTCAAGGAGGACTTGAGGGAATCTTTGAAGTGTTTCTTCTGACCACCCTGAGATCACTTTCCTTCCTTCAGCTCGTTGTAGAAGATCTTCTTTGGTAATTGCTCTTCTGACATCTTGATGACATGGCCTGCCCATCTCAACTGTGATTTCATCAGCAGAGTGTGGATGCTTGGAATGCCCACCCATGTGAGAACCTCAGTGTCAGGGACCCTGTCCTGCCATCTTATCCTCATCAGTTTCCTCAGGCAGCCCATGTGATAATGGTTCAGCTTTTTGGCATGGTGTCTGTACACTGTCCAGGATTCGCAAGCATACAGCAGGGTTGGCAACACAGTGGTTTTGTAGACCTTCATTTTTGTTTGTACACTGATGCCTCAGCACTCCCACACATTTGCGCGTAGTCTGCCAATGGTCATACTTGCTTTAGCAATTATGCCGTTGGTTTCATCATCGATATATATATATATATACCAGACAGTGGAGAGTGCTTTCCCTGGATCATGCAGTGGGCTCCATGATAATATGAAGGGAAATTATGTATCGAGTGAAATTTTTTTATCATTCAGGTTAGAGGATTTTTAATTCGTTCCCTATTGAGATTTAATGTGCACTTAGTCAAGATGGTATGTGGATTGGTGCATGCAGGCAGGTAAGGCAATTGGTGCCATAACCCTCTGACCCATTTTCAAGTCACAGTAGGAGATGAATGAAATATTCTCTAACCTGTTTGGTAATATTCTTTATACATGTATATATAAATAATACAAATCATACAGTGATAACAGTCCTTTCAGATGCACTGGATTTGGCAAGGGATTGCAGGATTGATTAAGAAAAAATGTGAAAAAAAGTGACTGAAAATTGCAAAAATAGTTTTTAACTCACCTAAGCAAATTTGACACTCACTGAACCTTTACCAAAGGCAATTACAGAACAGAAACAAACCAGACAAACAATAAACACAAAAGAAACTGTTGAACTTACAAAACTTTACATGTTTATTTTGTCTAATGGAAATAGTTTTTGAAAATTGTAGATATTGTGCCATAATGGTTTAAACTCCTGTGATAAAATGGCAACCTAGTTCACAGGTATTGACCTACAGATGGATGAGCAAGGGTACCATCTATTTTCCTAATATAAAATGGTATAACCATAGATTATATCCTGGATAATTTATTGTTTCTGTAATAACAATAACAACACCAGGAGGATTATGCCACCAAAGAACAGTGAAACCAAGCAGCTTAAACCAAGGAGACTTGAAACTCACCCCCATCATGCAAATAAAATCATTATTTGTTTAGAGTCCATATTTTTAATTAAATAATTTGTTCATTTAATTGTTTATTCATTCACTTAGTACCTATAATTACTACAGTAACTGTTTTTGTAGTTCTTGCTGGTAATATTATTGCTGTTGCTATTGTTATTACAGACACAATTATTTTGGATATAATCTACAGTAGAGGGCACTCTTGCTCCTCTATTTAAGATAAATATCAACCAGGTTGCCATTTTATAATCAGAGTTCAAACCAACAGAGTTCAAACCAGTAATGCACAAATATCTACAATTTACTTTCATTTGTGTTCATTGTTTTTCTTCTTTGTTTCTGTTCTGTAATTGCTTTCAACAAAAACTCATTTGGAGAGTTGAAAGCACTTGGGCTAGTTCAAAACTTGTTTTGTGTGATGTTTGTGTTCACACACACACACACACACACACACACACACATATATATATATATATATATATATATATATTAGATCAGATTCATTGTATAATTCTTAAAGTTCCTAATAAAAATGTAAGATCCTACGAAAGTCATATATTTTAGGTAATTCTCCTATAATTTCATATATTTGAGATTCTGTGGCTATGCCAACTTTCAGTTGAGTTCTCTGTAACCTGAAAATTGTTGAATATGTAGAAATCTGTCAGATATAATTTATGTATATAATAAAATGCATATTTGGGCTTTCTACATACAGCTCGTCCAAGTCAGATATATTTTCATGCAGTTGAACTGAAGTCATCTTGTGTTGGTTTTATATTTATTTATTTTTTTTTGCATTGCAAAAATATTCAGTTTGTGTCGTATAATTATTCTACATTTTATGAAAAATGTTTTATAAGGGTCCTATATTTCAAGTAAGAAATTCCTATTTTTCCGGTATTTTTTTGCACCAAAATTTTTCTGATCGATGATATATATATATATATATATATATATATATATATGGCCATTGTTGAGAGTGGAATGTTACGGAAAACAGGAGGAAATTACTGAAAGAAAATGTTCAGTTTTGAATTTGTCACAATAATTGCCATTGACTAAAAAGATGCCTAAATACTAAAAGAATAATTAATTTTGTTTCTATCAATGCAGAATATATATATTAGAAAACTTCTCAAAATGATGTTGGTACTTTTCTTGATTGATTTTCCAAACACATTGACACTCTTTAGGGGATCTAGCATCTTCCTATTCTTGATTTTGTTCCAGTTTAGGTATCATGATCAATCAACTATTCATGAAAGATAATTCTAGCTTCATCCCATTTCACACAAAGTTTAAAAAGATATGTTGAAAGATTCTTTATTCTTTCCTCAGACAGCTTTGTATTTATAAAGAATGACATTTGGCAGGGAAATACAATCAAATTAAATCTGGTAAGACAGTAACAAATTAAGGAATGATCAGTTAGGCAATGGTAATTGATGAAATTGTTACTCTTAAGTGTTCAGTCTTTTGCCGTTTGTCTTTGATGTCATCCACATAAGGACAAACTAAATCTTTGCTCTATTAATATCTATCTACAGGCCAGAGAAAAAGAGCTTAGAGAGAAGGTTGCCACTCTTGAGAAGTTGATAGAAGAACTCAGGGCACAGCTTAGAGAAAAAGACCACTTGATAGTGGAACTTAAGGAAAAACTGACAGATACTGTAAGTATGATAGGTCAGCGGTCAAGAAGTGAATTCATTTATTTTCATGGGTGTCAGTTTTTATACACCTCCCGTAAGACAGTGTGCATTATGTTAAGATGTCAATCTGTCGATCTGTTACCATTTTAGTTTCCACATAATAACTTTAGTAGTCCACCTTGTATAGTTATAAAACTCTGGGTGGCTTGCGTTTAGGGTAAGGAAGAAACCTTTTGATTTCGGGTTCAAGCTCAAAGGTCAAGGTCACTGGGGCTGAATAAAGGAAAACTGTTTCCACACAATAATGAGTTCTCCACTATCTACAGTTACCAAACTTTGTGGATAGCTTGCTCTTGAGTTAAGAAAGATCCCTATCGATTCTAGGGTCATAAGGTTGAAGGGCATGTTGACTGTGATTGAAAGATGACAAATAATTTCTGTGCAGTAACCTGAGTTTTCCAACATCTACAGTTACCAAATTTTGTGGATGGCTTGTGCTTGGGCTACAGAAGAACCTTTTCAAATTTGACCTCAAAAGGTTAAAGGTCAGGGTCACTCTGGTTGAAAGAAAACTGGTTATAATAGCAACAATACATAACCTGTTGCTATTGTGTATCTTACTCCTTTTTGTGCTGAAAAACCTCGTCCATTTGATATGAATACATCCTCCCATAGAGTGGAGAATTGTCAATAAAACATGTTCCACTCGTGCGTCATTTTTTTCAGTGTTAAATTTGTGACCAGAGAAAAATTGCTTTTTGCTAGTGCTTCACTGCATTGCGGTCTTCCTTTCAACAAATATTTACCTCTCTGTGTTACATTTATCTTCTCCGTATTCATTTCACATACCTGTAACCCTTCCCTTTCAGGAAATTGTTCTTTAAGGGACCTCTTAGGATACCATGCTGTATCCCACCTCTTAGGGGTTAGGGTACACTCATATTCAATATCAATTACAACTAGTTACATATAAGTATTTTGTGTTAAGGAAAATAATACAGCAAAGACACCATAATATAGCAGGAATTACGTATTCCTTTTCTTAATTAATTGTCTAAACACCAAATTCAGTGTTTTTTCATCTTTGTATATTGATTTTTGTTCTCATGATTCATATCACACTGTTTTTGTGTGTGTGTTTACAATTGCTCATTAATGAAGGTTTAAAATTAACATCTTTACTATAAAAGAAAAGACAGGTGATTTTTTCATTGTTTACCTTGTGTAAATCAACTGCAGTGTATATACCACACACCATATAAACAACAGGCTAGTTCACTTGTGACATATAACATTTTGTCATTATTCATTGTTTTCCCGCAGGAAGTTTTTATTTCAGAGAACAATGTTGGGACAGTCTGTGAGAAAGTGTGGCCACAAGAAGGGCCCTTGGGACACTCACCCAGACTGCCTCACTTGTTCAAAATGCACATTAAAAAATTGCTGTGTATTTTGTAAATTTTGGTCAACTGAAATCTGGAATCTAGCAGATTCCAGACACACATATAAAGGGTGGAGGAAATGTCCTTCCCCCTCCTCTTCATAATTTTCAGGTTTCGATCTTGCACAGCTCCAAGGGCCTCACTGCAAGATGATTAGCTCTTCAGGTTGGAAGAGCACTCGGGGGTCCCAGGAGATCATGGGACCTTTCTTTTTGGAGACAGGTGAGGCCCCTCCAGAAGGAGGGACTGAACGTTCAAGGAGTGCATCACCTCCCACGAGGGAGGAGAAGCACTGCACACTTCACATCTTGGGTAGTGTGTTGCACCATCCCATGAGGGATGAGCTGCATTGCAACCATCGCTTCTGGGCTAGTGTGTTGCACCATCCTTAGTGATAAATCGGATGAACAAGGTTCCAACATATCTTTGTCTCTTGACCAGTCATTGACCAGTAGCTGGTATGGTCACCATGCACTGGGCACCTGTCACTGGTCAGTTTGCCCAAGTGACCAATGAGTTTGATGTGGAAGCAGCTTCATTGATGTCTCCTATCAGGCCCACTACTTTCTCTCATTTGGGTGATGAGGAGGAGATCTGGTCCTTTGATAACTTCGTTTAGCACCTCTTACCTGTGGACTTGTGACGGAAACCATCAAGTGCACAGTCCAAGAAGATTCTTTCTAGTTTGGAAAAGATCTCAGGGACCCAAACCCAACCAGATCTCCTGCTTCTTCCTCATTCGTCCACGATTGAGGAAATCTCTCAGAGGTTCTCTACAGGCCAAGACATTGTTCAGCAACATAGAGGGTGGTCCATTCCTCCCTCTACTTTGAGACCTATGGTCTCTGCCTCGAGTTACTGGGTACAGCATGCCTTCCAATAAAAACAATTGAAGCTATTGAACAGAAAGCCTGGTTGTTAGTGACCATAGCTTCATTCAGTATGCTGAAGGAGGCCTCACTGAATCCAGCTGCATTGCAATGTGTGCTTGAAGCTGTGGCCAAAACCTTCCATCATGCACTTTCTGTTTCAATGGCATTATCGTTGGAACTTCTGCAGTTCTGCTGTGATGTTGCGTTGGACTCTTTGAAGATCTTACTTAACCACAGTAAAGACCTTCTCAAGGCTGTTCCTATGGAATCTGAGATCCTCTTTGGATGACTCATTCCTACCATATCTTCCCAAAATCTGAAGGATCATCAGCACAGATCCCTTTCAACTGCTCCTGGCCCATCACAATCAGCCAGGAGGCATTGTAGTACAAATTGCCCTCAGGGGCCATCTGCAAGTTCTTTAAACAGATGCAGCCTCTGTCCAACTTGCAACCTCAATTTAAACCTCCTCGTCGACCATCTGGTCCAAGGCGCAGTCACTGAAGACCCCCCCCCCCCCCAAGGGGGAAGTTCTTTGGGGGGGGGGTAACAACCCTAGGGACTTGAACCCTCTCATGCCATGCATTCCTCTTCCAAACACCCTTGGTCAAACATCACGGATGATGAGTGGGTCTTTTCCATTGTGAGCAAGGGTTACCAGCTACAGTTTTGGAAGCAACTCCTCTATCAAAGACCCCTATGTTTTTTCAGCAATCCAATCTGGTAAAATTAAAGGAAGAGATGCACACCCTTTTACTGAAAGGGGCAGTTGAGAGGGTTCTGAACATCAGTTCCCCACATTCTAATCCTGAATTTTCCTGGTCACCATAATCAGTCTCTCCCTTTTAAACTGGTTTGTAGGAACCTTTCAAGATGGAGACAACATCCTCAATCTGGAATGCAATGTGTCCATCAGATTGGGCAGTCTCCATCAACCTTCAGGATGCTAACTTGCACATCCTGATATTTCCTCAACATCACAAATACTTCCGGTTTTTCTTGGACCAAGAAGTTTTCCAATTCTGGGTTCTGCTGTTCTAAATTGCTTCTGCAGCCCGAGTTTTCACCTGAATTATGGGAGTAGTAGCAACATACTTCTGATTACTGTGAACTCCGATTCTCCGGTACTTCAACAACTGGCTGATCCACAAAGTTCAGGTGCAGTCCGTCCATCAGGATATGTTCTGTTGCTGGTCTACAGTAACTTGATTGGGTCATTTACCCAACCTTGAGAAGTCAGAGCTCACTCCATGTCAGGACTTCATTTACATGGGGATGAACTTCCTCATGAACTAGAATTTAGTCTGGGTCCCAAGGGGCCAGATAGAATGAATCCTGACACTTCTAGAGGTGTTACAGCAGTGACATAAGGGCTCCATTTATATTTCAGCTTCCACCATCTCACAGTGGATTGTCATTCTATCAAATAAGTTTATCAGACCCTTACCAATAGAGACCTCTCTTTTATGAAACTTAAAGTCAATGAAGTTCGAGCTGTCACTGCCTCATGGGTCTGTTTCAGTCATTCTTCCTTGGAAGACATCATGAAGGCAGCATTTTGCTGATCTCATACTACCTTCTCCTACTGCCGCTGCTCTCTAATACAACAGAGCACAGGCATTGTTCTCTGGGACCCATACTTATGGCACAACATGTGACCCAGAGAGACACCAACACTCAGTAAAGTGGGCCTCTCCCATAAATGGTAAGTACATTCCATTTTTATCTGTTTTTGATCAGTTTTAAACATCAGCCAACCCACCTAACTGACAAATTCAGCTATGCAATAGCGATGGGTTATGTATTATTGACATTAAAATGTTGTTTGTTTTTTTTGGGGGGGGATAACTAATTTTAATTTTGTAATACTGACCCGTCACTATTGCTGAAGGCCCTCCTCCCACCCTGCTCTGATGTCCTGGCATAAGCATCTATGAAAAAGATAACTGTTTTGCACATGGGCATGCAAGGTGCACAAGTGGACCATGTCTTATTGACAATACTCCACTGTATGGGAGGATGTATTCACATTAAACAGATGAGGTTTTTTGGCACTAAAATGAGTAAACTATGCAATAGCAACAGTTAAGTATTACATAATTAAAATTAGTTTTACCTCCACCCCAAAAAAAGCCTACATTTTTGCAGAATAACTTGGGTTCTCCACCATGAATGGTTACCAAATTTTGTGCAAGAACCCTATTGATTTTGGAGTCTAAAGGTCAAAGTCACTGTGAATGAAAGAATAAAAAATCATGTCTTCACAATAACAGTAATTCCACATGATATACCTCAAAACAACTTTGTGGATGGCTTGCACTTAGGGTAAGGAAGAAGGCTGTTGATTTTGGGGTGAAAAGGTGAAAGGTCAAGGTCAGTGACAGAAAGAAGAAAAATGGTTTCTGCACAGTAGCATTAGTTCTACATCACAGCTATGGCCCACACTTTGTGGATAGCATGCACTTAGGGTAAGGAAGAAGCCTATCAAATTCGGGTAAAAAGGGCAATGGTCAAGGTCACTCTGTCAGAAAGAAGCAAAATTGTCCGTTATCTGCCTAGAGGACTATTAAACATGGTGCAGGTGTATAATGTGCTGTTCATGTTACTCATGTTGTCGCAGTGTGAAAAATGACACTTTCCTTATGGCCTGAATTCATGCATTGGGAAAGGAGTTCTGTTGTGTCCATCAGTGTTCACTGGGTCTTTGAATTTATGGTACATTGCAACCAGGAAAACCAGGAAAATTGGCACTCAGTGAAAAATAGTGAATTCACTACAGTCCATACAAGTTCCATTATCAAATATGAAAGGCTTTTTTTCATATGTATATTACATTACAGATCAATCAACAAGCTTAACTTATCTGATTTTTCCTAATCGATTAAACTTTCTGTGTTAGCTTTTTTAAATGCATTAAAGCAATAAAATAGAAAAACCATGGCTCAAAAATAAGCAGATACTTGTCTTATACATGTAAAAATAGATGACAGGAATTTGCAGTATTGCTGATAGCATTATATTTTCAATTTTTTACAAATTAATTTTGGACAGAATTCTGGAAAAGGTGCAGAATAGATTCATTGCTCTCACAATGTATTTTTTTTGTATAAGCTTTGTAAAAATATCTATCATCTGTTCTGATTCTTTTGTTCCTTCCCCAAGCATTATGAGACTAAAAGTATTTTATAAGTTAGTATCATGTTATCATAAAAGTGGTAAGTGAAATCAATCATTTGACTGTTTTACTTGAAGGAAAAGCATTTCAAAAAACTGTATGAAGAGGAGCAGAGAAATCATGCTGAAACAAAGTCTAAATTATGTTCTTCTCAAGATGAGGTGACAAAACTTAAGATGCAACTGGAAGAGCTCATACAGGGAAATACAGAGAAAATTAAACGTCTTCAAGAAGAGGTAAAACTGGCCATGTGATCACAAAACTGTCATAGCAAAAATTTGTACTCATATTCAGTCCTGTTCATTTTTAAAACCATATTTAGAGTGTGTAAACATCAAGTTTATTGTTAGCAAATGTCTAACAAAACCTATCATTTTTTTTAAAATGGTCCAACCAGCATTAATAACTTCCTGTAACAAGACCAATTTCATTATGGCTCATTTATACATAAATTTATCAATACAGCAATTTGCCTGCATATAAACCCACCTGTTCATAAAGACCACTTGTAGATGGTCCCTAGTGGATGCAGCACAAAGATATGACTTGTTTCCTTTGCATTACTTGAAATTATGTAAAGTAAAATTTCAAAAATGATGTTAGTACATCCACCATACAGCAGAGCAGGTCATGTGATGAGGTTGTCCATAACTCAGTCCACTGTTCCTTATTTCATTTCCACATAATAACTTAATCTGTTCACCTTCTACCATTACCAAACTTTGTAAGTACCTTGGAGCAAGGAAGAAACATATTGATTTCGGGCTCAAAAAGTGAAAGGTCAGGGCCACAGAGTCTGAAATTCAAGGTATTATACTAATTAAGTTCATATGTATTTTCTTAATTTTTCTACATTTTTTAATGAAATGCAGTGCAATAATTATAAGTTCAGATGCACCAAGGCTATCTTACTTATGTTAGGCAATAACCTGAACTTAGCATATAAGAAAATCAGCATAGTTGACGTTGCAGTTTCTAAAAATATTTGCATTTGAATATTTTGATTTAAAACTTTCGTGCAAGTGACCTTTCCAGAACTAAACCAAATCACACCTGTTTGATTTGTCATTCTATGGTACTCAAAAGCCTATAGGCTGAACTCAATACACATTTTATTTTATGTTTAGATTTTAAAGCTGGTTTTTATTTAATGCAAGTCACATTTTTAAGTGGTTATCAAATTTCCAGGAAAAAATCTGAAAAAATCTGATTGATTTTTCTGTATGATCGTTCCAAGAATGTTGTATTATTTACCATATCTTCACGTAAGTTACCACTGCCTTCATGTCTGTTTTTCCAGTCTGGATATTTATCACCATCTACTGGATGTTGAAAAATGTATGGAAAGTAACTACTACCTCCAGACATTTACAAATGAAAGTGTATAGAAAAGGTTGTCTTTGTATACTTCTTATATGGCAGTGTCTGTTGGTCAGTGACAGGTAAGATATATAACATAAAAATGGTATAAACCTAACAAGTGGAATGAGTATCCTTGCTGACAGGCAGTCTGGACAGTTAACTAAAAATGTCAGAACCCACACTCCCAGCTGACCTGCCCTCTGACAGAAAATTTAAACTAAACGGTAGTAATGGGGGGCATATAAGGTCACTATTGATACAGCATAAGCCTCTTAGTAGCCCCCCTGTTACTACCATTTAGTAGGATTCAATAATATTACTACCATTTAGCAGGATTTAATAATATTACTACCATTTAGTAGGATTCAATATTACTACCATTTAGCAGGATTTAATATTACTACCATTTAGTAGGATTCAATATTACTACCATTTAGCAGGATTTAATATTACTACCATTTAGCAGGATTTAATATTACTACCATTTAGTAGGATTCAATATTACTACCATTTAGTAGGATTCAATATTACTACCATTTAGCAGGATTTAATAATATTACTACCATTTAATAGGATTCAATATTACTACCATTTAGTAGGATTCAATATTACTACCATTTAGTAGGATTCAATAATATTACTACCATTTAGCAGGATTTAATAATATTACTACCATTTAGTAGGATTCAATATTACAACCATTTAGTAGGATTCAATATTACTACCATTTAGTAGGATTTAATAATATTACTACCATTTAGTAGGATTCAATATTACTACCATTTAGTAGGATTCAATATTACTACCATTTAGTAGGATTTAATAATATTACTACCATTTAGTAGGATTTAATAATATTACTACCATTTAGTAGGATTTAATAATATTACTACCATTTAGTAGGATTTAATAATATTACTAACATTTAGTAGGATTTAATAATATTACTAACATTTAGTAGGATTTAATAATATTACTAACATTTAGTAGGATTTAATAATATTACTAACATTTAGTAGGATTTAATAATAGCTGATTTGTCCAATACATTTAGTGATACCTAGTAGAAATGACATAAGTTGAACCTGCTTAATAAATTTGCATTTTCTTTATCTGTATCAAGATTGAAACATACCTGGCAAGTTTGGTTGCATTTGTTCCAGTATGGTTTACTCCAAAGTTTAATTTATCTCATAAAGACAGATGTTGAAGTGAAGGGTCATGTCATACCGTAAGTTATAAGTTCAGATGCACCAAGACTATCTTATGTTAGACGCTAACCTAGACACAACATATAAAAAGTAGATTTGGTTAGTTTATGTTGCAATTTCTAAGAATAGTTGCATTTGAATGAATTTACTCCAAATTTTTGTGCAGGTAACCTTTCCAGAACTGGTTATTTTGTCATCCTTTGTCGAAGCATAGAGGCTGAATTTGATGAACAGTTTATCTGTTTAGATTTAATGCTGCTGTCTGTTTAAACACAAGTAATATTCTTCACTGGTTATAAAATACGCTAGCAAAAATCACAGAAGAAATAATAATTTTATTTTTGGGAACTGTAATAGGATGCTATAACAGAATATTGGCCTGTATAGTGTAATGATACCTGAAAAAAGGAAAAGTGCTTCCACACTATAAATTGACTTGCATACCAGATACTTTGACCAAATGTTGTAAATGTCTTGCCTTTGAGATAAGAAAGACACCTATTGATTTGGGGGTCAAAAGGTTAAAGGTCAAGGTCAGAGAGACTCCAAGAAAATTATAATTTCCATAAAATAACTAAAGTCCTATGTCACAAACCATGACCAAACTTTGTGGATGCTTGCATGTGAATTGGGAAAGGAACCTATTGATAGCCAGGTAATTTACAACTTAAAATTCAGTTGTTAGGACCCATAAAATACTTGTTCATGATTCAGCCTATTATTGCATAAGTCATCATAAATCAGGGTGTGTGATTAGATAGTGTTTCTGTAGTCCATCAAGCTTATTAACATATCAGTTTTAGTTCACTATTGTATAATATATGCCATATCCTTAAAGTTGTCAGTATTGTTGGCTTGAACCAATTGCTCAACCTTTTCATCTTGTTTCTATGACACTCTACCCATGAAGGTTGGTCTGCTTATAACAATCACAGAAATGTCTACCAATATTGATTTTCTACCAGATAAACAGACAAAACTGTTGAGAATGCTGCTGCCTCCATTGATTTTGGTTAAATTTTGTCACATGAATTAGAGCTCACATGCAGGTCCTGGCCTTCTTGTGTCCTGCAATAATTGTTTGTTTTTTAAGGAATTGAAAGCCATGTTAAAAGAACAGTCAAGAATAGGACAGTGAGACATGTTGGGTGTCTCATTAAACATCTGAAAAGTTTGGGCAGTACATATCAGAATATTCCATTCACCACAAGAGAAGGCAGGTGGGTGATGCTGGACTTTTTAAAAATTTAATATCAGATAGTTTTTTTGTGGATATCAGAACATTCTATGTACCATGAGGTAGATCATACAGGTCATTTTAGAATGTCTTTTTTAGCATCAGGTAAGTTGGGCAGTGCATATTAAAGCAACCCATTTACAATGAGGGTTATGTTGGACTGTCTCATTTAACACCAGATAAGTTTAACTGAGATTTTTAGAACATTCCTTTTACTAACAGGAATGTAGATGGTCATGTTGGACTGTTAACATCAGAGTACATTGGATATCAGAACACTCTATGTACCATAAGGGAAATTAGGTAGTCATCCTGGACTCTTATGTAACATAAAGTGTGATTAATAGTATATATCAGAACATTACATTTTACATGGGGGAATGATGGTTGTCATGATGGAATGTCTCATTTAACATAAGGGGTGTTTAACATTGTATATCAAAACATTCCATACACCATGAGGGAAGATATGTAGTCATGGTAAACTTTCTTATCTAACATAAGGAGTGTTTGATAGTGCATATCAGAACATTCTATTTACCATGAATGAAAATCAGGTGGTTTTTCCTGGACTCTCTCATCGAACGTAAGAGGTGTTTGATAGTACATATCAGAACATTCCATTTACCATGAGGGAAGGCAGGTGGTCATGGTGAACTGTCACATTTACAAAGGAGTGTTTGATAGTTTATATCAGAACACTCTATTTGCCTTGAGGGAAGGGAGGTAGTCATGCTGGACTGTCTCACTGAGGGCAAGCAGATCAGAGCATGTTGGACCATCCCATTTTTTTAATCAGGAAACTTAAAGATAGGCAGTGCATATGAAAACATTTCATTGTACTTGAAACCTGAGTCACCTGCACCTCAGTTTTCCGTGACTTCCATGATATTGTGCCATGGAAAAAAACATGGAGTACACTGCTCCCTCAATAACTTGCGCCTGGATAACTTGCAAAGCCGCTTATAATGCAGGGTCAGGTGTGGATCCCATTGTTTTTACTGGAAAATACCCAAAAATTGGCCCCTATTTGTTAAACGTGAAAAAAATCGCGATCAAAGTTAGTAAATGAAACCTTGATATATCGCACGTTTTATCGTCAAAAACAGTTGTTAGTGCCTGGACATTTGAATAAACATCGTGAAATTTTCAGCTTTTAATAAGTCATATATTTTGTTAAAATTTTTTTCCAAACAACACTCTGTACACTGTAAATAACAATATTTGACGAAATTTTGATCCATGAAAATGTCACTGATGCCTACTGGTGGCAACACTAAAAAAAAAAATACCAATTAAATAAGTTTCATCAAGTGAAATTTGTGTTTTAGTTCTATCTTTTAATTCGATTTCAGTGTAATCATCATAAATGCCATATGCCCTCTTGTATTCAAAAGTGAAAAATATAATTCAACCATCCAAGCTATGTCCGCAAGCATGTCCGTGAGAACCTAATAAAGTGGGGATCTCCAACTTGCGGAAGTATTTGTTGTGTTGTTACACTCAATTAAAAGCAGACCTGCTCTGTGTTATCACGTTAATTGCATCTTTTGTATCAAATCAAACAAAGGGGGTGGAATAAAACAAAAGTTAAAAGGCGTGCAAATCTTACCTGCGTAAGAGCTAGTGGTCATGGCTGTGTCAGGTCAACTCATTTAAATTGATCCATCGAACACTATTATAAATCTTATTATGTAAGTAATATAATGAAACTACCTTAAATTAGCCTACTCATTCGCAAATGTGATCAAAGATAGTAAGGCAGCCACGCCAAATGAGTACTTGGTGAATAAAAAGCTTTGTTTCACAGATCCGGTTCATTACAGTTTGTATTGAACTTAAAATTTCTAACTTGCCACTCAGAGATTTCCTCAAGGATGAGAAGAAATTTCACTGTTACTTACAATGAAATCACAGCATCCATATTTTATTAATAGAACAATAAATTAATTGAGTTTCGACATTGACAGTTGTTTCACGAAATAAATGTCCTTGGTTTTTGAAAAAAAGGAATCTTGTTTTGTTGTGAATCAACAACAACAAAAAGCAGTGATGTAATACACAATGTTTTCGCGTATATGTGTTGTTGAAACTGCTTGGACTAATGTTGTTAAGGATCTTTCAGAGTTTGGGTATCTTGAAAATAAAGGTAATTTATACAAAAAGCAAACAAACTACATTAGAAAAAAAGCTCTTTATTGACAATTATTCCCAATGCAATTATAAAACGAGTATTCAGCCATTAAACAGCCCCATTACCCCCCCTACCCCACCCCCACCACTGCGGTTTTCTCGATGTCCAGCAGGGATGGCATCCCTTTCTTAATTTTTTTGAGGTCCCTCGGTAACTTGCGTCCTTGTTTATAGTGTGGTCTATGTTTTTGGACGCCGTTGTGCGTGAGTTATCGAGGGAGAGGTGTATTTGGATACTTTTTGCGTGTTCATGGAGAAAACCTCAGGAGAGCATGGAATATGCACAGAACATGGAGATCTCTGAGAAACTGCAGTTTTCTATGATTTCTCCATGTTATGGAAAAAAAAACATTGAGTATTTGGACACTTTTTACGTGTACATGTTGAAAACATGGTGAACGTAGTAAGTTCTCCATGACACGGATATTACATGTAGAACATGGAGATCATGCTGAGAAACTGTATGTGGACATGGAGATTACATGGATTATCTGTAAACTACATGCAGAACATGGGGATCATGGAAAACACTTAAAACAAATTTATTTGTAAAAATAACATTCTAGTAATTTAGCAATTGACTATTATTATTATAATCAATGTTATCCTGAAGATATTCAAGTCATTTCTCCATGTTTAAAAAACATTTAGATGATGTCAAATATATGAAAGTACCTCAGATTTCTGACAAAAAATGAGTCAGTAAAGATAATGTAAATTTGCAATACTTTTTAATGCGTACAAATTAAAACTTTCATTGGTATATTTTTATAATGACACATTAAAAAAAACTATAACAAAAAATGCCTGCTAGTAATCACAACTTGGTCGTTACTTCCTTTTGTAAACTATAATTTGCAGAAATTCTCAGGATCCAAATTTGCTCACAGATTGTTCAGCGTATTGTCAACAAGGTGGTTGTGAAGTGCCTATTGTTACCTTTCAAAATAATTACAAGTACATCATAACCTTTTGAAGATTAGATCACCGGGTAAGTTTACATGAGCAGGTATAGTAATGTAGAAGACATTGGGAGTCTCCAGATTTGGGCTTTATTTTTCACATGCAACTTTCTCAATAATATAAGTTTACCTTGACATGTAACAGAACTAGGATTTCAAACCAATAGATTTGCAAATTTTGATCAGTAGATTGGCCTCTAAACCAGTAGATTTTTTATCAACATAAATTTTACGTTTCAAGGGGATGGAAAACAAAACAAATGCTTTTTTGTGCCATAATATGTATTCTCTTCATACTATAATAAAATAGCAAATTTGAACATGAATCAGATTCAGATTCTGATGGAAAATGTTACAATAATAATTACTTATTATGAGTCAATATACGGTCAAATAGTGAAAAAGGAAGAGTTGTTTATCTGATAGTTCACTGCAAAGATTTTTCTTTTATAAAATCCAATAACATTTTTAGTCTCCTTTACAAGATCACTGTCTAGTGACCACTGATGACATTCATTGTGATTATTAAGCTTCACACTTAACAGGCTTTCAATAGTTCTCTGGTCCAGATTTCCCCTTGAATCTCTTTGTATTTTGCAAAGAAGGGAGAATGTCCTCTCTGTATCAGCATTAGAATGTTGTAATGACAGGACAATCATGCTCAGCCTGCAAAGAAGTTCTAACTTCAGTTTTCCTGTTGCTGGGTTTGTAAGGTTGCTGACTACTCTCCAATACACCTCCAAGCTATGTTCACCCCGAGGAGGAAGTTCCTAACTTGGACTTAAGATGTATTCCTGAGCCTCATCCTCAAGGGCTTCTTTCTCTTCATGGCTCAGATCCAAAAATCAGTTAATAAGTTTCACCACTGTAAATTAAAAAAATAAAGATTGATTTAGACTTGAAATAAAAATGAAAAAAATACATGGTGTATTTATGCTTTTATGAATAATTTATCTAAACTTTAAAATTAATC
Organism: Margaritifera margaritifera; assembly: GCA_029931535.1. NCBI lineage: Eukaryota > Metazoa > Mollusca > Bivalvia > Unionida > Margaritiferidae > Margaritifera > Margaritifera margaritifera. The sequence goes on from JAQPZY010001360.1 coordinate 190,931, forward strand.
ATCTTGTAATATATTTTATCTTGGGCTTGAACTAAATTTATGTGCATGAAAACTTCAAATAGTTTGAGAAATACAAAAGATGCATATCTTTGAAACACACAATGCAAACTATGGACCTTTGCTGCTCACCTGCACACACTTAAACTGATATCCAAGCACTCTTGAACTTGTAATATTTCTTAACCGGTGGTTTCTTAGCATTGGGAGAAAGCACACGTTTAGAATTGAACGAAACATGTAAGAGCTGTCCTCTTAAAACATCTGGAACAATACAATACCAATTAAATTTGTCACAAATCTAAATACTTACTCTGGTGTGTTTGCCGAAATAATTTTTTATGTTCGGTCTCTTAATTTTATCTCCCCGCCACCAAGGGTCGGCCTATTTTTATCAAAGGCTCAGAAGATATCATGGACCACCTTTGGTCCCTTTATTACTTATAACACCTCAAAAAACATCCCGCATTTGGCCTAAACTCCTCAAATTCTCATAATAAGGTAATCAATTAGCAGCTTGCTGTGTACACATGTGAGCTGTTCTTTAACAATTCGAATCCTATTACTCTGCAATGCATCATTGCACCGGTTGTTCTACTGGTGGAACATTTCCGGTCCCCAGTAGACTGGTTCTGGCTGGTTTCTCTAATGTGTCGACACAATGTGTAAAAATACTGTGTTTGGGTATTTTTATTAAAAAGAATAAAAAATTCTTTTAATTTTCAAAAGTGGTAGATTTTAACTACTAAACGTTATGAGCGGTAGACGATCTTTAAAACGGTATTTTTGGCCTACCGCCGGTAGAATCACATGTATGGTTCATGGTAATTTTAACTTGAACCAGCTCTTAGCAAAAAAAACAGTAAAATTGTAATTTTATACCAGTTTTTTTCAGAGCAGTTAAATTCCAGTTAAATAGCAGTTAAACTAGTAAATGTGAGCTAATTTGCATATTACAGTATTTTTAGCAGTTTTCAGTCAAACCGCAGTTAAAAAGCAGTGAAATTGGCAGAAATATGTAACTGAGGTAACCATTTTTATGATGTCACAAAAAACTACATAAAACTGCAAAAATACTGTTTCCATATAAGGAAGCAGTTTTATGATGTGACAGAAAACTACAGAAAAACTGATGTCAATAACCTTCCAGTTTAAGGATGTCATTAAATGCTAAAAAAAAAAAAACTGCAAAATAAACCGTTTCTGAATATGAAAAAAGTCATGATGTACATCAGTGAAATGAGGTCACAAAAAAACTAAAGAAATATTTAAAATATATAAATTTTGAAGTCATATTCATTTCTTTACTTGAATCAAAACAGAACATACATTTAATTGACTTGTACAAATAATATACATAGAAACTCAATTGTTATCATTATATTTAATGGACCTTATTTATGTTAAATATTTCAAATATAAAAATTTAACTTTTGGAAAAAACTATTGGTTTTGGTTTTAACATAGAATGCTAAAGGGGAAATTTCGAACATGTAATATCTACATTGACATGACATAATTAACTGTCACAATGAACAGAACATATTTATCATTAATTTGTTAATGAAAACATAGGATAAATGAGGAATTCCAAAATTATAAATTTTAGCATTCTTGATCAACAAAATATATCTTCCTTTCTTTTAAAGAACTACCAACATATATTATTTTGTGAAAGCTATGTAACAAAGATCCCAAAAGCCCACAACAGATCTTTCAAACATGTATATGTATGGAGTATGGCTTTTATAAAGGTTAACTTAATATTTAGCAATAAAAAGAAAAACCAGCAAAAAAGCATAGGTTTCCAGCATAGTGGCAGATATATTTGATAGTGAATAAGTCCTATGACAAAATAATATATGATGAATATTACAAACACTTGATTGTCTTTCTTTCTTTTTTGTAATAGAGCAAGTGCGACACACCTGGCAGAGATAATGACAGAGACTACATGCACTTCTAGTGCCACCATTTTTGCAACTTCTGCAGGTGTACCTTTAACCTATTATTGAAACAGTATTTATCATAATTTATTGAAATAGTATTTATCAAAGTTAAACATTTTTCATACAGTTTTGCAATATATTAGTAGTTTCTATCATAACATTTACGAGTTTGTTAAAATGAAACCTCTAAATAGAGGACCATTATGGACTGATATGCTGTTCAATTTATTGTATAATAGCACTTCATACTCAAAATATATTTCATTAGCTGTTTACATTGTCTTTTTTAAATGAAGCATTACTGCATTCCTTTCAAAATTGTTGCACATAGAGCAAATAAAGGAAACTTGGTGGGTGTATGATCTGGATCATATCCAATGAATTACTAAGGAAAGATTCCAGAAATTTAGTCCGATCCACAGAAAGGCAAGCTCTTCAATATAAGGAATCTCTCACAGCCATTTTATTCAATATGAAGGAAAATCTTCACATATTTTTCCTTATGACCTTGGACACTTTTTTTACTTCACTTTAGTAGAGAAATCCAGATTGGGGAGGTGGATGTTGTCAGATGGTTAGGTTTTCCCTCCATCTATTAAAATAGTACACTTTTAGGTGAAAAACAAGAACGTTCACCATTTGAAGTACAGTAAACCATCTCTTCTAAACAAATCCTCTAAGAAAAAAATCCTGCATCCTTCCCTGCTTCTTGTATAATTCAGGTGCCATACCCTGAAATAGTTTACAGAAACATGTACTATATAACATGGACAGAAATGTGACTATTTACCTGTTTGGCAAAACAACGTAAGCATTTAATTTAGTTCAACATTCCAAAATAACTTCACAAATCTTTGAAACATATCTAAGTGTTATTCATGACCATCCTTAAAGCAGTGTTGAACATTGAATGTGGGTTCGCATGTTTCCTGCAATTTTTTGTCCTGTGTCCCCCAAATCTTGACCTTGTGCACCCTGCTGGGTGCACTTTTTCATCATAAATAAATTGCAAATGCACCTACAACTTTTCATTAGTGGATGTCCATCCATGTCTCTGTTGTTGCAAGGGGGGAACTCGGTCCAATCCCTATCCCCATACCATGAGGCTTCTAGAGTGACCGGCGAATAGTCGGTGATCAGTACAAAATGACCTGTGACTGGTACGATCTGACTAGTGGCTGGACTGGTCACCAGTCAGTGACTGGTCAGGTGACATAGATATGTCAGAGCCTAGTTTGTCCAATCTGTCACTAAGAAGGGTATTGTGCTGCTGCTCCCGCTCACGATACGCTACTCCAGAAGTGTTAGGTGCAGTGCAGTTCCTCCATCACAGGAGAGTGCGACACACTACCCAGGAATGCTCGAATGTTCAGTCCCTCCTTCTGGAGAGGCCTCACCTGTCTCAGAAGAGACTGGTCCCATAATCTCCTGGGACCTGGGAGTGATCTTAAAACCTGAAGAGCTAATCATCTTGCAGTGGGCACCTTGGGGCTCTGCAAGAGAGAAACCTGAAAAATCTTAAGAGGATGGGGAGGGACATTTCCTTCACATTCTATATGTGCATCTGAAATCAGCCAGATTCCATATTTCAGTTTACCATAATTTGCAAAATGCACAATGATTCTTTCGTGTGCACTTTGAACAAGTGAGGAAGTCTTGGTGAGTGTCCTAAGGGCCCTTCTTGTGGCCACACTTCCCCACAGACTGTCCCGACAATGTTCTCTGAAATAAAAATTTCCTGGAAGAAAACAATGAATAATGACAAATATGTTATTATGTCACTTATGAACTCACCTGTTGTTTGTATGGTGTGTGCTATATACATCCCAGTGCATGCACAAAGTAAACAATGAACTCACCTGTTAGGAATTTACCTATGTTTTCATTAGTAAAGTAAGACATTCAATTGTTAAACCTTTATTGAGGAGCAATTGCAAGACACAAACAGTAGTAATGCCACATGAATCACGAGAACAATTATCAATATACAAAGATGAAGAATCACCGAATTTGTGTTTAGCCAATTATTTAAGAGAAAGGAATACGTATATCCTACTATGTTCGGGTAGGGCCACTGCTACGTTAATTCTTAACACAAAAGACTTACCTGTAACCAGTAGTAATTGATAAGAATATGAGTGTACCCTAACCCCTAAGGGGTGGGATACAGCATGGTAACCTAAAAGGTCCCTTAGCTAAATTCTAACCTGAGGATAAATGTAATTCCGAGATATCAGATTTGATGATGGGAGACCGCAATGCAGCAAAGCACTAGCAACAAGCTATTCTTCTCAGGTCAAGATCTTCGACACATGTCCATTAACATGGTGTCCTTGAAAAAGATGACTGTTCTATGCATGGGCATGCAATTTGCACGAGTGGACTGTGTCTTACTGACAGTTCTCCACTCTGTGGGAGGATGCATTCATATCAAATGGATGAATTTTTTTTTGCACCATAAAGTAATAGCTACACAATAGCGACAGGTTTTGCATTGCTGCTATTAAAACCTATGTTTGAGATTGCCATTTTATGTTATACAACAACTGAAGTGAAGCAAACTAAGAAAAGTGTTACTATTTTTCTAAGCTTCTAATAGTATTCATCAGCAGTTTAATCATCTGGCATAAAAATGTGCAAAAACAGTAGTTTCAAGTAATTATTTTGACCTTTATACACATATCTCCCTATTTTTGCCAACTGCACCCTGTTCTGGGTAGAGAGAAGTAATTTCTCCCAGATATTGGAGTCAGACTTGGATTCTGAATGCATTTAAAAGCAATGTCAAGCTGAATGGAATGTAGTAAAGGTTCTGGCAAACTAGATGTACTAACATTTGATTGAGATATTTAAAAATTAAAATTCTGGGGCTTCCAGGCAGTTTCATTTATTCTAGCAGAATCATTCCTTTATGTGGAAATGTACCAACTACTGGAGCAATTTTCAATGCAAGTCCCATGATATGGATGTCCATGACAACAACTACATTTAATATACAGTCCATAGTCAGATTACATTGAAAATATATATTAGGGCATCAACTAGACATAAGTGGAATGTCGAAAACAACAAAAAATTTAGTCTTCTTTTTATCCCAGAGGTATATAATTTTTAAGGGCTTTTTGTCCACATTTAAAACAACCCGTGCCTTAAAGACTTTCTTCATACTGACATATGCTGTTAAGCAGAATAAAGTTAACATTTTTATTCTGTAAATTAAAATGAGTTACATTCAAATTTATATGAATTTCAATAGTTATACTGGTTTCTAGTGATACATCCTGTGTTTTGGTAGATGGTCATAACATTATTTCTGATGTTATGGGAGAATCTCAAAATAGAAACAGCTTTTGATTTTAAAAATGCATGTTTTCTAAATCAAAATGTTTTTTATTTCATTGAGTAAGGGTCATAAGTAATCAATGAAAAAACCTGGAAAAGGCCTGGAATTTTTTTTTTCAAAATGCATGGGAACCTTGTTTTCATCTGGGATCCGTTTTGTTGGTGTGACCATACCATTTTTTCCCCTTCAGTTTTTAGCTCTACTGGTCATAGAACAGAAGAGCTTATGGGATGGCCTCTTGTCTATCATCTGATGTCCATTTTCTGACATACAATATTTCCGTCCATTAGCACAAGTTTGTTATCACTAATCCTCCAAAACTATTTGAAGGATGGCCATGAAAGTTTACACGCACACATTCATCCCAAGGTCTAGTTGGTCCAAAATGAAAATGTTACTGCTCATACATCATACATTCAATATGGCCACCACAGCAGCCATCTTGAAAATCTTACAATGGCTACTCCTGAAAGGATGGTCATATTAGCATAGGGTTTTCTCTAAAAGACTTCTTATGATGTCTGTTTGATCCTAAACAAAAAAAGGTGCCAATCTGATGTCCAGTATGGCCACCATGGCACTCACACACTCACTCATCCCTCGTCATGCTACAGGTGGCACACAAGGCTTCAATGTTAGAGCGACACTGCTGATGGTCTGCAGCCCTACATATGACGGTGTTCCATGTTAGGCCGCATTCCTTCATCTCTTTCTTTATAGTCCTCCTCCAAGTCTTTTTCGGCCGACCCCTCTTTCGTCTCCCATCCTGGCTCCAGCAGAGGGCTGACCTGGGCGGTGTATCCAGTGACATCCAGCATACATGCCCCAGCCATTGCCATCTTCTTTTCTTCACAATCTGGACAAGAGATGTTTCTTCTGTCCTTTGAAGAATATCTTCATTTTTGATCTTGTTTGACCAGAAGATGCAAAGAATCTTCCTTAGACACTTGTTTTGGAAGATTTCAACCTTTTGTGCTATTTTTGATGTTAGCTTCCAGCATTCAGAGCTGTACATTAGCACTCTGATGACATTGCTTCAGTAAATCCTCATATTGGTCTTGAGTCCAAGTTGTTTGGATTTCCATATGTGTTTCAGCATACCAAAGGTTTGATTTGCTTTGCATTTTCTGGTTGCTACTCTCTCTCTGTGTTTCCATCTGTGGACACTTTGCTTCCAAGGTATGTGAATTCCTCTACCTCCTCAATTGGTTCATTATTCACAGTGATAGGATTGATGGTTTGTGGTTTTTCCTCATAAATTTGGTTTTCTTGCTGTTCAATTTCAGTCCTATCATTATGTATGTCTCACTGAGTTTATCTGTCTTTTCTTTCATATCTAAGTGCTGACTTGAAAACAGTCAGATGTCATTGGCGTAGTCAAGATCTTCCAGGGATGAAGTGAGGGTCCACCTAGTTCCTCTTTTGCTGTCCACAGTTGTCTCTTTCATCAGCCAGTTGGTGGTAAGAGTAAAGAGGAAAGGTGCAAGGATGCAGCCTTTTTTCATGCCTGTGTTGATGCTTAACCAGTCTGTGAGATGGTTGTCACAGATGACTTTAGACTGGAAGTCTTAGTGCAGAAGTTTGATTATGTTTACAATCTTCATTGGGATACCGTAGAACCAGAGTTTTTTCCTGAGGGAGTCATGGTGAAGGCTGTCAAAAGCCTTTTCAAAGTCTATGAAGATGATGTAGATGGCACTGTTCCATTCATTTGTCTGCTGTAGTATCTGTCAAAGTGTGAAAATCTGTTCAGTACCTTTTGAACGCGTTTCTTCCATCTTGCTTTTTTCTCCCTATCATTGGAGAGGATGTCCTCAGCTGCACTCTTCAGAGGTAAGTTTTTACCTGTCCCATATTCTCCTTTGAGCTTCTTTGTCATCTTGTACAGAGTCTTCATGTCCTGTCTCTCTGCTACTTGTTCTACTTCTGCAGCAAGCTGTTCAATGTAATGCAGCTTGTCACTTCTTGCTGTTTTTTACTTCTCTGTCCTTGCCAGAGTACTCTTGGGAATCCTGTCTCTCTGCCTGGGTGATTTTGCCTCTAGTAGGCATTTCATAATCTGTTTTCTTTCTTCACTAGCATTCCAGGTTGACTGGGGGAAGATCCATTCCTTTTTACATGCTTCCCTGTAGCAGAGAACTTTCTCTCTGGTTTCTCTCATGACTGTGTTGAAAGAATGGATAGTCATTCCGTCTCATCGCAGAGTATGCTTAACTTGTTCTTGAGGGTAAGGTTGAACACCACAGCAGTCATCTTGACAATCTTGTTATTGTTTCTCCTCCTGAACAGAAGGTCATATTGACATGGATTTTCACCAGATGATTTCTTATGCTGTCTAGATGGTCCTGAATTAAAATGGTGCCGCTCGAACATCCAGTATGGCCACCACAGTGGCCATCTTTAAAATCTTGTTATTGCCACTCCTGATGAATGGAGAGTCATATCATCATGAGATTTTGACGAGAAGACTACTTATGATGTCTTGTTGTCCATAAATGAAAATGGTGCCACCACAGTGGCAATCTTGGAAATATTGTTATCACTGCTCCACCTGAATGGATGGTCATATCAACATGGGGTTTTCACTAAAAGACTTCTTATGGTGTCTACTTGGTCCTGAATAAAAATGGTGATGATCTGACTTCCAATATGGTTACAGCAACATCCATTTTGAAAAGCTTGCTGTTGCTCCTCCTGAAGGGAAGTCACATCAGCATAGGATTTGCATAAGAAGACTTCTTATGGTGTCTAATTGGTCTTAAATAAAAACTGTTCAATCTAATATTCAATAGGGCTGCCACAGCAGTCATCTGGAAAATCTTATCTCAACACCTCCTAGGTAGAAAGTCATATCAACATTGGGTTTTCACTAGAAGACTTCTTATGTTGTTTAGTTGGTTCTAAATGAAAAGGGTGTCGATGTGAAATCCAGTATGGCCACTATGGCAGCCTTCTTGAAAATCTTGTAATTGCTACTCCTCCAAAATGGAAAGTAATATTGACATGGGTTTTCAGCAGAAGACTAAATTATGATATCTAATTGGTTCTGAATGAAAATGGTGCTGATCTGACCTCAAATATTGCTGCCACAATAAACATATTGAAAATCTTCTCACTAATTCTCCTGAATTGATGGTTATATCAACATGGGGTTTTCACCAAAAGTTTTCTAATTGTATCTTGTTTGCCCTAAATGAAAATGGTGCCAGTCTAATATCTAATATGACTGCCACAATAGCTAATTTGAAAATCTTATTCCTCAAGAATATCGGAGATGGTCTTATCTTGAATTGCTAGAAATTGTTTTTGGACAGTAGAGTGCCAGTCGCTTTGAGGGGCTCTTGTTTACAAATGGTGCTGATCCACTGTCAAATGTGGCCATCATCACCAAAAGTAGAAAAACATACTTGTTGTCTCTCAACAATCACTATTTTCAACTTTTCTCAAAAGCCTCCTGACCAGTTTGAACCAAGCATGGCATAGAGCATCCTAGCATAAAGACCTTTTAAGTTTATGCAAATTATGCCACTCACTATGAATTACGGCCATCATTCCTAAAAATAGAGAAAAAACTTAAATCACTTCTCCAAAACAACTGAACAGAATTTTATCAGTTTTCAAGGAAGGCATCCTGGCATGGAGAGCTTTCAAATTTGTAACAAAAATTTCAATACGCCATAAAATATAGACATGGTTACTAAAAATAGAGAAAGCTTTAAACAACTTTTTCTTCAAAACTGCTAAATAAATTTTCACCAAAGTTGACAGAAGACATCCTAGCATGAAAACCTTTAAAGTTTGTACAAATAATGCCTATCTGTCTTCAAATATGGCTGGCATTACTGAAAATAGAAAAACTCTTAAACACCTTCTTCCAAAACAGAATTTGATCATATTTGATAAGCAGCATCTTGGCATGAAGACATTTCAGCTTTGCACAAATGATGCAGATCCACAATCAAATATAGCTGGTGTTACTAAAAATAAAATAATAAAAACTTTTAATGTGTTCTCCAAAAAAACTGCTGAGTAGACGAAACTTGACAGGAAGCATTCTTGTGTGTTGACCTTTCTGACAGAAAAAAATTCAGGTTGGAACATAAACTAACATATCTTTGAACCATAACAAAATCTCAGATTAAATAGTTGATTGTCAGACCTAGAAACCAATTTGATTACCCTAAATATAGCCCGAGTTCCATTGATTCTCCCAGCTATCTTTTTACGGGCTGAAATGTTATTTCTCCAAGGGATCACCATATTCTACCACTCTTTCACCTTATCTAAACACTTTCTAGTCGTGAACTAGTTAGTATGCAGAAAGGGTCAAAATAATTTTACTTTCAATACATGCTATAAGAGACAAACTATTCTTCCTTTCTCATATAGAGATTATATCTTTAGGACTGAGGCCCATCAGTTCTTTTAATCCTTGGCATTGTTTTGACTCGATGGGCACATGCATGAAATGGGGGATGTCTCTATTACTGAAGAAGGGAACTCGGTTGGAAACTTCTTGCATCTAAAATAGCTATACCTTTGTGAACACTTATTTATCTCCAATAGCAGTATATTTACACAAACAAAAAGAAAAATGAACACCAGAACTGCAACCAATATTCTTTATTTGTAAAAGATAACACCAAATCATTATCATCTAACTGTTCTTGATTTGCAAGCAAGGCTATAACACAACCTAGTTCACCTAGCCCACTTCTGACTAACATTGATGATTAAATGTACCAGGTAGATCAGAACATAATAGAGATATTAATTTTCCAGGCAAGTTATTCAGCAAAAATGATAATTTTCATTTGCACACCAATTATTCAAACAGCGGAAAAAGTAATTATTTCTTAATGTTCAGTTACTAGTACTTGGATTAATGACAGTACCTTGAATCGAACTTGTTCTTTAAGATAGTGGCATCCAATTTGAAGCAAGTTTTTTGCATGTAGTTTTACTACAAAGATTGGTTTGCAAAAATGATGCAGTGCACCAAAGACACTAAATTAGTAGCTTTTAATCTTGGCTGGTTTTCCTGTCTGAGTGGTATTGATTGGTACAAACATTTTTACTAAATTGTTGTGATTGGTTGACACCAAAAGGCACTTCTAAAAAGCCAGAAGTATTCCACATGCTTATGATGTAGGATGGTGAGATTGTTCTTTCCATTTTTTCCCCAGTATTTTCAGTTAATGGTTATATCAGTATCATGAATACTTTGATTTCTGTTTTGGATAGGTAAAAAGATGAACATGTGAAGGTTTTCATTGGGTATTAAAAAATTTGTTACATATGGACACATTTTCATTATACAAAAATCTCCTCTGGCAGATTTTATTTTCATTTCCATTTCCATTTTACTCCTAACTTTTAATTGTACCACAAGTTAGATCATATAGATTTTTTTTAGAATGCCTATTTTAGCATCAGGTAGTTGGGCAGTACATATTAAAACATTCCAATAACCAAATTCTTCACAAACAAAACTGTTGAGCATGATGCAACTTCCAATGGTTTTTGTTAAATTTTGTCCTGTGAATTAGGGTTCATATGTAAGTCCTGGCCAGCTCATGTCCTACATTAATTGTTTTTTTATTGAGGAATTGAAACCTATGTTAAACAAACAATCAAGAATAGGACAATGAAGCATGTTGTATGTCTCATTAAATATCTGAGAAGTTTGGGCAGTACATATCAGAATATTCCGTTCACTACCAGGGAAGGCAGGTGGCTGATGTTGAACTGTTTTATTTAATGCCTATTAGGTTTAGTTTTGCATATCAGAACATTCCATGTACCATGAGGTAGATCATGTAGGTCATTTTAGAATGTCTTTTTTAGCATAAGGTAAGTTGGGCAGTGCATATTAAAACAACCCATGTACCATGAGTGTTACGTTCTCATTTAACATCAAAAGGTTCAACAGTAAATATCAGAACATTCCATTCACCAAGACAGAAAGTAGGACACACATAGTTCAGAGGTTTATATTGTTTATCTATCTGTTGTGAAAACCCTCACAATGCCAATAATGGCACAATGAGAGATTTTCTCAGCATGCTTTGACTTGTAGCACAGTGGGTACTACCTTAAATCATTTGTTTGTGAAGTTACAGTATTTAATCACCGGGGTGAATGGGGTCCTTGTCTATTTCCCTGATTAAGTTATTTTCTTTTTTCAGGATGAGTTAATTCTATAGTTATTGTAAAGGTCTGTATTCTTTGTTGCTTTATTGATGTTAATGTTATTAAAACCCTCACAGGAGTCTGAATGTGCCAAAATTTTGATGAGAGATCTGTTAATCTCAGTGCATCTGTTAATCCTTTTGTTGATTGAGTTGATCCATTTATTATTTATGTCATGGTAACAAGGTTTTGGCTTTTGGCTGTAAACAAATTTATTGGGTAACTGTTATCATAACTAACTTTAAAATTTATGGACAGGATAGATGTTACCTTATAGTTAACAGTGCACCAAGAAGTTTAAATTGTTTCCTGCCTGTGGCTAGATTCAGATTGCTGCCTGCCTGCCAGAACTGCTCAAGATTAGTACTGTCTAGGTCTAATGTTGTTTTAAAGTCCATAAGATTCTTCACATGAAGCACAAACACATACATTATACCATCACATCCTTTGTGACTTTAAGCCTAATTTGCAGACACCTTTGTTGTCATCATTATCATGACTATCACCACTCTTCAGATCTGGAAAACAATTATCACTTAATAGTATTATAGATGAAGACAAAAACCTCATTGATCCCAGGCATTATGGGTTACAATGGCAGTTAGTGACATGTACTTTAGTCTGGTTTACATTCATGTTTACAAAGGATTAAATCAAGGTTAGTGGTGTTTAAATCAGTTTTTGCAATGCAGTTGTTTATAGTTGTGTTGAATGCATATTTTGGCTAAAAATCATGGTCACTGGTTGCATTCTGCAGATGGTCACTCGCAACAGTGAGTTTATATAATAAATTATTACTGTTATTATTATTATTATTATTATTATTATTATACAATTAAGATTATGATTTCTTATGAACAATAAAATAGTCACTATGTGATTGCACTCACTGAAATTCCCTTTTCCAACCATCAATGAATTTTGTGTGATATTTCAGTTGCTTGGATTTTGGTGTTTTGGATAGGTACACTTGGACATCTCAACAAACTTTAAACACTGAAGTCAAACTGACACAGTTTTATGCCACTTGAGCTCTTGAGTAATCCAACAATAATCAATTAACATTTTTAATTCTGTCCAAATTACTTTTGATCATACATTGTATAGACTCTAATTGATCTCGACAACTTTAAGCACCAAAGCATAACATACCTTGTGGAGAGAATAAAAGTAATGTTTATAGTTTTATGCTGATTTAGCTCTTTAGTAACCCAGCCATAATCAATCAACATCTTTAATCCTTTCGGAATTACTTCTGCTCACACATAGTATAATCCACCTCAACAAACTTCAGTGAAGCCAGCCAACTATGCTGACAGGATCAAAGGGTGAAATTAGCAACTACATTGTCTTGCTCTGCTTAAGACAGTTCACAGCCACATGATCACAGGCAGAATTACTGTAAATATACTACACTAGAACCAAAAAGTGGGAAAAAAAGGAAAAAATTAAATTTTTCACCAATAATTTTGCTTATGCAGGAGATTTCATTGAGTGACGGGAGTGACAGGAGACACCCCTAAACTCTGGAGAAAACCCCTTCAGTGCAGGAGGTTCAGAAGTATGTTAACTTTGCAATTCCTGTGAAAAACAATGTTTTTTACTCCCATAATATTGGACACATTTAAGTTGATAAAAACATGATTTCCAGTAAATCTTATGAAAAATAAGAGAGAGAAACCTTTGTTGGCACCACATATATTCCTTTAACCTGTATAAACAGAAAATAGTCATGTCTAATGAAGGAAAGCTATCACCACAGGGCAGTTTATAAAGTTGATTCTCACAGAGGTGATGAAGAGGTAAAGGAGGTCTGAGATAAATAACCACCACTTCATTGATTATTTATTGACTAATAATACCTAGGGTGATTTTATGTTGTAAGTCCTTTTACCACTGCTGTGGGAGAGGCAATTAATTCATTTGAAGTTAGGTAAATCAAAGAGATATGTGTTGAAAAAGCAAAAGTTATTACATTTTGTTGCCTTGAATTAGAATGTTGAAGCCATCTTTATTAAAGATTATTGGTTATTACATGATCAGCTCCAGTGTTTCTTTTTAATTAGATTTTACTCCATAATATATATAAAATGCAAAACATGATTATTTTGGTAGTTGGAATAGTGTGGAAGTGGGAATCATTTTTAAAGGCAAAATGTTGAAATGCAGATGTGATTGAGGGAAGGATGATCCATATGTGAAGTGAACATAGCCCAGTAAAACTAAATTTCAGAACTCTTGGTTGACTGAGTTTGTGAGTTTCACATTGTTAAGCACAATGGGGTTGGGGGGACATTTTATTCTTTGCACATACTGCCAACATGATATCAACATGGGCAACTGTCATTTTCCTTCAGGAAAACTGAGATTTAACATTCTATCTAGTGCGGCCATTGCATGTTTGACCAAAGACATATAGATGTCTCTAGTTTGACACTCTGTCACAGCACTGCAGATGCAGAAAGAGCATGTTAAATGCTGAAAATATTTGAAAAAGATCTTCTGCAAACTTGGAACAACTGTACCATCCAGTCTCTAATGACAAGAGAGATGAACACTAAGGGATTAATAAGTTCTTTTTTTCTACAATCAGAGCAAGAGTATTTTTTCAATCTATTTGGTAGCTGGAATTTGTTGTTTTTTTTCAATGAAATCACAGCTCCCACCCCCCACCTAAAAATTAAATGGTCAATGCCTAATGACACTTGCAGTACCTTCAAACTCTCAATGAATTGTTGATAGTAGCAAAGACTGCATCAAGTTAAGACCATGTTCCACTGTCCAATGCATTTTAATGCATTTTAATTGCAGAAACTTATTTTTTATTTAATGTCTGTGTGATTGGAATTATGTAACTGTGTGCAGATGTGTGTATGAGTGTGGTAATGATATATGATATTGCTTCATTTACTAACTGTTTATTTTTTTAAAGTGTATTAAGTACTTTAAAGAAAACATTTCTTCAGATTTTAATTTTCAGCCATTCTCTATAGGCTTATGTGAGTAGATAACTTATTCACATTTGTGTGATAATCCATTTTCAGGTCATGTGCACTTCCCCCACTTGAAACAAAAAAACTCTTTTTGAGTCTCAAAAAAAACTCCCAACACTGTCTGGTAGGTTGGAAGGTATGGTCAACTTCAAATAAAAATAATTGTTTTTATTATCGATGTATCCTTAGTGCCGTATCATTTATTTATATTTTTATGAATGCATGTAATATTTTAACAAGAACTGTGAATAAGGAACAAAATATTTTTCATTCGTCAACCCAGTTGAATTTTGACCTTGAAAACTGGCCCTCCTGTTATGAGACCCCACCTGTCTTGAGTGACCAGCTTTTGTTGGCAGCAGGGGTGGTCTCTCAAGACAGGTTTTACTCTATTTATTAAATGGTAAACTTTCTATATTAGTGACTATAGATTGTATATTGTGATAGGTTACTCTCAACAGGTTAACCCTGAATTTTAGATGTGAATGAGTTGGTGTTAGGAGAGTAGACTGCACACATTTCATATTCGACTTCGGCTTAAACTTTGTTATAGTGGTCATACTTGCTGTAAGGTTACTCAAATCCTGTGACTTTCACCCATTAAAATCAGGCTTCTAGGGGTGGAAAATGATAATTGCTTCTAAAGCAGATTTTATAAACAATAATTTGAAAGAAGAAAATAAATTTAAAAAACACAATCAGTACCTCACAGGCTCTGCTTTGATACTGTAAAAAGTAATGTTCTTTTTTATTGTTGGTGTCTTTTATGGTCCTGTCACAGGGGCCAGCATTTTGTTATCAAGATCACTTTAGTCTGAATTCATTTTCTGCATGATTATTAAAAGGTCTTATAAAAAAACATCACTTGAACTCTCAAAACTGAGTCATGTAGTCTTAGCTTTGGTAATGAGTTTGATTTACCTGTTCTGCCTCAAACAGCTTGTACATTTTGCTATAAAAGTATATATACCCATGGTGACATAGAAGCCAGCTACTTGTGAAACATCTTATCAAATAGTATTACCCTCACTTATTTGATATAGATTGAGTTCAGGTTACAAGAACACTGTCTCTCCTTTTGTTTTAGAGTTATGGGCTTGGCACAAAACTTTAATATTGAATTAACTTGGCTATGCTGATGGTTGCCTCTGTGACATGAGGATTGCTATGCCTCACATTTTTGGATTTTTATAACTTTACTTTTAATTGGCACCATATAGCCATTATTGTGCTGATGCACTGTTAAACATTAATACAGGCAATATGCCTGAGTGATGAATGCCATGAGAAGTGCAGAATGTTGGACTGATCACAGGCTCGTAGTCTCCAAGCCCAAAATCAGGATTCAAGCTAGCAGACGACCACAAGGCAGAAAAGCACCCAATGTCTCCAAAATGAAACAGGAGAATGTGAAACAGGCGTTCATTGAAGAACTGTGCAGTCAGCTAGTAACAATTCATGTGAACTTGAAGAACATAGAGGAAAGCAGGGCATCATTCAGAGACTCTGTATACTCGGCTGCATCCAAAACCCTTGGTCCCATGACACGTAAACATCAAGATTGGTTTGATGAGAATGATGCAGCCATATGGAGACTACTGACTGAGAAACATTGGCTACAGAAGGTCTGTTTAGAAGATACCACTTCATAATCTAAGATGGCAGCCTTCAACAATGTCAAGAGGACTGTCCCATGCAAACTCAGAGAGTTGCAAGATTCATGACTGAGCAACAAGGCTGATGAGATTCAGTTCTATGCAGACCTGAATGACATAAAGAACTTCTATGATGCTTTGAAGACAATCTATGGGCCACAGTCATCAGGAACATCTCCAGTACTGAGTACTTATGGCACCACACTGCTCACAGACAAAGAAAAGATACTAAAGAGATGGGCAGATCACATCAACAGTATCCTCAATCATCAGTCATCTGCCAGTGAGGAAGCAATTGAATGACTGCCCCAAGTGGAAATCAACATATCACTTGCTGATCCTCCAGTGCTGACTGAAACTGAGGAAGCAATTGACCTGTCAATAGCTGGCAAAATCCTCACTAGAATTCTTCTGGATTGCCTTGCATATCACATCAATCAAGGACTCCTGCCAGGAACAGAACTCCAACCTGTACACAACTTTCATTGATCTGACAGAAGCCTTTGACACAGTCTATCATGAGGGCCTCTGGAAGCTCATGGCAACATTTGTTTGCCCAGCGCAATTCCTTGTAATGGTTTGGCAATTCCATGATGGCATGCTCGCTCATGTCATGGACAATGATGAGTCATCTGAACCATTCCCAGTTGGTTCCAACCCTCTTCAGTATGATATTCTCTGGCATGCTTACAGAAGCCTTCCAGGACTATAACACTGTAATGGACATCAGATACTGGACCAATGTCATACTCTTTAATCTGAGGAGACTACGGCAAAGATGAAGTTACAGGTAGGGACTGTTCGTGATCTCCTGTTTGGTGATGACTGTTCCCAGAATGCCAAATCTAAGTCTGACATGTAACAGAGTATGGACCATTTCTCTTCAGCTTGTGACAATTTTGGTCTCACAATCAGTATCAAGTAGACCCAGGTGATGCACCAACCTGCACCAGGAAAGCCTTATTTAGAGCCTACCATCACAGTGAATAGTCAAACCCTCCATGCTGTGGACAAGTTCACTTACCTCAGCAGTACACTGTCATGTGCAGTCTACATCGATGATGAAACCAACACCAGAATTACCAAAGCAAGTGTGACCCTCAACAGACTACATACAAATGTGTGGCAGTGCAGAGGCATCAGTCAAGAAGACACAGGTGATGCACCAACCTGCACCAGGAAAGCCTTATTTAGAGCCTACAATCACAGTGAATAGTCAAACCCTCAATGCTGTGGACAAGTTCACCTACCTCAGCAGTACACTGTCATGTGCAGTCTACATCGATGATGAAACCAACACTAGAATTGCCAAAGCAAGTGTGGCCCTCAGCAGATTGTGTACAAATGTGTGGGAGTGCAGAGGCATCAGTCTACAAACAAAACTTAAGGTCTACAAAACCATTGTGTTGCCGACCATGCTGTATGCATGTGAAACCAGAATGGTGCACAGACCCCATGCCAAGAAGATGAACCATTTTCACATAGCTGCCTGAGGAAACTGATGAGGATAAGATGGCAGGTCAAGGTCCCAGACACTGAGGTTTTCACATGGACAGGCATTCTAAGCATCCACGCTCAGCTGATGAAATCACAGCTGAAATGGGCAGGCCATATCACCAGGATGTCAGACTAGGGACTGCCAAAGAAGATCTTTTATGGCAAGCTCAAGGAGGGAAAGCGATTTCAGGGAAGTCAGAAGAAATGCTTCAAAGACTCCACAAATCATCATTGAAACACTTCAACATTGACCCTGAGTCTTGGGAAGATTTTGCACAGGATTGTTCCATATGCGCAAGTCTCATCCATACTGGATCGAGCTACAGACTCTGAGCTGAGAAGAATTGTAGAGGCAGTGCAGAAGTGCGAGTAGCTTCTTGGAACTGCAGCATGTCCTCAGTTGCTCAAGTAACCCCAAGCAGAATCACCCATCCAGTGTGACAGATAGTTCAGAGCACAAATTGCCATGATTAGCCACTCGTATTTTAACAGGAACCAAACCAGTTAGTGATGTCATGGTCATCTTCGAACTCAAAGGATGAACAACAACACATACATGCATACATATAATATTGATGAGACCTTACATACATATGTACGTACATATATAAATATACACATATTGTTGAGACCTTGAACAAGTTCAATTTCCAGAGTTGCATGACATCTTTTAAAAGAGTTAAGCCCACTGATTGCCCATCCTCCTGACTTTAGTCTCTGCAGCATAACTTTATCAAGGTGTGTTGGATTTCAACTAAATTTGGCTTGCTGCTTTATATTGATGAGGCCTTGAATGCATTCAGTTTCCATCATTGCACACCATCATTTACAGGAGTTATGGCCCCTGATTGCCTGTCATCCTAACTTACTTTTTTGCAGCTTAACTTTACTAAGGAATGTTGGATTTCAATAAATTTATCATATACCTTTTTATTGATGAGACTTGGAATGAGTTGAATTTCCAGTTTTCCACATCATCATAATTTTGAGGAGTTATGGACCCAAATTCCCATTATCCTAACTCTGGTTTCAAAAGACAAGTTCTTCTGTTAAAATGCTGTGGCACTTTCCTGCATGTCATAAGAGGAAAATAATGAAGGCAAGAACCATGATGGCTCAGTGGTTAGCATGCTGGACTTGCAACTGTAAGGGTGTGGGTTTGAATCCTACCATTTGACGAGACTTGGTAGGCTACCATTGTGTGTCCTTGGGCAAGGCACATTACTCAAAAAACCTCAGCACCCAATAACCTACTTGTGTTACTGTGCCGTAAAACACTAAATCAGACCAATCCTCTGTTAAAAGCCCTGCAACAAGGAAAAGGCAACTTTAGAGCAAGGTGAATAGTCATGCAATTGCTTAATACATGTTATTAGGAATGGAACTATCACAAGAGGAGCTATTTTTGTGTTACATTTTCTTTTTCTTTTACACACACACACATATATATATGTGCGTTTTTAGCTGGTTATAAATGATCAGAAGAGCTTATGGAATGGCCTGTTCATCATTCATGCATCCATTAGTACAGGTTTGTTATTGCTACACCTAAACTGCTTGGAGGATTGCCATGAAACTTTACACACACATTCATCCCAAGGTCTAGTTGGTCCTAAATGAAACTGGTGCCACTCAGACATACAATATGGCTGCCACAGAGATGATCTTGAAAATCTTAACTCTCTACTCCTGAATGGATGGTAATATCGAGATAGAGTTTTCACCACAAGATTTCTTATGATGTCTAGTTGGTCCTGAATCAAAATTTTGCTGATCTGACATCCAATATGGCTGCTACAGTGGCCATCTTGAAACTCTTGTTATTGCTACTCCTCCTGAACAGAAAGTCATATTGAAATTGGATTTTCACCAAAAGACTTCTTATAGTGGCGCTCTACAGTTTCGTATTTGGCAAAGGGTTAGATATTTAAAGACAAAGAATATCCCAGATTTTCCTCACTGGTTATCCTGGCTATTTAAAAAAGACCTTGTATATCTTAGGTATTATTAAAAGAACTATTAATTCTCTTTATTTTGGTGTATGATTGATGGGTACGATTTGGGTTATGATGTGGCACTTTCCAGCTTGGTCTTACTTCAGATGTGCACCTATCAACAACTGCTAGTTCCACTTGGTCATTTTCACTTCCTGGACTTCAAAATTTATATTTTGTAATTAATTCATTGTTCTTTCAGAAGCTGGTATTGCCTACTCGGGCAAAGTTTGTTTACCGTATAACTGCTAAAAATAGTGCACTTTGGACTAATTCAGGTTGATTTTTCAAGCACACTGGAGTGGCCATTTTTGTCAGCTGTGTACTTAGATCATGTACAATTTCCACAAGTACAATATGTAAAGAAATTTAAGCCACAGTACATGAAAATAGCAAAGCGGTATGCTTACATTCTCTTCATTGTGCATGTTGCAAATTCAAACAACTTCACCTTACACCTGTCACTCTCTCAGAAGTACACAATATCTGTAGAATGCCTCCTATGTTGTCTTGTTTGTCTTAAATTAAAATGGTTCCGATCTTAAATCCAGTATGGCTGCCATGATGACCATCTTGAAAATTTTGTTATCACTACTCATCCTGAATGGATGGTGATATGGACATAGAATTTTCACCAAAAGACTTCTTATAATGTATGTTGGTCCTAAATGAAAATGATCCCAATCTAATATGTCCCCCATGGTTGCTATCTTGAAAATCTTGATATTGATACTTTTCATTAATGGATGGTCATATTGATATGGGGTTTTCACTAAAAGACTTTTTCTGATATTTAGTTGGTCCTAAATGAAAATGATTCCCCTTGGACATCCAATATTGCTGCTATGGTGGCCATCTTGAAAATTTTATTTTGCCTACTCCTGAATGGATGTTCATATTGACATGGGGTTTTCACTAAAAGACTTCGAATGATGTCTAGTTGGTTCTGAATAAAATTGGTGCTGATCAATCGTGACCATCTTGAAAATCTCATTATCACTACTCCTCTTGAAGGGATGGTCATATCAAGATTGGGTTTTCACTAAAACACTTCTCACTATATGCAGTTGGTCCTAAATGAAAATGATCTTATGTGACCTCCCAAAATTTGAAAAATCTCATAAAGCTACTTCTAAATCAATAAATCAGCATTTTAAAAAAAATGTAGCTTAATTCCTATATTAAAATGATACTGATCTAATCTCCAAAATGGTTGTGTTGATGGTTATCATGAAAATCTTTATATAGCTCCTTTGCCTGAGCAGATGTCTTATCAACATGAGGTTTTCACTAAAATACTTTTGCAGCAATATGTAGCTAGTTCAGAATGAAAATGGTGTTCATCTAACTTCCAACAGGGCACCATAGTGGCCATCTTGAAAATCTTAACATCACTGCGCCTTTTGCATGAATGATGAAATTGACATGGGGTTTTCACTAAAACACTTTTTGCAATATTTGATTGATTTGGAATAAATGGTGCAGATTTGACCACCAACACATTTATGAAGAAGTTGTGAAAACCAGACCTAATTGATCTTGGAGTCAAGTCAAAGGTCATTGCTTGCATTCTAGTTCTTCACTGAGGTTATGAACACAATGACTTGTACATATACAAGTGAATTTTAACCAGGCTTTGTATTTGGTTGCATTCCAGTGAACAAGTTGATAGTAAGCACTCTGACATTGATTTAAAGGTCAAAGGTCTTGATGCAAGCTTTTAGCTGTACTGGCTTGTGAGCATGATAACACAAACAAGGATGAATTTTTTTTTTTTCAAATCCGATCACATTTGTGGATATATCTGATGAATCCCTTGAATGTTGCAACTGTTTTGCTTTCAAAAATATATTTAATTATAGATCAAACAAACTTAGCATTTGGGTATATCTTGACATTGTCTGAGACAAGTTGAATTATTGTCTATCCCAGATATCATGTTCAAGGCGAATGGCCATAACAAAGAATTTTGTCCTGCACTTACAGATATCTTGTGAACATGTTAACTCAGAATGTCAAAAAATATTTTGGTACCAAATTTGGTATGTTGGAGCTTTTCAAGAATATCAGAGATGGTTTCAGTAGTTAAAAAGAATACAGTCTTATATTTAATTCCTGGAAATTCTCTTTTTGTTGCTGAGTATTGATCCCTTCAAGACATGAAGGTTTAGATATGTACATAATCTACTAAGTATACTACACTACTGTCTCCATTCTTGGTGTATGTGACCTACATTTCACTCTCCATTAAAAATTGAATCTACTTTTGCATGTACATTTCACACTGCATTAAAAATTGAATCTATTTTAGCATGTACATTTCACACTCCATTAATAATTGAATCTATTTTAGCATGTACATTTCACACTCCATTAAAAATCAAATCTGTTTTTGCATGTACATTTCACTCCATTAAAAATTGAATCTGTTTTTGCATGTACATTTCACATTCCATTAAAAATTGAATCTGTTTTTGCATGTACATTTCACACTCCATTAAAAATTGAATGTTTTTGCATGTACATGTCACACTCCATTAAAAATTGAATGTTTTTGCATGTACATTTCACACTCCATTAAAAATTGAATCTGTTTTTGCATGTACATTTCACACTCCATTAATAATTGAATCTATTTTTGCATGTACATTTCACACTCAAGTGGTAATTTTTTTAAATTATCTGTGCATGCCTTTGCTTGCAAGTGTTGATGTGCACACACTCTGAAGATCACTACAAATGCATACTAATGTAGGTCACTTTTATCCCCCTTTCTATCCAATGAAATCTTTTAGTTTTTGTCATTGATTTAATTGCTAAATAAAACTCAGTCATTTGAGTATATATTAAATATCAGAATTTTACTTTATTAAAAATAGTATTTTAAAAACTGATGATGTAAATGTACCTGCAGATTATTTATTCCACTCACTCATAATTTGTTTCACCTTCTATTTTCATTGCCTGCAGCAATAATGCAAGGTTTGCCAGTTGAAATGGCATTGCAGGCCTGGTGTGGAAGGGCATTTTAATGCTGATACATCACCTGTGTTTACAACAGTACAGAATAACAAGGAAAAAAAATCATCTGTGCCAATGATTTATAAATAGTTTTTTTAAATTGTGGCTTTTGTTTCTCTTTTCCAGGCAGATAAGAAGCTTGCTGAGATGACAGCAGAAAAAGACAAGGAGATTGCTGACAAGGAGCAGAAATTGAATAGACTCAAACAACAAATGGCAGATGCTCTCAAAGGAAACTCATGGTGAGGAGAAAGGGGGTTGCCCCCCTTTATCTGTATCACTGAGGACAGCCTCACCTATACATTTTTGGTTTAACCATTTGTTAATCTCTAACCATTTTTTTGTATGGATGGGATATATCTTCTTGTTCTTGTCTCTCTGTACTTGTGTTCCTTTGATAGCTCTGTTTCAGAAGATGAAAAAATATCTACCTAATTTTTGCTTCTTTTTAGCAATCATTTTAATTATTTTATTAGTGTTTGCAACCATTTAATTTAGACAAAATAAGAACTTTGTTGTTTCTTCTTAAATCAATATATTATAATATGATTTTCAATTCAGTAGCCCACCCAACCTGAACTAATTATGATTTAATGCATAATGTTATGTATTTACCATGGTTTGTACAGCCCTGAAAGGTTGCTTTGAAAACTTTTGAATTTTGAAACAGTTTTTCTTTCATCATTGAAAAGTTTTTGAATTTGTTGAAAAAATCATTTTAAGTTGGCATTTTCCAAATATGTTTGAATTTATTTAAAGGAATACTTATTTTCCAAAAATAATGAATAAATGGGTAGTTACCAGATGGAGTAGCATCCCTTTTCTTTTGTAGCATGCTAATTAGTAAGGCTGCAATGTTCACCAAAATGTCTAAACATGTACATGGTATATAATGACTGAAATTGAACAGATTTGAAACTGAACCTTTCCTTTGATCTGCACGATAGACTTACAGCTGACAGCTATATTCATATGTAAGCCATTGACAATATGCATCCCACACCGCATTCAAATTGTGATAGTTTCATTTGCTGTTCATCTTTTACCTCTTATTATGATATTTGCTGAATATACAGTTTCTGACAATTTAGCTAGAACATCTTTAGGATTGACATGATTCTGTTTCATACTGCTATATATATAAACTGATGACAAAATTTATAATGTAACTGGACATGCTGACTGGAGATGCATATCTGCTAACAACAGATGTACAATGCACATGTTCATTTACATAGTTACTGATTTTGTAAATGTTTACAGGCAGTCAACTAAATTAAACCATTTACACAAATGTCATGTAAACATTACAACCATACTAATTAGTTACATGTTTTTGCTTCTTTTTTTGTACAGATTTATGCAGTGATAAGCAAAATAACAGTTTCCTTAAGAACAAAAACTTCTTTAAAACTTTTAGAAGTCCTTGAAAAGTTCTTGATAAATAACCTTCTGATGCTGTACGCACCAACATTTGCTGTATATAGAGTATAGGCAACATCTTTTGAATTTGCATATGTTTGTTACAGTGTTAGTTCCATCATGACTTGAATAATACTGACATACTAATTACTGAATGTCATGAGCTGTTAGGTGGATATTCCTCAGTAAAATTTAAATTAAGTTTGACTTTAATATAAGTTGCTTATCCTACCAACTTGTGTTTCAAATACCATATATACTTGCTTATAACTCTGGAACAACTGCAAACAACATAGACCTTGATCTGTCATTGCATAATACACCAGCAGATCAGGGTCTCTGTTGTTTGTTCTACTGATTACTCCTCACAAACTGCATAAACCCAGATCTGCTGGTGCATTATTCGATGGCAGATTGGGCCTATGCAGTTTGCAGTTGGCTCCAACTTGTTTGTGAGTATATACTTTAATACTATTATACCAAAAGCATTAAGTAAGTCAGAAATGTTTTTATTTCATGGATTAGTTCCATCTAGAAAAAGCAGTGTTTTACAGTAGTAGCTGTTACAGTCTGTGAGTCTAACAGTGTTAAAATAAAGCAGGGGATGAAAATTATATTGTGCACCAAAAGTGTAGTTAAATCTGTCCATAATGGACAATGCAAAATCAGGACAAAATTGTCATTTAGAGATAGGTGTCAGTTGTAGGAAAGATTGACACAAAGCTCCTCTTATTTCAGTGTCTGTTATAATGTTGTTATTTTTCTGTTAAATCAGATACATAATAAAATCTGTTCAAAACTTTTAAAGGTATCATTCATGAATTTTAATATTCTTCATGTGCAATAAGAGTAGGAATGAAACTAAGTGTTTTCTGTCCACATTAGTTTCCTTTACATAAATAATATATTTATATAGATTTTCATAGAGAATTCCCCAAAACCTCCTTTATCACCAGATATCCATTTATGAAAGTGTTCTCAAAAACCAGATGTGATTATGATCTGTTTTAAAATGTGAGGCTTTATAATACTTTGTGTTGTACCGAATGGGTTTGACATCCTGTGTGTATTTCCTCAGGGAGCGACAGCAGCAGCTGGAGGAGCTGACGAAGGAACTCAGGAGGATTCAGGATGAGGCAGACAGTCTCCGCCATAAACTAAAAGCCTACAAGAGCAAGGTACAGCTTATATAACTGAGGGTGGGGGGTGTTGGGGAATTGATGGTGATGGTGGGGTGAAGCAGGAATGGCTAGAATTAGTGCCATTGTGTATGTAGTAGGACTAGGAAGACAGAGTCCAGGATTTACTTAAGGCATATAACAACAGAGTGCACTTGATAGCATGTAACTGGAGATTGGGGCAGGTAGGGACATTGATCCTGAAGGGATAGAATTAGTGCCATAAACTAGTGGTGCAATGAGCAATAAGACTGACAGTCTCAAGGATAAAATACAAGCCTGCAGGAACGAATTACACCAATGAATGTACTGGGTATTGGAGGGGGTGGGGGGTGGGGGGAGTGTCTGGAACACCAACCTGAAGACTTGGATAGCACAGCAATGACTTGCTCAGTTTGCATTTGTGTGGTGGTGTTGGGTGAACCTGGATCTGACTTATGCAAGGATTGTGGTTGCCCATCTAAGGCTGGTGATTTTTCTTTGGATGTTCTTTGAAGACTACTTCATGCCAGCATCATAGCCATAGACAGTTTGTGGAGATATGTTAGAACTTGTAATGTCACCATGCTCAACAAAGGTTTTGAATCAAATGGATAGGGTTTGTTTGATATTGCATGTTTTTGAATATTAGCCATATTGAGGATAGGAATTTGCAGATGGAATAATTCATTCTAAGGGAACAAAATGTTATATAAAGTTTCACTGACGGAAGCTTACCTTTTCATATGAGTTTGTGGGAAGGCAAATCCACAGTGCCTGTTACTTTACCAAGACTTTTGCCCAGGTCTTTTTTTCCTGGAGTGGGACTTCCTTACCCCACTCAAACACACATCAAATATTTAGATTTCACCATTTGCAAAAGTAAATTGTGCACCTGGAGCTTGTGTGTATTCAGCATGTAAGTTTGTATTTGTATTAGTTTACCTGGTTTACTTAATAGCACAACCAGTTCACAGGATACAAGAGTTAAAAAAAATAGCAATCATTCATCAGAATAAGATTTTTTTAAAGCAAAGCTAGCTCAGAGTTATATATTCCATTATTAATATATTATGTAGATATGAAATGAGTGGAAGATTGTATTCAAATATGTTTGCCATTTTACATTAGAAGTCATAGTCCTATATTAATCTTATCACTATTTAGATTTTCTCATCCCTTTGACACAGAAATACTGCAGATTTGGGTTTGTAAGGCTCTTTCTAATGTATCATGCACAACATAGTCTTTGCAAAGATATGCCACAGAGATGAATAGAACATCTACTAGATTTGAAGTTGTTTTCTTGATGTTCCAACTGTGGTTTAAATTTCAGATAGTTACCAGTAATTAAATAGGCCAAAAATGTACAATTTTTATGATAAATATACATATTTTTATTTCAGTCTTCCTGTCCAAATTGTGCAGAGAATGCTGCCAAGGTGGAGAAAGCAGTAGCAGTTGTTAAGGATAAGGACATTCAAATAAAAGAAATGAACCAGCTTCTGGCTAAATTTGAGAAACAGCTGAGTCAGCAAGATCAGTTACTGAAGACTTGGGCAGAGAGCAAGGGTCACAAGGTTGCTACATTGCCCAAATGATGTATGATTGTGACCTGGCTGGGAATGTATTTTCATTGCAAGGCAGACAATTAGTAGCATAGGAGAGCAGTCCTTGATACTGTATTGTATGCCTTTTGATCTATTGACTCCAGCTGGATTCAGGTGCCATTTTTAAAAATCATATAAGATTTTGTGCATTTTACACATTAATTTATTGTAGTGCTCCTGAAGAGTTGTACAACAAATAGCCATAAGTACAATAGGAAAGGTAGTGAAGGCATGAATTTTAGAAAATGCCATCTTCCAGATCCCTGGAGTGACAATGGAGTTCATTCTCAATACCTTTCTCTCAAAAAAGTTACAGGTATTTACCTGGGACTGGTATGCACTGAGACAAAATTTAAGTACTGTGAAACCTGGATGTAAAGAAAATTCAAAGGACATGACAGAATTGTCCTTTTTTACACATGGCCATTACTCCCAGTGTGTTTTACAGCTAGTATGGTTATGACTGAGAGTTACATGTACAGTTATGACTGAGTGTTGCATGTACAGTTATGACTGAGCGTTGCATGTACAGCTATGACTGAGTGTTGCATGTACAGTTATGACTGAGTGTTCCATGTACAGCTCTGACTGAGTGTTGCATGTACAGTTATGACTGCGTGTTGCATGTACAGCTATAACTGAATGTTCCATGTACATTTATGACTGAGTTTTGCATGTACAGTTATGATTGAGTGTTCCATGTACAGTTATGACTGAGTGAACTTATGATGTAATGAGACCTAGTGGAAATTGGTTATTGTCCACTGAGTAGTTAACTGTCAAAACAAGCTTGGCTTCACAAATCCATATATATTCGATAGTGTATGTGGCAAGCTGCAGTAGAAGCAAACCCATGCACATCTTAGGTCATGATGTCCACTGTACACAGCTTTGTTGACCAAAAGCTCTGTCCACATTAGGTGTCTGCTATATAAAGGACATTTACAGAAGGATTTTCATTTGGGATCTCAGAGAGTGTCCATTATGAACAAGTGTCTGCTATGTGTGGAGATGTCTGCTAAGGCAGGTTACATTGTATCTTTTTGTATCTTTTATTTGAAGGTGTCAGTTTTTCAAAACTTAAGGAGTATACCAACAAAAATAGATTCTCTTCATTGTCTATTTATTAGATATCATTTTATAAGTGCTGTGAATTCACTGTTTTTCATGGGGTACTTCTCCAAGGAGAGCTATCTTCTTGCACAGTACTGCACATTTATCATGGCTGAGTGTCTGTGAACTCCTGAAAATTCAGGAGATTGGCTTTATGCTTGGAACTGAAAGAAAATAACAGCATGGAGAGTCAAGTTTGATCTGAATCAAATGTGCTGCTTTTATACAATACTATTTCAATTTCATATACAGTTCAGAATTGTACATAATTAATATTTAAAAGAAAAACTTATTTTTTCCATTTCACCTAGAATAATTTTAAATCTTAATTGAAACTTAAGAACAAAAGGATGATATTACAGATAAATAGTTATCTATCTTGCTGGAAATGGTAGTATATGTCTATCAGTAGCTCATCTGGGGCAATTGTGAGAGTTTTCATACCATAAAGTACCACTAGGTTGGCAATGTGGTAGATGCATCCTAGGTCATACACCGCTGGATTCTCTGAGCGAATCCTGGTCTGAACTGAGTTGCTCTTGCCGACAATAATGCTGGCATTGTAAGAACTGTATCCAATACAGTTTGACCACGAGATATGCTTGTCTGTATAGAAAAGAAAATATAAATTATATTAGGGACCAACCCTTAATGTTTGAGGGAGGAGGGAGTGACAATTATTTTTTCAAGTTTTAAGGGGGCCTTACGGGTAATATAGCAGTAATAAATGCCCCTGTCCAGTAAGGGTGTTAATGCAATTTCTTTATCAATACAAATCAACTGTATAAACATGAGCGTGTGCTTATTATTGTCTTTCAATCAATCTGTTTCACAGCTAAAATCATCCTGAAAGGAATGGGGCTATTCAAAGTTGGTAGTTTAACAAGATTAAGATAATGAATAATAATAAAGAGAACTAACGTGAATGTTCCATTCAGCATGTTGAATATGTTCTGACTTGTCCCAGTGTTAAATACAGGTAGTCCTACAAACTTTGTACATACTTTTCTCACAGTATGGTCATACACCTGAATCAAAAATAACGATGGTCTTGTCACCTCCCTTGTCATTAGGTTTATCAATCAGGACCAAGAATTTTTTTTATTTTGGCATAACTCGGTTACTTGTTTGTCCAGCATTGGTGCAATTGCATTATTTATAATATTCGTTGTTTCTGTCCTTTTGCAACTGAATTTCTTCGCGATATCACTATCCATGAACATTTCTTTACACAAGTATGAAAAATGATTTGCAACTTAAAATGGTAGATTGTGCTCTGCAACAAAATTGCGCTGGCTGATCAGGGCCTATGTTGTTTATTATACTGATTAGTCCTAAAATACTGTATAGACACAGATCTGCTGGTGCATTATGTGATGGCAGATCTGGGTCTGTGCAGTTTGCAGTTTGACTTGACTTATACACAAGTATATACAGTAAGATATTCCAAGCACCATGCAGAATACACACACATTTCAAGTATATACCGTAAGATATTCCAAGAACCATGCAGAATACACACACATTTCAAGTATATATGGTAAGATATTCCAAGAACCATACAGAATACACACACATTTCAAAAATATACGGTAAGATATTCCAAGCACCATGCAGAATACACACACATTTCAAAAATATACGGTAAGATATTCCAAGAACCATGCAGAATACACACACATTTCAAATATATACGGTAAGATATTCCAAGCACCATGCAGAATACACACACATTTCAAGAAGAAAGCAAACATAACATATAGAGTAATATTGTTTCCATTAGTGGGAGATTAAATCTTTTTTTGAAAGTCGGCACAAAAAATTGTTTTTGATCTATGAACTTCAGAATGCTTTTTATTTAGCAGTTTGAAGAATACATTGGTACCAACAATCAGTTGAATATTTAGTACATGTGTATGTCAACCAATATTGAGGTTAAATTTACTAGGAGAGGCCTAATAAAAGCACTTGTCAAGCTTTTCCCATCTTCCGCCAGCCATATATAAAATCTCGCACATAAAGACCAAACATTGAACCTATTTCCTGTGAATAAATTGGTAATAGCATATTCTTGTAAATAACATGTTCATAATACTGATGAGGGGACAGTCTTCTCCACTATTATGTAAAGGAAATTGTTCTGCAGGATTGGTGCTTACACAGTTTAGAATGGTAAACGAAAACCATACATCCAAGAATTTTTTTAAGATAAAGGATCTCTATCAGAACCTGTGCACCTGGATTCTCTTGTTCCAGTAGGTCTGTATGACTTTTTTTCTGGTGTTATTGACAATCTGTGGGAAAAACAAATGACAAAAGTTGCACAAAATTAACAAATATAAGACAAATCAGGCTGACAGTGTACTGAAATAAGACAAAATCAGATACACAGATAACTGGAAAACGGACACAGGGACACAGGTTCTGATGCTGTGAAAAAGCTATCACTGAAAAAACTGCTTAGATGTGACTATTGTAGCAAGAACTGCATTAATTAGACAATGCATTTACTAGTGTTTCTTGCATTATGTAAGTGAATAAATTGCTATTAATATACTTTTATCTGTTTTTATCATGTTTGGAGATTTTGTGGCCAATATTGACCATGGATATTTGAATGCATACCTACCTATCTCCCTACCTCTGAACCCACTGATTTACCTGCCTACCAATTAGTACATGTAATATACATGTTACATCTGTAAAAAAAAGAAGTTATAGTTGAGTAAATATCACATCATAACTTATATGTAAACTCATTCACAGGGTAAGATTTGGAATGAATGTTGTGAATATTTCACAATGGAAATACACTATATAATGACTGTGATAGAATTATAATCACATTATAAGCTGTTCCAGGCATAAAGATCATTATAAGTAAAATTATCAGATTATTGTTTTCTGATCATTATTTATATATCATGACAACTATTTGCCCTGTTTATGATTTTTGGAGCTGTTTTCGTCTTTTATTCTCTGTTTTTATTTTTACTTGCCTAAAACATTTATTAAAAATAACAAATTATGATGTAAGTTGTTTTACATTAACATCTAGTTCATTAAACCATAAACGTAATACATTCATTATTCTTGAAACAGTTCTTATTGTAAATGCTTGGGATAGCTTTTATTGTACATGTAGTCATTCATGGTAAGTCTCCCTGGATTGTACATGTAGTCATTCATGGTAAGTCTCCCTGGATTGTACATGTAGTCATTCATGGTAAGTCTCCCTGGATTGTACATGTAGTCATTCAAGGTAAGTCTCCCTGGATTGTACATGTCATTCATAGTAAGTCTCCCTGGATTGTTTATGTCATTCATGGTAAGTCTCCCTGGAAAGGGAATGAGGACATATGTAGTTGTTTTTAGTATTTTTTTAAAAACTTTCATCATTGGTGACAATGTTCTCTCATAATGTTCAGTTGGATAGTAAAATGTTACCACGTACATGTATATCCAATATAGGGTGCTCAAGACATATGGATACATGTGCTTTGCTGCTGACTTTGTGTTAATTTTTGTAATACCAGTAGTACCAGTATTACATTACTTGATGGTTATTTTCCACTGACCTCAACAAAGTATTAAAATTATCTTCCAAGTGATATGCCCAATTGTGTAACTAGGTATTCAAAATCTATGGATGTTCTCATTTATAGAAATTGAATTTGTCTAAAATATACCCAACTAAGTTACTTTGAACTTTGCCATAATTGCTCTGTGTGCTTGTTGCAAATTTTTGGGTGTTTAATATTTCCATATCTATTCAAAATTTGCTTTAGTGCCTCAGATGCTGTTAGTATCTCACACCTACATAGAAAAAAGGTTTAGTTCACTGGCCAAAGGTCAAAAGAACTTATGACATAGTCTTGCAACTATTGTCTATGTGTACTTATGATTCCTGTCAGTCTGCTGTTCATCTATTAACATTTGTTTTGTGGACACACTGTTTGTAAATGCATTTTAATGAAACTTGCTATGTGGCTCTATATTAACAAGATTTCAAACAAATGTGATAACCAGCATAACCTGCACATAATAACAAGGTAAGCTGCATGGGTTCTAAAATGGGCTTACCATGTAGAAAGTGCTCGAGAGGCTTTATCCGAATGAGCAAACTGATAAAACTGGAGTTCAAAATAATGAGTAAAATTGGAGCATATCAGTGAAGTGATCAGGGCTCTGATTGGGTGACCAATTGTAAAGGAATCATCATGGTATTTAGAGTTTTCAACCAAGAATTTCCATCAAACTGCTAAATAGGCCTTTGTAAGCCCAGTGATCTTATTGGTCCTACATCAGTTGTGTTGTCTGTTGTCCATCAGCATGTGCTAATTTTAACATTTCCTCAAAAACTGCAGGTTCTGGGATGTCGAATAGGTCCCATGTGCTCTCCAGGAGACTAAAGGAGACAGTAGCCACAGTGACTCATGGGTTAGCATGCCTGAGATGAGATTGAAAGGGTGCTGGTTTGAATCCTATCATTGGAAAAGCTTGGGTTGGCTACCATGGTGTTTCCTTGAGCAACTTAAGGCACTTTACTCCAGTTGTCTTGGAACTAAATAACTTGTGTTGCTTTGCTGTAAAACACCAAACCCAATCCTCAAAAACTAAGCAATCAATCTGGCCTAAATTTGTCAAAGAGCATCCATACATCAAGGCCTGTCAAGCTGCAAAATGATGCCAAATAGCCGTCAATTAGGATGCCATTACTAAAAATAGACAAACCCTCAGATTACCTCATTTAAAAAAAAAACACAACAGAATTTGACAAAATTAAATAGACAGATTCCTTGATTCTATGTCTTCTAAATTGAAATGTTGCTGTTGATCCACCACAAAATTTGGCCACAGTTACCACAAAGGTAAAAACTTGAAACAATTTATTCTCTAAACTTCCTGTCAAAAATTGACCAAACTTAACAGCAAGACCTCACAATCATGCACAGATTATGTCAGTCTGCCATCAAGTATGGCTGCCATTTCCAAAAATAGAAAAGTTTAAACTATAATACTCAAAAACCACTTAGCAATATAGACCAAATTTGGCATGCAGCCTTAGGCACTAAGGCTCTAAAATTGAATACAAGTGATGTCAATTGGCCACAAAATAATGGTGCTATAACTTAAAATTTTTAAATATTTAAACTACTTAAAAAATGTTCAGCCCACGTGAATAATCTCAGGCCAGTTGGGTCTTCTATTAATTCAAAATCTAATGTGCATATGACTTTTTGTCATGAAGTGATTAAGTTTCAGAAGTTACATAAAACTGGAAAATTACATTCGCAGTCTTGTTTTCTATTTGCTTGACTATCTTCTTTGTTCCTCTGTTAATTTATCAACAAATCCTATATTGTTAGCTGTTTTATTGTTTTCCTTTATAATGATTGAACTTTTTGTGAACTATTTTCCCATATTTATTATATTTATTCTAAATTATTTGTATATTCATCTCCATATTAGCAGCATGGCAGTATTATTACAGTACTGGTAGAATTGACTCCACCAGATGTTTTTGTTTTTGCTAGTGATAGAAAAAAAAAAAATTTTCTTCAAGAAATGTAAAAGTATTGTTGATTTATAGTATATTTATGTGATGAATGTAGCATGCTTCATTAAGAAATTAATTGTCGACCATGATCTTAATTACCAGACCAGCAAGAGCTAGTATATTCCTTCTCAGGATTTTGTGAGGAAAAGAACAGGGCATAAACATTGTAACATATTTATGCATTATCCACAAAATGTTGCTATTTTTTGCAGCTGTGGAATGTAACTGCAACCAAGCGCAAAGAAATTATCTATGAAAATCCTTTGAAATTCCTAGAAGCTTTCAAGTCTTCTTAATGATCAATTAAAACATGCATTGCAATATATTTTCCTTGAGAATGGTATACTCTAACTTTTTGAGAAAATTTGGATTAAATGTTCAGAGACGGAGTAATAAAAACTCTTCCGTAATGTGTCATATTTTTTTTTATATAAACAAACATTATGTTTAACTTTCAAAAGCAGAGCTTTGTTTTGGTATGTAATTAGTAATATCAGTAGTTTTTATATTATGTTTTGTAAATTTATTCATAGATATAGTAATATACTGAGCAAAAAGATAACCTTTTATTTTGCTAATAGATGCATATTTAAAGGATGTTAATAGATAAAGACAGTATTATTGTCAATTTTGTTTATATATTCAGGAATCACATTGATGTATTGTGTACCCTTAAATTTCTAAGTTGTTTGACGCAACTAATTTTATTTCCTACAAGTACCAATGGAAAGTCTAAGCAGGTTTCAGAATTCCAACCATGGGTATATTTTTTGGATATATGAAGTAGAATATTTATTGTAGAATGTCTCAGAAAATAAAATTGAGAAATTTAATCAAGATTTAGTTTACTATTTTACAATTCAAAAACTTCATAAAATTCCAGTGTAAACCAATAAGAAATTTGGTTGTAAGAATAATTTACATAGTGCACACTTGTGCCTCTTCTCTATATGAAGATCCATATTTCTTTTATTACCATCGATACTTATGTATAAGTTGGATCCAACTGCAACTGCACAGACCCAGATCTGCCATTCCATAATGCACCAGCAGATCTGAGTCTATGCAGTTTGTTAGGAGTAATGAGTAGGACAAGCAACAGAGACCCTGATCTACCAGCGCATTATGCAATGGCAGATCAACATATATGTTGTTTGCAGTTGGACCTAAGTTATAAGCGACTGCATACAGTAGTTTATGACATTATGTTAGCGCAGTACAACTTACATGCCACAGTGAGAAAAGAATTTAAAATTTAATTACATAATAGAAAAGAACTATATTTTTCATTTTCACCATTTTGTTTTTGTTTTCTCTTGTCTTTTAAGGTTTAATGATTATTTTTAGAATGGACTAAAATATTCTATACAGTACAAATTCTTTTCAAACAAGTTCCAGGGTATTTGTTCAGCTAACCAGAATTTTGTTATTTTATACAAATAGATATTCAGGTATTGTACTGCATTTAGATCTTATTTGTTACCATATTTGCTGAATAATGTGTACATGTATATGTATTCTACTTTGAGTGATTAAATTAAGTTGTGAATGAGTCATGTGATAGAATCTTATGTGATCTACCAGGAGTGAGTAAGTTTTACATATATACTCAAAATTCCTGCAATAGATGAATAGATACATCAAATAAAGAAATTTCTAAACAGCTTTTCCTTCTTTTAATTTCCATCCATTTATTTTATTTGGGATTCTAATTTTCATCCATTTATTTGTTTTTGACCTAATTTCCATCCATTTGTTTGTGACTTCATTCTAATTTGATGATCAATATACAGAAAAGTAACACAAAAAAATAGCCTTATCAGCAGTATAGGTGAACTTTTTACAATTAAACTAAAATCAAGATGTACTAATAAGTGATCAGACAGGCATCAGTAAAGGTTATTGTTCTACCGACCTTTGTAATTTCTGATCCACATATTTTTAGTAACCGATCAGAATATCTATATGCATCATATTTCATGTTAGGGAGAGTAATTGTTAGAAACAATATGTTCCAAATGAAGTTCTTCACTTTGATAATGTTAAAGCTGTAATTTGATTGGTGAATCAAAAGTCAGCAAAACCTGACCTGGTATTGGTGTCAGTCAGATCTCAGTTGTGTCTGTGATCTGAAGTTTAATCATATTGCTTGATTGCCCCAATAGATGAATCATGACCAAGTAATATAACCATGTGGTTGGATGTGAAGGCAAACTATGGGTAATTTGTATTAATTTCTTAAATACTATGTATGTATTGGGGTTGATTTTTCTGCAAAAATGTAGAAATGTGTGAGATTTTTATTTAATGAGCAATGAAAGTTTACAGTCTATTAATCTGGAATCTTTATGCAAAGTTGGCAGTAGTCATCCAGAACAAACTTTGTCACCTGCACTTTTTATTAGATTACAAATAAAAAAGTTCTCATTGAAAAACATGGGACAAAACATACTTGGACAGTATAGGTGACTTAATGAAAGTGTAAACCTAGGTCATTCTCTAGGTCATTCTTTACATCTTTGTTATGTTGCATTTCAACCTCAAAATCTTAAGTGCCACTAATGATAAAAAGCAGTATCCGTATTTACAGTCTATTAATCTGCCGACCACATGGAGCAGCATGTTCTACATAGCGAGCTACCAAGGGGGCGCTGCGTTAAAGATAGAACTGGCACGGCAGACAGACAGAGCTTCTCTACCGGGGACCACCTGCTGTTAACAATAGTCCTTCTAAGGGCTAAACAGTCCTTCTAAGAGCTATCATATTGCCTGAATCAATGGGGTTTTCAATTTGGCTTTTTTTCGAAAACCCCTTTTGATTATACTCTTTTGATCAATTTCGAACCACCGTCTAAAAAATTACAACTTACAATTGTAGTGTGCATGATACGAAAAGATATGAGTAATTCTTAAAGATTGTTATTGTTTTTTTGCAAATAATATGTACACTTTGTACACAAAATTTTTTCAACAGGAAATACTCGCGTTAAATGGAAAAATTTTTGTAACTCGTAGTATTGTCATAATTGAACAAGTGGCTCACACTTTATTGGTATTAGGGACAGCCCGACTTAGTTTAACTGGGCAGAATTTTATCATGTATGTACGTTCCTGGCGTTTCAGCTTCCGTCACGCTTCGCGCTTTCGCTTGCCTAGTCCGTGCCGCCTGTGCCACTCCAGACTGAATCCTTGAAGCAATTCAATCAACAAGTGCGCTACAACGCGCACATATATACCTGTAAACATTGTGGTTCTAGTCCTATGTACAGGTATAAATGTACACACTCTCCAATAGCACGCATTCATTTAACCCCCTTAATTGTGGGGAACCATGCTGCGCTGGAGGGGTGTACTCAGCAAAGTGTCAGGTGTGTTGCGAACTGTTAACACACCTGACTAAATATGAAATTAAAATTTACACATCCCTCTGGGGTGTGTGAACTGTACACATCCTCCAATAGCGCGCATTCAATTAACCCCCTTAATTGTGGGGAACCATGCTGCGCTGGAGGGGTGTACTTAATTAGAGTCAGGTGGTTGCAAACTGTCAACACACCTGACCACTAAATCCCCCTATGCGTGCTTTGCACGCTGCGGGGGTACATAGTCGTACATGCCCGAAGGGCGAAAATGACTCTAATTCAAGCATCAATCAATCGTGTCCGTATTTGGTTAGCAAATTGATCTTTAACCTTCATGCCACCAAATCAGTGAGTTTTCAGTGTATGTGTGTGTGTATATGTATGTATGTAGAGAGAGAGAGAGAGAGAGAAAGAGGGTGTGTTTAAGAGCACATCAGCAAAGTCCTGGCTATATATTGCAAAGCAAAAGCTAATTAGCAAATATGGTAAAAATCAAAAACCTTGCCAAAATACTCAGAAAGATAAACCCCTCTGACCAAAATTAAATATGGACCACAAGACAACAGATAAAATGTAATGTTGCAAAAACTAAAAAAAAAGGAATCTAAAACAAAATTGAAGGCAAACAATGGTAAAATCCTTCAAATACAAGGTTAACATATTTCTATATAAAACTGTGCTCTTTTCAGAATTCCAATAAAAGTCTTCTTATGATGTCTAGTTGGTCGTAGATGAAAATGGTTCTGCTTGGACATCCAATATGGCCACCACAGAGGCCATCTTGAAAATCTTATTGTCACTACTCCTGAATGGATGGTCATATGAACATGGGGATTTCATTAACAGACTTCTTACGATGTTTGGTTGGTCCTACAAGAAAATGGTGCCAATCTGATGTTGCCAGAAGACTTCTCATGGTGTCTGGTTGGTCCTAGATGAAAATGGTTTTGCTTGGACATCAATATAAAGCCACCAAGGCAGCCCGCTTTAAAATCTTGTTATCGTTACTCCTTCAGAATGGATGGTCATATCAACATGCAAGATTCACATAAAGACTTCATATGATATCTAGTTTGTCCTAAATGAAAATTGTGCCAATCTGACTGCCAATAATGCCGCCACAGCAGCCATCTGACAAAAACTTATCACTTCTCTTCCTGAATGGAAAGTAATGTCAGCATGGGGCTTTCATCAGAAGACTTCTTATGATATGTGGTTGATCCTAAATGAAAATGATCTGCTGGGACTTCCAATACGTCTGCCACAGTGGCCATTTTAAAAATCTTGTTATCATTATTCCTTTTGAATGGATGGTCATATCATAATGGGGTTTTCACTAAAAGACTTTTTATGATGTGAATTGGTCCTTAATGAAATGCAACATCCAATATGGCCACCACAGCAACCATCTTGAAAATCTTGTTTTTGCTACTCCCCCTGAACAGAAAGTCACATAAGCATAGGGTTTTCACTGGAAGCTTCTTTTAGTATCTAGTAGATCTTAAATAAAAATTGTGCCGATCTCATATACCAATTGGCCACCTAGATGGAAGTCATATCAACATTGGGTTTTCACCAGAAGACTTCTTCTAATGTCAAGTTCATACTGAATATAAATGGTGTCAATCTAACATCCTGTATTGCCACCATGGCAGCCATCTTGAAAAAAATCTTGTTATTGCTAGCCCTAAATGGAAAGTTGTATATTGACATGTGGTTTTCATCAGAATAATTATGATGTCTACTTGGTCCTGAATGAAAATGGTGCCAATCTGACCTCAAATATGGCTGCCACAATGAACATATTGAAAATCTTCTCACTAATTCTCCTGAATGGTTGGTCATATCAATATGGTGTTTTCACAAAAGTCTTCTAATGACGTCTAGTTTGTCCTGAATGAAAATGCTGCTGATCATACATCCAATATTGCTGCCACAGTGGCTAATTTGAAAATCTTATTGCTCAAGAATATCAGATGGTTTCAACGGTCGATGGTTAAAAAGAAGAAATGGTCTTATCTTGAATTTCTGGAAATTCTTTTTGGACAGTTGAGCATCAGTCCCTTTAAAGGACTTTTTTTGTGTGCATAATTATAAATCCCATCAAACTTATTAAAATATGCACAACTGGGTAACTTAAAAAACAAAAAATAAAATAAAAAAAAATAGTATGAGAAGGTAGAGGGACATATTGGCCTAGTTCATTTTGGAGTTGTACCCAGACTCCAGTAAGTTTAAGTAGGGTTAGAAAGTCAAAAGAAGAAGACCAAGTTAGCCTTAGAGTGCTCACCTTCCTGACATCTGCCTAATGGCCAAATGCAATAGAAGTTGCCCAAGAAATCTGGTCAGTAGGATGCTTTCTGTTGAAATTCTTCTAATGCTGTTGATTGCTTCTTGTATCTTCAGCCACATTTGGTGGCACATCAGCATCATTTGCTCAATTTTGAAAAGACTCGATGCCAGGATGCTTTCTCTCAAAGTTGGTGAAATTCTGTTTAGTATTTTTTTCGTGGGGGAGGGATAAAGTTATATGTTTTTTGTTGCTTATGCGATTGCTTAAGCATAGTTTATACAAAGCAATAGGTGACCCACTCACTACCATTCCTGCAAATAGTCCTTATTAATATGCATGAGCTATATTAATACATCACTTGCCAGCCAATCAAAACATTCCCAGCTGTCACGTGCAACATCTTTGTTCAATTGTTCATAGTTTGGAGTGGAGAGCGACAGCACGCATATTTCTGTCAAACCGCCACCATCCCCGCCTCAACGCCTACAGTGTTCAATGGACACTGGAGTGTCTGTGCTGCTGCAAGTTGCTTACCCTAAATAAAGTGCATTCACTTCATTCCATTCTGTTTATTCACACAAGAATCTAATATCAGCGCTATATGGCATATTCAAACTAAACCCATTGAGTGAAGTCCACACAGTTGCTACTGTCATCCCAACCTTTGTTGGACAGCCCGGTCTTCGCTGGGCTGCTTCAGTTTCCGCTGAAGAAACTTTACTCAAGGGTTATCCATAACATTCTGTCAGGGAGTTTCACAGCCCAGCTGTGACCTCTGTACAACCAAGTTGTGCCATTCGGTAACCGCTGAATCACTCACTGACAGAATGAACCAAAACAGTTTCATCAGTAGCAGCAGACAGTCCCCTAGGCAAATATTATAATTATAAATAAAAAACTTGACTGGATCTGTGTTTTGTTGTGTATAAATCTGTTTTTAGTAATGGTAGCCATTTCTGACAGCAGATTGACTTCATTTGTTCAATCTTGTGATGCCTTGATGCTGGAATGCTTTCGATAAATTGGGTCAAATTCAGCAGTTTCTAAAAAGAAGTAATTGGATTGTTTTTATTTTTATTAATGGTGGCCATAATTGAAGGTGGATCAGCATCATTTGTCCAAATTAAGAAAAAATTATTGCCAGGATGCTTTCTGTCAAATTTCGTAAAATTCTCTGTAATGGATTATGAGAAGTCATTTAATGGTTTTTCTATTTTTAGTAACAATAGCCATATTTAATGGCAGATTGAGCATCATTTGTACAGTGGCTTTTTAGAAGTTGATTCAAGGTTTTTCTATTTTTAGCAAGTGGCCAAATTTGATGGCAGATTGACATCATTTTTGCAAATGTGAAAGCCCTTTTTGCCAGGAGTCGGGATGCTTTCCATCAACATCAAATTTTGGTCAAATACTATAGTGGTTTTTCAGAAGTCATTTAAAGGTTTTTCTATTTTAGTAACAGCAGCTTATTTGATTGTGAATTGGCATCATTTGCACAAACTTGAATGTTCTAAATGTCAGAATGCTTTCTGCCAAATTTGATAAAATTCTGTTAAGGGGCTGTATGTATGTATGTTGTATGTATGTAT
This sequence comes from Margaritifera margaritifera, assembly GCA_029931535.1. NCBI lineage: Eukaryota > Metazoa > Mollusca > Bivalvia > Unionida > Margaritiferidae > Margaritifera > Margaritifera margaritifera. The sequence goes on from JAQPZY010001360.1 coordinate 231,678, forward strand.
GTATGTATGTATGTATGTATGTATGTATGTATGTATGCATTGGCTTAAATGGCATGTCAGCACAATACTGACTATATAGTGCCAATTGAAAGGTAAGTTCTAAGAGTGTAAAGATAAAGAATTGCAACAAACAGAAACTTCAGGAAGATAAACCCTTCAAAAGAAATGTAAATATGTAGTACAACAAAATAAAAAGTGCAGATGTCAAAACTCTTCTAAAAGGTATATAAAATAAAAGATAAAGGTAAAATAAAATTTATAAATTCTTAAAATATAGGGTCAAAGCTTTGTATGTTAACTGCATTCTCTCAAAAAGTCCAAGATTTTCTCAGGTGGTACATCATCATAAAGTTTCCAAGTTCACATCAAAAACTTAAGTTTCACAGGGTGGAAGTCCATACAAGAATATGTTCCACTGTCAGTGGACATGGCATCTGTTTTTAGTAACAGTGTTCATATTTAATGGCAGATTTGCATCAAACTTGAAAGGCCCTCATGTCAGGATACTGTCTACCAAGTTTGGTTGAAACTGATTTAGTGGGTTTTCAGAGGAAGTTGAAAATAGCAGTTGTTGATGGGTGGTAGATGCATGAATGCTGCTAGGAAATACTTGAAGTTTACATGGCCTTGTGACTAAGTGAGCTAATGATGTCATAGGAGGGTTAACTCGAGTTACTTCCATGACTCACCATGTCAAATCCCCATGTTTTTCCCATATCTACCAATCACCACCCCAGACCATAATCCTGCATTTGTAACCCAAAATCCAATAAACAGATTATGTGTCCTTGTGCAATGACTGCACATTTAAAGTTTGCTCAAGCAATATTAAAAAATGTCACTGTAACTGCAAGTTTTCTACATATTTAACCTTTAACTCCATTCCAGGGGAAAGGCCCATAAATTATACCCCTCTCATAAATCGTAAATGGGTATTACATGGTCAATTAATGTGCCAAGTTTGGTGAATTTTTCACCCAGTGGTTTTAGGACAAACTGATGGACAGACAGAGGGTATCACAATATTTCCTGCTGACAAGTGGGGAATACTACTTACTCTGTTTGATTGCGACTAGCTTCACACAAGTACCAACTCGTCAATGAATCAAACAAGACCATTGCTGGTTCAAGTAAAATAGATTAGACCAACGGTTATCATAAAAATTCAACCCTCATACTTGCAACTGGTGGTTTCCCTCTTCAACTGGAAAGTTGCTGATACATCAGTATTTCTGTTGACAGCAGGCAGTGCCTGGGATTAGCTGTTCATTAATATAGTTTTTTGTGCTACCCATTTTGCCAAAAACACATTATTTCATTACTTTAATTGCTATTTCTACCCTGTTCCAAACATTTTACTGAATGTTCAAAAAAACTCATCAAACACTGTAGCAGTTCTACATCATAGGCAAGACAAAGAGTAAGTTTCTTGAAGTTATGGAAATTATAAATATGAATAATGATGAGCACATATCAATGCAGCTAACCAAATATTATTTGTTGTTAAGTGTTTTTTTTTTAAAAATGCTCTTAGTATTATTGTGTTCTGAATAATTTTTCCCAGCCTAACAGCAAGATTCATGCTGGAACAGTTTTGAAATGAATCTCCACCTTTTTGGGATGTAATTATATACATGTCTTGATTCTGAGAAAGGATTGGTTTTGGTTTGGTACTTTACAGCACAGCAACCCAATTAGATTATTTAGTGACAAGGCAATTGGAGTAAAGTGCCTTGCCCAAGGACACACCATGGTAGCTGACCCAGGCTGGTCCGATGGTAGGATTCTACCCTTTTGGTCGCGAGTCTGGCATGCTCACCACTGAGCAACTGCAGCTCCTTCTAAGAAAGGAGAAAACTATTAATGATGTGTGTACATATGATGTGACCAAAACAAAAACAAGGGTTCTGTGGAACACTATATCTTATCTGTGAACTGCACTATGATATATAGTGAAATGTGATTTACTGCGAATAAGCAATGCCCGACATAATCGTAATATCACTTCACTGGCAAGCAATCTAGTCTTTTTGAAAATGTACTCAAGAGTGTACTAACTTATGATATGTAATGGGACACTTTTAACTCATTCCTGACAAGAGAAGAAATGATTTTACCAACAACAAGATCATATACTTCTCAATATTACTGTCAACATCAAAAACACAAATTAAAGCAAATCCTCTTAAAGACTGGCAATTGGTTATTGCTTAAAACTGACTATATCAACCCTACACTGAGTCAACAGCCAGCATCTGGATATAATACACTGCTTGTTCACAGCAAATTACTGTTACCTTTATCCACAGTGAAAAGTGATACTTATGTCTGACTATCTACTAAATGAAAGCTCAACAAAAAAGAATATCTTTTGATGCTTAATATTTTTTATTCCATGTTATAACAAATCTTGAAAAAAATGTTTCCTTGTTATAGTATTAAAATAAAAACAACTTCATACTGATTATAGAACTCTGTTACAAATACTTTCTTGTAATACTACAACAAAATAAATTACATAACTTATAAAAAAAACTAAATTTGAATGGACATCATATTGTCAAAGAAAGTTTATTGTTTAAATATAAACAAGTGACAATAACCTATTTTGATCACATACATGGAAAGGCTGGTAATATATGTATTAAATGTATAATCAAGTATATCAACTTTTCAATGACCTGTTTTGAATGAAGTGCTGAATATCTGAAAAACTTAAAGGCCCACATACATATGACTTAAGCTGCTTTGTTTGGAAAAGTTAGTTATACGAGTCTTTTGTTTTTCAATCAGTTAAAATATGTTCTAATTAAAATTAACTTCTTATTTTGCTCATGTTAGCATATTTTAAAAAATATGATTGAAGTGCAGAGGTATAGTCTAAATGCAATATAAACATGCAATTTCAGTTGTCATGAGGTGACTACAAGTTTTTATATCACATATATTTATTTCTTTCTTTACACACACACAGTTCTCTGCTCCTAATATATTTCATACAAAACAATCATAACAAATTTCTTCTTCAATTATATTTAATTTAAAGTTTATATGCACCAGTCAGACTTTAGCATACTTAGGATCTGTTAATATCAGACTGTAACACATACAGTGTCTAGATTGTTTTTGTCTTAAAGACAGGGTTTTCAAACAAAGACAGGGTTTTCAAACTGGTTGGACATACCTCTACGGTGCAAGGCCAGGTATGGCTAACAAAACAATCAAGCACATAATTGGTCAGTTAGGCATCTTATACTCAGAGGTCTGTTTACTACATGTACCACAGCTAGACAGAGAATGACAAGGCTCAGTTAATTCTCATTTAATACCACAACCCTGTCAATAAGTATGCTTCCATGTAGATACTGTAATTAGCAAGAAGTTGTGTCCCTTACCTTAGAATTAGTCGGTATATGCCTAGGATGGGATGTGCTTTCAACTGAAATTACTATTATCAAACATATACATTTTTGAAAAATAACCAGTAATGAAAGGTATGAATTTGTATCAGTTTTTACATTTATGGAAGAATACACTGACACTTGGACTTTTACCCTTTCTGGACTCAAAACATTTTTGTCTCATTGTCATATGTACACAGAATGGTGTAGAATGCAAAACTTCAATGCATAAGAGAATCTAAATCATAAAAATATAAGCTCTAAAAATGATTACTTAATCCAATTTTTCATTTATTTATTTAAGCCAATCTTGTACAAACTAAACTCCCTTGGAATGTACAAAATTACATGTGATACCTCTGGATTAATTTTTGATCCAATAATTTAAATTCAGATTCAATGTATTAAAAGCTTATATCATGAAATTCTGGTGCTGAAGAGCGAAGGTATGGTAATTGTGGCCAAAGTATTGCTAGGTCTCGAAATGAAAAATATTAATTACCAGATAAAAAACAAAATCTAACACAAATTTGAACTTCCAACTCAGTCTTATACACAAATATGAACTTTCTTGACAACATATTAATTTTACATATTATTAATTGACAATTACCAATGGCTACATTATTAAAAATACAGCTAAAATATCACATTATTAGGTGGGTGGACGGACAACTGTGTCAAGTTTGAAATGAACCGAATATGAATTTTCAAATATTTAATGACATTTTGTGATCATGTATCTCTTGTATTTAAATCGTTTGTTATAGATCTTATTGATATGTTGATATTTATCTCACTCTTAAAATAAAGCAGCAAAGGCAGATGCTTTAATATTTAGCTTGTATAATGGCCCTTTTAATTTGTTTTGAGTCAACATTAATAATTCCCTTTTGAGAAATATTTTATAATTATGTTTTTAGAAAATGTATAGCAAGTCATAATAAAATTTAGAAGCCCACTGGCTTGGAGACCATAAAACTCAGAGCTTGAGTCAACAATTGAGTTTTCACTAGCGGAAACAAACTTTCAAAAGTAACATAATTTGTGATTGCTCAGAACAAAATATGAAACTCAAACTTAACAGTTTTATAATCTCTAGTCTAGGGCTACCTAAATTCAACATATATTAGCCCAGACCCAGCATTCTGGTAGCCCCAGGGCCTCAGATCTGTCAGACCCTGCTTGCAGTACTTCTATGTTAGCCCTGTCAAACAAAGTATCACAGTAAACTTCACATATTGGAAGAGCTGATGGAGTGAGAAAAGACATTTAACATGAAATTTCATTCTCCAGGAGAAATGAAAATTCATTTTCATACTTTTATCTCATAAGATCCATACACATAATTAAATTTTCATGTAGCCTGGACTTTGTTATAAATCAAGTTTCCTGTATTTCTTGTCAATGTTAACAAATCCTACATAAAACCCTTATTGTCAACAGCCAGCAACAGATTTTATTGAGGAAATAAATAACAACCACTTTACATCTGTGAAAAAGTACAAAATATCAGTAAGTACAATCTGCTTGAAGTAGAAGGCTATTCTGTACCACAAACTGTATCACAAAATAAGGACTAGACTACTGGCAATATATTTAAATTTCCATTTGACAACTGTGAAATTCTGCAATAATGCTACATATAAATTTTTCAACAAACTTAAATAGTACTAGATTGGATCTGTGTGTGTGTGTGTGTATATATATATATATATATATATATATATATATATATATATATATATATATATATATATATATATATATATATGTGGAATATATGGAGAAAGAATATTATCATACAGGTATACAAGTTAGAAATTTATAATGCATCCCCAACTGAGAATTGAACCAGGGTCCTCAAGTTACAGCACATACTGCTTTGCCTGTACACACCAACCGCCATACCCTCCCAACTAGGCACACATCCCAAAAAAGGATGGAACATAGTCATGAATATAGGCAGTCATGCACACTTACTTGTTTGGTGACCCAATAATTAAATCTCCTGAAATACACTGTCACTCGTAATTCCTCTGACAGAAGTAATATATATATAATCATTAATGAAAGCTTCAGGAGAGAGGAGATAAACATTAATTTATAAACTACTCAGCTTTTGTTACAGAATCACTGGCTGACCTTGATTTTATTTCATACAATGATTTTGCACTCAGCCTCTACCGACTAATCTGAACAATCAGTCATGGATTTCTATGATATCAACTGATATCAACATACACACTCTTTATTCCTAAATATTGCCCTAATACCATTTATGGCCATAAACATCATGTATGACATTAAACTAAAAAAAAAACATGAAATATGATACCGTGAAGACAACTCCTCCCTCAAAATGTAAATCACTTTTTGAATGACTATAATTCACAAGAGGCTCATGATACTGTTGTAGGTCCTTAAAATTTTCATTCCAGACACAATGATGAGATGGTGTAACACATTTCATGAAGTCTTGACATTACACATCATCATGATGTCCTGACATGACACATACAGCATGATGTCCTGACATACATCCATCCTGAGCACAGCTGGAGCAGATCTAGCATCTAATGTATACTGCTATCACCTAATGGAACCCTGGGATCCATAAACTTGCCGCTGTCTACTGTTCAAGGCTTGGTGCTGGTAAATTTCACCATCTAAATGTGCCAATTCTTGCTTAAGCTTTTCATTCAAATCCCTTATTGCATCTGTACCTGGGAAAAAAAGGGATATACAATATTATGATGAAAGTGATTATCATAATAAGTTCTGTATTGCAATTAAAAGCAAATAGTTATTTGAAAGTTAGATTCTATGGTAAAAATTTGAAAGAATAAATATTTATATAACCTGTTGCAATATTCTGAAAACAATTTGCCACCAAACTTTCTGTGGAGTGCTATTTGTTACTTAATCAACTGCTGCATGATCCACTAGAATAAGAGAAGTAGATCACTGTGACCTACTTAAAGTGGTTGTAATAATAAGTCCTTAAAACTGCACCCATCAAGTTTCATGACTGTACAAGCAACAGTGTCAAAAACACATTAATGTCATGACTGAGTAAAGATGCATACATGTGATTCTACCGACGATAGGCCAAAAATACCGTTTTAAAGGCTGTCTACTGCACATACCGTTTAGTAGTTGAAATCTACCACTTTTGAAAATTAAAAGGATTTTTAATTTTTTTAAAATTAAAAATACCCAAACACGGTATTTTTACGTGTTCTGTCAACGCATTAGAGAAACCATCCAGAACCAGTCTACTGGGGACCGGAAATGACTGGTGCGATGATGCATGGCAGAGCAATAGGATTATAATTGTTAAAGAACAGCTGACGTGTACACAACAAGCTGCTAATTGATTACTTTATTGTTGGAAATTGAGGAGTTTAAGGCCAAATGTGGGATGTTTTTTGACGTGTTATAAGTAATAAAGGGATGAAAGGTGGACAATGATATCTTCAGAGCCTTCGAAGAAAATCAGCTGACCCATGGCGGAGGGGAGATAAAATGAAGAGGCCGACCATAACAAATGATTTCGGCAGACACACTAGAGTAAGTATTTTGATTTTTGTCCTGTTTAAGTGTTATTGAATATTTCCAGATGTTTTGAGGACAGCTCTTACATTTTTTTTTCAATTCTAAACCTGTGCTTATTCCCAATGCTAAGAAACCACTTGCTAAGAAATGTTACAAGTTAAACAATGCTTGGATATCAGAGTTTAAGTGTGTGCAGGTGAGTAGCAAAGGTCCTGAGTTTGTATTGTGTGTTTCAAAGGTTTGCAGCTTTTGTATTTCATAAACTATTTGAAGTTTTCATACACTTACATTTAGTTCAAGTCCTTGATAAAATATATCAGTTCAAAATATATTACAAGATAATTAATTTTAAAGTTTGGATAAATTATTCATAAAAAACATAAAAACATCGTGTGTTTTTTTTCATTTTATTTTAAGTCTAAATCAATCTTTATATTTTTATTTACAGTGGTGAAACTTGACAACAGATTTTTGGATCTTAGCCTTTAAGAGAAAGAAGCCCTTGAGGATGAGGCTCAGGAATACATCTTAAGTCCAAGTTAGGAACTTCCTCCTCGGGGTGAACATAGCTTGGAGGAGTATTGGCGCGTAGTCAGCAACCTTATAAACCCAGCAACAGGAAAACTGAAGTTAGAACTTCTTTGCAGGCTGAGCGTGGTTGTCCTGTCATTACAACATTATAATGCTGATACAGAAAGGACATTCTCCATTCTTCGCAAAATACAAAGTGATTCAAGGGGAAATCAGGACCCAAGAACTATTGAAAGCCTGTTAAGTGTGAAGCTTAATAATCACAATGAATGTCATCAGTGGTCACTAAACAGTGATCTTGTGAAGAAAACTAAAATACTACTGGATTTTATAAAAGAAAAATCTTTGCAGTGAACTATCAGATAAACAACTCTTCCTTTTTAATTATTGAACCATATATTTACTTATAATAAGTAATTATTATTGTAACATTTTCCATCAGAATCAGAATCGGAATCATGTTAAAACTTGCTATTTTATTATAGTTTGAAGAGAATACATATTATGGCACAAGAAAGCACTTGTTTTGTTTTCCATCCCCTTGAAATGTAAAATTTATGCCGAAAAAAAAATCTACTGGTTTAGAGGCCAATCTACTGATCAAAATTTGTAAATCTACTGGTTTGAAAACCTAGTTCTGTCACATGTATGAGGATGGAAAGTGAACACAATAGACTCATGGATGGGCTATCACTGGAGTAACCCTGCCAATAGTATTCAGTAGGTTTATTACTATTGTGTGCCCCATAACTGCATTGGACTAGTAACTATCAGTTATAATAGGGATGGAAAGCTAATACAAAAGACTCATGGCAGAGCTATCACTGGAGTAACCCTGCCGCCAGGAGTCAGTATGGTCGATCATTATTACTGTATAACCCTTAACTGCACTAGACCAGTAAATATCAGCTGTAATAAAGATGGCAAGTTAAAACAACAGATTCATGGCAGGGCTATCACTGGAATAAGTCTGCCACCAGGAGTCAGTAGGGTCATTACTACTGTATGCCCCATAACTGCACTGGACCAGTAAATATCAGTTATTATTATAATAAGGATGGAAAGTTGAAACAACAGATTCATTTCAAGGCTATCACTTGAGTTGATCATTGTAACTTCTTTCTGCTATTGGTGAGTAGTACCTGACAATGTTCAAAATGAAAGCCTCATCAAATTTCATGAATGTATATGGTTGCAACAGTTTCAAAGAAATAGAGTTATATGCAGAAATTTAACAATGACACCTACAGACACTATAATGACAACAGCAACAACAACAACAATGTGAATAAAGAAGTAATAATGCTCACCCGGGTCTAGAGGGGAAATTCCCCCCTTCATCTGAAAACAAGAGTACCATGAATGGCACTTTATATACATCTGCCCTATGTTGGATAGTCCTCTATGTAGGCTCTAGTAGCATATAGTTGACTCTGGAGATTATTAACCAATGGGTCTCAATGACCTTGATCAAGGTGTGCAGTCCGAAACTCAACTTAATGTGCAGAAACCATCTTACAACAGTTAACATGGCCATGACCTCTGACCTTAGACCCCATAATCTATAACATTTTGTATCACCCCAAGTGAAAGTCATCCACAAAATCTGGTCAAGCAGAAACCATTTTTTTCTTCTTTTAGTCACAGCAACCTTGAACTTTGACCTTTTGATGCCCAAATCAATAGGCTTCTTCCTTTCCCCAAGTGCAAGCGATCCACAAAGTTTGCTCTAGGTCCGTGATGTTATTGTGTGGAAACCATTTTTCTTCTTTCAGTCACAGTAACCTAGACTTGAACCTTTTGCTGTCAAAACTGATAGAGTTCTTCCTTACCCTAAGTGTGAGCCATACACAAAGTTTGGTAACTGTAGAGAGTGGTGAACTTGAGTTATTGTGCAGAATCCATTGTTTTCCTCAATTACGGACCCTGTGTTTTGTTTAATCAGAGACATATGAGCTGAATTAAATTCTAATGTTTTCTCTACTGTCTCCAGAAAGCTAATCTAAGAAGTATTAGATACTTGTTACATAAACAACAAGATCCATCAACAAGATGAAATACTCTTGAAAACAAACCCAACTTCTTTGTTTACATAATGCGATGGGAAGCCATATGACTATTGATAAAACAACTATGAGCGAACTGACCTGTGAGTGAAACAACCTAGAATTTCATGGAGGTATAATCTTCATTGGCTGTTCATTTTGAGATCTTTTCTCAATTTTCTCAGGTAAATCATGGCTCTCAGCTGACATAATTTCTGATTGGTCAATATGCAATTGGTTTTCAACTGCAGCATCAACAGAACAGACCAAGATTGCTCTGATTGAATTGATTTCACGATGCAAGCACTTAGATAGGCTTTTACAAAGAATTATAGTTGACTGTAAATAATCCAATACCAGCTTTTTTCCGAGATAGTTATGTTCATTAGCTAATCGTTTCTATTAATAAGCATGACATATCATAACAGAATAAAACCAGCTATGCAATATATTCACAAAATAACAACTTGGAAAAGCTAGCCTTGGCAGGATGACACTACACTTCTGATAGTCTACAAGAAAGAACCAAGATGATGTTTGACGAATTGATAAGCAATGGGATGTTGCCATTGCAATGTACACTGTGATGTGTTCTTGGTCTTGCCAGCTAATAGGAAAAACACCTGCAGTTAGAAGTACTCTCTGAACTGGCCATAATTTTTGTGCCCGAATCCATAGAAAATCTTCATACATCCCAATAATTTCCCAGAATGGAATTATTCTAAGTACTGATATGATCTCTTAGAGCATCAATTATCTTGAAAAATACTAAAATAGAAGGTATGTAATTCAACTAAAATTAAAGTTTGATGAAATTTTTTAAAAAAAACGCCATTATAAGCTCCTGTTTAGCATACTATATGATCAGACACTACTGGGTTTCAGTAATCTAAATACTGGTGTTCAAGCTGTGGTTTGCCTATAATTTTTTATCTGACTGAGAAATTATAATCTGATAAAAGTGATCATCATGTCGTAATCCGAATTTAAAAATAGACAGGAATGATTCCACCAAAATCAGAATGGTTGGCATCACTGCTTAGATCATTTGAGATAAAGGTTATTCTCTTGGAATATTGTTATATATCCTGCATCTATAGTGAAATCTGTTGTAACAAAGGAGGTCTAACATATTTCCAGATCTTACAAACATGCCAGGGAATCTCAAAAATCATAACAGTTGGTTATGCAAACAAAATATTGAGGGTAATTTTCGGTGTTGAGTTTGGTTATCAAATTTTAACCAAAAAACAGCTGAGTGCTGTTATACTTAGCTGTTTTTTTGTTAAAATTTGATACCCAAACTCAACACCGGAAATTACCCTCAATATTTCTTTCATCAATAAGGTTATATAACTTATAAATTTTGGCAGTTGCAAAATCAGTTTATCAGTTGCATCTCATTATCTGATTATCTATATATAAGCATATCGATGAAAGAAGTAGTAGAATATAACAGCACTTTAGTTGTTAAAATTTGATACCTGAACTCACAACTGGAAACTCCCCTCAATATTTTCTTTGCATAACCAACTGCAATGATTTTGGCAATTACCTGCTGTGACAAAGCAAGAATTGGTCCAAATGTAAAGATGTAATAATTATTCCTGTTCTTAACAAAATTGTGCTAAAGAATTCAATGGTCCCTGGAGGCTTGTTACAAAGAAGTTCCAGTGACTGTAACTTCCTGAAGTGATAAAGAAACATGGTAAAAATAAGCAGAAAGACAAAAGTACCAGAATTTTTTTTTCTGTTTAAATGAATCTGCCACAAAACTTACTAGAACTCTGAGATGATCTTCTACTATCTATTCTGTTTGCCGAGTCTGAAAGAGAAAATAAAACTACTGAAGATTGTGAAATTGACTTAAAAAAGGGAATAATCATGGTACCTATTTCTACCTAGCTTATGCAGATGAATACATATTTCAATATCTTTTCATGTACATGCAGCATTTATCATTTAATCTGGATATTTAGTAAATATGAAAAATCTGAATACAATTGAGAAAAACATATTAGGCTGAGCATTCAAAAAATCAATCAAGATTATCTACAAATACAATATTTTACATGTATTTCAGTTGAATAGGCCAATAAATGGATATTGTATATACTTCTGTTATTACAGATATTAGAGAAAAATTATGAGACCAGACCTGATAAAGAATAATAATGGATTTTGATTTTTTTAAGATGTATCACCTTATGGAGTGTTTCATTCTGTGTATCACACATAGCACACTGAAATCTAAACTGCTATTACTGTGTCAAAAATTATTTTCTTAGGAAAAGTAAAGTATTCTGATCAAAGCATGAAACTGAAAAGCTTTCTACAAAACTGGATGAAAATATCAGTTGTGTTAATGACTACAAACTAACTTTTATCCAATAACGTGATACAAGATAGTTTGCAATTGCTAACAGAAACTTATGTAAATAAATTCCATACCATATTGAATGTAATACTCATACAAGCCCTAATAAGCTCACCTCCTCTTTTTGATCAAAACTTGCAAAAAAGTATCCCTTACTGAGCGTACATTCTTGATCTCAGCATGCCTTGTGGGACCAAAGTAGGTGCTAAAACCTACCTAGAACATTCTGATTTTCTTGACTGTACATCTGATGTCTCATTACCACCTAAACTTTACAAATTATATCAGTCTCAAAAATGAATCTAACATGCTTATTCAGCAGGACTATATTGGGGGAGACAATGCACCTCCAAAGTAGAGACTCCAAACATAAACAAAGGGGGCTAACTCTTCTAGCATGTACATATATGATGCAGACATTGTTTATGATATCGTCAGTTTGCACTTATTATGATGTGCTTTGACCTCATGAAAATTACACAAAGAGTAATTTTTGAAGTATGTTTTAAAAATAAGTACACAGTGCAGGTATTACACTGAATATAGTACTTTATATTCTAAAGAGAGGGCATACAATAATAAAGGCTGTCTAATTTCCAATTGTTACATTTGAAAAGCAAATGAATTTAACAGAAAAATGCTAAGGATATGTGTGTGTCAAAAAATGTAAGTAACTATTTAAAAACTGAAGGGACAAAGCCCCCCCCCCCCCAAAAAAAACAAAAAAAAAACAGTACAATGAATTGCACATTATACTTCCACCCCATGTTAATTGTCCTCTATGTAGATAACTGAACTTCTGTGCAGAAACCACTTTTCTCCTTTCAATTACAGAGATCTTGACCACGTCTGTGATGTAGAACTAATGTTATTATGTGGAAATCGTGCTTCTTCTTGCAGTCATTGACCTGGACCTTTGACCTCAAAATTGACAGGGTTCTTCTTCATTACCCTAAGTGCAAGCCATCCACAATATCTGGTCCAGGTATGTGATGTAGAACTAATGTTATTGTGCTGTAACTAACTTTCTTCTTTCAATCACAGTAATCTTCGAAGAAGTGAATGGCACATTGTACATCCACCCCGTGTTTAATAGTCCTTTATGCAGATAACCCTGTGTTAAATAGTTCTCTATGTAGATAACTGAAACTTTTGTGCAGAAACCACTTTTCTTCTTTCAGTTGCTGTAACCTTGACTTCTGACCTTTTGATCCCAAAACTGATGGACTTTTCCTAATACTGCCAAGTGTAAGCCATTCACAAAGTTCTGCCCAGGTTTGATGAGGTAATGTTATTGTGCAGAAACCATTTTTCTTCTTTCAGTCACTGGCATTGGCTTTTGAACTTTTGACCCTAAAATCAATAAGGTTCTTTTTCATTACCCCAAATGCAAGCCATCCACAAGATTTGGTCCAGGTATGTGATGTAGAACTAATATTATTATGCACTAACCAACTTTCTTCTTTCAGTCACAGCAGTGACCTTGACCTTTGAGATTTTTTATCCTGAAATCGATAAGATTCTTCCTTATTCCAAGTGCAAGCCATCCACAAAGTTTGGTAACTGTGGATGGTGGAAAACTCAAATTATTGTGTGGAAACTATTTTACTACTTCAAGTTACAGTGACTGTGATCTTTGAGCTTTTGACCTCAAAATCAATAGGATTGTTCCTTACCCCAAGTGCAAGTCATCTACAAAGTTTGGTAACTGTAGATGGTAGACTACTCTAGTTATTGTGCAGAAACTAAAGGTAACACAGATACATGGAGGGCTTTACAAAATAAAAAACAAAACAAACAATCTCTCTATAGATTCTGAAGGAAATTTACACAAGTGACAACTACTAGCAGCACTACCATCAGAATAGTTAAAGGGCAAATTTACTATGATCATATTCTAAGACCATTTGCAAAATTCTGTTATCATTAAAATTTCTTCAATTTCTTATTGATAAATCCATTTGCTTTAAAATCCAGAATCTACAATTCCTCAAGCTTGAAACCAGTATTTAAAATTCTTTTATCAAGAAAATGTGTGCATATTTTTTTGTAAGTATTAGATCTAAAATGCATTATAATTGTACTATCTTAGGCCCCTATATGAAATTATTTATCTTAAAACCAATGCTAGGAATCAGTTACAATTTTATAACCAATCATCAGTTTATGCAAACCAATCAATAATCAATTAAAAATTCTTTAATTTGTCCACCTGATGTCTTGCCAAAATGTTTGGTATTTTCAAAGAGATGATCAATTAATAACCGATTAGTTTGTACAGCTGATATATTGCCAAAGTCTGGGAAATTTCAAATAGACATAAGTCTGTTCCAGTTGGAATGAAACATAAATGGACTGAGATTAAAATCAATCAAAAAAACTCTAATCAAATAACTGGTCATTTTGCTAAATGTGACAGATTCTAGACAACCTTAATCAACTGGAACAACACTAATAAAAACCTGTAAAATTATGACAGGATAACAGCATTTATAAAACTAATAACATGAGCCATTCTAAAGCTTTTCATAAGAAAAGTCTATTAAAAAAATGTCATAATTACTGGACATTAAAATACTCTTACTTTTAAGATTTTTAACATTACATTTACTATTAAACCACCTGGCTAATAATTTATATTCTAGGCCAGTTACAAGGAAAAATTAAAAATGAACTTGACATTTACAAAAAGCATGCTCATGCAATGTTAATGAAAGTTTTAGAAAAAGGAAGCACATAAATGCAGTCTGTGTCTTTATGCCATTGTAAGCTAAAAATCATTTTACTTCAAAAAACTTGACAAAATCCATTATTGAATTTTCAAGCAATAATATTTATTCATGAACTGAATGAAAAGTTATGCTTACTTGAAAACATTTCAATGACAACTTTACACAGAATCAGAAACAGTTCAAATAGAACTAGCAAAACATTCACTGTATTGTATTTCATTCGCTGACCAGATACATAACTATTTATTGTATTTAATACAGGCAACTCACCCTAAATCATTATCAGTTAATAGACATTGTATTCCATTTCTCCTGTTCTTGTTTGGTAATTTGTCTAATCTATATCTAAATCAAAACTTTCCTCAATAATTTAAACCAATGGTAAACTTGTGCAAAAGCTTTTTGTAATAGTTTGTGTTATGTAATAATTCTACACACATTAACATTCAACTTCATTGACAATACCATATTTATCCAATAATAAACCCATGCTTCATGATAAACCCAAAAACCATTTTTTTAAATAAATTTTATCCTTGAAGAAATTATTTTCAAGTGGCAAAGTACATGGTAATAGAAACAACCATAAATTTGTGACGTTTTGGGAAAGAATTTGTAGCCATGGAGCAGGTTGGTGTAATTTTTTTAAAAAGTGATACAAATATATCCACTTTTTTTTCTTCTCCAAAACGGAGGAAAAAACAGCATGAAAACTTTGAGCAACTTCAAACTTAATCTCAATGCAAATTTTGTGTCATGTTCCCTCATATATAAAATATTCCTTTTCATTCACAAAGACTTAAGATGCACATCAAGATGTGAACTGAAAGTAATTTTGTGTTATCAAACAGTAATGTGCAAATGAGATAACATTTAGAGATGAATGTGAGATAACCATGCATTTACAAGTAAATTGTTGAAAAAAAAAAAGCAGTTTAAATAGAAAAAGCAAAATCTCTATCTTCAAATTTATTTTTGCCGAAACTTTTTTTTCCCCAATTTAAACAAATATTCATGTCCATATCTAGTTTATTCATACATCCATTTGCTGAGTCAAGTTTTCAAGATGTATTGCATAATCTAACAAATCTGACGCCAACAGCTGGTACTGTAATTGTCTCATTATATACCCATATTTAATGACAAGTCCATATCCCACTTTTATAAAAACTGAAATTTGTTTTAAAAATGTCAAATTTGTATAAGTGTATAAGCAATTTTTTACCAATAAGAAGCCCATCCCCCCTAACCCCAATCCCTCTTTTCAAACATAATATATCAAAAAGCAGGTGCCCTTTAAATGATTTTACATAAAAGTAAAGATTTGGATAAATGGAAGTCACTGTAAGAAGGCTAGACTATAATATGCTTAATCATGACAATGTGAACACCATTACAACATGAATTTAAAAGTCAATACTGTAAAGTAGTATGCAGATGTAGGACATCAAAGTGAGGTAACGACATTCTGTATATACGTTGAGCATCATCCCTTACCATCAAATGCCTTCAAATCGAAGGCGCCGCTCTGTTGTTCCAAGCAAAAAAAGAATAATGTTTGAAAAAGTAATTACCTCAAATTATCAAGTCTATCTGAATACATTTAACTTTTCTTTTAAAAAAAAGTCTTTAAATGTCAGCTGATTTTGATGCCTTAATGTATAATTGCAAAAAATCACAAGGATATAAAACAAGTGTTCCATGGAGCCTGATCTCACCTGTGTCTGTGTGCTTATGTATCCCACAGTATTTGTAAAAACTTTAACACAAAAACTGAATGCCGACACAATTGTTGCCTCTGGGAAATGTTATACTTATGCAGTTGTTTTTTAAAATATTGTATTGGTATATTTGTTACATTATATAGTTGTTCTAAACTATAGGAGCCAAGATTTTATGATCCTGAGAACTACTTTGACACTTTTGAGGTCCTTGATTTGATATATGCTGTCCACATACAGTTTGCATTACCAATGTTGTTTCATTCTTAGTAATTCCTAATTCTTCCACATGCCACATATACCTGTGCATAATGTTCACCAAACTATATTTTACCTTCCAAGGTCACAAGGATCTGGAATACTTTGAGCTTTTTGCAATGGCTTTATGCCAGTTACTAGAATTGGATGAATTATTTCTAGAAATTGGAGCCACTTAGAAAGAACCACCCCCCACCCCACCCCCGAAAATGAAAATTGCTACTATTTATATGCCACCATTCTGAAAAACATGTTCCATTCAAGGTAAGTTTGTCTCTAAATTTTGCTATAAGCAAAGTTTTGTGAAAATGAAGTATCACACCAAGACAGTAATGAAGCAGCTATTTATCTAACCTGGTTTTCTTGACTGAGTGACTCTGATTTTTTTCAAACACTTTGACCAATTGTTCATATCAGCTGAGATCAAAAGTTAATGCAGGAAAGCCTTAAGTGATCTAAATGTCTGTGACTTAGAACGATGAGACTGCAACTGTGAATGGGTAGGTCAAGATCTGCTGTCACACGGTGTACCATAGATCAGTGTATATGCTGTTTGCTTGAAATAATATGACAAAATAGAGCAAACAGTGTATACTCCTGATCTGCCAGCACATTATGTGATACCAAATCTAAGTCTGTACTGTTAACAGTTACAGTTTGGTCACATCACTTAAGATTCAGCCTATCTAATGGTTTCTATGTCATTTAAAAACTGATATAAAAATAGTAATTACCTACCTCAAACTGCCACATTTTTTGATATATGTGCAGTCTAAAATGTCTGATTTATTACCGATTTGATTGTTTTAGCAAATGAAAATTAAACTGTATGAGATGACACCATTGTTTAATCAGTAAGTTGACTGTGGTTACTAGCTGTATCTATTGATTCCTTACTCTTTTTGCAGGGACCAGTCTAACAAAAGGAATAAGAACCAGTCAGCATACAATGACAAAGTGGAAATAACAATGGTGACATAGTGTAGGTTGGATTTTCTTCTGCTAAGCTATCAAACTGGTTTTAAATAAAAAAAATTTCATCTGCAAATATATTCCAAATATAATTTGTTCAAGGTAGGTAATGAATATTTATAAATCAGTTGACAAATTTTCTAGAAAATATGAGAAAGGTTGAACATTAGTGTGGCAAAAAAAAATGTTAGGTACAACTACGCAAGAGTAAATACAGTGTGTATATTATTAGCAATGAGTATGGATTATCAAAACCATTTTTTTTAGTCAAAGCAAAGGAATACTGTCAACAAAATTTAATATATATTTATTAGGAGTATTGTACCTACAATGTACATCATTTTCAAAAAAGTTCACACAGTTATCTCAATTTGTAGGTAGTGTACTTATGGGGTGAGCCAGAAAAGAAGTGTAATGCATGTGATTTTTACTACATCTGAAAACAAGAAGCTAATAACAGTGGTTAATTTTTAAAAGGCAATGATTTCTAGCAAAAAAGCACTTGAATCTGCCTCAAGTATTGAAATTAATCAAGTATTGTCTAATTTAAAACTTATTTTTTAATTAATCAGTATATAACGTAGAGTAAAGATTTTTTATTGCATGCATTACAGATACCTAAGAACTTGCTTGTAGTAAGTCTAGGACTTCGTTTGGCTGCTAAAATAAATGTTGAATGCAAAATAGTTAGACAAAAGGTTTATGTACATTATAAATTTATAATAGTCATCGATGTCAAAAATATGTCAGTTTCAGCTCTCAATTAATTATAAAACAAATGTGAGTGACTATACAAGTATGAAAGTATTCCAATCAGTTTTCACAATTTGACTAACTAATCTGCAAGTCTGAGATAACTAAATTTAATGCTGACAAGTAAGACTTGACCTGAATAGATGAGCAGGGTTACCATTATTTACCTGAAGATAGATGATCAGCTCACCCATTATTAACATTTTTTGCCAAATATTCACTAAACATATTTTTGTCTAATAACATGCCCATCCTCATCTATTTGAAAAATGTATAAGGGTGCCTCCCTCCTTACATATTCTTAGCATGAGAGAAAAAGTGTATATGTGCTTGCTTTGCACATCTGATATTCCAGGTTTGATGCCAGGTTCTACCCCTTCATGGGTAAAAGACTGTCCATCCAAGGTCAGAGGTTTCATCCACGGTCTCCTGTTACCTTTGCATCAAAGATCACCTTTACTTTGTGATTGAGCCATCAAGAGTTAAACTTGTTAAAGCTGATAGCACTTGTTGTACAGTTAATACAAATTAATAAAAGTTTAACTTCTTTTTTTAAAGCTGACCTTTTTCTGCAACATTATTTTATACTTGCTGGCATATTTTCTTACAAGGTTTAAGAACATGATATGCATACTAACACTGTACATGTCAAGTACAGCACTCCCCCACTATAAGGCTTTTCATTATAATACTATTAATGTTACAAGGTGGTATGGTCATGGATCCCATTTCATTATGTATAAGTAAAATTATATGTATCCATGAAATGTACTTCATTATAAGGTGGTCTCACTATACTCTATAACTCTTGTGGATAGCATTATAATGAGGGAGTACTGTATATGGAGAGAATGTTTCCATCTATAAATCTCAAGCTCTTAACAGGGTAATGACTCTTGAATATTTTACAATGGAACAATTCTTTTAATTTGTCAAGTAATTTTGAACATTTCTTGAAATCTGACCTTATTATTGCTGGCTTGATACAAATTTCAATATATGAGAAAAACAATTTCTGAACAAATAGCTAAATATTTATGAAAAAGGTATGGGACAAAGACCAAATCTAAATAAATGTAGAGAGCTATGAGAATATCTGTAGAACAAATTTTATAGACTACTGAAACAAAAAGTCTACTGACACATCTAAGGAATGGTGTTCAGCTCAAGACACAGGGGCAAACTAAGCTAAAATACTTAATGTTAATGGCTCAGGTTGTGTAAATCTGAGATGCTTCGGGCATTTGAGTGATCCCAGTTACGATGGCGGTTACGTTTAGTTTCAATTTGGAGATATGTGCGAGGAGAGGAGACAGCGTAGCCATATCGCATCCAAGATTCTGCAGAAAGTCAGGTGGTTGCAAGAGATGAAAAGCTCAAAGATAGATTACATTCGGAAAAAAATGTAAGAATTATTTTTTAATAAAAAGTGCAATAATAAATTTCTCATATACTCCAAACAAAAATAGAGATTCTTCCTTAAATTATAATTAGTAATAATTGTATGCAGACTATTCATCTGCAAACATTAGGAATTTTACATCATGATGAGTATTCAAATAAATAATAAAACAATAAAATTACAGTGCAAAATAGTATTGGGGGGAAACACCATTTTTTTTTCACTGGAAGGAATTACTATTATCCAAGTACTATTCATTTTTTAAACCAAAAAAAAAAGGGGTAAAAGATCAAATTATTGCCTAATCATTTTATTAAAAACAATAAGAAATTATCAAGTTGTGGCAAGGAATGAAAAGCATAGAAATAGGTTACAATGGTTAAAACAAATGCAGTGACCTTGTTTTATCAATAAGGTAAAATAGCTAAATATGTAATTATCCTCCATACCATTGTTTCATGGAATTTATGTATAATCATTCATGACACTACTAACCTTGTTTAACAGGATTGGGTGGACCTTGGTGAAAGTGACCACTAGGATGACCACTTGGATGACCATTTACAAGCTCATGGGGACTGCAAACAGATACATATATTTTGTATTCATTTTTTATTATATACTTAAGTGTGAAATATAGAAAAATATTGTCAAAATATTTTTCATAATTTTTCATTCCTATATTTTCACATGTGAACAATATATCCTTAAAATGAGCACTTTGTGAGCTAGTACAAAGAAATGGAAACTGCATTACCTTTCAGACATGGAAATTATTTTTTGCTGAAAAAATTGAACTAGATGCTACTTCCCCTGTACAAACTTGACAACAATTTTAAAAACTCTGTGTGATACATTTAATGAATCAGACTTGCTTTGTGGTCAGATGGGGTAAATGAGTTTACAAAATGTCAAAAATGTAATTTATTGCAACACAGTAGATCATCCTAAGCCTACCGCTCTCTTAAATCGCTAATGTTTTTATGATCAGCATATAAATACAGTTGAAAGTGAGGTGAAGTTACGAAAAGGGGGTGGTGTGCTGGTGAGTGAGTTTAATCTTCTAAGCTTTGATTTAGGAGCAATTTTGGTATATAATAAAAAGAAAACTTTCTTTTCTGATGTAAATAGTGGATATATTGCATTTTTAGTATAAACAATGATGTATTTTAACTTGTGGCTTTGTGAATCATCAAAATATCATGTATTTTGTACCACATGATGAAATATGTCCAGTATTATCATAGAAAAAGAAAATATCCTATATATACATGTATATATATATATGTTGTTATGTATATTGAATTTATAATATGTATCAATGAGGTAAGTTGTACTTTAGTCATTTTGTAAACAACATATTACTGCATTTGAGTTCAAGGTCAGACTTGTTTACATAGCATTTTACAATTAGATTGTAATTTTCCACAGCTTGTGTGACAAAAGTCACATGCACAGAGAAAATTTTCCATTAGAGTTACTCATATTCTAGAACATTCTGTCACGTGGCTTATGTTTATATATAGAGATTTTAGTGGACAATATTTCATTCTTGTTCAAATGGTCAGTCTATGAAGAATCATTTAATAGTCAGATGTTTATAGTTGTGTTGTGAAAATTCAGAGCAAATTTAGAGAGAGGAATTATTTATTTGAAATATTCATTGGAATTACCAAAAGTGCTCATTCTCATATTAGATTAATACTTGACTTTGGGATTTATGTGGATTTATTCAAAGATATTCTGGATTACATCATTCAGGCACATCAGAACATTCAAGACTACTAACACATCATGACATTCAAGGCTAATGGAATTCATTCGGAACATTCTATATTTAGGACTTGTGATTAGGACACTTAGGATTCTTAGATTATTTGGATTTTAATTCACATTACTGTAAGTCTCTTTTGAATTTTCACTTTAATTGTCTAGAAATAAATTGCTTGTTGATTTTACTTATATTGTTGCTTTCACTTTCTTTCTGTTACATTATTTTAAGACCTAGAGTCGTAACAATATATATATATATATGCACACACACACAAATGAAACATGTTCATAATAAAGCCATTGGGACTAATACATATTTTGAATTCATTTTTGTGCTTACATATATGTAAGTAT
The DNA here is from genome assembly GCA_029931535.1 of Margaritifera margaritifera. Taxonomy (NCBI): domain Eukaryota; kingdom Metazoa; phylum Mollusca; class Bivalvia; order Unionida; family Margaritiferidae; genus Margaritifera; species Margaritifera margaritifera. Next base: position 253,555 of record JAQPZY010001360.1, read on the forward strand.
GTATGTATGTACATGTATGTATGTATGTAAGTATGTATGTATGTATGTATGTATGTATGTATGTATGTATGTATGTATGTATGAAATATTAAATACTATGATTTATGATGAGAAATAAAACTAAGAACCAAGTTTATTTCCTCCCCCCCCACCCCAAAAAAAAGTATTTGCCAATTTCACACATTGTCAATGTTACCTTAAACTGTAGTCATAAAAAAGATGTCCCCTAAATGTGCATCTAATAAGAACATCAACACTGTTTGAATTCTAAATATTATACAGTAGAACCTGTCTGGACAGACTACGCTTTCTGCCAAAATATCATGGTCTCTCAAGACAGGTGGTCTCTCATGACAGGTCATAACACTATATAATCAATACATATGTGCAATAAGAATCTGGTCTCTCAAGACAGTTGATCTCTCATAGTGGTGGTCTTTCAAGACAGGTTTTACTGTATTTCAATTTAACCATGAATAAAGAAATTAACAAATGAAGAACAAATTTATTAGATCAACAGTTATCAAATACTGAACATTTAGGGGTGTGGTAATCATATTTATTCTACTGCAATGCGGTACTCTGCACAGCTTTAACGGAAACACAACAAAGTAAAACAACAGGTTACAGTTGTATGTACATGTATTTCTGGTCGAGACACCGAGCAAAAAGCTGCACAGTGATGTGAAATGAAATGAGTTTATTAACATAATGCAATCAAAGAACAAGACTACTGCAGCTTGTAAGCATTATTAAATTCTTTAATAAGACTAGTAAACAATTTAGTTACAATGCAACAGAATTAATATTTCACAAGGAGTGAATGTGACATGTGTAGGCAGCTTGAGTGCTTTGATCCTTTCATTAAATCAACCTAGAAACAATTCTTTGATTTGTTCTTCTGTAAAACATGCAATCCCCCTCCCTCCCTCCCAAAAAAATAAGATATTAGGCAAATAAGCGCACGTTATACACACCAAAATATATATGGTATATAAACAATACCATATATTGGATGAGGAAGTTTCATATGCTATTTAACTCTTTACTGCATAATGATGCCTTTTGATGCCTTTCATGACAAACCTGACTGAGATACACAGTACTACCAAAATGAAGTCTTTATACCCACAACTATCACTTATACGGCTGCGAGAATGAATCTAGAAAGTAATTATGAAGGAAATCATTAGTTTAATAGCAGGATTAAAGCAACTGCAAAGTTCAATCTACACTTGTCAGCTGTATGTAACAGCGTGTCTGCCATTTGTAAACATGTTCTGCATCCTGCAGTTGCAACGTGCATACATGCCATAACACGACGTGTCACTAAAAAAACACGATTTTGGACTCTCAAACCCGCCGACACGGTTGTGTTTCAAAAAACACGATTTTTTGCAATCTTAGCAACAAAAAAAAAAAAAAAAAAAAAAAAATTCCCACAAAAAAACAAAAACAAAAAAAAATTACATTTCTTGATCATAATGATATATGCCCATAATCTGTGGTATGTATAAACAGTAATCAGTCTTGCTCAGAGCTCATGTAAAACTATCCTCGGGGCAGTTTATACAGCTGTTTTAGAGACAATTAAAACGTAAGGCAGTCAGAGATAAACAGACACCTTTCAGAGATTTACTGAATTGGCTCACAATAGCTAGGGTGATGTGTCATGTCAAATCCTTTGAGCACTACTGAGGGAGAGCCCATTAGGCTAATTTGCATAAGTAAAGTACACTAAATGGAACAACCCATTTGTCTGAAGTTAAGTACATCAAACAGATGACTGCACTGAATGAGAATGTTGAAGCCATCTTTATTAATGTTTGTGATCAGCGGCAACGTTTCTTTGAAATTGGATTTTTACTCCATATATAAAATTCAAAACATGATTATTTCGGTAGGTTGAACAACAGCACCATTCAATCTCTAATGCAGTGTTGCACCTAGGATCCAAAGGTCAGTGGACACTGTGTCCCTCACCCTCCAGATTAGGGGGACACAACATTTTAAAGGGACAAAGGAAAATTGTAGTACATAGTGCACTAGAAGTGCTAAATAAAATGAGATAATCTTATTTGCTTCAACAGTTTTGCCACCTTAACTTTCTCATATTTTCCTTGGGCATTTTACATGATTGCAATAAATGTTTTATCATGTGATCAATTAACTCATGAAAACATAAACATGTTTGAATATCTGGTTAACCTGAAATGAACTGCACCCTGGAATTTTAATAATTTAAAAGTATGAAATCATTAATCAAATGACAAATCGTGTATTTGCATAAATTAGTAACTTTTTTCATTAATTCAGCCTGAGAATAAATTAAATCTTCACTGCAACAGGTGTGACTTTAACCTCGAAAATACGTTACAATATCAGTGGTCAAAGACTTTAGCAATTCGGCTGACTACCACAAACCCTGAATGTTTTCATTGCCAGATTCATTGTTTTGAAATGGATATTCATTGCCATCTTACAGGTTTTTATAACTTTTAGCGACTTTGGCGCACCAACATAGACGTGGATGCATATTTGTGAAGGAAAAGTGTAGGCATATTTGTGAACACAAATGACACTTGCATTACCATCAAACCAACTACTGAACTATTGAAAGCAGCAAAGACTGCATGTAATTAAATCTACATTCCACTGTCTAATGGATTTTAAAGACAGTAACTTGGTGTATTTTTGTATTTAATGTCTGTGAGGTTGTGGCCATTTTTGTGGTGATGTTATTTGACAATGCTAAGTCTACCATTGTTTTTGTTTGCAAGTATATTAAATGCTCCAGAGAAAACAGATGGTATTTTCTTTTATTCCGATTTGAATTTCCAGTCATTTGCTATAGGCTGATTTGAAAAGATAGCTTATTCTCATTTGGATGATGTCGCTTTTGGGGGGTCACGCACACTGACCATCCTTGGGACTTCAAAACAAACTTTTTGAGTCTCAAAAACCTCGCAACACTGTCTGGGAATATGGCAAGTATGGACGTGAAGTCATTTGAAATTTTGAATAGTACAGTTCAAAGATTTTTGTTAATATACACGGGAATATGCCAGTCTTTGAACCAGTTCAGTTAACTGTTATCAAGGTTTCGCCACAATAGAGGAAGATTAGAACAAACTTTGAACTTTGGAACGAGTCTATATGCTATAAAGACTTTACTGACATGTGTCCACTGCTTAAGTTCATATCCGTCATTTCAGAAAAAAGATATGACCAAGAGCCACCGTTCTCTCAAAAATATGGATTTTTTATATTTAGAAAACATTACTCGCTAATTGTAATAGTAATCAGCTCAAAAAATATTCGTCTATATTTAAAAACAAGGAAAAACTGTTAGTCACATGGCACGGCAAATTCATGTTCTTCAAAGTAAAATTTTGGATTTGTCCTTACAGAACCATGTTACAATACTTTTAAATCTTCATTTAATGCCACATATCATTTTAAAATCATTATAGTTCATAACTGTTGAATTTCACAAGAAAGTTGATACACAAATGTGAGTCCCTTGGTGAGTGACTTGAGCACTTCACATTTAGAAAACCATTAAAAATCGTTAAATATACAAAATATTGCAGATCAGTATGGATTTCATGTCCCATTAGACACCCCCCCCCCCCATCCCGTTTTCAATGATCTGCTAAAACTTTTGTTTTTAATCAGTAGCAATATTTAATTACTGCTCCCCAAAAGACATTTCAAGTTGCTTCTGCTTCGATAATGTGAAGGTAGGATGGCTGTCAGGTTTTAAGCTTTTGAAAATTTGACAACCCTTTTGACAGAAAATTCACAGAAAGATAAAACTAAGCTAACATTGTAATTTTTCATTAATAAGGGATATTAATAAGAGATAAATTAATTTGATATTGGTCTCTGAATAACTTAACAACAACAATGATTATACTACATGGGTATAAAAATATAGTCAGGTATATATGACACTGCAATCAAGAGATATCATTTCTGTAGTAGGCATAACATAATTTGGTCAGTGAATTTAAATTTTTAGTGAAAGGGAACAAATTAAAGTAATAATTTTCTGTCTGTCACAGATGCTAAAGGGAACATTACAACAAGGTAGCCATTTAAATTGTTTGAGGCAAATAAAAATAATTTATCCACTCAATATTTGATCTCATTCCAAAAATTTATTTTTGGTGATTATTTCAAGATGCATGTATCATTAGTATGTCCTATTTATTAAAGTTTTAATTCACAGAATTTACAAATATTTTTACATATGTACGTCTGTTGACTGTGAAATATAATTTTTTCAACAATATTTTATGTTTAATTAAATGCTTGGTTTAAAGACATCCAATTATATGTTGTTGTTTTCTTTTGTCATTCTATTCAATGATGTGATGAGTTAACAAAAAATGGTGATGAAATTACAAATTGAATGCATTTCATATGGCTATTATATTACACATATGTTCTCTTTGGGCATTCACTTCATTCCATTCCGTTTATTCACCCAAGAATCTAATGTCAGCGCTATGTGGCGTATTCAAACTAAACCCATTGAGTGAAGTCCACACAGTTGCCGCTGTCATCCCAACCTTCGTTGGACAGCCCAGTCTTCGCTGGGCTCCTTCAGTTTCCGCTGAAGAAACTTTACTCAAGGGTTATCCATAACATTCTGTCAGGGAGTTTCACAGCCCAGCTGTGACCTCTGTACAACCACGTTGTGCCATTCAGTAACCGCTGAATCACTCACTGACAGAATGAACCAAAACAGTTTCATCAGTAGCAGCAGACAGTCCCCCTAGGCAAACATTATAATTATAAATAAAAACTTAACTGGATCTGTGTTTTGTTGTGTATAAATTGTTGCTTATGCGATTGCTTAGGCATAGTTTATACACAGCAATAGGTGACCCATTCACTACCATTCCTGCAAATAGTCCGCATTAATATGCATGAGCTGTATTAATACATCACTTGCCAGCCAATCAAAACATTCCCAGCTGTCACGTGCAGCGTCTTTGTTCAATTGTTCTTGGTTGGAGTGGAGAGCGACAGCACGCATATTTCTGTCAAACCTCCGCCATCCCCGCCTCAACGCCTGCAGTGTTCAATGGACATGGGAAAGTCTGTGCTGCTGCATGTTACTTACCCTAAATAAAGGGCATTCACTTCATTCCATTCCGTGTATTCACCCAAGAATCTAATGTCAGTGCTGTTTGGCGTATTCAAACTAAACCCAGAGAGTGAAGTCCACACATTTGCCGCTGTCATCCCAACCTTCGTTGGACAGCCCAGTCTTTGCTGGGCTCCTTCAGTTTCCGCTGAAGAAACTTTACTCAAGGGTTATCCATAACATTCTGTCAGGGAGTTTCACAGTCCAGCTGTGACCTCTGTACAACCACGCTGTGCCATTCAGTAACCGCTGAATCACTCACTGACAGAATGAACCAAAACAGTTTCATCAGTAGCAGCAGACGGTCCCCCTAGGCAAACATTATAATTATAAATAAAAACTTAACTGGATCTGTGTTTTGTTGTGTATAAATTAGTCAATTATGTTCCATATATTTTTCGGCTGTCACGATTTTCGAATGTACATTCCCAGTACTATTGACTGTCTCCAGTTACGATATTCTTCTTAATGTTGATCTTGATTGAAAATTATTTAATGATGTTTATTCCATGTGTCAGTAATGATATTCATCCTTTTTATTATTTTCTCATAATAAAATGTTTAATGATTCCCAATAAGCAACATACCTAATATGCCAGATTAATCATATGATAATTACATGTCTTAATTTTCTACTTAATCCACAAAATGACATTGTGAAATGAAAGATAAATGTACCTTCTTTGTTCCTTTCATTACTTCTGAATAGTGTCATTCAGCCATTGATCTTTGGGACTATTTCATGGCTTATGAAGACATTTTCTAAAATTAAATCTTTATCAGCAGTGCCTCATATTTTGGAATAATCCCTTCAAGATTTGTCATCTGTGTCACTCAGTAATTGAACACGATAGAAATAAAGTGATGCTTCTACCACATTTGCCTCTGATGCCCTCTCCTCTGCCATTTATTGAATCCCTCCCACATTGTCCAGATCACTAAAATACTACTTAAAACTGTGCCATGTTCTATTAATTTCATATATTATTATGTTTTACTTAATATAGAATACTTGTATGAGTGTAGGCTTTGTTTGTTCTTAATTTCTTAAAAAGACATCATAAATATTGTAACCAAAAGTGTGTTCTTTGGTTAAATAATACTTAAACTAGTATGCCCTTTTTGTTATCTCTGAAAAACTGCCCTTTTGACCCAAAATGTGCCACTTTTGTAAAAGGTGCCCATCTTGCATACCCATTTGAAATTTGATTTTCATAATTTTTTAAAATACAACTTGAGTGTTCAATTTTAAATATGCCAGTAACGGTCACCTGTGTTCAGCGGTCACATGGTCACAACAGTCACCCTAATCCCCCCCCCCCAAAATGTCTTATATAAATGCCCTGTATTTAATGGTCACCTGCTTTCAGTGGTCAGTGGCCAGGTGTTTCTTAACCAAACACTGGTTTCATCCTGCCTTCAGCGGTTACTGGAGCATATCAGCAGTGACCACTTCAAGCATTTCTTATCTTGAATGTACTTACAAAAGTCCAGTTACGCTGTCAGTCAAACTCAATGTTGGCTTTGAAAGCAAGGCGGTTTTTGTCCTTACGTGACAGAATCAAAGCAATTCATTTGCTGGATAGTGGACAAAGTAGTCATGTAGTTGCAGCAGAAATGGGAGTCTGGCGAACTCAGATCCAATGGATTATTAAGTGTAAACGAGATATTATGGCCGATTTTGAGAACAACGTTAATCCGAAGTGTAAGAAATTACGTACAATCACACCAAATGAGTAGATATACATGTACACTGCACTTGTAATATCTCTTACAATTTATATGCTAATAACAAAAGACGCAGGAAGCTTCTTTTCATTCCTTATCATCAATGGTCTCTCGCAAAAGCCGACTGTCTTTTGATCTTGGTGAGTTTGAGCAACTGCTTAATCCATGCCTAATTATACCAGCTGGCCTAATAAAAAGTCAGTCCTTTGTTTGACAATCACAGGTAAGCTGTCAATTCATAATTTTATTTAAATGCCGTTTCTACTGATAAGTGATGATTTAATGTACATGATGGATTAAAGTGGAACTTTATATTTTATTATTTTATTATTTTTCTTTTTGCTAAATAGCTAAACTAAATATATGTATCTTGATAGCATACTACTAATAATAATAACGTTAATGCTATTCGGTGCATAGTACATGTATTTGTCATGAACCAAGTTTGAGAGCTGAACCTGCCTTCAGAGGTCACCTGTCTACAGCAGCCACTTTGGCCTTGTCCCATGGGTGGCTGCTGTAGACAGGTTTGATGATAAGATCTTGAAATGCAGATATTTATTTCAACAACTGTTGCAAGTTAAGTTCGTTCTTTCTTTTGACAACTGATGTTTGTTTGGGTTTTTTTAAATCCCAAAGATAAAAGAGTACATGATTACTTATATTGTGATTATGTTTTCCGACATATGAATATTAAAATCATGTGCTTCCAAACAAACTACATAAACAGATTTCCTATGATATTTTTCATACCCGCTAGAATACTATTAATAATTCACAGTTTAGTCTCATTGCCAAAAAGTACTATATTTTTACCAAGTTAGTTTATAGCAAAAACATTTTTTTATTTAAAGTTTTTAATACATATTACTTTAAATCTGCAAATTTATACACTTATATGCTCTGTTAATCACTTGTATTGATGAGAGAATTTTAGAACTTGGGTTGTACACATGCATTTACATGGTTCATACTTAAAAAAATTTTTTTTTTATAAGACAGCAAGCTTGTCAAATACTGAATACAGAAAGATCCAATGGAATGGCATACTTAAAGTGTGTTGGGTTAAGTAGCACATTTCTTTTGTAGAGTTGATGGCTTCATGTGCATCATGTCAACATTTTTGAAGAATTGTTACGGAATTATGTATCATTTTGTTTTTAAATAATGATATAGTTTTATGATCTCTGCATAATAGTCTAACAGCTGTCATCTTGCAGAAAGTACATATACGGTATTTCAATGTGACTCAGTACATTGGTCTTGGGGAAAATATTGTCGGTTGATGCATGAATCATATCACGTGATTTAGCACGTGAGAATTTGTACTTTTTAACTTTTGACCTGGATTCTATGTTAATAAGAAGTCAATACTTTGTTGACTTGCAATAACGTCAGTGCACAGATACTTTAGCGATGTCACGCATAACCTAGTTTCTGATTGGTTCGGAGAAGATTGTTTTCTAGAAGGATTAAATTGTTTTTAAGTCGCAATACAGTTTAAATTGGTTTTCCCTATTCTGTTCTACACAGCTCAGAATCTATAAAATTAAATTTAATTGCTGTGTTTGGCATTCTAGCATAGTTCGTCAGCCTGAGAGGTCATAAACAAGATTGGTTCATTATGTGTGAATATTCTGCTTCAGCGATATTATTATACAGTACATTTAGGATTTAGTACTGCTTCTTAAACTTTAAGAATTATTCAGCTCCGTGGAATTATCGGAAACATTTCTAGAACTTGTGTGATATTCCATATTCACAAGGATTACTTGGAATTAGTAACACTTGGATATAACTGATTCTTGTTAGTACATCAGTACAGTGGAGGTTTCATTCGGAACCTACTTCATTCGGAATATTTGGATTCACTTCCGGATCAGTGAACTTTAGAACAATTTAGGACTTTTGAGGATATTCTATACTGTAAGTTATTTTTAATTCTTTCACTTTGATTGTTTGTTGAAATATTTTAATATTTTAGGAAATTAAATATTTGTGTTTATATCTTGAAAGCTTGTTTGAGTCTTTTCTTTTGTTACATTACCCCTAGTCGTGACAGAATGAACAAAAGAATTAAATGAGGAGCACACTTTGATAAAGAAGATTGTTCAATGAATTTAAAATTGTTTTTATATGTAAACTTTTGGATTTCACCATAAAATTTGTTTGTTCCATGGAGCATGACAATAAGTCCATGACTATATACAATAATTCCCACTTATTTAAAGTTTGAAACAACAGGTAAATCTTGTAACATTTTTAAGTGGATCTTCTCAGTTTCTCTTGATAAAATTCTGATCTTAGGATATATTGGTTCATCATCAGTGTTCATCATGGTATATTCCTCATGTCTAGATCAAAATAATCTAATACCTAAGTACATGCATATGTATATATGTGAATAAATATGCATAAGACTGATTATGCTACTTTTATCTTCCTTTCTTTTTATGAATTGTTTGTCATTCTTCAGCTTTCTTTCAACTTCTTTTGAACTTGAATATAAGCCTTCATATTTTGGAGATATGGTATAAAATTAGTTTTAATATCTTAATATTATCATTGCATTTTTGAACTGTTACCATAGTAACCAAGCCATTTGGTACAAATTTCAAGAAATTCAATGTTAGACCAAAATACTTTTTTATATTTGATATATTTAAAACCATGTAAGTATATTAAATAAAAAATATAAGCAAATAATATACATCAAAAACTTTATTGACTTTAAGTGTTCAATCTTAACACTTCACTGAAAACAAAGCACCTGTTATACCTATATTTGGTGGAACTTGGACAATCTAAGCCAAATAGTTAGAAAATCTGTTTTCTCAATCATAAATTGAAAAAATTCAGAGCATGACTGATTTGGCAATAAGTAGTAAGCTCAATATAAAATGAGTACTGAAAAATATGTAATTTTATAATGATTTTCACACAATGTAGGCAGGATTTGGTTGCCATTACAACCAGCCATTTCATTTCCTGCATGCTGTAATAAAGTATACCCAATACCCATCCAGTGTCCAGAACAAATTTCCCACTACAAAGAAAATTATTATTGCACAAGAAGTAAACTAAAAAGGGATGCCAAATTACTGACTTAATGGATCAATCCTGTGCAAATTAGGCAGTCCAACCTCCATACTAACATGCAGTAAAGGGTTACAACAAAATGTGTGATCCAATTCTCTTAGTAAAACATGGTTCTCTTCATAAGCATGTCATGGTAAAACATATTGACTTCACAAACATATCTGTTTGAAGCAGACACACTGATATTATGGGACCAACTATTTAATTCTTTTTTTTTGGGGGGGGGGGGGGGAATTTTTTTAAAATTAAATTTCTGGCCCCCAAATAGCTTAAAAAAAATTCTTGCTCTGATTTGTAGAAAAAAAACCCTAATAATATCTATTATATTAGATGAAAAAAGAAATTATCTTGAGGAAAAAGAAAAAAAAAATATCCTTGTTGGAAAGAAAATCCCAGGCTCCCCACAACCCCATGAAAATTAAAGGGCCAGTCCCTAAAGTCTCATTGTTGGTGAAGATGTTCTTAGTTACACATATATTAATATACTTATACGTATATTTATTTAAAAAAAAGACAAAAAAAACCCCAAACCATAGGTTCAAGTCACAACATGGAGTGCAAGTGATATAGTAAATTGTTAGCAGTTGCTGAAAAATATGCTGAATACAAGGCAGGGGCAAACTGGCAGGCTAGTACCCCACTCCTCCCTCTCCCCAGAAATCACTAATAATTTCAGATCTCCACCCAGACCCTGGACTGAGAGAGAGAGAAAGACAGAGAGATTGGTCTTGGAATCATGACAAGTTTCCTACATTAATTTTCATTTCAGCAAAAATTTTTATTTAGTTTGTGCAGACAATTATCATTCATCAAACTTGTGCTGTTAATTGCTGGGCTACAATTGGGACTGTTTAATATGACGCTCCAAGTTAGATGGCTTCGTGTAATATAAATGACACCTTTTTGAATCTGGGATCTGAAATTATCAATTATCAAACTTCTGCTGTTAATTTATTGCTCGACTACAATTGGGGCTATTAAAACCTATGCTCCATGTCAGATGGCTTCATGTAATATAAATGACACCTAAACACATATGTATTTAACATACAAGACTCTTTTTAAATGATTTTTTTCATTGTCCAAATATATAATCGACATAATGACGATTGATTCTTTATTTGGTATCCAGCTATTACTAGTGTACAAAAGGTTTGCACATCTTTTTGTGAAGAAAATGATTAATAAAGACATAAATTGTCCTTTTTGTGGCAGTTCTGGCAAGATTTTGAGATGCAAGTCAGTGCTAAATATAAACATAAGCAAAACTTTTTAATAAAAATAAAATACAAGTAGGTGTCAGAGGTAGTCAACCATACTTAATGGAAATAAACACATCATTTAAACAATGTTGCAAAACAAAAAGCTAGTTTTATTGGTACTATCATTGAGTATTATGCATATTGTGCACAGTTCACCCACTGACATCACAAGCTCACTCGTGCATATCGGGATGTTTCCAAAAAGTTGCTCAGTTGTTTTTTATAGAGGTCACATTTTGGTGGTAATTAAATAGCCATATCTCCTGATCCAGTGATGTGCATCCAGTCTTTACAGTGCAGTACACATGAAATGTCCTACAAATTAAGAATCCCGATTGTACGAAATAGCATTCAGGTCTACCTTTAAAGTATTTTGTTCATGATAAAGTTAATGGAAAGGAGGTTAATGTATACTGTATTCTAAAATATCAATCATACAGTTGCAATCATCCATACTACCCAGTACCTTCATACTGTCTTACAGTGATTATTTATTCCCTATGTCCTAATGTCACTTTATTACATAATGCTATCGAGGTGACATTATATATCCCATTAAATGTTTATGATATGTAATTACTACATTTTTCCCATCATGACTTACATAAGGTACCATATATACTCGCTTATAAGTGGGGTCCAACTGCAAAAAACATAGACCCTGATCTGCCATCACATAATGTGCTGGCAGATCACGATCTATGTTGTCTGTTCTACTGATTACTCCTAACAAACTGCACAGATCTTGAAGATCAGGCATTTATGAAATCACAAAAGGCAAAGCGTGTTACAAGCACCTAACTATATTTCAAACCAATACACACTTCCTATGGTTTATTTAATATATTCAGCATATTTGGTCATGAGATTAACAAAAAATTTGTCATAACTGTGTTCATTATGCATGAAATTAACAAAACTAGTTGAATAATTTCAATTGTTTTCTCACAAAAACTTAAAGGAGATATTAATTATAAGACTCATTTTGCAAATTTCCTACATAAAATAAAAAATGAATGTAAGAACCTTTAATTATCTTGTAATATATTCAGATGACTTGGCTTTTAATTTGGATGATGACTATACATTAGTAAGAGCTATTGATGGCTTTCCTTTCTGTCCATTGATAAAGGGGAATCCTTACTTATTACAATGACAGTTATACTGACTGATATCAGTAACTTGTTAGCAGATTGTATGATCTGCTATAAATTTAATAGTATCATACAATAATAAAGTGAAATGTGAAATAAGAATTTAAACTGGCACTAACTTGGCAAATTTTCTGAAAACAACGATTTTTGTAGTTTTCCCTCATATAAATGTTTATGCAAAATATTTGAAAAATTTCAAAGACATGATCACCACTATAAAGGCTGAACAAGACAGTAAGACACACCAATCTTGATTAAACAAAATTTATTTGATAAAAGTACTTTCATTTATTGTTTTTCTGAAACTTTTCTTAATTAATGCTTGTTATGTGAGTTATGAATCATTCTAAAAAATACTGCATTTCCAGACAAATTTTATATTAATCAGACTCTATTTGTATTGCACTGTGGCACTAGCCTTGCTGAATTCAATGGCTACCCACTGCTACTGCCATGCCATTCAAATAGACCCTGATGCTCATCTATGATGCAGTAGACCGTATCAACTTTCACATACAAAAACTTACAATGTCAGATTACTCTGAGCTACTAAACTCCAAAAGAACATACTGGTAATGAATAGCAGTCAACAGGGTTATCATGCAAGATGGTTTGTACTAAAACATGCCCTGGTTTTTTTGTTGAGTATCAAGCCATCTTAAGATAGCTGTTAAAGACTTTAAACAATTTTTACCTGAAAGTGTGCATTACTGAATTTGTTCCTAATATATACTATAAACCTACTTTTTTTGTCCCACGCTGTTGATATTTTGTGGCATTTATGACAGGATCACTTCTGGGAAATTAAACAGCCTCAAATACACATTTTGTATTATTAGATGAGCATGTATTTACAGATTTTATTTGAAATGATTTGGAAACTAAAACATGTAGTAAATTCACCCATAAAATAGGTCTACAGTACCATAAACCTATTTCTGGGGGCACCTACAGACATGTAGCTACTACTAACCTCTGCCGTGCTATAGGTTCTGAAAGTCTGTGTGGTGGTTTCATTGGCTGTTGTCCATTTCTAGGCTGCTGTGGGGATGGCTTGCTTCGCCCTGTGGGACTCACATACCCCTGTGGTGGAGAACCAGGATAGACTGGGTCCCTTAGAGGCAGGTCCTGTTGGGGCTATTGTGGAGAAGGGTTAGGTTATCAGTGCATGCTACATTACTACCGGATGTAACACTGTACAAGTTAAAAAACAAACAAACAATTTTTAAAAAACATTATGCTAACCCATAACAAAGTTGAACCTGTTTATATCAATTCAATGAATCTATTAAAATTCTGGATACAGAAAAATACTCATTTAAATCTATACTTAACTATACTTTATGCAATTATTTTCACTATTAGCAAAATTCTGTCTCAATGAACAAGCTTTAGTCATCCCAAGCTATTTATCTTAAACAGGTTCCACTACTGTATGCATATGGGGTTATCTAGTTTTTAGTAACCACAAACAATGAATATGCTACTTAAAGAAGGGGGGGGGGGATTTTATGTTTCTTTTTTATTATATAATTTTTTTATAATAGCTAAAATTAGTCCAACCAATTCCACCCAAATTTACAAAACACAACTTTTCAAAACATAGGTATTTCTTATTTCAGCAGCATTGATGTTAAAATTATAATCTTATAAGAAATGAACTTCATATTTTACAGTATTCATGAAGCCATGAAGCTTAAAAATTTATTACACACTACATGAACAGCCATAGCAAAGTGAAGGCTGTTCATGCATTGTGTGTAATCGATTGACAAATTTCATGACTTCATGAATCCTGTAAAATATGAAGTTTAATTCTTATAATTACAAATAGATACGAAAATATCTATGAATCGCAAGAAATATATAGAACCATATTTCAACCACTGTTTACTAATATTATCAAAGAACACAAGAAAGGTACATGAATACATAAGTAGTTCCTTGCTGGTGTTATGAATTTATAACTTCTAGTTTTCTGCATCACATGATGTGATTTTAACCATCTACATGTAAATACTTGTTACAAAGCCTTGGTAAATTTTTTAACAATATAAACTAATATACACACTTTGCCAGGTAGCAGAAAAATATATCCTATTGCAACTGAACAACATATCATAAAGGGAACTTTTATCTTTCCATTATATATTATTATTAAATCCTGCCCTAACTAAAGAGGTATATCATTTAGTATACGTTTCATTCTTTGATCATCCTATATCAATAGTTTGAGTCTACACCATTATACAGTATCACCAAAGAAAATAATATGATTTATAGATATACATAAATGATAATGAACCACCTCGAGTGGCAATCATATGTTTATTCTGATATTGTATGAGATCTGGGCCCTGCCCCCACCCCCCTAATTTCAACAGTGGAAAATTCCACTCATGTATACAGGTGCCAATGTTCTGCAGAGACATTAAGCTGACCCTTAGTAACCAGAGGGTTACCATTGCTTATCTTAATAAACAAATAAAAATGGCAATTGTTCATTTACACAAGCTCTTTATCGTATACATGGGAGGATGAACTACTACATGATGAGAACGATGTAACAGACACGATTAAAATGCACAACTCCACTGGAAAACCTAGCAAATTAGCTTTGTGCCAACTGCAATTTTTGGGTGTCCTATAGCCTCTTAGCTAACGTGGTCATAGCTGACAATTGCACAACACAGCAGTTGCTAATTAGAGATGAATACTAAGATGAACAGACTGAGAGGTAAACATCGATAGGAAAGACAGTTTGTGGTCAGAAAGATAGCTAAAATACATGAAATGACAGAAAACAAAGAAATAGTATGAACAATAATGAAAATTAAGTTTACTGTAACTACTGACTATTGCTGATTTTTAAATAACTTACTGGAAGACGGTTATTTGGTACTGATTGCACAGGTCGGCCACCACTCCCCTGCACTGGTCGCATGTTCTGTGTGGACTGGTGGGGAGAGTGATCTCCACCATAAGGCTGATAGTGCTCAGGGTATGGTCCCTGCTGTCTGGGCATGTTCTGCCAGGATGGCTGTTTAAGAAGTCTGAAATTATGTCAATAAACTGATATTACATGACCAGTTTACATCTTATGGAAGCATTCAATATTCTATAGTAGAATACTGAACCTATCATCACTTTTCTACAATGATCAATAATGTGCTGTCTCCACATCTGCCAGGATGAGTTGCATGAGGTCTGAAATAAACAGGGTAAAGAAATAATATGATATGAACAGTTCAAGGCTAATGGGATAGTTCAATATTCTATTATAGCAGAATATTACCTCAACTTAGGGTCACTTTTCTACATTGAGATAACTGACACTAGGATCACCATTTCCCAGGGGTCAATATTCAATAATGACGCCTCGATCAAAAGAATCAGCATACACCATAAAGCAGTTATTTTTAGTGGTTGAGATATTTTAGCTATTTAGTGGTCTTAGAATGAAATCATGAAAATAAATCCTGTCAAACTTTATCACTTTATATATTATAACTCACCAACAAGAGTCCCTTGAAGGGCCTATCATTATCCTTGCCAAAAAGAATTTACAGGAGTCCCAGATAAGGATGTGTCTTCTTTTTAACTGCTAAGTATTGAAATCATCACTGATATTTTTGAGCAACTCAAAATACCTAATCTGGCAACAAAATATTTTCCTACATGTCTGAGTTAACATGTTCACAAGATAGAGTGTGTACTTGTAAGTGCAGTACAAAATTCTTTATCATGGCCATTGACCTTCAACATGATATCATTGATAGTAAATCTTTTAACTTGTCTCAGACAATGTCAATATATACTCAAGTGCTATGTTTGATTAAATCTATAATTACATACTTCTAGGAAAATAAAAATTTAAGTTGCATCATTCAAGGTATTCATCAGATATATCCATAAACTGGATTTGATTTTAAAAGAAACATTCATTCTAATGTTTGTAGTACACCAAGCCAGTACACCTAAAATGACCTTTGACCTTAAAATAAATGTCAAAGTGCTGACTATCAACTTGTTCATTGGAATGCAACCAAAATACAGAGCCACTTGTCTAAACTCACTTATTTATGTACAAAAGTCACTGTGTTCATAAGCTCAGAGAAGAAAAAAAATGCAAGCAATGACCTTTGACTTCACTCAAAGGTCAATTAAGTCTGGTTTTCAAAACTCCTTCATAAAAGTGCCGATATGCTGGTGGTCAGATCTGCACCATTTTCATTCAAAACCAATTAAATATTGCAACAAGTGTTTGAGTGAAAACCCCATGTCAATGTCACCATTCATGCAAGAGGAATAGTGATAACAAGATTTTCAAGATGGCTACTATGGTGCCATGTTGAAGGTTAGATGAACACCATTGTCATTCAGAACTAGCTACATATTCATACTTGCCATATTCCCAGACAGTGTTGGGTGGTTTTTGAGACTCAAAAAGTGTGTTTTGAGGTCCCCAAGTCAGTGCATGTGACCCCCCAAAAGTGATGTAATCCAAATGAGAATAAGCTATCTTTTCATATCAGCCTAAAGCAAATGACTGGAAATTCAAATCGTAATAAAAGAAAATACCATCTGTTTTCTCTGAAGCATTTAATATACTTACAAACAAAAAAATGGTAGATTTAGAATTAGAATTTTCAAATAACATCACCACACACATGGTCACAACCTCACAGACATTAAATACAAAAATACACCAAGTTACTGTCTCTAAAATCCATTGGACAGTGGAATGTAGTTTTAATTACATGCAGTCTTTGCTGCTTTCAATAGTTTGTGTACTTTACCTATGCAAATTAGCCTAATGGGCTCTCCCTCAGCAGTGCTCAAACGATTTGACATGACACATCACCCTAGCTCTGTAAATCTCTGAAAGGTGTCTGTTTATCTCTTTTAATTGCCTCTAAAACAGCTGTATAAACTGCCCTGAGGATAGTTTGACATGAGCTCTGAGCAAGACTGTTTACTGTTTATAAATACCACAAATTACAGATGGGCATATATCATGGTGATCAAAAAATGTACATTTTTTTTTTGTGGGAAATTTTTTTTTCCGCTAAGATTGCTGAAAATCGTGTTTTTTGAAACACGACCATGTCCGTGTGTGTGTGTTTGGGAGTCCAAAATCGTGTTTTTCGCATGACACGTCAAGTTATGGCATGTATGGGGGACTAGGGACTCAACCCCTCTCCTGCTATGCATCCATCTTCCAAATGTCCCAGTGGGTGCTCATCTATGCCTCTTTTCAGAGGCTTGGTCAAGCCTCATGGACAATGGCTGAATCCTTTCCATTGTGAGTGAGGGCTACCGAATACAGTTACAGGAACAACCCCCTCTGTCAAGGACCCCTTTTTTTTCACCAATCCAGTCTGGTGAAAGTAAAGGAAAAGGTGCACACCTTTTTACAGAAAGGGGCAGTCGAAAGGGTTCTGAACAACCAGTGTCCCGCATTCTACTCTCAAATATTCTTGGTCACCAAGAAAAAGTGGGAAATTTCACCTCATTATCAATCTTTCACCCCTAAACTGGTTTCTTCTGGAGGAATCTTTCAAGATCGAGACCACATGCTTAATCCAGAATGCAATGCGTCCGTCAGATTTGGAGGTCTCCATTGACCTTCAGGATGCATACTTGCACACGCCGATATTTCCTCATCACAAATACCTCCGGTTTTGCTTGGACCAGGAAGTTGTTCAATTCCGGGTTCTGCCATTTGGAATCGCTTCTGCACCCAGAGTCTTTACCCAAGTTATGGGAGTAGTAGCAGCATATCTTCAATCACTGGGAATTCTCATTCCCCAGTACTTCAATGACTGGCTGATCCACAATGTTCAGGTACAGTCCCTCCATCAGGATCTGTTCCATTGCTGGTTGACAGTAACTCACTTGGGTCTTTTACGCAACCTCAAAGAGTCACAGCTCACTCCTCCCCAGGACTTCATTTATGTGGGGATGAATTTCCCCAAGGACCAGAACTTAACAGAATGAATCCTGACATTTCTAGAGGTGTTACGAGCCAAGGCATTATTGTCTGCTTGCCTTTACCTCCCTACTAGGAACCCTGAATGTCGTGGCAGATCTGGTTCCCCCGGGGCATCTCAATATGTACCTCTTACAGTTTCTCCTTCTTGCAAGGTGGAAACTACACAAAGATTCACTCTCAGCTCTGATTCCATTAGGACCAGATTTTCATCACCATCTGTGTTCATGGACGAATCAAGACAGATTCCTAACTAGGGTCCCCATGCATCCACCCAAAGCCTACTCCTATCGTTTTGTCAGATTCCGGTTAGGGTACTCACTTAGAACAACAAGGTCTAACCTTCCTGGGTCTTTGGGTTCTGGATGAGTCGTCCCTCCACATCAACAATCTAGAAATGAGAGCCATATTTCTAGCTCTGCATGGATGCATCAACAGAGTAAAGGGTCAATGTGTCATGGTCTTCTCCAACAACACGTCTGTTGTAGCGCATCTCCAACGTCAAGGAGGCACACATCCCCCTTCTCTTTTCATGGAGGTCAGGAACCTCCTCTGCTGGGCAACCTCGGAAAACATCACACTCCGAGTTCACCACATTCCAGGCAAGAAGAATGTATTAGCAGACAGTCTGTCCAGGTCAGGCTAAATAGTCCTCATGGAATGATCTCTACATTGCTCCTTAACAGAGTCCCTTTTCACACTGGGGAAAGCCTCTGGTGGATTTGTTTGCGACCAGGCTCAACAACAGACTTCCATTTTATGTCTCTCCAGTCCCAGACCAGAGGGCATGGGCAATGAACATGTTCAGCTTCCCGTGGGATCATCTGTTCGTGTATGCCTTCCCACTGTTCTGACTGCTACCACAAGTTCTACAAAAAGTCAGAACATCCACTGCTCATATCATCTTTATATCCCCAGTGTGGCCCCTACAATCATGGTTCAATGATCTTCTAGACCTGCTGATAGATCAACCCAGGTCCTTACACTAGAGGAGGGTTCTTCTGTCGCAAAACACAGAGGCTCCCTCCTACACAACAGCCCTCACATTGTCCACCTTCATGCTTGGCTCATCTCAAGGGATCTATCCACCAGTACAAGTTTTCGAGTTGGGTTGCAAATGGTATCATCCTGGCCAGCAGAGATTCTATGTCCAAGGTCTATGATGCCAGGTGTAGAATCTTCTGTGATTGGTGCAGTAGGAAACATGTTGATCCTAGCTGCTTCTCTTTGATGTCAGTTGTTGATTTCCTTTTGTTTCTTTTCGGACCAAAGGATGTTCAGTCTTGACTATCAAGGGCTACAGAGCTGCCATTTTCAACACTCAAATTCTCTCAGGGCATGGCAATTGGTTTGGATTCACACCTTGACGATCTCATTAAGTATTTTGAGCTGCAGAGACCCGTCTGCCACTCTCAGACACCCAGGTGAAATCTATCTTGTGTTTTGTGGTCTTTAACAAGAAACCCCTATGAACCACTGGGTGAGGCTTCCTTCCAAAACCTTACACTCAAGACCGCGAGAAGACAGAACCAGCTTCATGCCTTGTCTATTGAGACTGGCTGCCTCTGGTTTATGGCAATTACAATTCCATTTCCATCTTTTGCCAACTGGGATTTTTAGCAAAAAATTAATTACCTTCGGTAGCTCCACTACCTATAGAGATCCCCAGTCTCAGTCGGATCTGTGCTGGGGATCATCAAGTTAGGCTTTTAAGCCCTGTTTGGGCACTATGTTTCTACCTCAATGCCTCCAAAGGGAAAATGAAGGGTTGTAAATGTCTTTTTCTTGCTCTTTAAGGGCTCCACTGATATTTCGGCTTCCACCATTTCATGGTGGATTGTCACTACCATCAAAAGAGCTTATCAGTCCCTTACCAATAGAGACATTGCTTTTATGAAACTAAAATTTCATGAGTTTGTCGCCACCTCATCAGCCTACCCAAAAAATCATTCTTCTTTGGAGGATGTGGGAAAGCAGCATTTTGGCAGTTACATTCTACCTTCTCCTCCTTCTACCTCTGCTCTTTAGTGCAACAGAGTGCAGGTAATTTTTCTCTAGGACCCATAGTTGCAGCGCAACATGTGGCCCAGAGAAACACCAACATACAGTAAAGTGGATTCTCTCCCAAATAGTGAGCACATTCCATTTTTCTCTGTTATTGATCAGTTTTTAACAAATCAATCAACCCACCTAACAGACAAATTTAACTATGCAATAGCAATGGGTTATGTATTGCTGCTATTCAAATGTAGTTTTTTGGGGAGGGGTAAGACTAATTTTAATTATGCAATACCTACCCATCACTATTACCTAATGCCCTCCTCCCACCCTGCTCTGATGTCCTGGCATAATCAAGGTCTATTAAAAAAGATGACTGTTCTGCGCATGTGCATGTGAGGTGCATGAGTTCTCCACTCTATGGGAAGATGTATTCACATCAAACGGACGAGGTTTCTTGGTACAAAAAAGAGTAAGCTATGCAATAGCAATGGGTCAGTATTACATAATTAAAATTAGATTTACTCATACCTGCTGTAACATGACGTGTCATGTGAAAAACAAAATTTTTTACTCCCAAACCCTGTGTTTAGAAAAACATGATTTTCAATAATCTTAGGGAAAGAAGAAGAAAAACCCAGAGTGTTTGACCACCACTATATATGTCAGAAGCATGTAGTCTGTTTAAACGGTAAACAGTCCTGCTTAAAGCCCATGTAAAAATTATCCTCGGGGCAGTTTATCAAGGAGTCAATTAAAAGGTAAAGCAGTCAGAGATAAACAACCACCATTTCCCATATTACTTTACTGGCTGAGAATAGCTAGGATGATGACATGTCAAGTCCTTTTGAACACTGCTGTGGGAGAGCCCATGGGCTAATTTGCATAGGTAAAGTACAGTAAGTGGAACAACCCAATTCGTTTGAGTTAGGTACAATCACATAGGGATGTGTGCTGAAGAACAAAAGTTATTATACATCATTGCCTTGAATGAGAATGTTTAAGCCATCATTATTAGAGATTATTGGCAAGTTTGTGATCAGCGGCACCATTTCTTTGAAGTTGGATTTTACTCCACATATCAAATGCAAAACACGATTATTTCAGTAGTCGGAATAGTGTACAAGTGTGGTTCATTTTGATACTGCAAAATGTCGAAATGCAGCTGTGATTTAGGAAAAGATCATCTGCAAAATGAGCGAAGCCCAGCAAAACTAAATTTCAGAACTCCTGGATGGAGTTTGACTTTGTAAAGCGCAGCAACATGGGGGAGCATTTTATTTTTTGCACACACTGCAAACACCATATCGACATTAGTCATTCTGGAGTGTATGACATGCATCGAGATAGCAACACCACCTAGCGTGTTTGCCACTCTCTCACAGCAATGCAGATGCAGAAAGATCATTTTCTATGCTGTGAAAAATTCAACAAGATCTTCGGGGAAGTTTTAATAACAGTACCATCCAGTCTCAAATGAGTGTCAAGATGAATATGAATGACATTTGTATAATTACCTTCACCCCCCCCCCCACAAAAGAACTATTGAGAGCAGCAAAGACTGCATCTAATTAGGAAAATATTCCACTGTCCAATGGATTTTAAAGACAGAAACTTGGTATATTTTATTTTATTTAATATCTGTGTGGTTGCATTTATGTGTGTACATGTGTGTGGTGATGATATTGGACAATGCTAAGTGTACCAACTATTTTTGGTTTGTAAGTATATTAAATGCTTCAAAGAAAATATGTTCTTTTTTTTAATCAAGTTTGAATTTCCAGTAATTTTTATAGACTTATATGAAAACGTAACTTGTTCTCAATTTGATAATGCTGCTTTTTTTAGGTCATGTGAACTGACCCCTTGGGACCTTAAATACACACTTTTTGAGTCCCCAAACCCCCTCCCCCCCAACACAGTCTGAGAATATGACAGGTATGTTTACCACCCCCCACCCCCAACCAACATTTCAAGATGGCTGCCATAGTGGCCATATTGGATGTTAGATCAGCATCATTTTCATGTAAGACAAACTAGACATAACAAAAAGTCTTGCAGTGACAACCCAATGTAAATATAACCTTCCTTTTATGAGGAGCAATGATAACAAGATTTTCTAGATGGCTGCAATGGTGGCCATACTGGATGTCAGATCGGCACCATTTTCATTTATGACCAACTAGACATCATAAGAAATCTTTGGTGAAAACCCCATGTAGATTTGACCATCCATCCAGGAGGAGTAGTGATAACATGATTTTCAAGACAGCTGCCATGGTGGCCATGCTGGAAGTAAAATCAGCACCACTTTCATTCAGGAAGAACTAGACATCACAAGAAGTTTTCTGTGGAAAACCCCATATTAATATGACTTTCCATTTAGGAGGAGCAGCGATAAAAATATTTTCAAGGTGGCTGCCATAGCAGTAATATTCAGGGTTTTACATCACAT
The DNA here is from genome assembly GCA_029931535.1 of Margaritifera margaritifera. NCBI lineage: Eukaryota > Metazoa > Mollusca > Bivalvia > Unionida > Margaritiferidae > Margaritifera > Margaritifera margaritifera. The sequence continues at coordinate 276,401 of JAQPZY010001360.1, forward strand.
ACAAATGGAGGTAAATAAAGTACTCTACCAAAAATTCATGTACTACAATCTGGACCGGAAGGTCTAATTACATATCAAATTTGCCATTAAGGGGTAAGGCTGCACTGTCAAATTTTAAATTCCTGACTTTCACAAGTCGCTTGTATAAATTTATTGTCCCTTTAAACATTTTATGGTAAACTAGCAGTCAAGTATTGTAATTCATCAGCTTTGTTCTCTTGCACCTGCGTAGTAATAATCTATTAATAGGCGCAAGCTGGGATACAGCAGAGATCTAAAAATAGCTGCTATCTACTCATCACCAAGGTTAACATCCGGGTGATTACATTATACTGTAACCAAGTGTCACTATCAGCATCATTGTGTCGCTGCTTATTATGGATTTACGGGATCAGCAACCACTTCTAATCTAAATAAGAACGAATTAGAGAATGGTCAAGCATCATCAAAAATGCCTCAGAATAAAGTGTTCCAGGACAGATGGCTGTTGGAATTTTCTAGGCTTTTTAGAGATGAATATGGTTCTATGAAGTGCAAGACTTGCTATGACCAATAGTCAAACAAAGTTTGCAAAGTCTGGGTTGCTGAACTTCTAGCGCTCAGCATTCATTCGGCATCAGGAATCAGATTACCACATTTTGTGCTAAAAAACTCTAGGAATTCAGGGAAACATCATAGTGATTGTAGATGAGCGTATAGAAAAGTGCTATGAGGCAGGTCAATCGACCATTTGTACAAGAATCTGAGGACCACTTACAGCAATCAGGTGGCAGTTTTCATGGCAATGAGTTAAAAGCAACACAGGCAGTGAAGCAGGGTTTCAAAAATTTGAAAGTACATTAATGCTGTTGTGCAAGGTATTGGTGGCACTCTCCAGTTTCGTACTTTGCATAGGGTTAGATTTTTAAAGAAAAAGAATTACCCATGTTTTCCTCACTGGTTGTCCTGGCTATTTAAAAAAGACCTTGTATATCTTAGGTATTGTTAAAAGAACTTTGAATTCCCTTTATTTTGGTGTATGATTGATAAGTGCAATTTGGGTTATAGAGTATACAGCTTGGTCTTACTTAAGATGTGCAGCTCTCAAAAAACTGCTAGGTCCACTTGGTCATTTTCACTTCCTGGACTTTTTTACTTTTTATATATTTTGTAATTCATTTATTGTACTTTCAGAGGCTGGTACTGCCTACTCTGGCAAAATTCGTTTCCCTATTTTAATAACTGCTGAAAATAGTGTACTTTTGACTAATTCAGGCTGATTTTTCGAGTACTTTGGAGCGGCCATTTCTGTCTGCTGTGTGCTTAGATCATGTCCAATTTCCACAAGTACAATATGTAAAGAAATTTCAGCCACAGTACATGAAAGTAACATAGAAGTATGCCAACATTCTCTCCACTGTGCATGTTGCAAATGCAAACAACTTCATCTTACACCTGTCACTCTCTCAGAAGCACGTATTATCTGTAGATCGCCCCATAAAGACCACATATGTATTATTATTATATGATTTAATTTTGGTTGTATAGCTGAAACATTTAAGTCGCAAGCATCTAAACAGTCTTTTGAATAATTCTCATGTATTTTTTCCACAGAACAGAATTCATTTGTAGCAAAGTCCCACACAAGCTTAGCCCCCCCCCCCATGATGAAAAGTGAGCTATTTTAAAAATACACCTTGCATTTTCTCAACAATAGCAACCAATGTTTTGGTAAAAGACAGGAACATGAAACTTGCCACAATTATTTCTGAGATGTCACTAATAAAATTTACAGTTTGAACAGGGATGGAAGAGTTCAGGTTCACAGGTCAAAGGTCAAAGGGTACAAATTTGCTAATTCTTCTAACACTAGTATATGGAAGAAAGCGAATCTGCTTTGTCATCATTATTTTCCTTAATTTTATTACAAGCAAATAAAAGGAAACGTTTTTGCTATATTTAAATTTAAGTTGACTTTACTCCTGTGTTCTAAGACTTCTAATTTCCCCATAATTGAGGTCATTGCACACAAAATACTGCCAAAAGGCATATTGTGTAAGCAAGAGCAAAATAGGCATAATTAGCTTATTTTCATGCATAACATCAATGTTAATATACCATTTTGTTGAGAAAAGTATACATAATTATATGAGTTAGAGAAAAGCAATTGCACAAATTTTCATATTTGTCTTCATATCATGTCCAATTTCCACAAGTACAATATGTAAAGAAATTTCAGCCACAGTACATGAAAGTAGCATAGAGGTATGCCAACAATCTCTCCATTGTGCATGTTGCAAATGCAAACAACTTTATCTTACACCTGTCACTCTCTCAGAAGCACGTATTATCTGTAGAGCGCCTGCATTACAGACAGGCTGCCTCAGACATCTGTTGGTCTGCTGGGATCTCTGAATGACATCCTAAATAGGCTCCCCAAAGCTGTGGTTGGGATGGCCCAATATGGCCATGCTCAGCTTCTGCAAATAGTTTAGGTGTATGGCACACCTATTCAGATAAGGGGAAAAGAAATCCAGCCATTTATAGATAGCAACAGAATGAAAAGGGATTTTTTCCAGCTCAAAAATGTACTGTCACAGACATTTACCACTCGCAGATATTAGCAAAACACTGCTTTCAATGAGTGAAGAGTTCCCTGATTACAGTACTTTGGCAGAAATCATGCTGACCATTCCTCTTACATCTGTTGGGCTACAGCAAACAAAATAGGGTCAAGAATAAGCTCAGAAACAGGCTGGTGGTTGAAAGGCTGTCTAACAAAATGACCATAAAAGCAGCAAGGGAAATGAAACGAGAAATCACCACCAAAGCAGTTGATTATTATAATCAAACCAGGAAAAGAATGAAACTGAATTGAATAATATGTATGTACATGTATGTTTAGCAGATGCCACATCTGACACTACTGTAAAGATGGGATAAAAAGAAAATAAAATTATACTGAAAATTTATTTTCCTTGTATAACATTATGCAAATCACATTATTTTGTATAAATATCTTTCCTGTGTGTAAAACCCTGAATATTTTATTTAGATTAGCACTATTTTCATTTTGGACCAACTAGACATCATTAGAAGTTACTTGGTTAAAAAACCCATGCTGATATGACCATCCCATAAGGTGGAATAGTGATAAAAGATTTTCAAGATGGCAGCCATACTGGAGGTCAGATTGGCACCATTTTCGTTTAGGACCAATTAGACATGATAAGAAGTCTTCTGGTGAAAACCCCATAGCGTTATAACTTTCTAGTCAGGAGCAGTAGTAATAACAAGAATTTCAAGATTGCCATCGTGTTGCCATATTGGCACCATTTTCATTTAGGACTAGCTAAACATTATATGAAGTCTTTAAATGAAAACCCCATGTTGATATGACCATCCATTCAGGAAGAGTAGCAATAACAAGTATCCATCATAATAGCACATGAATCCATCATAAGCAAACACAAATAAACTAAAGCTTCTTTGCTAAAATTAATCCCATAAACCTACAAAGCCAAACCCATCAATCTGTTTACACTGTTAAGTGTTCAAGACAGTGATTTTAAATATCACCATAAACTTCTTTGCTGAATGCAAGTGACAGTGACTGAGTACAACTCTATGTAATTTGTACTAATAAAAATGGCACATTACAGTTACACTGAACCAGGTCACAGAAAAACTACATCCGGATAAAATAAAAATTAATTTAAAAGAAAGAGAAAAGACAAAAATATGTACATTTTTTTTAATACTTGCAAGTTGTTTTTGAATGTAACACTGCAAATTTTGAAGAACAATCCACAGATTAGTCAAAGACAAAAACTTAGGAGTTATCTACGGTGTTATTTTACCAAGAAATTATGCTGACCTACACCCTGATGTTACTGTGATGTCAGCAAGTTTTATGTATTGTAATCGGCTAGAGACAATTAATCAGTAAATTAGGTAATGTCATCAAGAGAGAAGATCATAAGTTCACAACAGATGTCAAAATAAAGCCACCTTAGCCACTGAGTAAGCACTTAATTGAGTTCTTACAGCAGCACTCGAGGGCATTGATGTGACAGTCAAATGACTGACTTTTGTGTTTGAACAGAGGAGGGCATATCACATTTATGATAATTACACTGAAACGAAATTAAAACATAGAATTGAAACACAAATTCCACTTGAAAAGACTTATGGTATTTGTTTCTTACAGTGTTGCCACCTGGAGACATTAACAAACTTTTTTACGGAGAAATATTTCATCATATTTTGTTATTTTATTGAGAAAATATTTTGTTAAAGAACACTTTACAAAATATATGATTTCTTATTAAAAGTTTTGAATTTCAGGATGATAAATCCAAGTTTCTACGTACTAACTGCCATTTGATAAAATAAGTGATATATCAAAACTTTCATTTACCAATTTACCAATTTTGATCACGGTTTTTTATATGTTAAGCATATAGTAACCTATTTTTGCATTTTCCATAAGGAAAAAAATGGGATCCACATCTGCCTCTGTGTTATAATCAGGTTTTTGAGTTATCTGGGCACACTAAAATCAGGGAACAGTGTATTGCACAACCAAGATATAACAGGACATTTATAATTGTATTTTCAAGTTTTCTTTTTGTAGGAAACCTAGTGGCAATGAAGTTAATGTAAACTAAATTCCAAGACATAGGAATCTAATATTAGATGAAATGAAAAATAAAAATTTTATGATTAACTAACATAAACATAAACCAGTAGCGTACTAACATGGGGGCAGCGCCAGAGGTCTTGGAACGCCAAAACAGCTGATAAAAATTCAGGCCTCGTATTATGCCCCTTTGGGCCATCATCGTCGCCCTGGGAGCCATTTATCCTTAGTACGCCACTGACATAAACATAAACTTTAATAATTCAGAAATTACCAGTAATTGCAATTTAACAGTTTGTGAACTCAAACTGTTCTGAAGGTTACCGTATACTCACCTATAAGTCAAGTCAAACTACAAACAACACAGACCCTACTCTGCCATCACAAAATGCACAGGAAGATCAGAGTCTACATTTTTTGTTTTACGGGTTACATCTAACAAACTGTATAGACCCAGCACTGCAGCATTATGCAACAGCAGATCTGGGTCTGTGCAGTTTGCAGTTTGACTCAACTTATAAGTGAGTAAAGACAGTAATTTGGTTATTTCAACTTTTAGTCCATTAAACAATTACAGTAAACTAGCCTGAGTGAAATGAGTTTGAATAAGATGCATATATGACAGATGAGTAATTTATTCACAAAGAAGAGACATGTCTTGATTGTTTTATTTTTTTTGTGTGAAGAAAATCTTATCAAAAATGGCAGTAATATTTACAATATTTAATCTCTTGATTTATAAATGTTGTGTACATTTGTCATTAGGATTAAGATCTTGTTCTGTTGCAATGGGGTTTCAATTTTAAGCCAGAGAACCACTTAAACATATTTGCAAAGTAATATGGTCACAATTAAATCTCACCTTTCTAAATCCTCAACTCTCTTTATCAATTGTTCATTGTCTCTATACAGAACCTGCTGGTCTCGTTTGTGAGTCTCCCTCAGATTCTGAAGATCGGCATTGTCAGACCTTCAAAAGAAGAATATATATATATATATATATATATATATATATATATATATATATATATATATATATATATATAACTTTGATATGTACAATTTGTGATCTGCAGAGAAAAAGGAACAAGTTTCTCATGGCTTCTCCAGTGCCCTTGTTACTTTCTGATGCCCTTGATACACAAGAAAGATGAAGCAAAACCTTCAACCCAATATAAGATACATGGTAACAATTTAGAACCCTAAATAATCACTATCTCTATTATATAGTTTAAAGTGTTTTGATAATACTTTAACTGATTTCGGTCCCCAGAAGCTCTTAGCTGAAATACATATTAAAACATTTGAAAGTAATTTTCTAGAAAATGCATCAAATGTACACTGTTATATGTAGGACAAAAACATAACTTTATTAATTGCTCTGTACTTTGATAGCCAAAGTCAGTTGGAACTCCTGTATGAAGAAAGATGCATCATGGCTGTTGCTTCTGGGAATCAAATCTAGGTCTATCACCATTAAGTTCACCACAATGGAAAATTATTGTTAGAATGAAAGATCCTAACCCTCAGTACTTATCATGAAATAATACAATGCAAATCTACATCTATGTGTCTCCTCTATTTGAGAAAATAGAATGAGCATTAACTTCGAAACCTATCTGTCCACTTGGGCATTTGAATGCTAAGTTTCAGAAGACAAAATTAACAACTAGTTACTCACACCAAATATATAACACTGCAGCAGACAAGGAATTCAACATTACTTTCTCATCAGCAGATGCTATTTAAGTTTAGTCAACTTTGCTAAAATTATCTAAAACAAGCAGACCATACGTTTCCAAAGAAAATAGAACAATTTTATTTATTTTTTTAACCAAAGGATTTCACTTGTCCTTCACTCAAGTGAGTTCCGAGTTTTTGTGATCTGAACAGTATTTTCATCAGTCTTGGGCACAAAGGAAACTGATAATGTCAAACTCCAAGATCTGTCATTAAATCTCACAAACAGCAATTGCAATAAATCAAAGCAGTTAAAAAGAATACATTATATGTTCAACTGTACAGTATTCCCTCACTATAATGCTGTTAATGGATCACTTTATCAGTGAGGCCACCTTATACTTAAGTACTTTATATATAACATTACTATTAAATAATGAAATGGGATCCATGATGATATCTGACTTATAAAAGGGTCTACCATATACTTAGACACATTATATTGAGTTAGTATGTATTTTTTTTTTTTGAGGGGGGGGGGGTAAAACTAATTTTAATTATGCAATACTAACCTGTCGCTATTGCTTAACTATCCTATTTTTGTGCCAAAAAACCACCATCCGTTTGATGTGAATATATCCTCCCGCAGAGTGGAGAAAAGGTTAGTATGACCTTTGCAATCCAGTCAGTACATTGCATGGTCATGCGCAGAACTGTCATCTTTTTCATAGACGACGATTACGCAAGACATCAGAGCAGGATGGGAGGAGTGCATTCCGCAATAGTGACGGGTAAGTATTGCATAATTAAAATTATTTTTTCCCCCCAAGAAACTACATTTTAATAGCAGCAATTACTTATCTCGTTGCTATTGCTTAGCTGAATTTGTCAGTTAGGGAGGCTGATGCTCTTGTTAAACTGATCAAAAACAGAAAATGTAATGTACTCACCATAAAGGGAGAGGTCCATCTTATATAAGGTTGGTGTCTCTCTGAGCCACATGTTGTGCTGCAACGATGGGCCCCAAAGAAAAAATGCCTGTGCTCTGTTGTGCTAACAAGCAGAGATAAAAGGAGAAGGTAGTATGGCAACGCCAAAAAGCTGCCTTCATAACGTCTTCCAAGAGGAGTGATTAATGTAGGCCCATGAAGCTGCAACAGCTCGAACCTCATGGGCTTTTAGTTTCATAAAGGAAAGGTCTCGATCAGTAAGGGACTGATATGCTCTTTTGATTGTGGTGACAATCCATGGGACGATAGTGGCAGCCGAAATGTCTATGGAGCCCTTAAGAGGAAGGAAGAGACATTTCCTACCCTTTCTTTTTCCTTTGGGGGCATTAAAATAGAAACGGAGGGCCCTCACAGGGCATAAGAGTCTATCTGGATCATCCCATGCACAGATTTTACTTGGACTGGGGATCTCTATAGGGAAGTAGAGCTACCGAAGGTAATTGATTTTTAGCGAGAAATCCCGGTTGAAAAAGGAGTGAAACAGAATCGTAATTCCCATTAAACCGGAGACAGCCAGTGTAAATAGACAAAGCATGAATCTCGCTTCGTCGTCTCGCAGACACGAGAGTGAGTAGGAACTCAGTCTTGAGAGTGAGGTCCTGAAAGGAGGCTTCACTCAATGGTTTATAGGGGGTTTTGGTTAAAGACCACAAAACACAAGAAAGATTCCATCTGGGTGTAAGAGAGCGGGAGACAGATCTCTGGAGCTCAAAATACTTAATAAGATTGGCAAGGTACAAATCTGAACCGATTGCCGTGCCCCGAGAGAATTTAAGTGTGTTGGAGATGGCAGCTCGATCAGAGCCACTGCTTCTGTCTCAAACTCATTTGAGTCAACAAGAATAGAGAGGGCATTGTCATCATCTAGTATACTCTTAGATGGAGAGTGGGTGGTCATTACTATGTCCCTTGATAGTGGAAGGGGCATAGGAGCAATCTCCACCATGGCCCATAGTTCAGCATGAGTTCCAGTGGGGGAGGTGAGACCGCCTGTCTACCCTGGATGATGCGACACATCTAGCCTTCAGCGTTGAGGCCACCTGGTGAGAAGGTGATGGCAGGACACAAGCTGCAGTATCACCTCGACTGTGAAGGCAAGGTCCAGTAGTCCACGGGGGCATAATGGACCAAGGGCCCTGATATGGAGGGCCCCACATACTGTAAGGATTCATTGGGATAATGGGAAACCGGGGACGCCGATCCGTTCCCCTTCCTGAGTCGTAGCCAGGTGAACAGACTCCAAATCCTACACAAGATGGGATGGTAGAGGGAGGAACTCAGTCCATACCCTGTCCGCGTACTGTGAGGCCAATGAGTCATAATCAGAGAAGACCTCATCTTCAACTGATATATCACTCAGGAGGGTGCGGTGCTGATCCCCCCACTCAGGAGGAGGGGATGCAACACGCTACCCCAGAAGTGATGGGAGCAATGCATCACCTCCCGAGTGGGACGGAGCAACATGCTACCGTGAGCATGAGATGTTTTATGTTGCTCCACCTCCCTAAAGGGAGGGAGCAATTCGCTGTCGCAGTGCTCTACCTCCCTAACAAGAGGGTGCAACCCGCTGTTGCAGTGCTCTACTTCCCTGTTGGGAGGGAGCAACCTGCTGTCACGGTGCTCCACCTCCCTAACGGGAGTGAGCAACCTGCTACCTGAGGTGTACACGCTGTCTTGAACATGTGAAGTATTCGTCTTCTCCTCCCTGCAGTGGGGAGGTGATTGACTCCTCGAATGTACAGTCCCTCCTTCTGGAGGGGCCTTATGGGCTGCCCAAGAAGTTGGTCCCAAAAACTGAGACCTAAGAGAGAATCCAGAAAAATCTGAAGATGAGGGGGAGGGAAGATTCCTGTGCCTTCGATAAGTACATCTTGAATCAACTAGATTCCAGGTGCCAAAAGGCCATAAATCGCAAAGTGCGCAACCATATTCCATGTGCACTTGGAGCACTTTATGAAGTCTGGATGAATGTCCCAAGAGCCCTTCTTGTGGCTACACTGCCCCACAGACTGTCCTGACATTATTCTGAAGAAAAGAAATAATGACAATATTTAATAAATGTCATGCTAAACCCACCTGGTTGTGTCACGCTAAACTCATATGGTTGTATGCAGTGCGTACCGTGCACACCGCTGTGTATGCACTAAGTACATTGTATGCACGAGGTAAATAATTGATCCTGTAGAAAAGTAAGATATTTCACACTGTGACCTTTATTAGAGAAACATGCAGACACATATGCAATGACAATGCGATTTTTGGTGGACATTAATAATATACAATGTGAACATTTACCAATAATTGTCACTTTTTGAAGAGAGAGGAATACGCTGTCCTCTGTGTTAGGCAGGGCCTGTTGTTATTTTCAGAACACATGCCTCAGTTGTATATCAGTAAAGTAGGAGAGTGTTCCCACCCCTAATGGGTGGAATACACGAGGTAGCCTAGGAGGCCACTTAAAGAACTACATGTAAGTTCTGAAAGGGGGAAGGTTACCATACAGAATAAAATACGGAACAGATAGTGTAACACTGAGACTTAATTATGAACTGCAGAATGGAGACCGCTAATGCGGTAAGTTGCTACAGACAAAATTTCTCTGGTGATGATTTCAGGCAAATGTCTACACAGTATGGCATTGGTGAAAAAGATGACAGTTCTGCGCATGACCATGCAATGTACAGACTAGAGTGCAAAGGTCATACTAACCTTTTTTCCACTCTGTGGGAGGATGTATTCACATCAAATGGACAGTGGTTTTTCAGCATGAAAATAGGATAGCTAGGCCATAGCAACGAATAAGTAACTGCTGCTATTAAAACTGCATTTACCAGTGTTTAAAACCAACCCAACTTCAAAAAATGTATACACAGTTCTGCATAATACACTGGGCTGTTCACCTTACAATCATAATTAGAATAGCTAGCTTGGCACAAGAATTTCTCACATAACTTGTCAGTATGGATAGAGATTTTCCAGTTGGAATGTCAATGCAGAAATCTTTATCCTACCTCACACATGACCTTTATCCCAACTTAGGGACTTTTTACAAATTTGTATGCCAGTCAAAGGAAGTATTTTTGTATGTTAACAAACCATGGGTGTTAACAAGTTTAGTGAATTATTGAAAAGAATTGCAAAACAGGCTGACTTAACTGAATTTAAGAACATTACAAACACAAGTGTTCATAAAACCTTGATCCAAAGTATTGTTATGTATGATGTTTATATAATATTATAAATATTTTGAGAAATTATAAATGTTTCTTCACTTTAATATTTGCTTAAATCTTTATGTTTATCAGGAAAAACATGTTTAACTAGTGTCCTTGAATTAGGTTGTTTTGATCAATATGTTTTCTCAATTTGAAGGTCAAGGTTGAATTTTTGTTTACAAGTAAAATTCCATTAAGATGACTCATATTCTAGAACATTCTGTCATGTGACCAATCTTTATATATACCATGTTTGGTGGACATTTATTCAGTTTTGACATTACCATCAGTCTTGTAAAGAGCTATTACAGTTGTGAAAATTCATTCCAAATTCTAAGAGAGGAATTATTTTAAATATTCATTGGATTATAACAGTGCTCATAAACTTTTGGATTTTGGATTTTAATTGATGATTTTGGAATTTATGTGAACTTATTCAGAGATTTTGGAATACTTCATTTTGACATCAGCACATCAAGATTACTAGTACATCAGGACTTTGGAGACCATTAGCACATCATAACATTCAAGGACACAGCCGTGAATTCGGAACATTCTATATTTAGGACTTGTGATTAGAACAATCATTCTTATTGGATTATTAGGATTTCAAAACACATTACTGTAAGTGACTTTTTGATTTTTCATTTTAATTATCTAGTAATAAATTGCTTGTTGATTTTTACTTGATTTGTTGGTTTCACTTTCTTTCTGTTACATTTTTCTTAGACCATAGAGTCGTAACAGAAATTGGGGGCTCGTCCGGGATCTGAATTTCTTTAAAGCATATTAGAGATATTAAATTTATCTTTGAAATTCATATTGATTTTGTCTCGGAGAATTTTTTTTGTCTTTGGCAAAGATTTTTAAATAGAGAAATTTTTTTTGTGTGAAACCAACAAGCATTTACAATGGCATCTAATGTTCAGAATTTCATTTCAAAACCTACCCAGGAGGGGTTAGAATGCATGAGAAAGGATGAGTTGCTCGAGCTGGCCAGAAAATACAGTCTATCTGAGGCAAAAGTATCAGTGACAAAACAGGAGATAAAGATTATTTTGATTCAGTATTTAGTAGGAAAGGGAATTTTTGATAGCAGTGCTTCAAGTTTGAAGAGAAAGCCTGTATCTGGTTCTGACAGGAAATTAAGGGAATTAGAGTTAAAGAACCAGATTGATTTAGAATTGGCAAAGCTTCAGATTCAGAGAGAGAGAGAGAAGGAAGAGAGGCAGATACAAATGCAGAAAGAAGAGAGGCAGATACAGATGGAGAGAGAGAAGGAAGAGAGGCAGATACAAATGCAGAAAGAAGAGAGGCAGATACAGATGGAGAGAGAGAAAGAAGAGAGGCAAATGCAGATGGAGAGAGAGAAAGAAGAGAGGCAAATGCAGATGGAGAGAGAGAAAGAAGATAGACAGATACAAATGCAGAAAGAAGAGAGACAAATACAAATGCAGATGCAAAGAGAAGAAAGGGAAATGCAATTTAAGTTAAGAGAATTAGAACTGGCAAACAGAGCACACTCCACTCCTTTAAACACAAGTTCAGGTTTTGATGTTACTAGATATATTAGGTTAGTACCCCCTTTTCAGGAAAAAGAAGTAGATAAATACTTTCTTCATTTCGAGAAAATAGCTGAAAACTTGAAATGGCCCAGAGAGCATTGGACTTTGTTGTTACAGAGTGTACTTATTGGCAAAGCTCGTGAAGTCTACACTTCACTGTCAGTACAACAAAGCACTGATTATGATGTGGTTAAGGAGTACATCTTGAAAGCTTATGAGTTGGTACCAGAGGCATATCGACAAAGGTTTAGGAATTGTAGAAAAGAAACTGGACAAACTCATGTCGAATTTGTAAGGGATAAAGAACAACTATTTGATAGGTGGTGCTCAGCCAAGAAAGTTGATCAAGATTATGATAACCTCCGACAGCTCGTATTAATTGAAGAGTTCAAGAGGTGCATCCATAGTGATGTTAAAACCTATCTTGACGAGCAGAATGTGGAAACTTTGGAAAATGCTGCTCGTATGGCTGATGATTATTCCTTGACTCACAAAATTTCATTTGGTAATAAATCGTCCTCTCAGCAGTTTTCTGGTAAAAAACCATTTCAATCTCATTCGAGTACTTCCAAATTTCACAACAGCACAACTGTTAGGAATCAAACATCTGATAAGACTGATCAGAAATCCTTATCTCTTCCTACGTGCACTTATTGTAAAACGAAAGGGCACGTTATTTCTGATTGCTTCAGTTGAAAAATAAGCAACAGAGAAAAGACAGAGCTTTTCCAAATGCTCTTATTTCTACGAGGTCAAGGTCACGGTCTTGTATTGAAAGCAATACATTTGTTGGGTCAAACAAACCCCAGTCTGATTCTATTTTAGAGGCTTATGAACCATTCATGTCAGAAGGTTCTATATCACTTATTGGTGATTCTGCCAAACCTATCCCAATTAAAATATTAAGGGACACTGGAGCTTCTCAGAGTCTTTTATTATCAGGTACTTTGCCTTTGTCTGAGGAGACTTCTTCAAGTGAAAGTGTTCTTGTTCAGGGAGTAGAGTGCGGCTTTGTAAATGTTCCTCTCCATTGTGTAAATTTGGCATCAGACTTAGTTTCTGGACCTGTGACTGTTGGGGCAGCGACTTCTTTACCCATAGAGGGTGTTCATTTATTACTAGGCAATGACCTAGCTGGAGATAAGGTTGTGGTTAATCCACTTGTAACTGACAAGCCTTGTTTGGATCAGAAAGTTGATCCTGTCGAAACTGAAATCCCTGATTTGTACCCTGCTTGTGCAGTTACTAGAGCTATGGCAAAAAGAGCTCTTGAGATTGATGTTGATCAGGATATTATTCCTTTAGCTGACACATGTATTGGTCAGTTTTTTGATGAGGTCACTTTTTCCTCAGGTATTGATCAATCAAATGGTATTGATCACAGTGATCCTCTTTTGGCAACTCATTCTCTTTGTTCTACTCAGGGTGACAAACGACAATCCCTTGTCGTTGAACAGGAGCAAGATCCCGAGATATCTTGTTTGTTTCAGAGGGCTATTAGTGAAACTGAAGCCACACAAGTTCCAGTGTGTTACTTTGTGAAAAATGGGGTCCTTATGAGGAAATGGAGACCACCTGATGTACCCGCTGGTGACGAGTGGTCAGTGAGCTATCAAATTGTTGTTCCTAAGTCATATAGACAGGAAATTCTTAATTTAGCCCATGAAACTCCTTTGGCTGGTCATTTAGGAGTCCGTAAGACTTATCACAAGATCTTGAATCATTTTTATTGGCCGAAACTCAAAAGTGATGTTTCTAAATACTGCAGATCTTGTCACACTTGTCAAATGGTAGGAAAACCCAATCAGAAGATACCTAAGGCTCATCTGCAACCTATTCCTGCATTTGATGAACCATTTAGTAGAATAATAGTAGACTGTGTTGGTCCTTTACCTAAAACCAAGTCAGGCAACCAATACTTGTTGACCATCATGTGTGCATCTACAAGATTTCCAGAGGCAATTCCTCTGAGAAATATAAAAACTAAAACTATTGTGAAAGCTTTGGTGAAGTTTTTTACACTTGTTGGCCTTCCCAAATCTGTCCAGTCGGATCAAGGGTCAAATTTTATGTCTGGAATTTTCCAACAAGTTATGCCTGAATTAGGCATCCAACAGTTTAAATCTTCTGCCTATCACCCTGAAAGTCAAGGATCTTTGGAAAGATTTCATCAAACTTTGAAGAATATGATTCGATCATATTGCTTTGATACAGAAAAGGATTGGGATGAGGGTATTCATTTGTTGTTGTTTGCTGTTAGGGAATCAGTTCAAGAGTCGTTGGGTTTTAGTCCCTTTGAACTAGTTTTTGGTCATACTGTCCGTGGACCATTGAAATTATTGAAAGAGAAACTTCTTTCAAATGAAGACTCAAAGATTAATCTTCTTGATTATGTTTCTGATTTCAAATACAAGTTGTCAAAGGCCTGTGAAGTAGCAAGAACTAATCTTCACACTACTCAGTCAAAAATGAAATTAAGGTATGACAGAAATTCACAGGAAAGGAGTTTTAAACCTGGTGACAAAGTTCTGGCTCTCTTGCCCATAACTCAAAATCCTCTTCAGGCTAAATTTTATGGTCCTTATACCGTTGCAAAGAAAGTAAATGACTTAAATTATATCATTAACACTCCTGGGAGACGGAAACAGAAACAACTTTGTCATATAAATATGTTAAAGGAATATTTTGACAGAGATAGCTCAGCTAATTATTCTGTTAATTTAGTTGTACCTGTCCCACACAGTGAAGATATCAACGATGGAATACGATCAGACTATAGTGACTCTGGTATAACCAATCTTCGGAATTCAGAAATATTGAACAACCTAGACCAGAAACTTTCACATCTACAACAACAGGAAAGAAATGAACTAAACCAGCTATTACATGACTATGAGCACTTGTTTCCTGATGTTCCAACACGAACAAGTAAAATTTATCATGACATTGACATTGTAGATTCTGCGCCTGTGAAACAGCATCCTTATAGGGTGAATCCTCTCAAACAGAACTATCTGAAGAAAGAAATTCAGTATCTACTGGAGAATGATTTCATAGAACCAAGTAAAAGTAACTGGAGTTCACCATGTATTCTTGTTCCCAAGCCAGATAATACATTCCGTTATGTGTACTGACTATAGAAAAGTCAACAGTGTCACCAAAACTGATTCATTTCCAATCCCAAGAATGGACGATTGCATTGATAAAATTGGAAATGCGGAATATGTCACCAAGTTTGACCTTTTAAAAGGATTCTGGCAAATTCCACTGACGGAAAGGGCAAAAGAAATTTCAGCATTTGTAACTCCAGATGGACTTTATCAATATAAAGTCATGCCGTTTGGAATGAAAAATTCGCCAGCAACGTTTCAACGTCTGATGAACATGATAACATTTGGTCTTGATAATTGTGACGCTTATATCGATGACGTCATTATCTACAACAACACCTGGGAAGATCATTTGGAAACCATTCGAAAATTCTTCGATCGACTCAGTGATGCGAATCTGACAATTAATTTGAGCAAAAGTGAGTTTTGCCATGCTTGTGTCACATTTTTAGGACATATTGTGGGACAAGGTCAAGTTAAACCTATAGAAGCTAAGGTCAAAGCTATCTCTGAATTTCAAGTTCCAATTTGTAAAAAGCAACTGATGCGATTTCTAGGTATGGCTGGATATTATTGGAAATTTTGTTCCAATTTTTCCAAAATTGCTGAACCTTTGACAAGTTTATTGAGTAAGAAAACCAAATTTTATTGGTCTGACAAGTGTCAGGAATCTTTTGACAAGTTAAAGGCCATGCTTAAGAATGCACCAGTTCTTTCTGCACCAAATTTTAGCCAATCATTTAAATTATCTGTTGATGCAAGTGATGTAGGGGTTGGTGGAGTATTGATTCAGGAAGACAAAAGTGGTGTGGATCACCCTGTGTGTTATTTTTCTAAAAAACTAAACAAGCACCAGAAAAATTATTCCACAATTGAGAAGGAATGTTTGGCTTTGATATTGGCTTTACAGCATTTTGAAGTGTATGTTACCTCAGCTCTTTCTCCAATTATTGTGTACAGTGATCACAATCCCCTTACTTTCATCAACAAAATGAAAGATAAAAATCGGAGATTGTTGAGATGGAGTTTGATATTGCAGGAATATAACATTGACATCAAACACATCAGGGGAAAAGACAATGTGATTGCAGATGCACTCTCACGTGCCTAGAAATGTAATATTGCTTGATGTAATTAAGTCCTGTATCATAAAACATGTTCTTATGTAATTTTGGTTATTATAGTATTAGATGTATATTCAAAAGAAAGCTTTATTACATAAATCTTTCTTTTTCTTTATGACGGGAGGTGTTATGTATGATGTTTATATAATATTATAAATATTTTGAGAAATTATAAATGTTTCTTCACTTTAATATTTGCTTAAATCTTTATGTTTATCAGGAGAAACATGTTTAACTAGTGTCCTTGAATTAGGTTGTTTTGATCAATATGTTTTCTCAATTTGAAGGTCAAGGTTGAATTTTTGTTTACAAGTAAAATTCCATTAAGATGACTCATATTCTAGAACATTCTGTCATGTGACCAATCTTTATATATACCATGTTTGGTGGACATTTATTCAGTTTTGACATTACCATCAGTCTTGTAAAGAGCTATTACAGTTGTGAAAATTCATTCCAAATTCTAAGAGAGGAATTATTTTAAATATTCATTGGATTATAACAGTGCTCATAAACTTTTGGATTTTGGATTTTAATTGATGATTTTGGAATTTATGTGAACTTATTCAGAGATTTTGGAATACTTCATTTTGACATCAGCACATCAAGATTACTAGTACATCAGGACTTTGGAGACCATTAGCACATCATAACATTCAAGGACACAGCCGTGAATTCGGAACATTCTATATTTAGGACTTGTGATTAGAACAATCATTCTTATTGGATAATTAGGATTTCAAAACACATTACTGTAAGTGACTTTTTGATTTTTCGTTTTAATTATCTAGTAATAAATCGCTTGTTGATTTTTACTTGATTTGTTGGCTTCACTTTCTTTCTGTTACATTTTTCTTAGACCATAGAGTCGTAACAGTATGACTAATCATCAGGTTCCCTTCAAGTGCATGTTACGGGTCACAAATATATCTAGTCCCTGAACAATTATAGGAGGATCAATAACAAACAGAAATATGGAATTAGCTCAATTCTTTCCAATGTCTCCAAGAAAGAAAATCTACTAGCATTACCCTATGTCTCCCACCACCAACAACAGTATATGTACTTGGCACCATATAAATCCTTGGTTGCAAAATCTCGGTCATGGTTTCTACCTCCTATAATGTCATCCCAGAACACACAAACACTAAACACTCCACGAATTCCATTTATAACTGGTTCAACCTTTCACAGTGAAGTAAAGATCAACTATAACACAATCCAATCCAAGAAACATGCAAGGGTGACTGATTCCAACTTGGAGTGACAGGCTGAGAGCTTCAACCAATTTACATGTACATGTATAAACTCCACTGTTGGATTTAAGTGATGTTTTGGTTTCAATGTCTAAAATCCATCTTATGAACTGTATATTATAATCAGCAATTAAAATTAACTCACAGTTATAACTTAAACCAGAAGTACCTCATCATATATTGTCAGTTTCACATTGTTACAGGATTAAAAAAAGAACTATATTTCATGACCGTTTGCCTTTTGGTATTATTGTCCCAGCATGGTCCAATACACAATTGCTAATGGTGTAAACTGTGAGCAGTGAGTGCAGTTTAAACTACTACTTTATTTTTGAGAAGAGATGCATCCATTCAAAGGTCATTTCAAGTTTCCCCTGAATGTAAACCTAGCTTTTTATGCTCTTTCTTCAGAGCAAGAAAGATTGTTAAAAGTTTTTATTGTTTGAGAGATACATTTGTACTGACAATATACCATTTTGACTTCAACCCTCATTTTTTGTTCTGGAATGTGATGAGAGTATTCCTTTATTATGCATAACTGTAGAATAGGAATTACACCCTCAGGATCAAAATTTTGCATCAGACATATGCAAAGTCTCGCATCTAATTCAAAATTCTGACCTTCGAGTGGAATTTTCCTATCCTACACTGATGCATAGGAAGGATTCTATTATTCCCAAATAGTCGCCAAATTTTGCCCTGAAAAATATCAATATACTCAATTATCCAGTGCACAAGAGATGGGATGCACTCTGGAATGTTCAATTCTTGACCTGCCCCTATTCAATTTTAGTCATTCCCAAATTACTGACTAGTATTTTCTTTTTTCATTCCGCTCTTTCACTAAAATTTTTGTTTTCGAACTAACAAATGTTTCATTTATTGCAAAATTATAAATTTCTGCATGTTTCTTTGTCAAGAATTTTAGTCGCTTACACCAGTTATACAATCTCCAAAGTACATTACATTAGCGGATGACAGTGACTCAAGGCTATAATCTGCAGAAAACAACAAAAGACCCTAAATGTTCCATTGCTAAATATGTGGCTTTCATTGAAATGAATTGTCATCTGAAAATTGTTATTCCCATTGGCAATTTTGGCAATTGCTAGAATCAACATAAGAATAAAGAACACTGACCCTGGTATACTGGCACATTATGCAATGGTCAATCTGGGTTAATGCTGTGTACAGCAAACAAGGCATAATCCTTCATCATTGGAACAAATAACATTAACACTGAATCATGATTTTTTTTTAAATGTTACTCTCTAAAATGTAACTAGCCTGCAACTTCTTAAAGTAAACCACAAAACTAGTAAGATCAAAACCAGTTTAAAGTCCAAGAATTAACTGACATGTCATTTTCTATCTGGATGCAAAAGTGAACAGATCTTGGAATATAGTTACCTGATCTGACAATTACAACTCAGACTCTTTTAATAGCCAGGTCTGGCATCACACCTACCTGTACAAGCCCATGCATGTGAGCCTCCTGGATGGGAGGGCATTTCTCCTGAGTTGAGGGATGTCTCACATCCCTCATGTCACTCAATGAAATCTCCCACATATACAAAATTATTAATGAAAAATTAAATTTGTTCCATTGTCTTCACACTTTGGTTCCAGTGTAGTATATTTACAGTAATACTGCCTATGATCATGTGACTGTGAACTGGCTTAAGCAGGGCAAGACAATTTAGCTGTTACTTTCAAGCAGCATAAAACAATTAACATCCCTTTGATTCTGTTGGCAGGGTCAGTTGGCTTCGGTGTTTGCACTTTGCCAAGATGGATTATACTATGTGTGAGTAGAAGTTATTCTGAAAGGATTAAAGATGTTAATTGATTGTGGTTGGGTTACTAATGATCTCAATCAGCATAAAACAATTAACATTACTTTGATTCTCTCCGGATAGTATGTTCTGCTTTGGTACTTAAAGTTGTAGAGATGGATTAGAGTCTATACTATGTATGATCAAAAGAAATTTGGACATGATTAAAGATGTCAATTGATTATGGTTGGATCACTCAAGAGCTCAAGTGTTATAAAACAGGGTCAGCATGACTTCGTTGTTTCATGTTTGTCAAGATGTCTAAGCATGCATTATCTCCCAATGCCAAAATGCCAATTCTAAGCAACAGAAATATCACACAAAATTCAATGATAGATGGAAACGGGTATTTTAGTGGTTGGAGTTAAGTTCAAAGGGACATGAATATGCATTCTGCTCTTCCTGTAAAGCTGATTTTAAAATCTGTTAGGTGGCAAGAATGACTATTTGCCAACTTTATAGTCGAACACAATCTCCCGTTTCTGGTGGAAGATCGTTTTTCAGATCTAGTCAAAATAATGTTCCCCGACTCAGAAATAGCACAAAAGTTCCCATGCAAACAGACTGACTGATGTAGTGACTATTTTATTGTTAATAATAATAATAATAATAATAATAATAATAATTTATTATATAAACTCACTGTCGTGAGTGACCACCTGCAGAACGCAACCAGCAACCATGGTTTAGGTAAAATATGTGTTAGACACTACTATGAACAACTGCATCGCAAAAACTGATATAAACACCACTGACCTTGATTTAATCCTTTGTAAACATGAACGTAAACCAGACTAAAGTACATGTCACTAACTGCCATTGTAATCCATAATGCCTGGGATGAATGAGGTCTTTGTCTTCGTCTATAACACTAGCAAAAGATAATCGTTTTCCAGATCTGATTGTCATTATTCAAGAGCAGTGATAGTGATGATACTGAAGACAACAAAGGTGTCTGCAAATTATGCTTAAATTTACAAATGGTGTGATGGTGTATGTATTCGTACTTCATGTGGGGAATCTTACTGACATTAAATAACATCATCTTGAGCAGTTCTGGTAGGCAGTCAGCAATCTGAACCTACCCACTGGCAGGAAACAATTTAACCTTCTTGGTGGACTCAGCAGAATTGTACTAACATTGCCACACTCCAATGCAGACACTGAAAGGATAATTTTCATTCCGAGGAAAATTCAGGCTGACTCCAGAGGAAACCTGGATCCTGTAACAGTACAACATCTTCAAAGTGTTAAGATCAACAATGATGAGGGCTGCCACCAATATAATCCAGGCAATGATCTCCTAAGAAATGCTTAAATGCTTGTGGTACATAAAAGGAGAGTATGAATGGCAAGAAGTTACTGTGAAAGGACTGATTTTATGAGATGATGTGTATATTTTAATATTTAACAAATGTAAATTTGTTCAATAGTTGTTAATTTTGTCTATTTACATGCAAAAAATTGGGTTGATGAAAAATTAACCATTCCTCATTTGAGGTAAAAACTCATGACCTAATTTTGGGAAACTCCTGATCTGTCCTTGACCTGATCTGTCTTTTCTGTCACATGTACATGTACAAAGCCCCATATTCTCTGAATTTTCTAAGCCAAAAAGTCATGTCAAAGCTCAAAACCCCAAAATCAGATATCATACTTAGGGTGCACCTATGTCTTCAAAATGTCGCTGTCTAACAGAATGACATAAATTAAGAAAAATCTGAAAATTCTGTGATTCTGGTTTTATTGTAATTAAAGTTACAGACTATCAAAGTTTTGGGACTTTGAGCTTTATTGAACTTGGGTTTCTTACTCAAAATGTCTAGTGAATACCAGGTCAGGTCTGACTGAGTGGTTTGCAAATGCTGTAAGGCTATCCAATTATAAAGTGTCCTCTATATCTACATGTGTTTCAAATTTACCTTAGTGCTTCATTTTCCACCATGTACTCCTGTAACATTTCATATAGACCCATGTCATCTTTAGTGCCATTTTGTTTCTCTGGAAATAAAAGAAACTTGTGACTGAATTAAGTTTGGCATTTTACAGCACAGCAACATAAGTAGGTTATTTAGCATCAAGGCAATTGGAGTAAGGTGCCTTGCCCATCCACATACCACATTAGACAACCCAGGCTGATGCAGAGATACTGCCAGGATTTTATCTAAAGAGGGGATCTCCACATTTGTCACCAAAATAAGGAGGGAGTAGAACAACAAAAAGTGTGGAGGAAACAGCCATATAGTTCAATATTTATCTGACACCAAAATATCCATCTCTCTTTCTTCTTGCAACATTCAGTTAGAGCTCTATTGAATCAAACTCCTCAAAAGATGTCCCCTCTAGCTGTATAAACAATAATCTGTTTGTTTCAAGAGCTAATCTGTTCCATATCTGTGTATGAATACTGTTCTGTGCTGAGAACCCCCTTTCACAGTCTGCTGTCTGAGGGGGTATCTGCATTGCTAGCTCAGCCAGCTTAAAGTGCTATATAGTTTTTGTAGCATGAGATCTCAGTGCTCAATTGCTTGAAAAAAGATATGAAAATTGCACTCTACTTTTAAATTGTCTGTACTTTAGTTGGGCTTGGTATTCTCCATTTCTACATTTAATTTCAAAATACTGCTGAATAGGGGGTTGACCGGCATGCCATCTGTTTTTGCCCATCCAGCATGTACATCAGACTCGTATTTTCAGGCTCAAAATCACTCACTGGTATTTCCAGTAACACCTTCCCAGCTCCAATAATCTGATATACTTCAAAATTTTCAAAATAATTGTCTTCATCACTATTATCAGTCTGTATTTGTTTAATGCAATCGGCATCTGAAGATCAACCATGTTTGGAGTCAAATATTTGGGTTTTCTAAATAGCCTGTATTTTAAACAAAAATTTGTAAAACTTCCTTGATGAATGTAAGGTTAAAACTACAACAGGATGCTTGTTTCAGGGCCCAATTGTACCAATCAAATTTAGTCTAACAACCATTCATGTCAAGCTGAAGCACACAGATGTGTCAACAGTTGCCTACCTGAAAAATAACATATGTCGCAACAAGTTCTATGAGACGTCTACCAGCAGCACAACTTATGTCATGACAAGCACTTTAAGGGTTAACAGCTAAATAAAAATTGTATACTGCACAGAGTACATTTTTATATCTGCAACTTTGAACTAATTTGTGAGAATTCTTGCGCATCACTTTTTTCAAGTGCACAAACTCATATAAATTTTGCACAATTTGCACATTCGCATGCCCTGGCAGAATCTCTGCTGGTGGTGTGAAGGTACAATCTGAACCCACAACCTATCAGTCATGAGTCGGCACACAAACCACTGAGCCACCATGGTTCCTGCCTCAATTGGTCACCTATTACAATATGCAGGAGAGTGCATCAGGCCTATTCTATATTTCCAAGCCCACAGTGGGTTAATGACTGAAAATTAGGATTACCAGTAGCATCTAAAATGCACAGGGGCTTATATCGTTGCTTACAATTTACCCATAAATCATATATGTAATAGATAGAACCTAGGTTTTATATAGTACATGTATGATTTGTAGGTAAATTGTAAGCAATGATACAAGCCCCTGTGCTAAAATGTTAGTATGGCCTTAAGATGCTAATGGTATAGAAATCAAAGAAAGATTCATTGAAATGGATTCACTAAAACAAAAATATATTTCACCAATTTGGGAAAATCTGCTTATTTAATACTCTGTAATCTTTCCATTTATTAGTTTATAACAATTTACTTTAAAATTTTAAATCAAAATAGGTTATGATCTGAAATAAAAATGCCCTAGTTCCTCAATTTAATGCATGACTATCCATTACAGGGACATATTCCCTACTGAAGTAAAACCTGTTTCTACCAACAAAATATGGTCTCTCAAGTGAGGTAGTCTCTCATTAGATGTAATTCCTCTATATAGCATATTAGTTCATGCACTAAGAATATGGTCTCTCGAGATAGGTGATCTTTATAGCAGTGGTCTTTCAAGACAGGTTTTACTCTACAAGTATATATAACTTCTTCTACTTGAAAATTTATATATATTACCTTATTATTTAAAATTTTACGTACGTACTAAATATCAATGATACTGACAGACGCGAAGTATGATTTTTCATTTTGGGATTTAGACTCTGAGTTCAATTTTGTGCTCTGACAGTTTCCCAACTTCTGGGTCAGATTTTCATCCAAAATTGTGGAAGAAAAATATGGAAAATCTTACTCTCAATACTACAGCAAAGTTGTGGAAAGGAATAAACTGGATATTAACATTCATATATGTTATATAGTGATAATCATGTAAGTA
The DNA here is from genome assembly GCA_029931535.1 of Margaritifera margaritifera. NCBI lineage: Eukaryota > Metazoa > Mollusca > Bivalvia > Unionida > Margaritiferidae > Margaritifera > Margaritifera margaritifera. The sequence continues at coordinate 300,142 of JAQPZY010001360.1, forward strand.
ATGGAGCACACAAGCTCTGTCAAGCCTTCAGTGTAGCTGCAATCATGTTAAGGTGTATGTACCCATTTTGGTCATTACACCATATATGTTGGCCATATGCCTTAAAATGAGTACAACAGAAACTATAGATTGTTATTAATTCTAGCTGATAGGAGTACCTAGCTTACATTACTGTAATTACAAATAGGTAAAATATTTAATGACTGCCACTAGAAAACACAATTTCATTTTTTTTCTTCAAAAACTTCACCAAAAAATTTCATTTTTTTGGTTTCCAAAACTTCACCAAAAAATGTCTAAGTCCAAAACATTTACATTCATTTTTTAATTGACCCCTTAGAGGTAGACCTGGTAATCCTAATTTGTAGGACATTTCATGTGCACTGCAAAGACTTTGATGCACATTCATTCACTGGATCAGGAGATATGGCTATTTAAATTACCACCAAAATGTGACCTCTATGGAAACAGTCAAGTGGCTTTTTGTAAACAGCCCACTACGCATAGAGGAGCTTGTGATGTCAGTCGGGAAACAGTGCACAATATGCATAATTATCAACAATAGCACCAATAAAATTGCTTAAATAATGTGTACATTTCCACTGAGTACAGCTGAATACCTCTGACATCTATTTTCATTTTCATCAAAATGTTTTGCTTATGTACATGTTTAACAATGACTTGCATGTCAAAATCTTGCCAGAATCAGCACAAAAAGAACAATTTATGTCTCTCTTAATCATTTTCTTTACAGAAAGAATGTGCAAACCTCTTGTACAATAGTAATAGCTGAATAACAAAATTAAAATCGTCATTATGTCAATTATATTGTTTGGTACAATACAAAAATCATTTCAAAAGTCTTGTATATTCAATACTTGTATGTTTAGGTGCCATTTATATTACACGAAGCCATCTAACATGGAGTGTAGTATTTAACATCCCCAATTGTAGTCCAGCAATTAATTAATGGAGCAAGTTTGATAACTTGACAATTGATAAAGGTTAATTTCAGATCCTGACTAAGAAAAGCTGTCATTTATATTACACATACCCATCTGACTTTCAGCATCATTTTTAACAGCCCCAATTGTAGCCCAGCAATTAACAGTGGAAAACAATCTAGAGAAACTTGATACTCGACAACAGTAGAACAATGGTGATTTGCAATGTGGGGTACCCATCACACAGACTCGAGTCACGGAACCTGCTGAAGCTGTATATGGCCTGGGAGGATATTTTGACATGTACATTTAAACTTAAATATCTCATTAACCTTTGATTGCATAGAATCAAATTTTCAGATATTGCATAAACCATTATCCTGAATAATTTAGAAGTGATATAGGGGTCTCAGGTCTACCTTTAAGCATGTAGTAAAGTTAAGTATGTAAAGTTATGGCTACTAACCCATAACATGTTGACTGGAGAACTCAGCCCATAACATCTTCGGCCCATTATGGAGTTGGACCATAACAAAGTTGGCCCATTACAGATTCCGTCCATACAAATTTAATTAAGAAGTTGGACCATAACAAAGTCGGCCCATTACAGATTTGATCCATAGCATCAAACAATGTCGGTTTCAGCAAACTGTGATCGTTACCTTTGATCTTGTATGGCTTCAAAACATTTGGGGTTTTTTGTGATCTTGTATGTAGTTTTTTTAATGTTTGTACTTTTTTTTTTGTTTTTGTGATCCTTACCTTTGATCTTGTATGGCTTCATAACACTTGTTGTTATTGAGCAATAAATATTTATTATAAACATGTTATTTAGTAACTAATAAGTCAATCATTTAAAAAAAGGGAGGAAAGCAGTTACCTTCTTTTGTAAATTACATTCTCTCTCTCGTCACATAAGCACTTAGGAAAAGACTTTTTTTCACATCTGCAAAAACATCAGTAAACCGAAAACTTCTCAAACCGAACATTTTTTGGGGTCACAAGGGTTTTCAGTTTTGAGGGGTTTCACTGTATAATGTTACAAGAAAAGCTGTCATGAATAAATAATTGGCAGTTAAATCTTATTCTTAACAAAGAGAGAACTAAAGGGGTCAAAATGAAAGAGTGATGTTTCCTGAAAACAGCATAGCTGCCTTTAGAAAGTACAAAATCCAGGGGGCCATGCTACCAGGAGAAGTGGGCAACTAAGTCACTGAAAAAATGTAAACTTCACCTTTTTCTATTAGAACAGTGAAAACGACCTCACCCTGTCATTTACTTTAGATCTACACTGAGTGACAGTAGTTATTGGCTTTTGAGATGCTCCCTGAACTCAGCTAAGAAGTTAGTGTTGAGCCCCAGGTGAAATGGATTGCATGTTGCCTTAGCAGGTGTTCATATCAATTGCATCAACAAAACAAACTTTTGCACATTCACAGGCATGTGTTTTAATAGCTGACTGACCATTAACTCCTCCCCTCTCCCCGCAAGATATCACTGCCTGATTTCCTGCAAGTCATCATTTGATGATGAAAACTTAACTTGTGTTTCGAAACTAAATCATCTATATATAAATAACAATTTGTGTTTTAAGAATAGAATTGGTGAAAGCACTTTCTAAATGTATATTTTGAAGATTTTAACTGCCGTGCTTGCATTATTTTCTTCACAAAATCAGCTTGAAACTGAAAGTCAACCTGTCAAGGGGTAATAATGGCGGACATCACTGTGTCTTGGAAGTATGTCTTCATTAGACTGTCTGTTTTTGTAATTCAATGGGCACATCATTTAAGGAAATTATACAATCTGTAGAAATCAAAGTGTAACTATTATGTGATAAAAGATTTAGCCTAAAAATAAACATTTGTTGGTCAGAAACGTATAGGACTATGCTATGTTGTGAAATTGATAAGAGCTGTAACTTAATGTCAAGGGTTGTTTTCTTACATTACTCATTTTTGTGAAAATATGAGAAAAAGTAGCAAAGAACAAAATATTCAACCAATACATGACATTATTACGAGTACATAGACAAATATGAAAACCATAAATTTTCAATCCTATCTTGGGATTGTTGTAACGAAGCTAGAAAGAGTGGTCATATGAAGAAAATCTGTTTCTAACAATAGATGCATCTACATGGAATGCATCGTGCCATATTTTCATATTTGTACTTGGCTGTGTGCCAATTCAGTTACTTCAGTGTTTCAGTTCATTGTCGATGAATAGCTAAAGTAGAGTTTCAACAAGATTTCATCAATGTAATTATAAATAGGTATAAGATGGTAACTGTGCCAATGAAGCACGTTGTTTGAGCCCACAATTTACTCCCCCCCCCCCTCATTTTTTTGGTGCATGCATCATTTTCTTCAGCTAAATGACTTGGTTTTGTCTAGGTTGGTTATAGCACGGTTCGGGACATAGCACGATCCCGTTTTGTGGACCCTGACCATCGTGCTATAGCAGGGTTCTACTGTATATATATATATATATATATATATATATAGTTTCTTGCTTTGCTGCCACATCTCCCTGTTCTGCTCTCACTTCTCCCTATTCTGTCCAAAAGGAGAAGTCACTTCTCCCTAAAATTCAAGTCTAGCTTGACCCCTGAGAATCTACTTGTTAATAGCATGACTATAAAATAGTGACAAGTAACACCATCAACCATATACTGAAATGAAGAGGAAATTTTGCATATTTTTTTTTTTTATAAATAAAAAAAAAATATACCCCCCTCCAAATCATCTATAGAAGAGCAGGTGCCTTTTGACATACACAGTAGCAATGTATATGACAGCAGAGGAGCATATTATTTGCAAACAACTGATTATTATAAATAATGGAAAGTTAGTGGACTTACTATATTTAAAATTCGAGTATTGAGGAGAGCTTGTGTTTTCATGTGTCAGCATTAACTCTTCAGAGAATAACTGGATACATACTTGTATAGACTTGTAACAATTGTAAATTGTTGATATTTTAAAATTGGTAATTTTAAGTTTTTTGCTACGCACAATGATTTATATGGCAGTAGACACAGTATGTTCCAATGGAAGTTGTTTATTGCAAAATCGGCCTAATTTACATAATTTGCAGAATACAGGATTGGAAATAAATTATAAATAAACAAGTAAGGCAACTTTCATTACCTGGTATATTACCTTCTTTTATTTGTGATTCGTTTCTTGTTTAGTACCGCAAGAATATGGTACACCATACTAATGAATGTCTACATGACCTGTATGACTTGTACTTTAACATGATACTAATAATCATACACAGATGAACTAAACATAAAGAAACCTACAAAGATTTTTTAAAAAAAAATATGACATGACCGTTTACAAAGTACATTACATCCACATTACTATTATATAATTGTGGGCCGAGTACGTAATGGTCCAATTTGGATAGTCCAATGTTGTTATGGGCCAAGAACATTAGTGGGCTGACTCTGCTATGGGCCAAGTTGTCCTGGAAACCATAAACTCAGTGAACACTATGGTTTGAATACATGACCAAACCACTATGGTGTGAGGACATCTGTGCATGTGCTCTCCTGTACATCTACAGATCTTGTTTCATAATAGCTTTCAAATGTTTTGAACTTTGCCATTATTTAATGAAGTTTGTCATTATTTAATGAAGTTTTAGTAACTAACAATATATTAATTGGTTGTTTTCATCATTGGTTTTCTGCCCTAAGGCAGGTTCAAGGCATCCGTATTCTCCACTCTCCCCTTAGCATGACTCTACGTTTCATGTTTGCATATGAACTATTCTCCTTGAGATTGTTCAGTAGCATGATTCTAGGCTTCCCTCTTGGTTGCTTTCCTTCCATTCTGCCTTCTATGACTTCTCTTAACAGGCCTTCACCTCTTAAAATATGTCTGATGTACTTCTTCTTCCTCTTGAGTATCACATTCAATAAAGTTCTCTTTTCATCGACAAATCTTAGGTAATCTTAATTTGTCTTTCGGTCACTCCAAATAACTTTCTCCTTGTGCCTCCATATCCACATCTCAAATGCTTCTCGCCTTTTTATTCTTCCATTCTCAGCGTCCACATTTCTGAGCTATAGAGCGCTACACTCCATGCAATGGTTTTGACAATCTTTTTCTTTAGGTCTTTGCTCATTTGTTGTGTTAGCAAGTCTTTCCTCTTGTTGAATGCTTCTTTGGCCATTCCAATTCTTGTTTTTACTTCATCTTGGCACCTTCCATCATCTGATATCAAAGATCCTAAATATCTAAACTTTCTCACTTGTTCTACTCTTTCTCAGTCGATTGTAATATTTAGATCTTTACCTCCTCCTCTGCAAACTCTCATGACCTTGGTCTTCTTCACATTGATCTTCATGTGGTATATCTTTCCATATTTGTTTAAGGTGTCCATCAACTTTTGCAAACCACTTTCTGATCTTGAAATCATTCCTTGATCATCGGTGAACCTAACATCCTTCAGCAGTTGTCCTCCCACTCTAATTCCTTCTTACACTTCTTCCATTGCTTCAATCATCATTATCTCTGCGTAAATGGAAAAGAGTAAAGGTGAAAGCAAACAACCATGCCTGACATCACGTCCAATATGTCCTGGTTTGGAATTACCATCTGCCACTCTTACTAATGCTTCCTGTTGTGTATATAGTTTAGTAATGAGTCTTCTGTCTCTCCAATCCACGCCAATCTTCTTCAGAATTTCCATCAGCTTTTTCCACTTAACCCAGTCAAATGCTTTTTGAAAATCGACAAAACAGATGGAAAGCTCTTCTTTATGTTCTAGACCTAGTTCACACAGGATTCTCATCACTGATATTGCTTCTCTCACTCCACATCCTTTCTTAAATCAAAACTGAGTCTTGCTGATGAAATAATTTGCTTTTGCCTCTAACCGGTTTATCAATACTTTTAACATGATTTTGGATGCATGCGAAATCAGATTGATTGTTCTGTGGTCTGTACATTCTACAGCGTTTGACTTCTTTTGTAGTGTCACTATTATCGATTTTGTAAAATCCTCAGGCCACTCACCTTCTGCATACATATCTTTGCTCAGAACACTCAACTCTTTTTCAGCTTTCTCTCTGAGACTTTTGATAAACTCCGCTGGTATACCGTCAACTCCCTCTGCTTTTCCAACTCTGAGCTCCTCTATCCTCACTTCTGCTTCTATCAGTTCAGGTCCTTTCTCATCAGCCCCAACACTTTCTTCATTTTCGAGATGTATGTCCTCCATTCTGGGTTTGCCTTCTTTATCATACAATTCTTCAATGTACTCCTTCCATCTGTTACGGATCTTTTCAACTTCTTGAAGCAAGATACCCTCTTTGTCCTTAATCGCTATGTTTTTGTTCACAACCTTTCTAGACTTGGTAATCTCCTTGACTTTTGCATACATAATATCCATTTTACCAATTTTGTCCAGCATAGCCAACTCAGAACCTTGCATTTCCCACCATTTTTCTCTTCCTTTGGTTGTTCTAGTGGCATTTTATTAAATATTGTTACCTGTTAGCAATTATCATAATGTAATATAGGTACTCCTATCAGTCTGAATTAATCACATTGTATAGTTTTTACTGTCCTCATTTGAAGTCATATGACCCAAAGACATGGTGTAATGACCACAACTGGACACAAATCTTAATGTCTGACACTAACCAGTGATAGTATTTGTCAGTGAGCTATTGGAATTTGCAAGCTGCCACAGTCTGACTGACAGGCAGGTAGAGTAAAAAGGAACAGAATTTAATTTTGGCACTCACCTTTATCCTGCATTAGCTTGATATAATTCTCATCATTTTGCCTTGCCAATTGGCCCTTTGGTTTGGCAGGAAAATCCAGCTGAAAAATATCAATTCCAAAGTGTAGATATCTATATATGTGTTTTTGGATTGTAATAATTTGTATTTAATATCCATTGTTCTGGTTACCTTGGCTAGAATGTAACTTTTTGTTTTTTTGCTACTGGCATTTCTTTCTTAACCCTGAACTCAGCTTGCAAAATTCTATTGTCTACTATTTTTTAAAATTTACTGTTTTACCTATAGTGTAATACCTTAAATGTAATCCAGAAATATTTGAATAAAAAGAAAGCTTATGACTGAAGTCTCAATTTGAACATGCCTAAATTTATATCTTTTGACCCTGAATGGTTATTAGAAATAATAAGATAAAGCATTTCAGTGACTAGCAGTTTCATCAACATTTGTATTAGGAACAAACATTTTTATTTTCAGGTGGTGGTAAACATCAAATGTCCCACAAATAACTGAAATCGGTTATTCTAGAAAATTACAAACATTAATTACAAGTCTTAAGAAGTTTTACGTTTCAGAAATAATCCATCTGTTTTTGCTTAAATATGCACAAAAGGAGTTTTACTAATGATTTACAGTACATCACTGGAAATAATAGCACTTGCAAAAGCAAGCAAGAACTATAAAATTTCAACTCAATACACACATTTTGAGAGTATACAAGTGTTAAATTCAAGCATTCAAACCCTGTTTATCTTACTACCCAATAATGAATGTAAATCATGGGAAATGAAAAAATAATTTTTCTTTTTTTGTGTCCCAAGACTTACACACGTAAAAAATATAACCTTTTCTGTTTCCTGACACTTATAAACACAAAAATGTAGAGATTATGGTCAAGATCACCGCATGTTACAGAACAGCGACCAGTTCTTGTTTAATTGTGATGTCAATACCCTTGCAAGAACAAATTCATGACTACATGAACACTCATGAACTGTTCACGAATGTGCATGAATTGTTCTTCAAATGCTCATGACCAGTGCATCATTCTAGTTCATGGACTAATATTCATGAAAGTTCCACAAGTTAGTTCATGAACACTTCAAGAATTTGTATGCATCATACTTGAAGTTCATTAACATACTAATGAACTTTTATGAACCATTATAAACTTGGTTCATGAACAATTCAAGAACTTTGATGCAAGACTAAAATATTCTTTGAAAATGTTGATGACATTAAATATGATAATATTATATTCACAAAAAGTTCATGAAAATTCATTATAAAAACTTCCTCACTGTATTTGTGAAATAAATACATAAAGGTACACAATTTTTTTAAAAATGATATGAATACTGTAGAAATGTTCATAAAGATTTGTATTCAGATACTAGTGTTCTTAATCTGAGTAGTTTGAGACTAATTTGGGTAAATATCTTGACTGTCAGGATTTCTTCATCTGTTCAGCTCCTGTGTATTGATGACCATAACATCCTGGAGATGCACATGCATATATGTCAAAATCATTTGGAAACAGCTCATTACAAGTTTCACAATAATGGATTTCATTTGCAATATCACCACCTAATAGGTCCCACATCTTGTCATAACTTAGCTTCTGTGTGGTGAGCAATCTGGAAATACTTTTTTCATTGTTGAAAGTACATCACTGCATGAAGAAGCTGAAAATTTGTTTCTCAAAAAACAACAAAATTGTAATTTCCTTTTCTTTATGGGCTGAATAAGATGCAAATTGATAGTCCTCTTGATCAGATGAAAAAAATGACACACCAGAATCTGAGAAATCACTGTCTACACTATTGTCATCATCATCATCACTGTCACTGCCTAATCATCACTGTCGTCATTATCATCACCACCACTATCTTCTTCATCACGAATACCAAGATCACCACTGCCATGATCACTGTAACTTTCCTTATCATCAAGCAGATCTGGACAAAAGTCACACTCTGCATCAACACTACGGTTTTCCCTTGAAACACCAACTAATATAATTTCATCATTCTTAATCTCCACATTTTCTGGATGACCCTGGGTGCTTCCATGGTATTCATTCAGTATGCTTTCAGCTGTCATAGGAAAATAACCTGAAATATGTAAAACAATTTAACAGTACTCAACTTGTTGCATATTTCAGAAGATATGTCAGCTTCTTACGGAAATTTATTTCTTGATTTATGGGGGGTGGTGGTGGTCTTTTTTGACTTATATAGACATACAGACTCTGAAACATTTATGCGCCCCTCTTAAATACAAACAGAATGAAGAATGAACAGTAAATGAATGTAAAACTAAACAGCAATTAAAAAAAAATTTGCATGTAACATGTCAGCCTAGTCATCATATGTACATATATGTCCACCAAATTTCACAAATACATGTTAAGCTAGTGATCCTGGGAGTGATCATGAAAGTGTGATGGAATAGACAAGTGAAATCTATGTCACCAGCTTTTTGTGAAAAGGCAGGGAATAATAATGCTCTCAAGACAGTCATAACATAGTTTTTTTGAGAAGATGAAGTCGTACCTTTCAAGTTCCTTTTCAACTGATTGTTACACTGGACTTTCATTGCTGCTTGATGTTTTTGTAGTGTTGTTTATTATAGCTTCCTCCTCAGAGTACTTCATGGTATCTCAATACTGGGGTCATCTAAATATCTCTGTCACTCTTTTCAATGGCCCTAGTATAAGTGAACATCATAAGCCCTTTCACATACTACATAACATGATCATGTGATTTGTCATTTAGATCCAACCCTGGCAGGGTGACAGGATAACACAATGTGTCAATATGCACAAGAGTTGTTATTGCTTATAAATTTATAAAACATTTATAAAAACCAATCAAATTTTTCTGATACACTAATGGAAATGGGTTGAAATAATACTAAAACAGTTTTATTTGACAATATAATCCAAGTCAATTATAGAACTTAAAATTGGGGGGGGGGGGGGAGGCACACAAATTGCAAGTATGTAATAATTTATTATTCTATGGATGCAGTACAAACATTCATGTATCTTGCATTCAAATTTTGCTGTGTTTAAAAAAAAACATGCTGCAAATCTTCAATGTAAATTCAAAAAATTTCTCTATTAATTCTGTTTGTTTCTCCCCCAAATTTTTGCTTATATATCAACATGAATTGCACTAATGCACTCCCAGGTCTGTTGCCAATGAAAGGAATTTTTTGCTTTTATATTGATGATGAAATTAAGCACAGTGTGGTTTACAAACAATGAAAATACTATTAGGAGCTGCTGTGGACCACTCAACAGATACAACTTATAATCTTACAGTGCACTGGAAACCTCATTTGCATAACAATAGGGAACTTGTGATATTTGGTGGGATATATAGGAAATTTCCAATACCTTGTGTGTTAGTCTCAGTTACATAGCAATATTGGAATTACTTACAACTAAATTTAAATTTATCTGAATGTCATACTTGGCCTTCATTCATTACTACTAGTCCACGATTGTTGACAATAATATATATATACAGGAAAGTAGGATTCCTGCTGGATTTTGTTTTTAAATCTAACAAAATGGAAATCTATACTAGAATTTTTCTATCCCTAACTTCCTATAGTCTGGACCCATTACATTATGAATCATACACCACCTCTGGTCTTTGAATCTATTTATCTGGCACAGTTACTATCTAGCTGAGGATTATTTAGTCCCTTTATACCTTACAAATTTCAAACCAAATCCTATTCCGTCTGCGCAAACTTTTTTAATTTGGAAAAAATAAAGTTGTTAATGGTGAGTGCAACGTTAAAGAAATGCTATTTATAATAGTGTACAATGTCAGTCTAATACATGTCATAAGGTGCATGGTTGCGACACGGATAATCGCCAAGGTAACAATAAAAGTTGGTACCTTTATTCTGTATACAACGTGCAACATACCAACCACTGTAACCAGTGAAATTAAAATAATGGGTACAAAATTAAAGTGACAATTCTCTGAACCATAAAAATGTAATGTAAGTAGAATATAGACTTTATAATTTCTTTGTTAATTATATCCCACACATTCCTTAAATATGTATTCTGAATAAAAATGGCTTTATAATATTTTTGTAAAAATCATAATTAAGTACATTTAAAATAGCAAGTAATTTAGACATTAGTATTTATTATTATAGAACACAGAAAAAACCATATACATATGCATGCACAATAAGTAATAATTAAAATATTTAGATGAAAATGCTTTCTTTCCCAGATCAATGATGAATACAAATAAAAATAGAAATAATACTGTATAATAATGGCTGATGTTTTTTTTAATCATAATTTTAAAATAAAGAAATTTAATCAGATTTTAAAATAAATAAACTTAATAATATTGATTTATATGTTATTCAGACATTTACACTTATATTTAGGAATTAGTTGTATTGTTAACAACATCAACAACAACAACAATAATAATAATAATAATAATAATAATAATAAAAATAATAATAATAATAATTTCTACATTACATATTCTTTTTAAATGTTAATCAAATTGCTGGCATGCTAATTGCTATCTAAATATGAATGAAACATACTCTGGAGACACTTCTGTTCATACTGCATTTTTGTGGAATGTTTAACATATAATATAAAATGATACAAATTTATAATCTAATTATCTGACAAATTTATGATTTAGAGAATGACATACTTATGATTTAGAGAATGTTGTTACTGTCGTTTTGTATCCCTTTATCACAGCCATAGTTATTAAAGCGGTTACTGAGGCATCTTGCATGGTGTATAGAGTATAGATCAAATCACAACCATGCACCTTACAATAAAACTATCAACCATATGATACAACAATATTATTTCTAATTTTATTTGTATTCATCACTGATTTGGTTAAAAAAAGTTTTAAAAATATTATCATCTGAATAATTGAATTATTACTTTAAATGTAGTCAAAGCATGAACATTTTAAATGATACTTAATTATGAATGTCACAAAAATATTATAAAGCCATTTTTATTCAGACTGTATTATTTTGAAATGTGTGGCATATAATGTAAAAAAATGATAAAGTCTATATTCTACTTACATTACATTTTTATGATTCAGAGAATTGTTATCACTGTAGTTTTGTAACCCTGTATTTTAATTTTACTGATTATAGCGGTTGGTATCTTGCACTTTGTATACAGTATAAATGTTGTGACTTCTATTTTTACCTTTGCAAGTATCTGCGTCGCAACCATGCACCTTACGATGTGTATTAGGCTGTCATTGTACTATAAATAGAATTTCTTTTACATTGCACTCGCCATTTCATTGAAATGGTCCAGACTATAAGACTAGCATACAGATGATACCCACATGAATTTAATTAACATTCGTTAAAGTACTTACTCATGTTGTGTGCAGAATATAAATGGTATAAAACAGAGTTCTTGGAACATAGTAGTCTGTGACAGTTTTGGCATTCAAAGCATTTTCATCCATTCGTCATGAACTACAGTCGACTTTCCACCATCAATCATTGTCATCTTGCCGTACAAACCGAAATATATAAACAGCGATTATCCTGACTGGATGATAGTAGAAGAAGACGTGACATAATTGATTGGTTAAGGTGGTGCTCTACAGTTTCGTATTCTGCATTGGGTTAGATTTGTAAAGAATCAGAATTTCCCAGGTTTTCCTCACTGGTTATCCTGGCTATTTTAAAAAAACCTTGTATATCTTAGGTATTATTAAAAGAACTTTTAATTCTCTTTATTTTGATGTATGATTGATGGGTGCAATTTGGGTTATAGAGTATACAGCTTGGTCTTACTTCAGATGTGCACCTATCAAAAAAGTGCTAGTTCCGCTTGGTCATTTTCACTTCCTGGACTTCAAAGGTGAATTGTGAAAAAACAGAGCCTATAACTTTTTTTACTTTTTTATATTTTGTAATTCATTCATTGTACTTAAAGAAGCTGCTTTTGCCTACTCTGGCAAAATTTGTTCTCCCTATTTTAGTAACTTCTAAAAATAGTGTACTTTGGACTAATTCAGGCTATTTTTGTCAGCTGTGTACTTAGATCATGTCCAATTTCCACCAGTACAATATGTAAAAAAAATTCATCCACAGTACATGAAAATAGCATAGAGATATGCCAACATTCTCTTCATTGTGCATGTTGCAAATTCAAATAGCTTCACGTTACACCTGTCACTCTCTCAGAAGAACATAATATCTGTAGAACACCTCCTAATATATGCACACGAATTCAGCAGCAGCTGAGCCTCCTTTTCACACAAACAAAACAGCGAGCAAACGGTTAAGCAACAGTTTCAAAACCTTGAAAAAAATATGTGGACTTGTGTGGAATGGACAGAGGAGAATCTTTTCAGTAGCATTTAATTTAAGTCAAGAAGAGATTATGAAGAATATAAAGAAAATGACTTTGACTTTGTGAGAGCAAAATTCGGGGGAGGAGGGAAGCATACCAGCCAGGATTACAAAAGTCCAGTGAGTATAGCCCACATTGTCATTGAATGAACCTTTCAATAGAAGTTATACTGGTGGTAACTGGTCTTCTGCCAGTACAGATATTTTATTGGATTTCATAAATAATATATATTAATTGTAACCAAACTCACAGGAGTGATTTTTTTTTCAGACCCAATTTGTGTTATGAGTTAATCTTAGAATTTTTGAAAATCATTAAACATTACTCAGTTCCCATTCTGAATCATCCCACCTTTCAGTCTCAATACAAGACACTGTACTGCATCTGCTAAGAATCTGTGTGTGGCATCGTTTCCGGTTTTCATAAAGTCGCTATTTCTATAATCTGATGTACTGTTTAGTAAATTAAAAACCAAACTGTCTAGTTAATGTACCAAATCATACACAACGATACAGATGCAAATAGCGACCTGATCAAACTGGAAGCGATACCTAACATGAGGAATCGGAGTTGATGCAATACAGTGACACAATACCTACGGCTAATCAACTACAATTAAAATAAAAGGTGTGATGAAACCAGTGACAAAATTCTAAGAATAAGTTGAGTATATATTAATTTATCATTTTTTAAAATTTTTATTGAAAGGCAAACATTACATAATAATGTAGTCTGGATAGAAGTGATTTAATCCAATGAATTTGTGATTCATATTTGGATAGTATTTACAATGTCAGCATTCAGACAAACATTTATTTGAAAAGTATATGCAATATAGACATTATTTTGTATTGCAATAAAACAAAAATAATTTAGAAAAATAAATTTCAAATTAATATTTCTAATTATTATTATTAAAATGCGCTGATTTCAAAATCTGATTAAATCTCCTAATTTTATTTCTATTTTACTTGTATTCATCATCAATTTTTATTTACAGTTTTATAGAGTCATCTGAATATTTTAATTTTTAATTAGATTTCATTATGGGGCACATGTTAATAGTTCTGTTAGTCTTCTATAATAATAATAATGTCAACATTACTTTCACTTTTGATGTATTCAGACCACAGATGGTTTAAGTACTACTGAAATGTAATTTTTTTGGGGGTGGGGTGGGGTAAAATGTAGTTTTTTGGGGGGGGGGGGGGAAACTAATTTTAATTATACAATACTTACCTGTCACTATTGTTAGCTTATTCCATTTTCGTGCTGAAAACCACCGTCCGTTCGATGTGAATACATCCTCCCAGATTGGAGAGAAAGGTAAGAATGGCCTTTGCACTCCAGTCTGTGCCTCGTTTAGGCTTGCCTAAATACGTCATCTTTTTCATAGACCAGGATTACGCAAGACATCAGGTGGGAGGAGGGCATTCGACAACAGCGACAGGTAAGTATTGCATAATTAAAATTAGTTTTACCCCCCCCCCAAAAAAACTACATTTTAATAGCAGCAATTACTTATCCTGTCGCTATTGTTAGCTGAATTTGTCAGTTAGGTGGGTAGGCTGATGCTCTAGTTAAACTGATCAAAAACAGAGAAAAATGTAATGTACTCACCATAGAGGGAGAGGTACATCTTATAGAAGTTTGGTGTCTCTTTGAACCACATGTTGTGCTGCAACGATGGGCCCCAGAGGAAAATGAGTGTGCTCTGTTGTGCTAATGAGCAGAGATAAAAGGAGGAGAAGGTAGTATGGGAACGTTAGAAGCTGCCTTCATGATGTCCTCTTAGGGGGAGAGTTTAATGTAGGACCATGAGGCATCAATGGTTCGAACCTCATGAGCTTTTAGTTTCCTAAGGGAAAGGTCTCGATCAGTAAAGGACTGATATGCTCTTTTGATTGCAGTGACAGTCCACCAGGCAATGGTGGCAGAAGAAAAGTCTACAGAGTCCTTAAGAGAAAGGAAGAGACGTTCCCTACCCTTCCTTTTTCCTTTGGAGGCATTAAGATAGAACGGAGGGCCCTCAAGGGGCATAAGAGTCTATCTGGATAATCCCCTGCACAGATTTGACTTAGACTGGGGATCTCTATAGGTAATGGAGCTACCGAAGGTGATTGATTTTTTAGCCAGAAATCCTGGTTGGCAGAGGAGGGAGACAGAATTGTAATTCCTGTTAACCTGGAGACAGCCAGTGTCAATAGACAAGGCATGAATCTCGCTCCCTCCATGGTTCATAGGGAGTTTTGGTTAAAGATAACAAAACACAAAAATATTCCATCTGGGCGTAAGAGAGCGGGAGACGGGTCTCTGGAGCTCAAGTACTTAATATGATCGGCAAGGTACGAATCTGAACCGATTGCCATGCCCTGAGGGAATTTAAGTGTGTTGGAGACGGTAGCTCGATAGCATTTGATAGTGGATACTGAACATCTTTTGGTCTCAAAAGGGAACAAAAGGAAATCAGCAATGGAAGTTACAGAGGGGCAGATAGGATCAACGTGTTTCCTACTGCACCAATCACAGAAGATTCTCCACCTGGCATCATAGACCTTGGATGTAGGAGCTCTCCTGGCCTGAATGATGCAACTGGAAACTCAGCCTGAAAACTTGTTCTGGCGGAGAGATCGCTTGAAATGAACCAAGCGTGAAGGTGGAGAATGTGTGGGCTGTTGTGGAGAAGGGATCCCCTGTGTTGAGACAGGAGATTCCTCTGGTAAGGTAGAGACCTGGGTCGATCAATCAACAGGTCTAGCAGATTGTTGAACCATGATCGCTGAAGCCACAATGGAGCAATGAGGAAGATCTGCTCAGTGGAAGTTCTGACTTATGCAGAGCTTGAGGTAGCAGTCGGAATGGTGGGAAGGCATATGCGAATAGCCGATCCCACCGGAAGCTGAATGCATCCACTGCCCATGCTCTCTGATCCGGGACTGGAGATACATAAAAGGGAAGTCTGTTGTTGAACCTGGTCACAACAGGTCCACTAAGGGTCTTCCCCAGACTGTGAACAGGGACTCTGTTATGGAGCGGTGAAGAGACCATTCCGTGAGGATGGCTAGACCTGTCCTGGACAGGCTGTCGGCTAATACATTCTTCTTGCCCGGAATGTGGCAACTCGGATTGTTATGTCCTCTGAGGCTGCCCACAGGAGGAGGTTCCAGACCTCCAAGCAAGAGAAGGGGCATGTGTGCCTCCCTGACGTCGTACATATGTTACGACAGACATGTTGTCTGAGGAGACCATGATGCAGCGACCCTTTACTCTGTTGATGCATCCTTGCAACGCTAGAAATACTGCTTCCATTTCTAGGTTGTTGATGTGGAGGGATGATTCGGCCCAAGTCCAAAGACCCTGGAGAATTATGCCCTCCGGTTCGAAAGGAGCACCCCAACCAGAATCTGACGCGTCAGCGAACTGATAAGAGTGGGGGTTAGGTGCATGCATTGTTACCCCAGCCAGGAATCTGTCCCGATTCATCCACCAGAGCAAGTGGTGATGAAAATCCTGTCCTAGTGGGATCGTGGTTGATAGAGAATCTCTGTGTGGTTTCCACCTTGTAAGGAGGAGGAACTGTAGAGAGCGCATATGGAAACGTCCTAAAGGAACCAAGTCGGCAGCGGCATTCAAGGTTCCCAATAGGGATAGATAAGGGCGAGCAGATAACGATGTTTTTTGCTCATAGCGCCTCTAGAAGAGCCAGAATTCGATCTACCCAATCCAGGGGAGGCGGACCAAGTTTGGTTTGTGAGGAAGAATGGAACAAATCCTGATGAAGGGACTAAACCTGGACATTGTGGATCAGCCAGTTGTTGAAATACTGGAGAATCGGTGTTCCCAGTAATCAAAGGTAGGCTGCAACCACTCCCATAATTCGGGTGAAGACTCTTGGTGCGGAAGAGATTCCGAACGGCAGAACCTGGAATTGAAAAAACTTCCTGCTCTAAGCAAAAACCGGAGATATTTGCGGTGTGGAGGAAAAATTTGGGATGTGCAAGTAGGCATCCAGAAGGTCGATGGAGACTGCCCAATCGGACGGACGAATGATTGTCTCCATCTTGAAGGTTCCTCCAGAAGAAACTGGTTGAGTGGGGAAGATCGATTATGATCAGACATTTCCCACTTTCTTGGTGATCAGGAAGATTCGGGAGTAGAAGGCGGAAGACTGATCGTTCAGGACCCTCTCGACTGCCTCTTTCTGCAAAAGGGTGTGCATCTCTTCCCTCAATTTCCCCAGATTGGACTGGGGAAATAGAATGGGGGTCCTTGATAGCGGGGGTTGGTCTCGAATTGGAGTCGATAACCCTCATTCACAATGGAGAGGACCCACCCATTGTCCGTGATGCTTGACCAAGCCTCTGAAAAAAGGGATAGGTGAGCACCTACAGGGATGTTCGGATAGAGGATGCATGGCAGGAGAGGGGTTAGATCCCTAGGGCTGCCCCCCCCCCCCCCTTTCCTCTGGTGGGAAAGGAAGGAGGATTATAAACTTCCTCTATTGGGGTCTGCGGTGACCTTGACGCCATGGACCCGACATACGAGGAGGTTTAGTTTGAGGTTGCAGCTTGGGCTGGGGTTGCGTCTGCTTGAAGAACTTGGTGGATGGCCCCTGAGGGCGATTCACATTAACACGCTTCCTGGCCGATTGCAATAGGCCAGGAGTGAATGTAAAGGATTGATGTTTATTCTCAAGAAGCCGCAGGTGGTAGAGGCCCCCAAGAGGGTCTTGGCTTCTAGCGGAGCAGCCCTTAGAAGGTCTTTACTCTGTTAAGTAAGACCTTCGAGAAGTCCAATGCAACGTCACAGCGGATGTGCAGAATTCCGCTGATAAAGCCATTGCAAAAGAAGCGCATGCCAGAACGTCTAGGCCACCGCTTCCAGCACGCATGTAATGCAGCTGGAT
This sequence comes from Margaritifera margaritifera, assembly GCA_029931535.1. NCBI lineage: Eukaryota > Metazoa > Mollusca > Bivalvia > Unionida > Margaritiferidae > Margaritifera > Margaritifera margaritifera. Next base: position 318,159 of record JAQPZY010001360.1, read on the forward strand.
TCAAGGAGGCCTCTCTCAGCATACTAAATGCAGTTGCTGAGAATAGATCAGAAAGCAACGCAATGGTTACAAGTAACCAGTTTTCCTGCTCCATGGCATCGATTGTTTTAATTGGAAGGCGAGCCCAGGCTCCCGTTGAAATGCCCACTTTGGCTGCCTCAGCATCCAATTGGGGAGGTTTGGTAGGCCATTTTGAGGATATCCTGTAACTGGCAGAAGAGACCAGTGGTCTTAATGTCGAGGTAGGGACAAACCACCCTCGATGTTGCCGAGCTATATTTCGGCCTAGCAAAAGCCTCTGTGAGAGTTCCTCAAGCATTGGGGAATGAGGGAGAAGCAAGAGGTCTGGTTGTGTTTGCTCCCCGGAGATCTTTTCCATAATGGAAAGGATCTTTTGGATTGTGTGCCTCTAGCCTTCTGCATTGGGGCCACCTGGTGTGGAGGTGATGGCAGGACAAGATAGCTGCAGCATCACCTCGACTGTGAGGGCATGGTCCAGCAGCCCACGGGGGCATAGTGGACCAAGGGCCTTAAGGTGGAGGGCCCCACATCCCATAAGAATACATTGGGATAATAGGGTTGGGGGGATGTCGATCCATTCCCCTTCCCTAGTCTAAGCCCAGTAGGCAGACTCCCAATCCTGCACAGGATGGGACAGTAGAGGCGGGTACTCAGTCCGAACCCTGTCCCCATACCGTGAGGCCAACGAGTGATAATCAGAGAAGAAATCATCTTGACTGTTATATCACTACCCCAAAAGTGATGGGAGCGGCGCATCACCTCCTGAGACGAGGGAGCGACACGCTACCATGAGCATGAGATGTGTTTGCATTGCTCTACCTCCCTAATGGAGGGAGCAGTTCGCTGTCACAGTGCTGTATCTCCCAATTGGGAGGGTGCAACCTGCTGTTGCATTGCTCTACCTCCCTAACGAGAGTCCGCGACCTGCTGTTGCGGTGCTCTACTTCCCTAAAGAGAAGCGCGATCCGCTTTTGCGGTGCTCTTCATCCCTAACGGGAAGGCGCGACCTGCCGTTTCGGTGCTCTACTTCCCTAAGTGGTGCGGTTTTACATTAATAATACACGTTTTAAAAATTTACCAATAACTGTCACTTTTTCTTATGAAGAGAGAGGAATACGCTGTCCTCTATGTTAGGCAGGGCCTGTTGTTATTTTTCAAAACACAAAGACTTACCCATACCTCAGTTGTATATCAGTAAATTGAGTGAGTAGCCTTGAACACCCATTAAAGAACGAAGTTCTAAAATTAAAAATGGGGAAAGTTTACAATAAATATACGGAACGGATAGTGCAACACCAAGACTTATTATGAACTGCAGAATGGAGACCGCTAATGCGGTAAGTTGCTGCAGGCACAATTTTTTCTCTGGTGCTGTTCTCAGGCAAACGTCTACACAGTATGGCGTCCGGAAAAAGATGACGTATTTAGACAAGCCTAAACGAGGCACAGACTGGAGTGCAAAGGTCATTCTTACCTTTCTCTCCATTCTGGGAGGATGTATTCACATCGAACGGACGGTGGTTTTCGGCACGAAAATGGAATAAGCTAAAAATAGTGACAGGATAAGTAATTGCTGCTATTAAAACTAATTTTAATTATGCAATACTTACCCATCACTATTACGCAGCTAAAATCTCATCCATTCAATGTGAATACATCCTCCCACAGAGTGGAGAATTGCCAATAAGACATGGCACACTCGTACACCTCTCCGCACCTGCGCGGACAGTCATCTTTTTCATAGACGAAATTACGCCAGGACATCAGAGCGGGGTGGGAGGAGGACATTCAGTAATAGTGATGGGTAAGTATTGCATAATTAAAATTAGTTTTACCGGTCCAAAAAACTATATTTTAATAGCATCAATACATTATCCTATCACTATTACGCAGCTGAATTTGTCAGTTAGGCGGGTAGGCTGATGTGTTAAACTGATCAAAAACACAGAAAAATGGAAAGTGCTCACCATTTGAGGAAGAGATCCACTTTACAATTTGTTGGAGTCCCTCTGGGCCACATGTTGTGTCGCAACTATGGGTCTCAAAGAGAAAATACCGGCACTTTTCTTTATAATGAACGGAGGTAGAAGGAGGAGAAGGTAGTATGGATTGCCAAAATGCTGCCTTCATGACGTCCTCCAAGGAAGAGTGATTTAGATAGGCCCATGAGGTAGCGATGGCTCGAACCTCATGGGCTTTGATGTTTGATTGAGGTGACTGATCAACTGTGAAATAGTGGAGGCGGAAATATCAACAGAGCCCTTAAGTGGAAGGAAATGACATTTCCTACCCCTTGTTAATTTTTTTTTTTTGGTGCTAAAATCCCAGCTGACAAATGAGGGAAATGGATTCATAATTGCCATTAAACCAGAGACAGACAGTGTCAACAGACAATGCATGAATCTCTCTTCTCGCAGATGCCAAAGAAAGTAAAAACACTGTCCTGAGTGCGAGGTCCTGAAAGGAAGCCTTGCTCAAAGGTTCATAGGGGATTTTGGTTAAGGACCATAAAACACAAGATAGATTCCATCTGGGCATAAAAGAGTGGGAGACAGGTCTCTGCAGCTCAAATACTTAAGGAGATCAACAAGGTGTGAATCTGAACAGATTGCTGAGCCCTGAGAGAATTTAGGTGTGTTGGAATTGGCAGCTCTATAGCCCTTGATAGTTGATACTGAACATCTTTTGTTCTCGAATGGAGCAAAAGGAAATCAGTAACTGAAGTTACAGAGGGACAGCTAGGATCAATGTGTTTTCTACTGCACCAATCACAGAAGATTCTCCACCTGGCATCATAGACCTTGGATGTTGAAGCTCTCCTGGCCTGAATGATGCAACTGACAACCCAACCCGAACACTTGTTCTGATGGATAGATCGCCTGAGATGAGCCAAGCTTGAAGGTGGAGAATGTGTGGGTTGTTGTGTAGGAGTTGTTGTGTAGGAGGGAGCCCCTTTGTTGCAACAGAAGATCACTAAACCACGATCGTTGGGGCCATAAGGGGCTATGAGAATGATATGAGCAGTGGAAGTTCTGACTTTTGCAGAACTTGAGGTAGCAGTTGGAATGGTGGGAAGGCGTACGCGAACAGATGATCCCACTGGAAACTGAATGCATCCACTGCCCAAGCTCTCTGGTCTGGGACTGGCGAGACGTAATAGGGAAGTCTGTTGTTGAGCCTGGTCGCAAACAAATCCACAAAGGGCTTCCCCATAGTGGTGAAGAGTCCATTCCGTGAGGACTGTTTTGCTTGACCTGGACAGACTGTCCGCAAAAACGTTCTTCTTCCCTGGAATGTGGCAAACTCGGAGGGTAATGTTCTCCAAGGTGGCCCACCAGAGGTGGTTCCAGACCTCCACGCAGAGAGAAGGGGCGTGTGTGCCTCCTTGATGTCAGAGATACACTACAACGAACGTGTTGTCGGAGGAGACCATGACACATCGACCCCTTACTCTGATGATGAACCATTGCAATGCTAGAAATATGGCTTTAATTTCTTGGCTGTTTATGTGGAGGGACGACTCATCCAGAGTCCAATGACCCTGGAGAATTACACCCTCTGGCTCTAAGTGAGCACTTCAACAGGAATCCGACGCGTCAGCGAGCAGATGGAGTGGGGCTCTGGCGCATGCATGGGGATGCCGGTCAGGAATCTGTTCCAATTCATCCACCAGCACAAATGGTGATGAAAGTCTGGTCCTAGAGGAATCAAAGCTGATAGAGAATCCATGTGTGGTTCCCACCTTGTGAGAAGGAGAAACTGTAGAGGGCGCATATGGAGACGTCCTAAGGGAACCAGATCCATAGCGGCATTTAAGGTTCCCAATAGGGATAGGTAAAGGCAAGCAGGCAACAATGTTTTTACTCGTAGCGCCTCTAGAAGTGCCAGGATTCGATCTATGTGATCTGGTGGAACCCGGACTAAGTTCTGGTTCATGAGGAAGTTCATCCCTATGTAAGCTTAGATGGAACGAGTTCTGACTTCTCGAGGTTGGATAAAACACCAAACCAAGTTACTGTGGACCAACAATGGAACAGATCTTGACGGAGGGACTGAACCTGAACATTGTGGATCAGCCATTCATCGAAGTACTGGAGAATCGAGGTTCCCAGTAATCAGAGATAGGACACAATGACTCCCATAACTTGGGTGAAGACTCTGGGTGCGGAAGTGATTCCGAATGGCAGAACCCAGAATTGAAAGACATCCTGGTCCAAGCAAACCCAGAGGTATTTCCGCTAGTTTAACGTGCAGATCTATAATGATACGAAATTTCCCGCTTTCTTGGTGACCAGGAAGATTTGGGAGTAGAATGCGGGAGACTGATCGTTCAGGACCCTTTTGACTGCCCCTTTCTGTAAAAGGGTGTGCACCTCTTCCTATACTTTCACCAGAGTGGACTGGTGACAGAACATGGGGATCCTTGATAGAGGAGGTTGTTCCTGAAACTGAAGTCGGTAACCCTCGCTTACAATAGAAAGGATCCACCCATCATCCATGGTACTTGACCAAGCCTCTGAAAAGAAGCCTAGATGAGCACCTATGGGGACATTTGGGAGAGGAATGCATGGCAGGAGAGGGTGTGAGTCCCTAGGGCCGTCCCCCCCCCCACCTTCCTTGGGAAAGGAAAGTGGGCTGGAGAAGTTCCTCGCCGAATACCTGGCTGATGAGGAGGAGGTCTCATTTGAGCTTGTGCATTGGACTGGGGCTGCATCTGTTTGAAGAATTTAATGGGTGGCCTCTGGGGGCAATTCACCTTAGTGTGCTTCCTGGCCGATTGCAATGGGCAGGTGCAGTTGTGAAGGATCTATGTTGATGATCCTTCAAAGCTTGTGAAGCCACAGTGGGGATGAGTTGGAGCATGGTTAAGTAAGACCTTCGAAGAGTCTAGCACAAGGTCATGGTGGATGTGTACAAGTTCCACTGATAAAGCCATTGCGACAGAAAGTGAATGCTGGGATGTCTTGGCCACAGCTTCCAGGATGCGTTGTAATGCGGATGGATTCAGAGTGGCCTCCTTCAGCATACTAAACGAAGTAGCCGAGTAAAGGTCTGCATGGGACAGTATGGTGACCAGAAGCCGGACTATCTGCTCAAAGGCTTTGATTGTTTTAATAGGAAGACGTGCCCAGGCTCCAGTTGTAATACCCACTTGAGACACATCCGCATCCAACTGGGGAGGCTTAATGGGCCCCTTTGGGGAATGTACCTGGTAACTAGAGGCAGAGACCAAAGGTCTCAAAGTAGAGGGAGGGACAGACCACCCTCTACACCGTCTAGCACAGTCTTAACCTGTGGAGAACCGCTATGCGCCAGATGGCTCAGGGCACAAGTCCATGGATAGCATTATCAAAAGACCTGAACTCCTCCAATTCATCCAACTGAGAGGAGCTGGTGGGCCTGATAGGAGCCGACAAATGAGCTGTGTCTACCTCGAACTCACAGGAGTCGATGAGGATAGATAATGCATCATCATCTAGAACACTCCGAGCAGGAGAGTGGCTGGGCATCACTATATCCTTCGAAGACAGTGATATAGGTGCACTCTTTTATTTCCCGTACTTGTTCATCATGGTGAGTAGGGGCTCTATGTGTTCTAGACATTCCAGGATAAAGACGAGACTGCTTTTCTTTCGTGGATGATGCTATGCCTCTAGCCTTACTGGTGGATGCCACCTGGTGAGGAGGCGATGGCGGGACATGAGCTGCGGCATCGCCTCTACTCTGGGTCCAGTGTCCAGTAGCTCAAGGGGGCATAAGGGACCAATTACGCTGAGGTGGAGGGTCCCACATCACGTACAGATTCATTGGGATAATAGGAAAATGGTGGATACCGATCTGATCCCCTTCCCTGGTCTGGACCCTCTGGGCAGACTCCCAATCCTGTACATGGTATGATGATAGAGTGGGGAGAGGGGGGATCTTGGTCAGATCCCTATCCCCGTACCATGAGGCCTCTGGGTGTTGACCAGTGTAAGGTCAGCGACCGGTATGATATGACTGGTGGCCTGTGACCGGTACAATGTGACCGGTCACCAGGACAAAGTGACCGGTGTGAGGTACCCAGTGACTGGTCACCCAACATTGACATGTCAGAGCCTAGTTCGTCTTCATCACTAAACAAGGTGCAGTGCTGCTCCTCCCATTTTCGAGGGTGCAACAAGCTACCCCAAAAGTGTTGGGTGTGGTGCAGCTCCTCCCTCTCAGGAGGGTACAACACTCTACCCTGAGACGAGCGGTGCACTTCCTTCCTCACAGAAGGCAACAACACGCTACCCTGAGACAAGCGGTGCACTTCCTTCCTGGCGGAAGGCAGCATCATGCTACTGTAAACGTAAGGGGCGTTCGACCTCTCCTCCCTTTCGGGGGGAGCGATCTACTCCTCGAACGTTCACTCCCTCCTACAGGAGGGGCCTTACCTGTCTCCAGATATATTGGTCCCATAGGCTCCTGGGACCCCAGAGTGTTTTTCTGTGCTGTAGAACTAGTCTTCTTACAGTGTGTTCCTGCCTGAGGCTCTGTAAGAGAAAAATCTGAAAAGTCAGATGATTAGGTGGATTTATGATTCTTCTGCCCTCTATACGTATATGTCTGGAATCAGCTAGATTCCAGATTTCATTAGACCAATTTGTGCAAAAGGTACAACGATTCTTACGTGTACACTTGAACATGTGAGGCAGTCTGGGTGAGTGTCCCAATGGCCCTTCTTGTGGCCACACTTTCCTACAGACTGTCCCGACTTTGTTCTCTGAAATAAATGTTATCTGAATGAGAACAATAATAATAATAATAGTGTATTATTTTCATACATAAAACTCACCTGTTTGTATGTACTGGGTCCTATATACACCCCAGTGTATGTGCCCAAGGTAACCAATTGTTCCCTGAATTATGAAGTTATCTGAAGGAGAACAATAATAATAATAACAATACTGTATTATTGCCACACATGAAAACTCACCTGTTTGTATATACCATGTACTATATACACATCAGTTCATCTCACCTGTTTGAATACACTGCGTGCTCAATGCACCCCAGTGAATGTACAAAGGTAAACAATGTTATATACATTACACACCAGTTCATCTCACCTGTGTTTAATAAGGATTAGATGTTCAGTTGTTTAAAACTTTATTGCACTCTAGTAGCAATTCAGATGCACACAATAACAATGTGACGCATCACGTGTGGTATTTAAATACAATAGTGAATTAGAAACAACACAGAATTGATGTTTGATCAATTATTTAATTAAGGAAATTATGAATTCCTGCTAATTGTGGTCGGGGCTATGTTGCATTATAACTAACACACAAGACTTACCCATGAACCAATTTTATTTTGAGAAATAAGAGATGGTGTACCCTAAACCCTAACCCCTAAAGGAGGGATACAACGTGGTAACCCAAGAAGACCTTTCCAGAACTGCATCTTTCTTTCACAATACTGAAAAGGGCAGGGGCTACTGGCATAAAAACTGAAGATGAGATGGATGAATGTAACACTAGATGAAATAAAGCTGAAAGGAGAACCAAAAGTGGTTTAAAATCGCAACAAGCAATTTTTCTCTGGTCATGTTATGAACGACACAACCATTAATATGGAGTCCTTGAAAAAGATGACTGTCCACGCAGGTGCGGAGAGGTGAACGTGTGCCATGTCTTATTGGCAATTCTCCTGTATTCACATCGAACGGACAAGAATTTAGCTGCGTAATAGTGATAGGGTATTGTACTGCTGCTATTAAAATATTATTTTTAAAAACACAGGGTAATGCGACTTTTATTCAGACTGCATTATTGTCAAATGTTTGGTATATAATTATAAAAGGATTTTTTTTAAAAATCTATACTCAGCTTACAGAACATTTGTATAATTCAGAATTTTTTCATTGCTTTCATCTCTATTTTATTTTAATTGTAACTGTTGTGGTGGTAGGCACCTTGCATGTTGTATACAGTATAGTATATACATGTCCTGACTTGTGTTTCTGTTCTCTTTTTAAACCTGTGCAAGAATCGAAGTCCATACCTTGACTGAAGCCTATTGATATGGGGGCACAATGTCAAGGTCACAGTCAACCATGGAAAAAAATTATTTCTGGACAATGATTTTACTTCTAAACAGTTGTCCTAACCAAGCTTCATGGATAGTTTCAGCTTTGGGCAAAAGAGAAAGCTACTGAATAATTGAGGGGGGGGGGGGGAGGGGGGTTCAAAAGGTCACACAATGTCTGTATAGCATTCTGATGATGAAATGCCTTTCAAGCTTAATTCTGGTCCAGTCACTTTGTATATTTTGTGGAAAGTCTAATTTAAGTAAATATCTAGAATTCTTTGTGAGGTTATCTGTACTAATAAAACTAGCTTTATCTTTCTTTCAGATCAAACGGTAGAAAAGTAAAAGAATTAGAGGATGAAGTTGGCAGGTTAAGGAAGAAAATTAGAAAACTGGAAGACCATATCGCCAAGATGGAGGAGACATTAAGTAGTGACTGCTGCAGCAACACGAAAGATTCAAATGGATGAAATCAATCCGGTGATCAAGTCAGAGCTACAGAAATTCAGTGGTGACAATGAGCGTAAAGTGATTAAATTATTGGCCCTGAAGATCTTTACAAAAAGATTAGTTATCCAACAGGTCAATCTCTGGAAAGCAATCAGTGAAATCAGGAGAAACCCCAAGCCAGCTCCTTGACCAGTCAAAATTGAATATGTTTGAACAATTGGTAAAGCAAAAATGACCTCATTATCTCTCAAAAAGCTTTCATAGAAAAATTACAGAACATACAAAAAGTTTTATGAAGAGAGTTTTTAAAAAAATGAACATCATCTGTCAATTTACTTGTGCTTTGTTGCATGTTAGAAATTTATTTAAAATTAAAATACTGTTAACATAATGTATGTTGCATTTTTTACTGTTTTACAATCCTCCACCCCCACCTCCCATGTTTTGTTTTTCATGATTTAGGAAAAAATGTTACTATCATTATTTGACAGTTCCCTAGATAATCAAATTTTGTACAGGAACTGTTCATGAACATGAACAGTCATGAATCATTCATGTTTAGTAACTTTTTTCATCAATAAGTTCATGAACAATATGTTGGTGCCCTTTCATGTTCATGAACTCGATTCTTGGTTCATGTGCATTTTATGAACAGTTCAGTATTCTAGAACAAAACATGAACATTCTAGAATTGTTCATGACATTTTCACAGGTGATTAAAACTGTGATACATTACTATCATTGCTTTTATATTATTATTTTTGTTTAATATTTTCTGATTTCTCCAATATGAAATTTGTTTGAACAGTATTCATTCAAGAGAACATCTTCACATGTGATTTAGAACAATACAATATTTGGGGATTCAGTAGAAAGCTGGAAGCTTGTTAAAAACAGTTTCCCATATTACAGATAAATTTTAACAATTGATGATTGTCTACTGACTTAAAGGAAATAGGTCATATATTCTAGTATATGTAATTATTTCAGAGATCATATAATAGTTATAAAAAATGGAATACATATGTGTGGTTATGATCTGTGTATTAATTTGAAAAATGTTTTGATAATTTTATGAAGGTTTGCTCTGCCATAAATATTTGCATAATTTCATCCGAGTACATGTAATGAGAACACAGTGTCTTAGAGTTATATATTTCTGACATTCTAACAGAAAGTCTTCAGCTGTTTCCACTTGTTTGCATATGCAGTACCTATTTTTAGAAACATGACTTAGGAATAAATCGTTATTTAAGCTACTGCATTTGGTTCTCAATCACATATGCTGAAATTGATCCACCTTATCACCAACATAATAATACAAAGGGATTTTATGTTTATCCCGACGCTGGTAAGTTTTAAGATTTTGAGTGGATGGGTTACTTATTATTTCAATTGGTAATGTGTTCTACAGTTGAATGGTGGAAGGCAGAAATGATTTTTGATACAGTGTAGTTCTGCACAAAGTGGGCCAAATAGTATTCAATGATCGAGTAATGAAGGTCTCATTGTTAACAACAAAAAGTTGAACTGCATCTTGTAAATACTTTGGAGCCAAACCATGGTACATTTTAAACAACTAAATTAATTTATGCTTATAACATCAAAATTCAGGCTATCTCACCTGGTTTCCTCATATAACAGTGCCCGAGCCACATTCTTGGTAGAACCTATTACTATTCTCATAGCTTCCAAAATTTATTTTTTCCAATGATTCTTTTTCTTGTGTAGTACAATTACTCCAGATACAATCAGCACAGTCAAACAAGGAAAGTATACAAGATTTATAAATTCTTTCCAAGGACATGCAATCCAATCTATATTTCAAATTCTTAAAAATTTTAACTTTCTCCTAAGCCTATTCAGACAAATGCTTGACATGTGCATGCCAAGTGCATTACCAGACAATATAATACCTAAATGCTTCTGTTGGAATACTTCTTGAATATCTTTACTAGACATCTGCAATAGCAGATGGTTATCTGAATTATGTTTTTGCATTATAAGCAGTGACTCTGTTTTGTCTGGGTTAAAGGTCACTAGCCTATGATGGGACCAGACATAATTTTTGAATGTCCAAATTTAGAGTTCAAACGGCCTCATTTGGATTTTCAACGATTATAGATAGTGTAGTATAATCAGCAAATAGTCTAAATGATGATTGTATATCATTGATGATATCATTTGTATATACTACAAATAATAATGGTCCAAGGATCAATCCTTGAGGAACTCCTGCAGTAGTAGTTTGAAAATCCAAGAATCAGGAATTCAGGACAACTCTTTGCTTTCTTAATGATAAATAATGTTCTAATCACAACAGTAAACTACCTTGAATGCCAAAATTGATCAAACACTTTACTTATATAAAAGAAAACAGTTCTAACTTCCTTTCCCTGGTATAGAGCTAAGCAAATCATATTATGAATATCTAGTAACTGATTTGTTGAAGACTCACCAGATGTAAAGCCTGACTGATTTGGTGCAATTAAATTATGTTGAACAATATAATTATGCATATATTTATATACACACTTTTTGAAACACCTTGGACAAAATTCAAAGGAGTGATATTGGGTGATACTTTGAAACATTTGTTCTACATCCTTTTTTATATACTGGAACCATGTTTGCTAAATTCCAAGACTCTGGAAATCTTGAGATTTTAAGAGAAATGTTAAAAATTCAACACAGTGAATCTTAATTGAACTTGCAATTTTTTTTTTAAGTAGCTTTGGACACAGTAAATCTGTAACACATGCCTTGGATTGATTTAAACTAAAAATAATGTTGCATACGTCGCCTTCACTAACGTTGATGCAAGGGAGAGTGGGGTATGGCAACTGATGTCTAGTTCAGCAAGATGACATTGTGTTATATTATCAGTCTGTATTCTAGACTGTTCACAGAAGAAATAATTGAATATTTTAGCTTTCTTTCCATCATCTGTTACTATAGCCCTATTTATAATCAATGAATCACGAGATTGCTTCTTAGACTTTCCCTGGATGTCTTTAACAAGTTTCCACCACTCCTTAGAATTACCTGAAGAATTTTTAATTTTATCTGAAATTAAAATAAAGGTAATTAAAGACTTCATAGTTCATGGGCCACTTGGTAACATGAGACTTGAAATAGACCTATATTGTTTAACCCATTGTCCCCTGGAGAGTCTTTTCATTTTCTCCTGAAATGGGGGTAGGAAACACATTTTTCGGGTTACTTCTGATTGCATCAAAACACATCTGTTTCAAAGAGATTTTTGTTTAGCTGGATGCTTAGGTGTATAAGAGACGTTTTGAATTGGCTATCTCGCCCATGCATGTGCAGAAGGGTGAAAATTGGACCTTTTTTTTGTCCTAGCCCCTTTTTACTCCAAATCTTAAACTTATCCTACTTATGAACGAGTTCATATGTCTGTGTGCAGTTCGGACTAGCCTGCTTTAAATCTAAGGCCAAAAGGTATAAAATCCGGACACATACTGTGTTTCTGAAACCGGTAATTTTTGGCCTACAAGAAAACTGGCCTCAAAAATTGTTTTTTTCGCTGTATTTTTTAACGTGAGTAAAAACTCTACATTATTTGGTAAAATTCCAAACTACATCTTTCTCCTTTTCTGTAATACCACCCACTTTGGAGTATCACAAATGATGTTGACGTTACAGAGCTTGGAAGTAGGGTACTACCTCGCAACATGTAAACATGGCATGCAGGAATAACGAATGCATATTGTGCTTTGCGTCACTTATATACTTCTTTATTCCTTAAAACATTATGAGCAGATTTTATCTTATTCATCCTTTTTACCATATCTCGTTCTTCTTAAGCACATTTTAGCGATATGCCGACTGCTACTTTATTTACTTTGTTTTACATCCTCAAGAAGTTTCTTCCATGGACATACACTGCATTTCTACAAAGTGATGTAATCCATTAATGCTCAATGAATACTTACAAATATATTAAGTACATAACCATCATATATTCACATAACCATTATGTATTCATTAACGAATTACCTTAATATAGTCTATAATCAAGATCCTACTCGATTGTCATCGATCCATTATAGTTTTGTGTTTTGGTTTCACACAAACTGTAGTTTAAAATACTATTCATTCCACTGTTGATTCTGCCAACCTGACTGTTTTGGTATGTCCCTTTTATTATAATTGGTGGATTTGTCCAGGTGGTAATACATGTTTTATTTTCTGGCAGCAATCTAAGCCAATTAATTGTTTTAAAGCCTGAAAATGGATTGGGTGAAAAGAAAATGTTGTAAGGGCATATCTCTTATCTTAGAAACAAGAAAAGACACCTCCTCTTCATGGCAGGAGAGAAAATGCATCAATTGCTAATAATGAATAATTAATTAATGGATTAATAATACACTAATAATGAATAAGTGTGAAAGAAGCAATACAGTAGTAGAATGAGCAGTATTGACAATGATACAGTAGTAGAATGAGCGGTATTGACAATGATACAGTAGCAGAATGAGCAGTATTGACAATGATACAGCAGCTGAATGAGCAGTATTGACAGTGATACAGTAGTAGAATGAGCAGTATTGACAAAGATACAGTAGTGGAATGAGCAGTATTGACAAAGATACAATAATGGAATGAGCAATATTGACAATGATACAGTAGTAGAAAAAGCAGTATTGACAATGATACAGTAGTATAATGAGCAGTATTGACAATGATACAGTAGTAGAATGAGCAGTATTGACAATGATACAGTAGCAAAATTTGCAGTATTGACAATGATACAGCAGTTGAATGAGCAATATTGACAAGTATCTGATGTTGGATTCAGGAGTTAATCAAACAAACTTTGTATTGCATACATTTTGGGTATCTCATATTGCATATGAGAAATGTTCTCTGCCTACCAACATTAATTTTCTACGAAAATTAATCATGAGTGCATGCTAGAGTATAAAAAGATAGAAAGTTGATACATGTACAGGGTCTTTTCTAGAACTAAAAAACTAGGGGGAAATTCTGAACTCAGAAGAGATGTATCAAATGTAAAATGGGTAGGGTTTATATAAAAAAAAGAGTAAATAAAGTGATTTTCATACATTTTTGGATTTTTGGGTGCATTTTTTAGAATAAAGCATGAATCTTGGAATTGCATGTCCTAGAGAAGACTCTGGATATAGTAATTTTTTTCTCATTTTTTCATATGGAAAATGTCCAAAAAGTCAAAATAATATATATAGTAGTAAGCCATACACGCTATTTAGATCTAGATTTAGTACAAGCTTCATTCTTTTGTAAATGGAGCTTTTTAGCATATTTTCTCTTTCCCTACAGATTTCTGGCAGTCCCCCCCCCCTTTTTGTTACAAGCAAAAGTAGCACAGGTAATCAAAATTACTGATTAACTATTAATTACAATTAAACATTGGTTTATTCTTGTCTGATAACCTTTTGTATTTTTTCTGCATATTTTGTTTACCGCCATTTTCTTTTTGCCATGTTCCATTTGATATGATGTTTGCCTGCCTGCATGTAGCAGTCTACACTTCTATTTATTTTGTCTTATTTTCTTTGCGCATGAAATTGATTTTTATTCCTTTATCTTGAGTCAAAATGTTCTCCTTTGGCTCAGCTTTGGCCACCTTGCTTTGATAACATTTTGGATAGTGAATCCCATCTCTCTACACAACACAGTGCAAATCTTAAAATCCTGTAAACTCATTGTATTGCAAATAAAAATACAGGTGTTTACTATCAATTCTCATGGAAAGCATTGCACAGAATTCAGAATTAGTATGAGTAATAAGGTATGTATACACTAATACCATAAACAGATAAGTACTTGAATATATGTATGTACTTCCTTTACTTCATTTAAGTGCCAGATGTAGCCTTATTCAGTACTGTAAATTGATATGTACTTGTATATGGGTTCTATTGGGAGTCATTTTCCTTACTTGGTTGAAGGGCTTTGTCTACCTTTCCTTATGGTTCTACCCTACAGTTTCACACTTTGCATAGGGTTTTATTTTTAAAGAAAAAGAATTTCCCAGGTTTTCCTCACTGTTTATCCTGGTTATTTAAAACAGACCTTGTATTTTTGGGTATTGTTAAAATAACTTTTAATCACCTTTATTTTGGTGTATGATTGATGGGTGTAACTTGGGTTATAAAGTATACAGCTTGGCCTTACTTCAGATGTGCACCTTTCAAGTGACTGCTAGCTCTGCTCGGTAATTTTCACTTCCTGGACTTCAAGTATAAATTGGAAAAAAAAAAACCCTTTGATACTTTTTATATATTTTGTAATTCATTCATTTCACTTTCAGAAGTTGGTACTGTCTACTCTGGAAAAATTCATTTTCCCTATTTGAATAACTGCTAAAGTTAGTGTACTCTGGACTAGTTCAGGCTCATTTTTCAAGCATATGGGAGCAGCCATTTTATCAGATGTCTGCTTCCGATAGTGCATAGTTTGCATAATTACCACATGTAAAGAAATTTCAGTCACAGTACATGAAAATAGCATAGAGGTATGCCAACATTCTCTCCATTGTGCATGTTGCCAATGCAAACAACTTCACCTTATACTGGTCCCTGTCTCAGAAGTATGTAATAACTGTAAAGCGCTACCTATACAAACAGATACTAATAGAAATGACTTCATTATTACACTGCTTCTCTGTTTACTTTTTGTTTGCAATGTTATACATTTGGTTAATATTTCACTACCTTATTATTTTTATCCTCATTTCCTCTTTTCTGGTGTTTTTAGTTCAATGTCTGCTTGTAGCATGCACAATTTGATGATGATATGTATATTTTCTGTATTTTGGTTTGCTATTGAATAATTATGTACATTTCTGAATGATATTTAATTTGTGTGTTGCTTCAGCATGATTCAGTATGTTTTTACTTCAGCTTATGCTTGCATTTTAGCATCAGCAGCTTTGGTTTAATAACAACCTGAATAGTGATTTGTTGCCGTGGTGTTTTTTTTTAAGCACCACATAATGTACATAGAAAAGTACTCAGTAATACTGTATGTATACTGATTCAATATTTTTGTCTTCTATGTATTAATTTTAATAGATAATTGAATTGTTATTAAGAATTGTACAACTAATTAAATTGGTTTCTTGAACAGATAACTCCTTCAAGTTATGGAATTCATCATGACATACTACAATATTATGAAGCATAGTATATTTATGCTTATTTGGCATGCAAGGAACTTGTTTGTATTGTATGAGGTTTGAAAATTAGTAATATGTATAAACGTACTCTGTAAAGAACATACTTTATTAAAATATTAGTTAAAAGCTTTGATACTCTTTCAAATATCATACACAGGATATTCTTGTACATTGATACCATATGGAGTTATCTCTCTTACTCCACAAAATTCTTTTTTTTTTTACTCTCACTATGCTGTGTCTGGAAATTTATTTTGTGTGTTGCTTCAGCATGACTCAGTATATTTTTACTTCAGCTTATGCTTGCATTTTAGTATTGGCAGCTTTGCATTAACAACCTGAATAGTTATTTGTTGTTGTGGTGGTTTTGTTTTGTTTTTGTTTTTTTCCAGAACCACATAATGTACATAGAAAAGTACTCAGTAATATGCAATGATGTAATAATCAGTATTTTTGTCTTCTATGTGAATATCAACTGTAATAGACAAATGAATTTTTTAAGCATTGTGCAACTAATTAAATTGGTTTCTTGGAACAGAAAACTCCTTATAGTTATGGCATTCATCATAACATATACAACAGTAGTCTAAAGCATTGTCTGTTTATGCTTGTTTTACATGCAATGATCTGGTTCATCTTCCATGAGGTTTGCAAATTAATAGTATATATAAATGTACTCTGCAAAGAATATACTTTATTAAAGTATCAGTTCAAAGCTTCAATATTATTAATATCATACATAGGAATATACTTGTACATAGGAACTATAAGGAGTTATCTCCTTTACTACATAAATTTTTTTTTCTCACTATGCTATGCCTTGACTGGCTAGCCATTAGATATCACTGGACATTAATAATAGGCCAACATGATTTAACCTTTAATTGCTTTTTCATATTTTAGTCAGAAGACACTGGCAATATGTAAACTGGAAGGATGGGTATGCCATTTAGCTTCTTCTTCTTGGATATTGGCTTTCTGCTTTGTGTTGATCTCTTTACTGATTTGAAATTTATATATAAATTTGAGTACATGGTCACTTTTGAAACTACACAATTTGAGCTGGTATTGGTTAGGTACATCCACAATCAAAATTTTCTTCAAGTAGCAAAATGGAAGGTATTTAGATCTGTACAATAAATTGTCAGGGACTAGGGAACCCTAAGACGAGAAGAGAGATTCTCAATTTTTGAAAGACAAAAAAAATTTCCATATATTTTTTACAAGATGCACATTTTGTTGGGAATTTGGAAAAATATATTAGGTTCACAAGGCGATATGAATGGGTTTTTTTTAGTTCCAATACATCTAATGCTTTGGGTGTTGCTAGTTTACTATATAATAATTTTGAATTCAAAGTACATAACATTAAAGATGATAATCAGGGTAATAAGTTCATTTTAGATATTAGTATTCAGGATCGCAAAATGACTTTAATAAATATTTATGACCCAAACAAAGACACACCCATCTTCTTTGAAGAGATTGCAAGGGATATTACTAATGTGCATAATGAAAATGTAAGTTTATCAGGTGATTTTAATCTTAACATGAACCCTACTATATATATTTATAATTATTTTAATATCAATAATCCCAAAGGCAAGAGAAAAAGTCCTTGATCTAAGTCATGAATTTGATGTGATTGATATCTGAAGGGAATTGAATATTGATATGCACAGGTATACCTGGAGAAAAACAAACCCTTTAAAACAAGCTCTGGTTAGATTTGTTTTTTTTCTTATATCAGAGCATCTATAAGTGGATGTAAAGGAAGCTTTGATTGAACCTGGGTACAGAACAGATCACTCTATGGGGATTATTAAATTTGAATTCCAAAAATGACCAAAGAGAAAAAGTTTTTAGAATTTTAATAATTCTTTATTGAAAGATGCAGAATATGTACAACTAGTTAAACAAACTGTACATGATGTTGTAGTACAATATGCTGAAATCCCACTTGAGAATTCACATGAGGAATGTCAAATACTATTTGTGATAAATGATCAGTAATTTTTTTAAACATTATTATTAGAAATAAGGGGTAAAACTATTTCTTATGCCACATACAAGAAAAAAGAGAACATTAAAAAAGCACAATTATTAGAGGAAATAAAGGAATTTGAAAAAAATATTGAAACTTTAGAAACATCTCTAGAACTGAGCAAGAAAATGGAAGAGTTGATGGAATACAGGAGAAAAAAAATGAAAGGGGTTATGATCTGTTCAGGAGTAAAATGGGTTGAAGGTTACAATGTATTTGTGCACCCTTGAGAAAAGAAAGTATGTTAGTCAAATGATGCCTATGTTAATATGGGATGATGGGTCACAGACATTAACTCAAAATTAAATTTTACAAAGAAACTATCGAATATTTTGAGCATTTGCATAAATTGAGGAAAGAAGATTCCATCAATTTAAATGAACTTTTTAATAATATGAGTGTGGATATTCAAAAACTAGATAACTTGCAGGAACTATCTTTAGAAAGTCCTATGTCTTGTGAGGAAGCATTATGATGCATGAAACATGGCAGACAATAAAAGTCCAGGTTTAGATGGTTTTACTACCGAGTTTTTAAATTTTTTTGTGGAAAGATTTATGTCATTTTCTTGTCAGATCCATAAACTATGGTTACAGTATAGGGGAACTTTCATCAACACAGAAAGAGGGAATAATTACTTGTATACTGAAAGGCAACAAACCAGAGCAGTATCTTAAGAAATGGAGGCCAATAACATTACTGAATGTTTCATATAAAACAGCCTCTGCTTGTATATCTAATAGAGTGAAAAGCATCTTACCTCACCTTATAAACGAGGATCAGACTGGTTTTATTAAAGGTAGATATATTGGGGAAAACATCAGAACCTTGTATGATTTAATGTTTTACACTGAAAAACACAAAATTGTGGGTTTATTACTACATGTATTAATTGACTTTGATAAGGCCCTTGATTCAGTTGCTTGGTCCTACGTTAAGAACATCTTATCTTTTTTCTATTTTGGAGATTCTATTATAAACTGCAGTAAATAGCAACATCTCTTCTTGGTTTTACATACAAAGAGGATGTAGGTTTGGAGACCCCTTATCTCTATATATATGTATCCTTTGTGCAACGATACTGGCACACATGATAAGAGGCAGTCCAAATATTAAAGGAATACAAATTAATAATAGAGAATGTCAGATCTCTCAATATGTAGATGAAACATTTTTTTTTACTCTGGATGGGAATAATAAATCCTTAAAGTCTGCGCTTGATCTTTTATTTCACTATTCTAAATTTTTTCTGGACTTAGAGTCAATATTGATAAAACTAAGGTTATCTGGTTTGGAAGTAAAGTTGGAAGTGAGGACAGATTATGTCAAAGTTATCAAATGAATTGGAGAGACAGTGAGTTTACATTACTAGGTTTAAAGTTTTCAACCAAGCTTGAGAAAATGGTAGAAATAAATTACGAAAATAAAATTAAAGAAATAAAAATAAATATTAAATCAGTGGTCAAAAAGATCTCTTACACCATTTGGTTGTAAAAAGTTTAGCATTATTTAAATTAAGCCATCTACTTCTATTCTTACCATCACAATCAAAGAAAATTCTAATCGAAATAACCAATGTATTTTAAAAATTATGTGGAATAATTCAGTTGATAAAATCAAAAGAAAAGTAGTTTAAATTAATGAGTACAATTTGGGAGGTTTGAGAATGATAGATGTATTTGCATTCGTAGAAGCATTAAAGATCATTTGGATTAGACAACTTAAAACCACAACTACAAAATGGAAACACATCATAGAGGCATCCTGCCAAAATATCACTAGTTTCCACTTGTTTGGGGTAGACTATCTGAAGAAAAAATTAGGTTACTTAATACTTTTTGGAGACATGTTTTTTACGCATGGATCAATTTTGAAAATACTTTTTCAGTTGATACATCTGCTGATTTTTTAGATAGTCCTATATGGCGCAGTTATAATATTAGAGTAGGATGTCAATCAGTTCTTTTTATAAGAATTGGTTTGAACACAGAATTAGAAGAATTATTGAAATAGTGGATGCTAGTGGACAGTGGTTTAATATAAATCATTTTCAGTTTTTTTTTCATTTCAAACAAATAGTCTAGTTACCATGGCTTAATAAGAGCATTAATTGAATAACAGACAAAAGTGGGTATTAGACAAATAGAAAAACTAGCAGATAAGTGTATCAACTCTAAACTGCTTTACATTGTAGCAGACAAAATGGGTAGCAGAAGTATTTACAAGAGCTTGATCAAAAATGGGGAAATTCCTACCTCAAGAGGCATATAGTATAGAGAATTTAGTCAAACAGAAGACGATGATTGGCAAAAAAAGTTCTCTCTTACATTCAGATAAACAAAGTGTCCACAAATAAGGCAGTTTCAGATAAAGATTCTGCGCAGAATTATTGCTAGAAATACATTTTGTATTTAAAATTGGTATAACAGATAGTAATACATGCTTTTTTGTGGGCAGTTTCCTGAATCCATATGCTACCTTTTTGGGGAATGTAACGTAATTCAGAGGTTTTGGGCAGACTTTGTGTCACTGATTACTAATAAATCTACTTATATGCAAAATTGTAATTTGTCTAAAGAAAAGGTGTTTGGTATATACAAATAGGCAAGAGGCAGATGATATTAAAGTTTATCTTACTGCACACAAAGTATTACATTTATAAGTGCAAGTACTGTCATTCCCATCCTCATATATCACATTTCAAACAAGCTTTAAACAGCAGTTATTTAGTAGAAAAATACAATGCTTTTAAGCATTTTGAAGGTGAAACATTTATAAAGAAGCAGATGACTTTCATTAATGTGCTTCAGTAGAGCAAGTTATTACCTAAAGTTATGATCGGTATATCATGTAAAGACATGACGTAAAGTTGCTATGACCTTGTACCTGAAAATAATGTATACGTTATCTCTTTCTTTCTTCTCTCTCAATTTGATCAGTTAAATCTCGGCAATTGTTATCGGTATATGGAATGAATATACATGTATTTTCAGACTGAACCAAACAGCACATACTCTCTCTCTCTCTCTCTCTCATGATTTATTTATTAATATAGTGATACTTTTGTGCAAATTTTGTAAAGATGTGAATCCAGGGCCCCAACGCTGGCATCTCTGATTTATCCATTTTCATACAAAAGGTGCAATTGATTTGCAAATGATTTACCCATAAAACCAGGATGTTTAATTTAAAAACTAGCTCTCATTAAACATTTGCTTAGTTTTAAGTTAATTCTCTGTGCAAAGATAAGTGGATTTTGGAAAACATATGGCAAAGTAAGACTGACAACAGGCCAAAGGGACTGGACTCCACACCGGAGAAAATTTCTGGCAAAGTAAGGCTGACGATAGGATAAAGGGACTGGATTGCACACTGGAGAAAGAAGTAATCATTGTCATATGTGATGACAGCTGATATCACACTCACTTCCAGAATTATGATCCTTTTGAATATGACTGAGTAGATCAGAACAGTTTTTATGTCTCGCTTTACTTAAAGCCTTAACCAGATTCTGAGATAGGTAGCCTCCATTCTCATAAAACTGGATAAGATTGGATGTGAGTTTCTCAAAGTCTAATTCTTTAGTGCAGATATGTTTAATGCATAATAATAGACTATATGGATCTGACTTCCTGCAGTGGAAGGGGTCATAGGAATCAGAGTGTAAATAACAATGTTTACCTGGAGGTTTACAGTATAGATCCAATGATATTTTATTATTTTCGTGCAATACTGTTGCATCAAAAAATAAGACTTTTTCCTTAGAGTATTCCATTATATACCTAATCGTCTTGTGATAACTGTTTCATTATTGATGAAATCTGTTTAATTCTAATTTTGTTCTGGTACTGATGAAAAAAATATTGTCTATACATGTTAAATAAAATGAAAGGTTTATAGCATGCTGAATTTAGCAAATTCCATCCATAAAGATATTGGCATAAGATGGGGAAACTTTGGTCCCCAAAGTTCACACAAAAGGTGCAAAAGGTCCTATAACCCCAATGGATGCCTGTCCAGCCTCAACATCAAACAATTTGTTTAGATCTGATTGAAATTAGATTGGCAATTTACATATAGTCTGTACCAGACAAATGGGCGAACCCTGTTATGTCCATTACATATCCATTGCTCTGATGCAAAATTGTTTTCATTTGTGATGTCATGTTTACCCATATATCATACACCAAGCTTTAAATAGATTGGGGAAAGCCTAGAAACAGACACAGTAGTCAACTTTAAATTGAATTTGAAACAAAATAAATTAAATCACTATTTTTCAAAGTTCAATAAAATGAGAAAAAAATCCTTTCACAGCAATAGAACAAAAAGTTGGACAGCAATCTGTTTTTAAAAAAAGAAAGTTATTCCTCTTCTTACAAGAAAAGTACCCAAGAGGAGTAAATCTTGCTGGAATAAATCTATAAGAAATTCCTTATAAAAACCAATATGGCAAAAGGGAGGTAATAGTCTTGTTCCATTTGCGAGAATGATATATGGATAGTCTAATTAACATGGTTAAATACAGCCAATTACTTATGCTGTTTCCAGCTACATTGTTGTACAATCACTGTAACAACTTGGTCTTACATACCTGCTGCCTGAGATAGTGGTTCTCATTCTTTAACACCTTGATCTCTCGCTTCAAGCTGAGGATCAATTTTTCTCGCGGATCCTGGGAAAGAGAGAAAGAGAAAAAAGAAAAGTTTTACTTTTGTTTAACAATAATAATTTCCACTTTAATTCTGCATTGTAACCACTATATAGGAAGAGGAAAAATTAAATAGAAAATGAAACTGACTATGACAAATAAATGAAGCAAAATACTTCTTACATGTAATTACTGTACTACATAAATATTTTTCTAATTGTTTCCATGCTCATTTATATTTTTCACAAATTCATGATCAAAGTTTATAAAAACGTAGTTTTTTTTTGGGGGGGGGGGGTAAAACTAATTTTAATTATGCAATACTTACCCATCACTATTGCTTAACTATCCTATTTTTGTGCTGAAAAACCACCATCCTTTTGATGTGAATACATCCTCCCACAGAGTGGAGAAAAGGTTAGTATGATCTTTGCACTCCAGTCTGTACATCGCATGGCCATGCACAGAACTATCATCTTTTTCACAGACAACGATTACACAAGACATCAGAACAGGGTGGGAGGAGGACATTTGGCAATAGCAACGGGTAAGTATTGCATAATTAAAATTAGTTTCATACCCTTCCCCCCCAAACTACATTTTAATAGCAGCAATTACTTATCCATCGCTATTGCTTAGCTGAATTTGTCAGTTAGGGGAGTAGGCTCATGTTCTTGTTAAACTGATCAAAAACAAAGAAAATGTAATGTACTCACCACAGAGGGAGAGGTCCATCGTATAGAAGGTTGGTGTCTCTCTGAGCCACATGTTGTGCTGCAACAATGGACCCCATAGAAAAAATGCCTGCGCTCTGTTGTGCTAATGAGCGGAGATAAAAAGAGGAGTAGGTAGTATGGAAATGCCAAAAAGCTGCCTTCATGATGTCCTCCAAGGAGGAGTGAAACTGGTGTCAATAACCCTTGTTCACGATGCAGAGGACCCACCCATCATCTGTGATGCTTGACCAAGTCTCTGAAAAGAGGCCTAGGCGAGCACCAATGGGGACATTTGGGAGGGGTATGCACAGCAGGAGAGGGGTTGGATCCCTAGGGCTGTCCCCCCCTTTCCTCCATTGAGAAAGGAAGGAGGATTACAGAACTTCCTCTTTTGGGGTCTGCAGCGACCTTGGTGCTGTAGACCCGACTGATGAGGAAGAGGTCTAGTTTGAGGTTGCGGATTTGACTGGGGTTGTGTCTGCTTTAAGAACTTGGTGGATGGCCCGAGGGCAATTCCCATTAACACACTTCCTGGCCGATTGCAAAGGGCCAGGAGTGGATGTGAAGGATCGATGTTGATGATCCATCAAGTCTTGAGAAGCCACAGTAGGTATGAGGCCCCCAAAGAGGGTCTTGGCTTCTAGCGGAGCAGCCCTTAGAAGGTCTTTACTGTGGTTAAGTAAGACCTTCGACGAGTCCAATGCAACGTCACAGTGGATGTGCAGAAATTCCATTGATAGTGCCATTGCAAACAGAAAGCGCATGCCGGGACATCTTGGCCACAGATTCCAGCATGCGTTGTAATGTGGCTGGATTCAATGAGGCCTCTCTCAGCATACTACACAAAGTTGCTGAGAATAGGTTGAAATGTGAAGCAATCATTACAAGTAACCAGGTTTTCTGCTCCATGGCCACAATTGCTTTTATTAGAAGGCAAGCCCAGGCTCCCATAGCAATGCCCACTGTGGCCGCCTCGGCATCCACTTGGGGAGGTTTGGTAGGCCACTTTGGGGAACGTACCGTGTTACTGGCAGAAAAGACCAGGGGTCTTAATGTCGATGGAGGGATAGACCACCCTCAACATTGCTGAACGATGTTTTGGCCTAGCAAAAACCTCTGTGAGAGTTCCTCAATTGTTGGGAAATGAGGGAGAAGCAAGAGGTCTGGTTGTGTTTGCTCCCTTTAGATCTTTTCCAAAACAGAAAGGATCTGTTTGGATTGTGTGCCAGATGGTTTGGGGCACAAATCCAGGGGTAAGAGGTGGTAAATAAAGGATCAGACCTCTACCTCTTCTTCCAACTGAGAGGAAGGGGTGGGCCTGAGAGAAGGTGTCAGTGTCACTGCTTCAGTCTCGAACTCATCTACGTCAACAAGAATAGAGAGGGCATCATCATTATCTAGTATACTCTGAGTTGGAAAGTGGGTGGGCATCGCTATGTCCCTCGATGGTGGAGGGGATATAGGAGCACTCTGCACCATGGCCTGTAGTTCAGCACGAATGCCAGTGGGGAGGCGAGACCACCTGTCTACTCAGGATGATGCAACACCTCTAGCCTTCCATGCTGAGGCCACCTGGTGAGGAGGTGATGGTGGGACACGAGCTGCAGCTACACCTCAACTGTGAAGGCAAGGTCCAGTAGCCCATGGGGGCATAATAGACCAAGGGCCCTGAGGTAGAGAGCCCCAATTCCCGTAGGGATTCATTAGGATAATAAGCAGGGGGGGGGGGGGGGCGCCGATCCATTTCCCTTCCCTAGTCTGAGCCAGGTGGGCAGACTCCCAATCCTGCACAGGATGTGATGGTAGAGGGGGAAGAGGGGGAAACTTGATCCGTACCCTGTCCCTGTACCATGACGCCAACGAGTGATAATCGGAGAAGACCTCATATTCAACTGATATATCACTCAGGAGGGTGCGGTGCTGATCCCCCCACTCGGGGTGGGTGGGGGGTCACGCTACACCAGAAGTGATGGGAACAGTGTATCACCTCCCAAGACGCTACCATAAGCATGAGATGTGTTGCATTGCTCCACCTCCCTAAAGGGGAGAGCAATTCTCTGTCGCGGTGCTCTACTTCCTGAACAGGAGGGCACAACCCGCTATTGCAGTGCACTACCTCCCTAACAGGAGGAGGGTGCAACCCACTGTTGCGGTGCTCTACTTCCCTGCTGGGAGGGAGCAACACGCTGTCGCAGTGCTCCACCTCACTAATGGGAGGGAGAAACCCGGCTACCTGAGGCATACATGCTGTCTTGAACATGAGAAGTGTTTATCTTCTTCTCCCATGGGCCACCAAAGAAGTTGTTCCCAAAAGCTGAGACCTAAGAGAGAATCCAGAAAAATCTGAAGATGAGGGGGAGGGATGATTCCTGTACCCTCGATAAGTATGTCTGGAATCAACTAGATTCCAGGTGCCAGAAGGCCATAAATTGCAAAGTGCGCAATGATTTTTCCATGTGCACTTGGAGCACTTTATGCAGTCTGGGTAAGTGTCCCAAGAGCCCTTCTTGTGGCCACACTGCCCCACAGACTGTCCTGACATTATTCTGAAGAAAAGAAATAATGACAATATTTAATAAATGTCATGCTAAACTCACCTGGTTGTGTCACGCTAAACTCACCTTGTTGTATGCAGTGCGTGCCACATACAACACTGTGTATGCACTAAGTACACTGTATGCACGAGGTAAATAATAGATTTGACCTTGTAGAAAAGTAAGATATTTCACACTGTGAGCTTTATTAGAGAAACATGCAGACACATATGCAATGACAACGTGATTCGTGGTTCGAACATTAATAATATACAATGTGAAAATTTACCAATAATTGTCACTTTTTGAAGAAAGAGAGAGGAATATGTTGTCCTCTATATTAGGCAGGGCCTGTTGTTATTTTCACAACACAGGGACTTACCTGTACCTCACCTGTATATCAGTAAAGTAGGGGAGTGTTCCCACCCCTAATGGGTGGAATACATGAGGTAGCCTAGGAGGCCCCTTAAAGAACTATGTTCTAAAAAGGGGGAAAGGTTACCATATGGAATAAAATACGGAACAGATAGTGTAACACCAAGACTTAATTATGAACTGCAGAATGGAGACCGCTAATGCGGTTAAGTTGCTACAGACAAAATTTCTCTGGTGATGATTTCAGGCATACGTCCACATAGTATGGAGTCTTTGAAAAAAGATGACAGTTCTGCGCATGACCATGCAATGTACAGACTGGAGTGCAAAGGTCATACTTACCTTTTCTCTGCTCTGTGGGAGGATGTATTCACATCGAATGGATGGTGGTTTTTTAGCACAAAAATAGGATTGCTAAGCAATAGCAATGGGCTAAGTAATTGCTGCTATTCAAATTTGCAGACTTGAGATAAATATGTTTATTTGAGGATGAGATGGCATTAATGGTGATTTACTGCTGCATCTTCCCATTTTACCTGGCAGCAATACTGATCAACTGCACCAGTAAAGCCTTTACAGCCTTAAAATCCTCAAACTCCCTAAATCTATGAATCTTAGCTGTGGCTATGGTTTTAATAACAGGCCCTAAAATCCCACTTTCTCGGAAATACTAGCTGGAAAATGACTCATAAAGAATAAAATATTAAAAGCAGCATTTATGATGAAGAAAGTGTTCTAAAAATTCTCTTTATACATCTTAGAGAAAAAGGATTTTTCCCCCCTCAAAGTATTCATTTTCTATAACATTTACCTCATTGTTCTCAAAGAGTGATCTAAATGTTGCACTAAAAATGTTTAACACAATTTCATTTTCAAACTCAAAATACATGTATACATGTAAGATATTAACTGGATTGTTAAATTCAATTAAATCGGCAATGATTTTAATAAAAGGTTGTAACTGAAGCTTAAAAAAAGGCATTACCATTTTGACAACTGGCTTTGTTTGAATCTTCTTAGCCCTACTGGCATAGCGCAGTGTGTTCATAGTCTCTGAAGCATGGTGAGAGGATGGAGTTATACAACATACCTGCAAATGAGATAGTTTACACTGTTAAAAGTTTATATATATATATATATATATATAAATATATATATATATATATATATATATATATATATATATATATATATATATATATATATATATATATATATACACACACACACACACACATACATACATACATACACAAACACACATACAGCACTCCCTCATTATAATGCTGTCCATTAGAACCATGGAGTTACTGCTTTATAGCAAGACTTCCTGATAATGAAATACATTATACATATAATTTTACTAACACTTAATTAAACAGGATCCATGACCATACCTGTCTTATAATAGGAACTGTGTTATAATTATTAGTTACTATTTATTATATATATATATATATATATATATATATATATATATATATATATATGTATATATATATATATAGTTTATAGAGGATAATTTGTCATCAGATCTGTAGTGAGAAAACTGATAATGAACTGCTACAGCAAGACTTTATCATAATGACTGAAATTGCAAATTCATACTTTTCCATTTAATTTGTACTCAGCCTTTTGTTAAACAATTGATATTATCTTAACATTTATATATTCATCAAGTTCATATCAACATATTCAGAAAGAAATGGAGGGTGATACCATTTTAAAAATCCAAAAATGTATTCTTAAATAATATTATGAACTATTGTATATACTTACTTATATAGTGGCTTAGCAACTGCCCAAGCAACCTCTGCAACTGCAGGGGGCCAGGCCCAGTGGGGGCCCAAACTTCCCATCAAACAACTTTTTGTATTGGAAGTGGGCCCCAGAATTAAGTTCTGCAGAGGGACACAGAATTTCTTGCTACACTTATAAGTTAAGTCCAACTGCATGGACCCAGATCTGACATAGTATAATACTATGCCAGCAGATTTGGGTCTATGTAGTTTGTTAGGAGTAATCAGGAGAACAAACAACATATACCCTGATCTGCCAGCGCATTATGTGATGGCAGATCAGTGTCTGTGTTGTTTGCATTTGGACCCAACTTATAAGCAAATATATATGGTACCTACTGTACATGTACACTGTATGTAGATTATTGCTTACTCTGTCACATGAAAACAACATTTGATATAAGCAACTGCTTCATATATAGATTTAAACCTTTATTCTAAATATTATTCTTACTGATCAGATCAATACCATTGTGATTTGCTGCCCGATTTCAAATACTAAATAGTTTGCTACTATGCCTTGTGTAAACATTTGGCCATTCAAACTTTAAGAGTTTGTCCAAATAGTCAAACAAAGGTACAAAAAACTGCAAATATAATAATGATATGAGCTCAAGATTGAATTTTCATACAACTAATTAATCTAGTTGTAATTTACTAATGACAGAATCAATATATAAAACTTGAAATAGAATAAAGGTCTCTGAAAGGATAAATGTGATTTTTTTTTTTTAAAGTATAGCTGAGGTAAAAGTATACAAAATGCCATGGTTTTGTCAAACATTTCTTGCAGGAGTTTGAGCAAAATTAAAGCAGCAACAACAGTACCTTTTAAAACAGTTTGGCAACACAAAATATTAATGGTTTCTCATTAACAAGGCCAGGGCCTGCACATAATGCCCACGATTGAAGTACTCATGTGAAACATGTGACCATGAACCCAAGGTCAAAAGGTTGAGTGAGCATGTCACAGAATGGATTGTCTTACCTTCATAATGATTCATCCAAAGTATGAAAAAAATCCATCAAGGGGTTTAAGAAATATAAGCAAATGAAAAAACATTAATCAAAACCTTAATGCACATTTTTTATGACTGAAACCCTGACCCCAAGGTCAAAAGGGCAAGCAAGCATGTTGCAGAATTTACCCTAAGGACAAACAAAATTTCATCAACGGATTTAGGAAATATAAGCAAATTTAAAAACTTTCAAAAAACTGTAACACAAATTTTCTATGACTGTGACCTTGATCCCAAGGTCAAAGGGGAGAGTGAGCATGTCACATGATGAACTGTCTTAGCTTCATAATGATTTATGCCAAGTACATGTATGATATGAGTCTACTCTCAAGGAGTTCAGAAAATATATGCAAATAAAAAACAAAATTAACCAAAACATTAACTGTTGACGCTGCTTTTGGCCGCTGCCGATGCTGGTCATGTGACTGTTATGTCCCACTTTCCCTCTAACATGGGCTCAACAAAAAGTATGTACATGTAGCCTGAATATTCCACAGCAAATTAAACAAATTACAACAAACATTACTGTGCACAGATTACCCAAGTTAATGGTACAAAGAAAAGAGCTGGGCAAAAGCAGAAATACCAGTCATCTACATGCTTTGCAACCTATGTCTAATAATAATTATTACACTTATTTCTCCATGAAGAGAAAAATATGCTTATCACTTGCTTATCTTTTAATTTGTACATCACACATGTTGGAGGATTTGTTTATGGTAGAAAAAAGCATTCAACTTAAAACTTCCTAAATGTCATCTGGTCTGAGGTCATTTTCAGTACAACTACTCAACTCAATAGAGTGTTCATTTTAATTTGGAAGATAAGATACAAAGGCATAAAGAAAATAGGCATGTATTTTGGCCTCACTTTATTGTATACATTAATATGTCTGCAAAATACACCAATTCTGCTTTACTGCGATCAGCATGTAAATACCAAAGTCCTTTCTAAAATTATGTAGATAGTGCTAGGATGCACAACTAGGAATTCCAAACCTTGAGATTACACTGACAGTAGACCTTTCAAACATGTCAGTCAACCTTACTTATCATCTACTTATCTTACCTTTGGCCAATGAAAAGGCTATCAACATGGCCCTGGTGTTAGTACTTGGTATCATGTTACTTACTGACCTATTGCCAGATCAGATATAACCAAACTCTACTCATAAGCATAGCACATCATATAAAATCAAAGTATTTTATGTTGAAACTTACCATGTGTGAATTAGTGTTAATTTTTTTAGTGCATAACAAAAATTCCAAGAAAAATATTTGAAAAACATTTAAGTTATGATGATCTGAATTTGTATATGATATATAGTGGCAATCAGATACTTGATGGACATTAGGCCTGAAAGCCTGTCAAGCTGCCAGTGTGTCTGTAAATCACATAATGCCCACAACTTTGCCAACGATAGTACTGGTTGGTGGTCCAAAGGTACTGGCACATGTTAGAGTTTGAGTGACACATGCCGATATGTTAACTGTGGGTCAACATGTGGAAAATGTTCCAACAACTTGGACTAAAATATAGGAAATATATAATAACTTTGATCCAAATTATGTCAGAAACTATTGATTTGATTTTACTCAAATTTTGAAGTCTTCTTTCTTTCTAGTTCATGTAATAATTAAGTCTGTACAATTTCATATATTTTGATGCATCAAGAAAGACTTTCTTATGTAAATGAGTATGGGTGAGGCTTAGATCAAATTTCAGAAAGGTTCATTACCATGGAGTAATGACAGTTATTATAAACACTGCCATAAATACAACTACAGAAGCAGATTCTAGTGGACTATATTAATCAGATAAGTCATTCACTCTCAATTCCTGCTGCAAATCTTCACTGACACTTTCATATGGAGTGAATTACTTCCCTTACCACCAGCTGTATGGAGCATTTCAAATTTATATTGGTCAGAGATTTTACAACCAGTGCATAATAGTTAAGTGTGCAAGACAGATATGAGCAAGGGAAAGGCATTTTATGCTAGATGAAAACTGCTACTGACTTCCATCTTTGAAAATTCAAGATCCATCCTCTAACAACAAAATGATGATAACCAAGAACATGAAATGACGATAGGCAAAAACTGGCAATTATGAAAATAAACTAGAGTAAAAGGCATGGTGAGTATAATTTACATGTTTTTCTGTGTTTGATAAAAGGCAGGCTACCTCCTGTTACTATCAAAACTTTATTAAAAAAATTAAGCAAATTATTATCTATAGAAATAGAATAAAGCGTTAAAGATCTAGAGCATGTAACTCAGTAATTAAATCACAATGGTAGAAAAATTTCAAATAATTTCTGGACCATGAAACTCGGAAAAAGGAGAAGGAATTCAATATCCCTTGCCTCAGTAAAATCAATTAATAAATGAGATGAGTTTGATCTGTAATTCATAAATGTCTGTCTTCCCACAGTTCCTAAACTTTATTGGATTCTAAATCTTGTTTTAAATTTTTCTTTACTAAAATTTTTTATGAGGATAACAGCTGAACATCAACAAAAAGACATCTAGTTATTTCATAGACTTAAGATTTTGCAAGTGTTCCAGTTAAACCTTATTTACCTCAGCTCACATGTTATCAATTTATGCCCTATTATGGTAAACCATAGATGGACAAAATCAATACAGGATACAAACTCTTTTTGCCTCTCAAAAATATCTGTCTCTTCCCAATAAATAAATCCATTTAAATGTACTCAATTTAATCGATTAGTCGATTTAAAACTTCCAAAAAGGGTAAATATCTCATAAATTTCTACAAAAACATAACACTGGCCTTTCATGACAACATTTCAGGTTAAAAATACTGCAACACATCTCGTTGTGTTCCTGAATTTAATATCTGTAAATTTCATGTTTACCTATGGGGCAGATCAATATTACAAAGTGGATTTTCATGTTGAATTGCTCTCACACACAACAGCATTGCAGTTACTTATTCTAACACATGCCACTTACAACATACACAGCAAGTATTCATTCAAATTCAAACCCATCTTGCTTTATTGTAGTTCCTACTTAAGAAGACAAATTGTTTTTTTTAAGACAAATTTTTTTTAACAAGATTTCTGTTTGTAAAACATGTATACCCCCACTGCAGACCCAAAAGTCAAAATTCCCCCATAAGATTAAAACTTACAAATATTTTGAAAATATTTTGAAAACTGCTATAATGGCATACAATTCATATTAGGTAATCAACATATTCAAATATACCTACCAAATTTAATATGTCTACATCACTTTTATTTTTATTTAATCATGCTAACCCTAAGTTAAAAAAAGTTTTAAATGTGTAAAAGCAAGAGTCTCTTGAAGAACTAATGCTCTACTGACCAAAAAGAACTCAGGAATCCATGAGAAGTCCATTTATTCCACTTTTTACTTTCTTAATTTCTGAGTATTGAAATCATCTCAGATATTCCAGAGAAACTCCAACA
Source organism: Margaritifera margaritifera (assembly GCA_029931535.1). Classification (NCBI taxonomy): domain Eukaryota; kingdom Metazoa; phylum Mollusca; class Bivalvia; order Unionida; family Margaritiferidae; genus Margaritifera; species Margaritifera margaritifera. The sequence goes on from JAQPZY010001360.1 coordinate 350,478, forward strand.
TTTCAAATTTGGCAGCAAAATATTTCTTTCTATGTTTGAGTTAACATGTTCACATGTGTGGAACAAAAATCATTGTCCTTTGACCTTGAACCTCATATAATGGATAGAAAATCACTGACCTTGTTTCAGATATTATCAAGATATACCCACATGCTAAGTTTGGTTGAATCTATAATATTTTTCTAAAACACCAAGATTATTGAACTTGCATCATTCAAAGTATTCTTCAGATATATCCACAAACTGTGTTTGATATAATTCCATTGGTTATTATCATTATTATTGTAAATATCTGGACCCCTACATTTTCCAGAAATTAAATTCAAAATTTGTAATAATTTTCAACAGTACATACAATTTCCAGATATCAAGAATGCTCTTTTAAAGCTGATGAAAAATAAACAATTTAATTTGGAATTTAAACTAAGGAATGTTTTAACTGTTCTCCTAAACAGGTAAATGAATACATGACCATAAGACCATGAACTGGGTTTATTTAACTGAATTATCACATTGATTAAGTTAAGGTGTTGTTAATGGCCAGCAATATAAACAGCTGACAAGCTCAACTAGTGATCATGCAGTTCCCTAAATAAAGTGGACAACAAAAGACAATTTTATTCAATGGCAGATTTCCCCTTGATAACCTCATTTTGGATGTAGTTGGTTTGGTCTTCAGCCCTCAGTAGCATTAAAATAAATGTATTCCATCATTCAATTTCTGAGTGATTTAGCTCATTTGCATATTTAGGGAAATCCTCACCATATTTTGAGTTGTAGTGTTGAGACCATTTCAAGCATTTTTGAAAGAAAATATGGCTTATCTTTCAAATTTTCTGAGGTGAGATAATTTAAATAGACTGATATCATTTTGGCAATACAGTCTGTTGTCACAATTTTTACACTATGAAACAATCTAGATATTAAAACTCGCTCCAATCAACAGTTGCACACATTATTATAATCTGAATCATGGTCATGATTAAATATCAATTTTTTAATGATGATTGTGACTTGTTGGGTTTTAATCAACTGATTCCATTAATACTTTATGTCCATTAAAACAAATTAAGCAACATATCTGTCACATTTCAAGAATTTGCCCCGGGTTTACAGAAATTAAAGAAATTATGTCACTTAGGGCCAGTCACTGGGGACATTTATCACAAATGGCAGTCAACATGCGCATGAAGAGACAGCCATAGTGTTATAAACAAAAAGAAAAGCAAATAGTAGGAAATGCAACCAGATTTCTTTATTTGACATAGAAAAAAACTAAACATTATCATGTAAGTGTTCTTCATTGGCAAATATAATACATCCTTGTTTACCTAGCCCACTTCAAACTGTCACTGAACTTGCTGGGTGCATCAGTACACAATCCTGACAATAGAGATATTATCCCCAACAGAGAAGTAACTACTTTTTAATGTCCAGATATTTACATTAAAGACATTATGTGTGTTGCAATCCTCTTAAGCCATCACAAACAAAAATCTATAGTCAAGACCACTGATCTTGCAAACAGTGACAAAGTGCTGACTATCAATTTGCTTACTGAAATAAAATGAAATACAAATTTTGGTCAAAATGAATTTGTATACGTAAAAGTAACAGTGTTCATAAGCTCAGTAAAGTACAAAAATGCAAGCAGTGACCCTTGACTTGACCCCATGGTCACAGACTGTCTGGTTTTCAAACTTGTTCACAATGGTGCAAACATGTTGGCGGTCAGTGCTGCACCATTTTCATTCAGGACCAATTGCATATTGCAAGAGGTTTCTTTCATGAAAATCCCATGTCAATGCCATCATTCATTCCAGAGTGATAACAAGATTTTTAAATAGCCAGTATGGTCACCATTTAGGAGGTGAGATCAGCACCATTTTGATTCAGGATCTGCTACATATTGTTATAGTGTTTTAGTGAAAACCCGACATTAATTTAACCATCCATTCTGGAAAAGTGTTTATAACATTTTCAAGATGGTCAACAAGGTGGCCATTTTGGAGGTTAGACCAGCATAAATTTAATACAGGACCAACTACATACTACAAGAAGTGTTTTAGTGAAAACACTATGTCAATACAACCATACATTTAGGATGAGTAGCCACATCAATATTTTCATTATGGCTGCTTCAGCCATATCAAGAGGTCATATCAGCACCACTTTCATTGTTGACCAACTACATAATTATAAGAAATCTTTTTGTGAAAACCCCATGTCCATATGAATATCCATTCAGAAGGAGTAAGTCATAAGATTTTCAAGATGGCTGGTATGTCAGCCATGTTGGAGGTCAGATTGGCACCATTTATAGTCAGGACCATCTACACAGTATCAGCAGTCTTTAGTTAAAACTCCATGTTTATATGACCATCCATTCAGGAAGAATAAAGATAAGATTTTTAAAATGGTCACATTTGTGGCAATGATTGATATCAGATGGGTATTATTTTCATACCTACATGTCATAAGAAGTCTTTTAGTGAAAACCCCACATTGATATGCCCATCCAAGCATGAGGAGTAGTGACAAGATTTTCAAGATGGTGACCATGGTAGCCATTTTGGATGTCAGATCAACACCATTTTCATTTAGGACCATCTACATGTGATAAAAAGTCTTTCAGTGAAAACCCCATGTCGATACAAATGTCCTTTCAGGAGGAGTAGCTATAAAAAGATTTTCAAGACGGCTGCTGTGGTGGTCATATTGTATGTCTAAGGACCAAGTTTCATGCCATTCCTCTAAGTAGTAATCGGGAAGTAGCAATAACAAACAACTGCTAATGGATACCAGATGCAGGACCACCGCATATCTGGTAGCTATTCTGGTATTTAATCAATATAGCTAACTAGAGGAATAGTGAGCAATTTGTTCATGTAAATATTCCCCTGCCTCCCACCACTAACCCAAGATGGAGATGAGTCTATAGTCAGAAAAAGCACATAACTCTTCTGAAAATAGTGTGAGTAAAATGACTGGTCACCATGCATATCTTCTAATGATGAGCAGAATATGTATACAGTTTCACAGCAATCCACTATAAACTGCAAGAGAGCTCCACTCACAAAATTCTGTCATACACTGGATCCAGCTATAAGTCAAAAAGGGCAATAACTCTTACAAAAATCAGCGAACACAAAGATTTGTCAGTATGTGCATCTTTAATGTGTGCCAAGTATCACAGCGATCTATAAGAAACTGCTAGACAAGTTGCATTCACAAGATTCTGTCTTACACTGCATTCAGCTGCAGGACATAAAAGGACAATAACTTGCAAAAATTGCAAGAGCAAAGTAACTTGTTCATGTGTACATCTTCAAATGATGACAATAATATCTACAATATTTCATGGGAATCCACTGAAAACTATGAGACTAGTTGTGTTCAAAAGATTGTGTCATACACTAAATCAGGCTCCAAGTTTAATGGCAGCCCATCAAAAACTATGGGACTAGTGCCAATGAGATTGTGGCATGCACTGCATTAAGCTACAAGACAAAAAGGACAATAACCCTAACAAAAACTGTGAAGCAAATTGATTTGCAGATATGTGCATCTTCCAGTCATGACCATAATATTTACCAAAATTCATGGCAAACCATCAAAAACTCCACTAGATGCACTAACAAGATTACTTGTTGCACTAACTACATTGCTACAAAATAAAAAGGGCAATAACTCTGGGAGCAAAGTGATTATTGAGAAGCGCATCTTCAGGTGATGACAATAATATTTACCAGTTTTCATGGCAATCTATAAAAAAATGCAGGACTAGCTATACTAATAATATCGTGTCATGCACAGCATTAGGCTACAAGTTGCAGAAGCAAAGTGATTTGTTGACATGTGCATCATCAGGTGATGACCCTAATATTTACCAAGTTTTATGGCAATCCATCAAAAAATGCAGGACTAGTTGCACTAACTAGATTGTGTTGTACACTGCTACAAGACAAAAAGGGCAATAACTCTAACAAAAATTGCAGGAGCAAATTGATTTGTCAAGATATGTATCTTCAGGCAATGATCATGATATTTACCAAGTTTTATTGCAATCCATCATAAACTGCAGAACTAGTTGCACTAACAAGATTGTGTGCTGGATGGAAATAAGGAAAGATGGATGGATGGATATGAGGATTACCATATCCCCTGCCTCTATAGAGGTGGGAGTATAAAAACTGAAACATTACTATAATGGTCTGAAAATCTAATCACGTCATCTACATATGCATATAAACATGCCTACCAAATCCTTTTTGTCTACACCAAGAGGTTTTTGCTTAATCATGCTAACAAAGTTTTCCAAAAAGTTCAAAAATGTGTAAAAATTTACAAATTGCTGTCAGGACCTGAAAATATAGTCAGGTTATCTACATATGCATACAAATATTCTTGTCAAATTTCATTTGTCTATGTTGAGTGATTTTCTGCACAATCCTGCTCATGAGCTTCTTGGGATGGATAGACAGACATACAGAGGGATTGGACAAAATCAAGATGCCCCTACTGCAAGCAGTGTGGGCATAATAAAAATACATCAAAAGTTATTTGGTAAGTTGAAAATGAAATGATGTTCATGTAAGATGCATGTGACTGTGGATTGAACTACTGACTTGATCCAGCAGTTTTGATTGAAGCATAAGAACTTTATTTAGAATCTGATCAATATCATAATTTACTATGGTGAAACTTGAGGTTATTAATCAAGAGAACAATAAAGTTTTCAATAAAACCAATCAAAGATGTTCTGTGAAAAAGAAAAGCATTATATAAATATATATATATATATATATATATATATATATATATATATATATATATATATATATATATATATATATATATATATATATATAAAGCATATCTAGGGGTCTGACTGACTTGATGTACAGTCCTACCCATTTATGTCGACATCCTCAGGCCTAAGGGAATATTGTTGACAAGTGGATGTCAAGATAAGTGTAGGGGGAGGGGGGTAAAAAAAGCAAATTTCTCTTTACCCGCATACAAGTGAAATTCATCTGTATGGGGTGGCCTGTTATCAGCGAGTAGGATTTCCACTTTGGGAAAATAAACAATGGAAATTTTGAGTAAATGAAGACAAAACCAGTGTGAAATACACTTGTATGTTGATAACTTACATTTTTGTTACCTTTGCATAATAAAATCCATAATGCGTTAAGTACATGTATATGAAAAATTCATGAATTCGAGTACAGATCACATATTAGAAAATTCATGTATTGGTCACATCCTGTTAGAAAACATGTGTAAAAAAATGGTAGTTCAATCTATATCCCACTGTTAACCACGTGTTACTAAACAATTCACTATAATATTCATTGTTGCCAGTAGCATGTGGCTGTGTAGTTGTGATTTACATGCTAGTTGTACTTAAATTGGCCTAGATTTTGGTCTGCTCAGGCCAGGCAACAAATGTAATCATCTTACTAAGGCTACCAAGGGCTTGAGGCTATTCATAGGGAAATGAAAACCTGTCAACAAATTATGAATTCTCTCTGATCACAAAAGATTCAATGACATTTTTTTAAAAAAGTCTTAATTAAGCACAAGTAGAATTTGCATTTTACGCTGCTGTTGGTAGCCATCGTAAGCATAAATAAAGTTAGTTTTCTTCCTGCAGAAAAGAAAACTTTCACGACACAATAAACGTGTTTCAATCACTGATCACTTTGGAAAATGCAACAATTGATCAGATGCCATTACTTTTATTCAAGTTTGATGATGACTTCCTTTGATGAAGGGTGCATTGTTTTTATTGAAGATTGTAGCGACCTTGCTTTGATGAGGGGTGCATGCGTTACTGAAGTTGCCGCAAAAGACCAACTTTGGAGGATCAAACAAATGCCTGTTTGTTAATCCGACAGCAACAATAATGCCTGGCGGCAACATCAAATAACTGTAGAACAAAGTATGGGTCGTGACTGGCAGCTTGTCAATATATATGATCTGAAAAAAAAGGATTAGTTCAAGCTGGGACCATGGGCTTCTGTTGACATATACATTTATTTTTTATCTCAACGTCAACATAAGCATGACAAAGTTGGTAGTAACAATAGACCAGGGGACTGGGACTTTGCTTTTTTGTCAACATGGGTAGTTTGTCGACATAAAAGATGTTGATATAAGTGGGTAGGACAGTAGTTAAATTCCAAGCATATGCCACATTGTTCATTATGATGACTAGGTTTTACAATCTAAAATTCAAGGTGCAAATATAAGCTAATGAATTGTTTAAGAGAGACTGGTAGGTAAATAGAAAATTACTATATACTTTCATTACAAATATGCCTAATCATTTTGAACCAGACATGTTCATTTCCTACTTTAATGTTGTTTTCCATCTCTAAATACTGATTTTAATCATATCAAGGACTTCCTTATCATTAACCAAATTAGTTCACAAAAACATCCCTAAACCTGCCCAGGGAAAATTAAAATGCAATTAATGTAGGGTGTGACCCAACAGTGTATACACTAACTACAATTGTATCACAGCTGACATTCACTTTAAAGTCCTCAAAACATGTGCTTTTAATGCACTGACAAGAACTGTTAAAATTCAATTACAATGACTCCCCTGTCATAATGTCACTGTTTTATGAACAAAAGATTATAGGGTGCTAGATAGTAGCATTTGGGTCCTAATACAGCTATCAGTAATTTTATGTTTAGGGAAATGCCAGTCCATTGTAAATCATGAAATTTTAGCTATCAAAATTTTTTAGTAACTTTGAAAGAAGACTACTTTTGCAAAACTATTTTTCTCTAAAAGTGACATGATGAAGTATTAAACATCAGTCACTTGTGAAAATCATATTGTGCCCATTGACTGTGTTTGGGAAAATGTTATAAATCTAAAATATTATGATTTACATAATAGTGATATTATCATATATAGCCATCGTGATGTATCATAGCCCGATCTGGTGTGACGATAATGGCAAAAAATATAGATCAGCGACATCACATAGATTTGATACACCCACCCTCTGCCCACATAAATCTGTTTCCAATTCACAGCATGTTTACCATAATCAGCTGTCTCCTCTGCATTAGTATATTTCAACTGTTACAGTTTTGTCAGGTATAAATAGCAGCAATCTACAGGCAAAAGTCAGTCAAAAAAAACTATGCAATTTTCTATGCACTGTTACCATGGCCTGCACTTGGCCATGCACATAAAAGAATAAACATTGTGATATTATTACGATGATATCATAATAAAAGTGGCAATATTGCGTTACAAATTTAGGCTCATGATAACATCACTATTACATAACCAGTCTGTATTAGCTTAGATGCAAATAGTGCTATTGCATTTTCTTAGTGGACTTTTCTATTTGTATTACATTTAACATATATATCCAAAACTGAGAGGGGAGTAGGATTTTAATTTAAGTCATTCTTGATCTACACTGCGCTTACTATTCTACAATGGCTGCAAGTAATACATGGCTGAACTGCAATTAAACCAGTCCAAGTTCTGTCTTATAGGTATCACTACAATGATTGAGCCAATCAGCTCTTATCCTATTGTAGCCCTAACAAAATCATTAATATTTTGTATCTGATTTTTCTAGATCTGCTGCTGCACACTGAAAAATGTTACTTGTATTCAGTAGAAAGCAGCATTAAAGCCTAAACAGAAAATAAAATGTGTGTTCAGGTTGGTTCTGGAAAGTTCACTTGCACTAAAAAAATCAGATCATTTCATTCAAATGGAACTATTTCTAGAAAATGCAATATAACCTGTGCTGACTTTTTTATAAGTTGTGTCCAAGTTAGTGTCCAATATAAGTAAGATAGTCTTGGTGTAGCTGAGCATATAACTAATGCACTGAATTTCATTAATAATCTAGGAAAATGTAGGAAATATATAAGGAAATTAATGTAATTAATGTAGTGATACTTTAAACCCTATGCAAAGTATTAAAGACTTTAAAAAATCTTTTTTGAATTAACTATTAGGTTGTTTAAAAATGTTCACTCCTTATAGGAAAAATTAACATGGGCATAAGCATAATTTATGGCAATAACCTTGTTCCCTGACCTGCCTTGGGCTGCATATTATGGTGCATATCAAAATGCATCAGAAAAGTCAAAAGTATTTACAATAAAAATATAGTAAAAAGATGCAAAGTTCGAAGTTTAAAAAAACAAACAAAAGTCCACAAAGATCAAATTTCATCTGCTGTGAATTCTGATTCATATGTTAAGCTGATTCTTAGAACCTGCAATACCAAAGAACAAGATGCTTTCTAGAAGCCATTTGTAAAATCATTACACAATTATTTTTTAAGTATTTTCATGCAGTGTCGTGCCTAAATCCATTGTTAAAAATTATTTTGCCTTAAGTTTACTCATCTGGATTTGCACTGTCCATATATTATTAGTATAACTTGTTTTTAAGATATATCTCAGCTCCTGCTGCTGATCTTACAGGATATTAGCAGGTCTAAAATGTCAGCAAAAGACACTGACTCAAAACTGGCCCTATAACATAATATTCCACAGCAATTCATAGGATGCAAAAGAAAGTAAAATTACAATAAAGGAGGAGAGGTTGTCCAGAAAAGTGACGAGGTGTACCATAACCATATAAAGGTGTATGTTGTATTTCTGTAACTTAAAAATTACCATAAGAGTTACACCATTTCCACCCAAGCTGTCGGCCAATAATTTGGTCAGCTTACTGTCCCTGTAGGGTATGTGACCATGTCTCCTTTTGGGATCTCCAAGCGAGGATATGCAGTTACCTACAATACAAAATGGAAACTCCATGTTAACTTGCACCATCCAAAATCAAAGCTTGAGAGATTAAATTTTTTTTATTTGAAATTACATTTTATATAATAAATCAACATTTATATTTTATCTCAAAGTTAAGAAATGGTTCACCATTATCCCTACCCAGTACTGTACAGTACCTGTAATAGTAAACATTTTACATCTAGCACATCTTCCAGAAACACTGCTAGGTAATTGTTTTTTCATAATGATGTTTTTAGGTGAAAAGTTTTAAGACTATCATCACAATGCAGCTTTAAATACTTTGAAAACTTGTACAAATGTAAATTATGTTCACTTTTGTTTACAACATTACAAGTTCAGTTTAACTGTTCTATTATAGACAATGAAGCCACAGAAAATATTTGTTAATTATATCGATAAGTGTGTGTCATATGTTTCTTTAAGGATGATGGAGTTTTCCAGTAAAACAATAGCACAAGACATCAGAGTTTCAGATGAGGTTTACAAGACACAAAAGAATATGAATGTATTGATGTATTGGATCAAGCTTGTTCTTCCCACATAATTGACCATTTGACCACAAAATATCCATATGCTGCACAGGGATTTGGGCCATAATGGGGGGATTACTTGGAGTGAGGTGGGGGGAGTTCTATATTTTATATGTTGTATGGAAATGACATGGGCAATGTTCCGTACTCCTGTCATGTTCAAGCATCCATACCAAAAAACGTAAAAAAGCTAAGCAAGGCATGACTTACATCAATTTTTTTGTCAAACATTTATCTGTCTATCACTACTTTTCAGTAGTTTTAGATCTTGTCTACAAAGTTTAATATTTGCTAGTTAACAACAAATGTTGACCTGTGATATGAAAGTTCCATCAAGCATGCAGCTAAACTGATTGGTTGGTTAAAAAATCATTTTGCTATCAATGTTTATATAACAAAAAGAACTAAGGAAAGACAGAACATTTTCACAATTTTGATTTTATATATGATTTTGAAGTCTTTCCTCAGAGATTTTTAACAGAAAAAATGGCAAAATGTATTTTAACCTTATAAATGATCAATCAAATTAGCTTTGTGTGGAGCTTAGGTAAAATGCTACATCATTAGTCACACTATGCTTGGTGATTCAGAAGTACCGTACATTTTAGCAAGTTGGATCCAACTGCAAACAAGAGACCCTGATCTGCCGTTGCATGCAATGGTATATCAGGCTCTATGCTGTTTGTTCTACTGATTACTCCCAACTGCACAGACCCAGCTCTGCCAGAGATGGCGGATCTGAGTCCATGCAGTTTGCAGTTGGATCTTATTTATAAGCAAGTGTGTACAGTAATTACAGTACATGTATTTGAACTAAATCAATCAAAAATTATTTCAAAAATGTCTAGTCATTGGAAAAGAAAGATTAAAAATTATATCAACAGGGGAAACACTCTAATGAATGTAAATTCAGAAAAAAAATTTGCTCTTAGCAAATGAGAATTTTAAAATTGATATATAAAGATTTTGGTAAATAATAAAAAAAATATACCTTATGGAAAACATGAGGCTTGGTCCGGACAATTAAAGTGCCAGATAAGTGATCAAAACTGAAAAAAAACCTCTAATCTTGCCTAAGAAGTGCACCAAAGATAAAAATTGAATTGCCTTTTAGTTTAAATTGATTAACATAATTATTGTAAGAAAATAAATTTTTGAAAAAAATACATTTCATCAATGATGATACATGTACTTTTTGTAAACAAGAAGTCAAAAGTATTGAACATTTATTTTATGACTGTACAGTTACTGAAGATTTTGGATATCCTTTATTGTGTGAATTAGGAATTATATACCAAATATAAAAATTTCCAAAAGTGATGTCTTTCTTGGAAATGACAAGTTGGGTGATATAATTAATTTCTTCATTCTGATTGCAAAATATAAAATGTATAGGTCACGCTGTGTTTAAAAAAAACAACAAATTTTACAAGTTACAAAAGCATTGTTTCATACTACAAAAAAATGGAACAATATATAGCAACGTTGAGTAATAAAACATTTACCTTTGAGAAAAAGTGGACCCTTTTTTAAACTTAACTTGTAGAATACTACAGCTAAACAATCATCTATTGAGTGTGTAATTTTATGTATCACTTCCCAATATGAGTACTTGGCTGTACTTTTTCCGCTGTATACTCTGGAAAAGGATGAAATACATTGGAAATACAGAGAAAACCCTGGAAAACTGTGGAAAAACCAAATATTTCCTACAGCCTAGACAACAATTTCCAGGGTTTTCCATGGTAAACTGGAAATTTTGCAGAAAGTATCCTGGAAACCCTGGACTATGTCCATGGAAAAGGCTGGACAGGCCTGGAAATGTATGGACAGTTTGGTCTTAGAATTTTTTTGATATATTTCAGCATGGAAAACCCTGGAAATTTTTTTGGGCAATTTTCAAGATTGGCACTTAGAATTATTTTTCATTTCTTCTGCTAAGAGTTTGTTCTATCCCTAATGGAAATAACTTATTTTGACTTATATGTAATATATCCTTGACTTATACGGGACTTATAGGTCACTTACAAGTTACTGATACTTTGCATATTTAATGAAGTGAAATGTTAGTCTGTATAAGTATAATTACAGTATAAGTGAAAACAATATTGATCCTTGCCTACATTTCACTCATAAGTGATGTATAAGTCATTTATAGGTGGTATAAGCCTTTATCAGTTGAGTATAAGAGAACTGTAAGTTCATGGACATTGTCATTTTCTGACTAACAGTTTACTGCAAAATACTGTCTCAAGTCCAAGGTTTACTGCAAATACAATCCATGTTCAACAAAGGTGCTACTATGATTTTTTCCCCAAAATTCATAACTTCCCACCAGTTTTATCAATTTCAATGAGTGATATCAGCAGCACACACACACACACACACACACACACACAAACACTAAAAGAATTTCATGTTTTATTATAAATATTTTAAGATTTAAAACAAGAAAAACATTGAAATAAAACTTCCAACTTTGATGGATCTTATGTATCAAAGCTAGAATAAAGCAGTGTGTGTGTGTGTAAATTGTAAAATGGGGACACAAGTGAGCATACACAACCACACATTGCAGACACACCTTGTAAACAAGGACTTTTTCAGCATCTAACAATAAATTATTTTCTATAACTTCATTTAAAATGTAGTTTTTTGGCGGGGTAAAACTAACTTTAATTATGCAATACTTACCTGTCGCTATTGTTAGCTTATTCCATTTTCGTGCCGAAAACCACCGTCCGTTCGATGTGAATACATCCTCCCACAGAGTGGAAAAAGGCATTAGTATGACCTTTGCACTCCAGTCTGTGCTTCGTTTAGGCTTGCCTAAATACGTCATCTTTTTCATAGACCACGATTATGCAAGACATCAGAGCGGGGTGGGAGGAGGGCATTCGACAATAGCGACAGGTGAGTATTGCATAATTAAAATTAGTTTTATCTCGCCAAAAAACTACATTTTAATAGCAGCAATTACTTATCCTGTCACTATTGTTAGCTGAATTTGTCAGTTAGGTGGGTAGGCTGATGCTCTAGTTAAATTGATCAAAAACAGAAAAATGTAATGTACTCACCGTAGAGGGAGAGGTACATCTTATAGAAGTTTGGTGTCTCTTTGAACCACATGTTGTGCTGCAACGATGGGCCCCAGAGGAAAATGCCTGTGCTCTGTTGTGCTAATGAGTAGAGATAAAGGGAGGAGAAGGTAGTATGGGAACGCCAGAAGCTGCCTTCATGATGTCCTCTTAGGGGGAGAGATTAATGTAGGACCATGAGGCATCAACAGCTCAAACCTCATGAGCTTTTAGTTTCCTAATGGAAAGGTCTTGATCAGGAATGGACTGATACGCTCTTTGATTGTAGTGACAGTCCATCAGGAGATGGTGGCAGCTGAAAAATCTACAGAGTCCTTAAGAGGAAGGAAGAGACGTTCCCTACCCTTCCTTTTTCCTTTGGAGGCATTAAAATAAAATGGAGGGCCCTCACAGGACATAAGAGTCTATCTGGATAATCCCCTGCACAGATCTGACTTAGACTGGGGATCTCTACTGGTAATGGAGCTACCGAAGGTGATTGATTTTTAGCGAGAAATCCTGGTTGGCAGAGGATGGAGACAGAATCGTAATTCCTGTTAACCTACTGCCAGTGTCAATAGACAAGGCATGAATCTCGCTCCCTCCATGGTTCATAGGGGTTTTGGTTAAAGACCACAAAACACAAAAGATTCCATCTGGGCGTAAGAGAGCGGGAGATGGGTCTCTGGAGCTCAAGTACTTAATATGATCGGCAAGGTACGAATCTGAACCGATTGCCATGCCCTGAGAGAATTTAAGTGTGTTGGAGATGGCAACTTGATAACCCTTGATAGTGGATACTGAACATCTTTTGGTCTCAAAAGGGAACAAAAGGAAATCAGCAATGGAAGTTACAGAGGGGCAGATAGGATCAACGTTGTTTCCTACTGCACCAATCCACAGAAGATTCTCCACCTGGCATCATAGACCTTGGATGTAGGAGCTCTCCTGGCTTGAATGATGCAACTGGAAACTCAGCCTGAAAACTTGTTTAACAGGTCTAGCAGATCGTTGAACCATGATCGCTGAAGCCACAATGGAGCAATGAGGAAGATCTGCGCAGTGGAAGTTCTGACTTTTGCAGAACTTGAGGTAGCAGTCGGAATGGTGGGAAGGCGTATGCGAATAGCCGATCCCACTGGAAGCTGAATGCATCCACTGCCCATGCTCTCTGATCCGGGACTGGAGATACATAAAAGGGAAGTCTGTTGTTGAACCTGGTCACAACAGGTCCACTAAGCGTCTTCCCCAGACTGTGAACAGGGACTCTGTTACGGAGCGGTGAAGAGGCCATTCCGTGAGGATGGCTCGACCTGTCCTGGACAGGCTGTCTGCTAATACATTCTTCTTGCCCGGAATGTGGCGAACTCGGATTGTTATGTCCTCTGAGGCTGCCCACCGGAGGAGGTTCCAGACCTCCAAGCAAGAGAAGGGGCATGTGTGCCTCCCTGACGTCGTACATATGTTACGACGGACATGTTGTCTGAGGAGACCATGATGCAGCGACCCTTAGTTCGAAAGGATCACCCCAACCGGAATCTGACGCGTCGGTGAACAGATGAGAGTGGGGGTCAGCAACACATGCATTGGGACCCCAGCCGGGAATCTGTCCCGATTCATCCACCAGAGCAAGTGGTGGTGAAAATCCTGTCCTAGTGGAATCGGGGTTGATAGAGAATCTCTGTGTGGTTTCCACCTTGTAAGGAGGAGGAACTGTAGAGGGTGCATATGGAGATGTCCTAAAGAAACCAAGTCAGCAGCGGCGTTCAAGGCTCCCAATAGGAATAGATAAGGGCGAGCAGATAACGATGTTTTTTGCTCGTAGCGCCTCTAGAAGAGCCAAGATTCGAACTACCCGATACAGGGAAGGCGGACCAAGTAAGGTTTGTGAGGAAGAACAGAACAGATCCTGATGAAGGGACTAAACCTGGACATTGTGGATCAGCCAGTCGTTGAAATACTGGAGAATCGGTGTTCCCAGTAATTGAAGGTAGGTGGCAACCACTCCCATAATTCGGGTGAAGACTCTGGGTGCGGAAGAGATTCCGAATGGAAGAACCCGGAATTGAAAAACTTCCTGCTCTAAGCAAAAACCAGAGATATCTGCAGTGTGGAGGAAAATTTGGGATGTGCAAGTAGACCTCCAGAAGGTTGATGGAGTCTGCCCAATCAGACGGACGATGTGCGTTCCGAATCGATGAGGTTGTCTCCATGTTGAAGGTTCCTCCAGAAGAAACTGGTAGAGTGGGGAAGATCGATTATGATCAGACATTTCCCACTTTCTTGGTGACCAGGAAGATTCGGGAGTAGAAGGCGGAAGACTGATCGCTCAGGACCCTCTTGACTGCCTCTTTCTGCAAAAGGGTGTGCATCTCTTCCCTCAATTTCCCCAGATTGGACTGGGGAAATAGAATGGGGGTCCTTGATAGCGGGGGTTGGTCTTGAACTGGAGTCGATAACCCTCATTAACAATGGAGAGGACCCATCCATCGTCCGTGATGCTTGACCAAACCTCTGAAAAAAGGCCTAGGTGAGCACCTACGGGGACGTTTGGGAGGGGGATGTATGGCAGGAGAAGGGTTAGATTCCTAGGGCTGTCCCCTCCTCCTTTCCTCCGGTGGGAAAGGAAGGAGGATAATAAGACTTCCTCTTTTGGGGTCTGCGGCATTTTTTTACCTTGATGCCATGGACCCGACGTACGAGGAGGTTTAGTTTGAGGTTGCAGCTTGGGCTAGGGTTGCGTCTGCTTGAAGAACTTGGCGGATGGCCCCTGAGGGCGATTCGCATTAACACGCTTCCTGGCCAATTGCAATGGGCCAGGAGTGAATGTAAAGGATCGATGTTGATGATCCAGCAAGTCTCAAGAAGCCACAGGTGGTAGAGGCCCCCAAGAGGGTCTCAACTTCTAGCAGAGCAGCCCTTAGAAGGTCTTTACTCTGTTAAGTAAGACCTTAGAGGAGTCCAATACAACATCATGGCGGATGTGCAGAATAAAGTCATTGCCAAGGAAGCGCATGCCAGAATGTCTATGCCACCGCTTCCAGCACGCATGTAATGCGGCTGGATTCAAGGAGACCTCTCTCAGCATACTAAATGCAGTTGCTGAGAATAGATCAGAATGCAACGCAATGGTTACGAGTAACCAGGTTCCCTGCTCCATGGCATCGATTGTTTTAATAGGCATGTATCCTGTAACTGGCAGAAGAGGCCAGGGGTCTTAATGTCAAGGTATGGATGAACCACCCTCGACGTTGCCGAGCTACATTTTAGCCTAGCAAAAGCCTCTGTGAGAGTTCCTCAATCGTTGGGGAATGAGGGAGAAGCAAGAGGTCTGATTGTGTTTGCTCCCTGGAGATCTTTTCCATAATGGAAAGAATCTTTTGGATTGTGTGCCACATGGTTGGGGCACAATTCCGGAGGTAAGAGGCGGTAAACTCTGCGCCACGGCCCGTAGTTCAGTGCAAGTTCCAGTGGGGAGGCCAGACCACCTGTCTACCCTGGATGATGTGACACCTCTAGCCTTCTGCATTGGGGCCACCTGGTGCAGAGGTGATGGTGGGACACGTTAGCCGCAGCATCACCTCGACTGTGAGGGCATGGTCCAGTAGCCCATGGGGGCATAGTGGGCCAAGGACCTTAAGGTGGAGGGCCCCACATCCCATAAGGATACATTGGGATAATAGGGTTGGGGGGGATGTCAATCTATTCCCCTTCCCTAGTCTGAGCCCAGTGGGCAGACTCCCAATCCTGCACAGGATGGGAAGTAGAGGTGGGTACTCAGTCCGAACCCTGTCCCCATACCGTGAGGCCGACGAGTGATAATCAGAGAAGAAATCATCTTGACTGTTATATCACTACCCCGAAAGTGATGGGAGCGGTGCATCACCTCCCGAGACAAGGGAACGACACGCTACCATGAGCATGAGATGTGTTTGCGTTGCTCTACCTCCCAAAGGGAGGGAGCAGTTAACTGTCACAGTGCTCTACCTCCCAAATGGGAGGGTGCAACCAGCTGTTGCGGTGCTCTACCTCCCTAACGAGAGGGTGCAACCTGCAGTTGCGGTGCTCTACTTCCCTAAAGAGTAGGCACGACCCGCTGTTGCGATGCTCTACTTCCCTAACGGGAAGGTGCAACCCGCTGTTGCGGTGCTCTACTTCCCTAACAGGAAGGGGCGACCCGCTGTTGCGGTGCTCTACTTCCCTAACGAGAAGGCGCGACCCACTGTTGCGATACTCTACTTCCCTAACGGGAAGCGTGACCCGCTGTTGCGGTGCTCTACTTCCCTAACGGGAAGGCGCGACCCGCTGTTGCGGTGCTCTATGCTCTACTTCCTTAACGAGACGGCGCGACCCGCTGTTGCGGTGCTCTACTTCCCTAACAGGAAGGAGCAACTCGTAGAGAATCCAGAAAAATCTGAAGATTAGTACATCTGGAATCAACTAGATTCCAGAAGGTCATAAAGTGCAAGGTGTGTAACCTTTTTTTTTGGGCACTTGGGGCACTATATCCAGCCTGGGTGAGTGTCACAAGAGCCCTTCTTATGGCCACACTTCCCCACAGACCATTCTGACATTATTTCTGAAAAAGAAAAGTAATGACAATATTTAATAAATGCCACAATAAACTCACCTTGTTGTGTCACGCTAAACTCACCTGTTTGTATGCAGTGAGTACCTGTATACACGAGGTAAATGGGTACCTCTATGCAAGAGGTAAATGATGGATCACTCACACCAATGTGTATGCATTAAATACCTGTATGCACGAAGTATATGATTAATTTAACCTCGTAGAAATAAACCGGTCTTTTCCTGTCGAAAAATAAAATATTTCACACTGTGAGTTTTTTTTAAAGAATATGCAGACACGTATGCAATGACCACGCAATAAGTGGTGCGGTTTTACATTAATAATATATGTTTGAAAATTTACTGTTAATGGTCACTTTTTCTTATGAAGAGTGAGGAATACGCTGTCCTCTATGTTAGGCAGGGCCTGTTGTTATTTTTCAAAACACAGAGACTTACCCGTACCTCAGTTGTATATCAGTAAATTGGGAGCGTGTTTCCAACCACAAGGGGTGGAATACATTTTTGAGGTATCCTTTGACACCCATTAAAGAATGAAGTTCTAAATGAAAATGGGGTAAAGTTTACAATAAATATACGGAACGGATAGTGCAACACCAAGACTTATTATGAACTGCAGAATGGAGACCGCTAATGCGGTAAGTTGCTGCAGGCACAATTTTCTCTGGTGCTGTTCTCAGGCAAACGTCTACATAGTATGGCGTCCGGAAAAAGATGATGTATTTAGGCAAGCCTAAACGAGGCACAGACTGGAGTGCAAAGGTCATACTAATGCCTTTTTCCACTTTGTGGGAGGATGTATTCACATCGAACGGACGGTGGTTTTTGGCACGAAAATGGAATAAGCTAACAATAGCGACAGGATAAGTAATTGCTGCTATTAAAACAATATTATTTGGCACCAAACATTCAACTGTGTATTTTCTAATTAAATCATAGAAAATAGTTTATTATTGGACACTGAAAAATTATTTGATATCAAAAAGATATTTAAATGCAAAAATCTGAAGCCCAAAAGATTTCCACAGGAAACACTATCAAAATTTAGACTCAGCCATGCTTCCATTTCCGGAATTTAAACCACTGGTGGTCTACATCAATGGAATTATGTTACGCTGGCTTGTTCCCTATGGCAATTTTGTTTTGTTCTCTCTTTGTGCTTTCCAGCATTATAGGGTATATACAGATATTTCAGGGTTCATATGCTGACAATTGAATTTGGGACAGCCTTCATTTACCAGCTGAAGTAGAATGGCCATCGAATTCTGAAAGAAAACTTCAATGCCAGCCTTGAATTGAAACTTGCTTTCGAATTCAGTTGTAGGGGATTACTTGATGATGATGTAATCTGCCCAAAACATGTTTGAAAGGAAAACTGTATTTATTACTTGGGGAAAAAAGATCTTAATGGTTATCACTTGTTTGTGTTATTTCAGCTAATGATTTGCTACTGAGCAAGCTGTTTCAAATGTCATGGCTCAGAACAACAGGCTAATATGTTGAAAATCATTTCCCAAATTGTCATTTAAATGGAAATGTATGAGATTTTTATAAGGTCAGAACTTATAGGTAACCATCTACATGTATACATTCTATAAAACTGATGACTTTATTTATACAAGGACACAATTTCCTGTCGTGCAGGGGAGGGGAAGAAAGCAGCTTTTTTTAAAGATAAAATTCGTTGAATTTTGAGGGAATTCACTTTTATCTTATGTATAATTATTTTCCATGGTTTTCCAAATAGATTACTTTTGTTTCTACTTGGAAAAGTTTCAGGGTTTTCCAGGCTAATATTCCAGAGTTTTCCAGGCAAATATTCCAGGATTTTGCATGGTTTTCCATGAACTGTATTCCAGGGTTTTCCAGGCAAATATTCCAGGGTTTTCCAGGCAGATATTCCAAGGTTTTCCATGAACTGTATTCCAGGGTTTTGCAGTAATTTCCCTGGAAATTTTGGAGAAATGTCCATGCTTTTCCTTGTTTGTTTTTTCCAGGGTTTTCCAACCTATCCTGGAAGGAGGCCAGAATATTAGTCCAAGTACTCCAGGGTTTTCCAAGATAGAATTTTCTATGGATTTTCCTGGAAGGTGCTGGAACATCTACAGCTGGGAAAAACCCTATTTTTCTTGATGCTTGTTAAGACTCGTGTATATTCTTCATTTGTGTCTGATTCCATGTGTGTGTGTGAGAGAGAGAGAGAGAGAGAGAGAGAGAGAGAGAGAGAGCGTGTTTGAGTTTGCACAAGATATTTGTTTGCATTTATACATTTATATTTATTAACATAGACTGTGCAAACGAAGAGTCAGGATTGCTCAATAATTATGCACAACTCCCTTAACACTGTGTCAGGTGGTGTTAAAAGGCATTTGTAAAATCCATATAGCCAAGTTTCATTTTAAAAAAAATATAGTTAGATTTTTTTTTTTAAAAATTAAAAATCAGTCAAAGCTCACCTAACACCAGTAAACTCCTGTTGATGTTGTTGGACTCCACCAAAGACTCGGCTGTGGAATTAGAATCCTTCACTTTTTCACTTCCTGTAATCAAAAAAAAAAAAAAAGATTATTGTAGATATTGTAGAGATGACTATTCTTTAAGGCTAAAAATGCGAGGCAAGTCAAGTTCCAAACAAGGGTTGTGTAAATGTTGTTATACTGACATAACTTTCTGGTTATACAGGCAAGACAGGAAATCCTAGCATATCAGGGTGCAAACTTTAAAACTATGGTAATATTATAATAATATAATATAGTAATATTATACCATAGTTGCAGTTTTCACAAGCAAGATGTGACTGAAAAATCGAATTACCTGGTAGTACTAAATTTACATGGAAATTTGATCAATTGTACTTTTTGCACTTCACATAGAAGCTTTGTTGGTATCATTTTCAGTTGTTATTGTTATTTGAAAATGTTAACAATTTTCCCTAAATTCTGCTAATTTGTCAACTCCAACCAAATCTAACTGCAATAGAACTTTCCCTCATAACTTGCTCTTTTTTCAAAAGACACCAATAAAATATTGTCTCATAACCTACTTAGAATGTCTGTTGTCTGTACAAACATTTTTTCAGTTATTTGATGGAGAAATGACCTTTTCTATATTGATCATTATTTTGTATTAAATGCACATGTCTCTAACAAATGGAATGTATTTTCTAGTCTGTGAGGATCAACTTACATACAGATCAGATACAATACAATACAGATCAGAGTTTTCTTGGCTTTAAAAGTCACTATGTTCATGTGTCTCAATCTGAACAAATATGAAAGGTAAACAAAGTCTAATACTGGTGTATTACTCACAGGTAGAAAAATCAATTACTAAGGGTGTAGTGGCTCAATGTACAAACAGTTAACTGTAGGACTATTCCCTTCAACCTACAGATAGTTTTGACCGAATTGATAAGTACACGTGGACAGGTTACCATAGCCTCCATACACAGAACCTAACTCTCCACATTCAGGATGACCACACCCATAGAGGTTTCCATGAAATATGGAGTTGTCACTGGGTTTGTGATAGAATTTGCATCTAATCATCTAGGATTTTTTAAAATAAATTTGATTGACATTCTTCACACTTTCTGTAAATGAGAATGCAAATGTTCAATCCTGAAACAAGTTGTAATTATGGGTTTTGCACTGATTATATACATTACATGTACCATATATACTCACTTATAAGTCATCCCACTGCAAACTGCACAGACCCAGATCTGCTACTGCATAATGTGCCAGCAGACCTGTCTATGCAGTTTGTTAGGTGCAAACAACATAGACCCTGATCTGATGGCACATTATGCAACAGCAGATCAGGGTCTATATTGTTTGCAGAAGGACTTGACTTACACATGAGTAAAGATGGTATATAATGTCAGGTAGTATGTAAGATTAATGTGTTTTGATAGAACAAAGAGAAAAAAAATCTTGTGGTAATAGGTGCTTCAGTATATCCATAAAAGGAATTTTTGGGCAGCAAAAATGAATCCACGTACAAACACCTTTCCATACATGTTTTTCAGTGATCATTTTTGTATTTGGAATCTTACAGATGGAAGTGAAAAAATTGTATTAGCTTTGCCTTCTGGTTTCTTGGTCATGAAATTGTGTCACTGATTATATTCAATATAAAAGGATATGTTATATTAATCTATTCAGCATGATGTAGGTTTTTAGCATGGTTGTAGACTTCAACTTTTTTGCTGTATAGTCAAAATTTCTAAATTCTTCTGATTAGTGGCTTGTCTATCTTGTCTATTAAACTGAAACCTTTTTATGAAGTTGGCAATAAAAAAGTTATTACCCAAAAACATGGATAAAGTTTAAACTCTTCAAATTTCTGGATTTTTTAAAACCATTCTTGCAAACGAAATTTGTGAATTTTTTTGTCAGGTTCTTTGAGTCACACATTACATACATTAGGCAATATGAATATAATACTGTCTATTAAATTTAAATTCAAATATTAGGTCCATGTTTCATTAATTAAGAGTGTATTTTCATATTTTATTTCCTGTATCCCCCACACACTCCCTACCCTCACACAGTGAAGCTCATTAGATTTTATTGTAATTGTTGCCTGAAACATTTCTGTATGACAATTCCAGCACCATGACTGAAATATTTTTGATATTTTTAAATATTTTTATAAGATGGCTTAAAAGACAATAATATTTTGGTGAAATTCCTGCCTTGTTACTTATCATAATCATCTTAATCTATAGATTTTATTATCATTCACCTATACTAATTTACTACATTAGGACAATTCAAATCTAGATGTTCTAAGAAAAAAATATGATGCAGACTGAATTTGCCCACAATATCATTGGACCCTTTGACTTGACCATCGTACTCTTCTTGTCTCATAACTTCATATAGTTAATAAAAGAGATAGCCTTAGCAAATCACTCATGCTGTATGCAAATAAGTTGCCTAAGTTACTGAACCACTGGCATAGCAATTCATTTGGCACAATATGGGGGACTACTAGGCCAGTAATCTCAAAACCTGGAATGGCAATTCATTTGGCACAATGTGGGGGAGTACAAGAACAGCAATCTCAAAACCTGGAATTGCAATTCATTTGGCACAATGTGGGGGAGTACAAGAACAGTAATCTCAAAACCTGGAATGGCAATTCATTTGGCACAATGTGGGGGAGTACAAGAACAGTAATCTCAAAACCTGGAATGGCAATTCATTTGGCACAATGTGGGGGACTACAAGAACAGTAATCTAAAAACCTGGTATGGCAATTCATTTGGCACAATGTGGGGGAGTACAAGAACAGCAATCTCAAAACCTGGCATGGCAATTCATTTGGCACAATGTGGGGGAGTACAAGAACAGCAATCTCAAAACCTGGCATGGCAATTCATTTGGCACAATGTGGGAGAGTACAAGAACAGTAATCTCAAAACCTGGAATGGCAATTCATTTGGCACAATGTGTGGGAGTAGAAGAACAGTAATCTAAAAACCTGGCATGGCAATTCATTTGGCACAATGTGGGGGACTACAAGACCAGCAATAACAAAACCTGGCATGAATGTGGGGGACTACTAGGCCAGTAATTTAAAAACCTGGCATGGCAATGGATTTGGCACAATGTGGGAAATTACTTGACCAGTATTCTCAAAACCTTCAGTACATGAAATTCACACTTAAGTAAGTTCTAAACTTTATGACAATCTCTAAATTTAATCATAATAAATTTGGAGTAAAGAAATTTTGCTCTTTTTATATTAACTTGTTCTTGCTCTTTTTATATTAACTTGTTCTGTTTATGCTTCATATGTCCATTGTTTTCATCACATATAATTCTGGGATTTTATGTTTGAATATGTCGGGGTTTTTTGGTGGTGGTGGTGGTGGGGTAAAACCAACTTTAATTATGCAATACTTACCATCACTATTGTTTAGCTATCCTATTTTAATGCCGAAAAACCACCATCCATTTGATATGAATACATCCTACCACAGAGTGGAGAAAAGGTTAGTATGACCTTTACACTCCAGTCTGTACATCGCATGGTCATGCGCAGAACTGTCATCTCTTTCATAGACGACGATTACACAAGACATCAGAGCGGGGTGGGAGGGCATTCGGCAATAGCGACAGGTAAGTATTGCATAATTAAAATTAGTTTTACCTACCCCAAAAAATACATTTTAATAGCAGCAATTACTTATCCAATCACTATTGCTTAGCTGAATTTGTCAGTTAGGGGAGTAGGTTGATGCTCTCGTTAAACTGATCAAAAACAGAGAAAATGTAATGTACTCACCATAGAGGGAGAGGTCTATCTTATAAAAGGTTGGTGTCTCTCTCAGCCACATGTTGTGCTGCAACAATGGGCCCCAGAGAAAAAATGCCTGTGCTCTGTTGTGCTGGCGAGCGGAGATAAAAAGAGGAAAAGGTAGTATGGAAATGCCAAAAAGCTGCCTTCATGATGTCCTCCAAGGAGGAGTGATTAATGTCAGCCCATGAGACAGCAATGGCTCAAACTTCATGGCTTTTAGTTTCATAAAGGAAAGGTCTCGATCAGTAAGGGACTGATACGCTCTTTTGATTGTGGTGACAATCCACTGGGGAGATAGTGGCAGCCGAAATGTCTATGGAGCCCTTAAGAGGAAGGAAGAGATGTTTCCTACCCTTTCTTTTTCCTTTGGAGGCATTAAGATAGAAACAGAGGGCCCTCACAGGGCATAAGAGTCTATCTGGATCATCCCCTGCACAGATGTAACTTAGACTGGGGATCTCTATAGGTAGTGGAGCTACCAAAGGTAACTGACTTTTAGCGAGAAATCCCGGTTGACAAAGGAGGGAAACAGAATTGTAATTCCCAAAAAACTGGAGACAGCCAGTATCAATAGACAAGGCATGAATCTCACTTCGTCATATTGCAAATGCAAAGGCAAGTAGGAACACAGTCTTGAATGTGAGGTCCTGAAAGGAGGCTTCACTCAATGGTTCATAGGGGGTTTTGGTTAAAGACCACAAACCCACAAGAAAGATTCCATCTGGGCATAAGAGAGCAGGAGACAGGTCTCTAGAGCTCAAAATACTTAATAAGATCAGCAAGGTACAAATCTGAACCGATTGCCGTGCCCTGAGAGAATTTAAGTGTGTTGGAGACGGCAGCTCGATAGCCCTTGATAGTGGATACTGAACATCTTTTGGTCTCAAAAGGGAACAAAAGGAAATCAGCAATGGAAGTTACAGAGGGGCAAATAAGATTAACATGTTTCCTACTGCACCGATCACAGAAGACTCTCCACCTGGCATCATAGACTTTGGATGTAGAAGCTCTCCTGGCCTGAATGATGCAACTGGCAACTTGGCCCAAAAACTTATTCTGACAGAGAGATCGCTTGAGATGAGCCAAGTGTGAAGGTGGAGAATGTGTGGACTGTTGTGGAGAAGGGATCCCTGGTGTTGAGACAGGAGATCCTCCAGTGAGGAAGAGACCTGGATCGATCAATCAACAGGTCTAGCAGATCACTAAACCACAATCGCTGGGACCACAGTGGGCGATGAGAATGATCTGTGCAGTGGACTTTTTGCAGAACTTGAGGTAGCAGTCAGAACGGTGGGAAGACGTATGTGAATAGCCAATTCCACTGGAAGCTGAATGCGTCCAATGCCCATGCTCTCTGGTCCGGGACTGGATATATATAAAAGAGAAGTCTGCTGTTGAGCCTGGTCGCAAACAGGTTCACCAGGGGTGTTCCCAAGAATGTGAACTCTGTTATGGAGTGGTAAAGAGATCATTCCGTGAGGACGGCTTGACATGTCCTGGACAGCCTGTCCGCTAATGCATTCTTCTTGCCCGGAATGTGGCGAACTCGGATTGTGATGTCCTCTGAGGCTGCCCATAGGAGGAGGTTCCAGACCTCCATGCAAAGAGAAGGGACATGTGTGCCTCCCTGATGTTGTAGATACGATACAACGGACATGTTGTCTGAGGAGACCCTGATGCATCAACCTCTTACTCTGTTGAAGCACACTTGCAACACTAGAAATACTGCTTTCATTTCTAGGTTATTGATGTGGAGGGATGATTCGGTCTGAGTCCAAACACACTGAAGAATTACGCCCTCTGGCTCTAAATGAGCACCCCAACCAGAATCTGATGCATTGGCGAACAGATAGGAGTGGACGTCAGGTGCATGCATTGGGACCACAGCCAGGAATCTGTCCCAATTCATTCACCAGCGTAAGTGGTGGTGAAAGTCCCATCTTAGTGGAATCAGGGTTGATAGAGAATCTCTGTATGGTTTCCACCTTGCGAGGAGGAGGATCTGCAGAGGATGCATATGGAGACGCCCTAAAGGAACCAAGTCAGCAGTGGCGTTCAAGGTTCCCAATAGGGATAGATATGGGCAAGCAGATAACAATGTTTTTGCTCGTAGCGCCTCTAGGAGAGTCAGGATTCAATCTACCCGATCCAGTGAAATCCAGTCCAAGTTCTGGTTCATGAGGAAATTCATCCCCACGTAAACGAAGCCCTGAGATGGAATGACTTCCGACTTCTCGAGGTTGGGTAAAAGACCCAACCGAGTTACGGTGGACCAAGAACGGAACAGATCTTGATGAAGGGACTGAACCTGGACATTATGGATCAGCCAGTCGTCGAAATACTGGAGAATCAGTGTTCCAAGTAATCGAAGGTAAGCCGCAACCACTCCCATAATATGGGTGAAGACTCTGGGTGCAGAAGAGATTCTGAATGGCAGAACCTGGAATTGAAAAACATCCTTGTCTAAGCAAAATTGGAGGTATTTGTGGTGTGGAGGAAAAATCAGGTGTGCAAATAGGCATCCTGAAGGTCGATGGAGACCGCCCAATTGGATGGACAAAATGTGTTCTGGATCAAAGAGGTCTCCATCTTGAAAGATTCCTCCAGAAGAAACTGGTTGAGTGGGGAGAGATTGATTATTATATGAAATTTCTCGCTTTTCTTGGTGACCATGAGAATTCACGAGCAGAAGGCGGAAGACTAATCGTTCAGGACCCTCTCGACTGCCCCTTTCAGCAAAAGGGTGTGCACCTCTTCTCTCAATTTCACCAAATTAGACTGGGGAAAGGGAATGGGGGGTCTTGATAGCAGGGGTTGTTCTCAAAACTGGAGAAAACAGAAAATGTAATGTACTCACCATAGAGGGAGAGGTCCATCTTATAGAAGGTTGGTGTCTCTCTGAGCCACATGTTGTGCTGCAACAATGGGCCCCATAGAAAAAATGCCTGCTCTCTGTTGTGCTTATGAGCAGAGATAAAAAGAGGAGAAGGTAGTATGGAAATGCCAAAAAGCTGCCTTCATGATGTCCTCCAAGGAGGAGTGAAACTGGTGTCAATAACCCTTGTTCACGATGGAGAGGACCCACCCATCATCTGTGATGCTTGACCAAGCCTCTGAAAAGAGGCCTAGGCAAGCACCTACAGGGACATTTGGGAGGGGATGCACAGCAGGAGAGGGGTTGGATCCCTAAGATGCCCCCCCCCCCCTTTTCTCTGTTGGGAAAGGAAGGAGGATTATAGAACTTCCTCTTTTGGGGTCTGCAGCGACCTTGGCACTGTGGACCCGACTGACGAGGAGGAGGTCTAGTTTGAGGTTGCGGATTAGACTGGAGTTGCATCTGCTTGAAGAACTTAGCGGATGGCCCCTGAGGGCGATTCGCATTAACATGCTTCCTGGCCAATTGCGATGGGCCAGGAGTGGATGTGAAGGATAGATGTTGATGATCCAGCAAATCTTGAGAAGCCATGGTAGGTATGAGGCCCCCAAAGAGGGTCTCGGCTTCTAGTGGAGCAGCCCTTAGAAGATCTTTACTGTGGTTAAGTAAGACCTTCGAGGAGTCCAATGCAAAGTCATGGCGGATGTGTAGAAATTCTGCCGATAATGCCATTGCAACAGAAAGTGCATGCCGGGACATCTTGGCCACAGATTCCTGTGTTGTACTGCTCAATGAGGCCTCTCTCGGCATACTAAACAAAGTGGCTGAGAATAGGTTGGAATGCGAAGCAATGGTTACAAGTAACCAGGTTTTCTGCTCCATGGCATCAATTGTTTTTGTTGGAAGGCAAGCCCAGGCTCCTGTAAAAATGTCCACTTTGGCCACCTTGGTGTCCAATTGGGGAGGTTTGGTAGGCCACTTTGGGGAATGTACCCTGTAACTGGCAGAAGAGACCAGGGGTCTCAATGTCAAGGGAGGGACGGACAAACCTCAACATTGCCGAGCGATGTTTTGGTCTAGCAAAAACATCTGTGAGAGCTCCTCAATCATTGGGGAATGAGGGAGAAGCAAGAGGTCTGGTTTGCTCTCCGGAGATCTTTTCCATGATGGAAAGGATCTTTTGGATTGTGTGCCAGATGGTTTGGGGCACAAATCCTGGGGTAAGGACCAGACCTCTTCCTCTTCCAACTGAGAGGAAGGGGTGGGCCTGAGAGAAGGTGTCAGTGCCGCTACTTCTGTCTTTAACTCATCTGAGTCAACGAGAATAGAGAGGGCATTGTCATATCTAGTATACTCTGACTCAGAGAGTGGGTAGGCATCGCTATGTCATCGATGGTGGAGGGGGCATAGGTGCACTATGCACCATGACCCATAGTTCAGTGCAAGTTCCAGTGGGGAGGTGAGACTGCCTGTCTACCCTGGATGATGCGACACCTCTAGCCTTCCACGTTGAGGCCATTTGGTGAGGAGGTGATGGTGGGACAAAAGCCGCAGCATCACCTCGACTGTGAGGGCAAGATCCAGTAGCTCATGGGGGATAAATGGACCAAGGGCCTTGAGGTGGAGGGCCCCACATCCTGTAAGGATTCATTGGGATAAGGAAAGGGGGGACACCGATCTGTTCCCCTTCCCTGATTCAAGCGCAGTGGGCAGACTAACCTGGAAGTGATGGGAGCGGTGTGTCACCTCCCAAGTGGGAGAGAACAACAAGGTACCGTGAGCATGAGATGTGTTGTGTTGCTCCACCTCCCTAAAGGGATGGAGCAATTCACTGTCACTGTGCTCTACCTCCCAAACAGGAGGGCGCAACCTGCTGTTACGGTGCTCTACCTCCCTAACGGGAGGGAGCAACTCAGTATCACAGTGCTCCACCTCTCTAATGGGAGGGCGCAACCTGCTGTTGTAGTGCTCTAATTCCCAGCCAGGAGGGAGCAACCCGCTACCGTGGTGCTCCACCTCTCTAATGGTAGCAAGCAACCCACTACCTGAGGTGTACACACTGTCTTGAATGTGACAAGTGTTCATCTTCTCCTCCATGTGGGGGAGAGGCAATCGACTCCTCGAACGTCCAGTCCCTCCTTGTGGAGGGGCATTACAGGCCACCAAAGAAGTTGTTCCCAAAGCTGAGACCTAAGAGAGAATCCAGAAAAATCTGATGATGAGGGGGAGGGAAGATTCCTGCACCATCGATAAGCACGTCTGGAATCAACTAGATTCCAGGTGCCAAAAGGTCATAAATCGCAAAGTGCACAATGATTTTTCCATGTGCACTTGGAGCACTTTATGCAGTCCGGGTGAGTGTCCCAAGAGCCCTTCTTGTGGCCACACTACCCCACAGACTGTCCTGACATTATTCTGAAGAAAAGATATAATGACAATATTTAATAAATGTCATGCTAAACTCACCTGGTTGTGTCACGCTAAACTCACCTGGTTGTATGCAATGTGTACCGTAAGATATTTCACACTGTGAGCTTTATTAGAGAAACATGCAGACACATATGCAATGACAACATGATTCGTGGTACGGACATTAATAATATACAATGTGAAAATTTACCAATAATTGTCACTTTTGAAGAAAGAAGACAGAGGAATATGCTGTCCTCCATGTTAGGCAGGGCCTGTTGTTATTTTCAGAACAGTACCTCAGTTGTATATCAGTAAAGTAGGGGAGTGTTCCCACCCCTAATGGGTGGAATACATGATGTAGCCTAGGAAGCTTCTTACAGAACTAAGTTCTAAAAAGGGGGAAAGGTTACCATACAGAATAAAATACAGAATGGATAGTGTAACACTGAGACTTAATTATGAACTGCAGAATGGAGACCGCGGTAAGTTGCTAAAGGCAAAATTTCTCTGGTTATGATTTCAGGCAAACATCTACATAGTATGACATCCGTGAAAAAAGATGACAGTTCTGCGCATGACCATGCAATGTACAGACTGGAGTGCAAAGGTCATACTAACCTTTTCTCTGCTCTGTGGGAGGATGTATTCACATCGAATGGACTGTGGTTTTTCGGCACAAAAATAGAATAGCTAAGCAAGAGCGATGGATTAAGTAATTGCTGCTATTAAATTCTATTTTGTGCTCAAAATATTTATAAAAGGCAAGACCATATTTCACCTGTATTGAAGCAGGTTTTGCCTAGAAATGTTATAAAGTCCTCCCACCACCATGAGTTTAATACAATCCTCCGTCACTATAAAGGCCTTCATTATAATACTGTTCCTGTTATAAGATGGGTATGGTCATGGATCCCATTTCATTATTCAGTAGCAGAAATAAATGTTAGTAGAATTATATGTATTATGGACTTCATTATGATGGTCTCATTATAAGGCAGTACATGTATACTCTATGGTTCCCATGTATACTATTACAATGAGCAAGTAATGTATTGTTTGGAAACTAAGTGGGTGTGCCTGACATGGATCAGGAGCCATAATTCCACCAAATTTAACAGAGATCACTACCAATGTATCTGAGAACTCATCAATATAATGCTGCACACATACAATTTTGTCAAAATGCAATGATAACAATTCGAGTCATGAATGCATTGTATCGTTAGTCCATAGCTCCACCAAAGACCCTGACAACATAAAGCTACAAAATAAATTTGTTTAAAATCCAATAGTAATGAACAAATATATATATATGTGTGTGTGTGTGTGTGTGTGTGTGTGTGTGTGTGTGTGTGTGTGTGTGTGTGTGTGTGCTTGTGTGTATGTGTGTGGTGTGTGTGTGTGAAACCCCTCAAAACCAAACCTTTGGTATACCAAAGTCCCCTTAAAATAGAAATTATTGTTTGGTCCCTCATTTTTTCTTGTTTACTATTATCATTTTTTTCCAGTAAACCAAAACCCCTCTACACTGAAAACAGAAACAAATTTTCGGTCCCAAATTTCAATTATAGACTTTAAATAACCCAAAATTACGAAATTCACTTCCAACTTGGAAATGTATTTTAGCTGCTAAATTCCATTAAACGTTAATATTTATGGTCCAGAAGTGGCCTGTGGTCATGATGCATTTAGTAAAACACACACCTGACACATGCTGGCCCAGATTATTTATGGTTAGCAAATACTGTAGTAGGGTTCTCAGTAAGTCAGTCACTTTGAAAGGTCCCAAGGGCATGCAAAGTAAAAAAAATACTCATTACATGTGCTGATACAGATTAGGGCTGACAGTAGGGTAATACAAAATCTTTGC
This sequence comes from Margaritifera margaritifera, assembly GCA_029931535.1. NCBI lineage: Eukaryota > Metazoa > Mollusca > Bivalvia > Unionida > Margaritiferidae > Margaritifera > Margaritifera margaritifera. The sequence continues at coordinate 380,955 of JAQPZY010001360.1, forward strand.
ACCTTAAAGAAGGGCCCACTTTTAGGGTAAATTGCTAACAGTTCAGTGTTTATCATGTTTAATGTTAATGTCCTTTATACAAATAATCAATGAAACTTTTTAGTAAAAATTAAATACCCAGGTTTTAATAGCCAGTCCTGTGGCCTAACTTTTGATACTTTGCCAACAGAGACCAACAAAACAGCATTTGGAAGGAACATGCATTGTTCAGCTAATTTTTCAATAAATGTTAATAAAGCAAATGGCTTTCTTAATTGTTTGCATTCTTACATGCATACAGACACGTTTTCTTATAATTACATCTTCTTACTCTAGTCACAAAAGCGCTTTTCCTATCTGACACATGCACACACAAACAAAATTCTCTCACTGTCTCTCTAAAATCACTTGAAAAACATTACCATTATTTTTATTTTTTTAATTTTCTGGGTTTTCTGTAATAAAATGTAAAGCTGGTTTCGATTTCAATATGCTTGTACATGTAACTACATATAAAAAGACATTTTTTCTTTTCTGCAATACCCTCAGTAAACCAAAAACCTCTCAAAACCAGGTAATTGCTACATGTTTCTTCTCTGTGGTGATTAACATATTCTATTATATATCTATAACACAAAATGTTTATACAATAAATAGTACAATGTATAGTATCCAATAGTATTGTGCAGAAACAAAAGTTGCATAGATGCATGGATGAAGGTATACAAGGGATGAAAGGAGGGACAAACAGAATTGCCAAATTTTATATCCTGTTTTTTCTATGAAAAGCAGGGGACAGCAATATTTCTGCATAAAAAGAGATACAGAAGATTTTGTATGATAAATTCCAAATGAATTGGGCAATAAATGTCTTTCAAATCTTCATTTGTGTACTCATTAAAGAATGGTTGCTAGTAGCTCAAATTTAAAAATTGACAGATGTTCTAGACTTTCATAATATGCACTGCTGGACTGTATACTGCTTTAGGGTCCAGGTACTTGCTGCATGTTTCTTCTTTGTGGTGAATAACGTACTCTATTGGGTGAACCAAAACCATGTTTTGAATCAAACAGACAATCTAAAATCATGAATTTGATTGTGATTAAAGCTGAATCTATAATACAAGTAACAAAATTACAAAAAGTTCATACATAAATCTAAGTAAATATTAACCCTGTAATTGCCAAATAACCAAATAGCTGACTTTGCTTCTTTTCTTTGACTACATTATTTATACCTGCACGTTTTTTTATTCCCTCTATATTGATGAGAATCCCTTTGTAAAACACAAAAAAGACTTAAGTATTCCTCTTAAAACACTAACTATGACCAAGATTCCTTTTTCTCCATGAAAAGTTGAATATATCACTGTTAAACTGTTGTCATATATTCCATGTCAACACTGTCTAAATCCCACTGCTGCCACTGTGTTAGGCCATGTTTAAATGTAATTGGTGATAGTGGGTCAGGGCTTGTTTGATAATTGCTTTCCTGATCCATTGGAAGGTAATTTAAGGGAAATTGATTGTTGAATTTATCATGCCATACCAAGGTGATATTTATAAAACTGACAACCTACTACAATTCATTCCTTTATACACCTTGTGTTATTTCACTGATAGCTGACACCTAGCAGAGTTAAAAGACCGTACACACAGTGGTGTATTCAAAATAGAAAATAATATATATTTTCTTTTAAATCAGTGGCAATAGTTACACAACTGTGCAAGTATAGTTAATTAATCTGAAAGAATTTGCAATGAGTGTATGTAACACTACAGATAATTCACTCCATTATTTATAACATCCAATGACTGATTCAGTCAACTGAATATAAAGTAATGTGCAAATGATTCTAGACCTTTAACATCTTACTGAGGAGCATTTACTAATTCATAATGAGAGACCCAAACTGGTTTGATATCACTCATCTGACATTTTGGCTTCAGTCCCAATATTAATAAAATGAGCTGGGTAATACAGCTGAAGATGTGTTTAATGTCTTTAATTTCTATTGTTCTATGCAATTGACCCTGATAAGTGGCTAAGATTCTTCATGTAAATTTAACTTATCACATTGAATGGCAGGCTGAATGGATGATTTGTTTGTATACCTTGAAATCCCATGATGCAAAAATTCTCTGCATGAACACAGTAATTGCTGCTTGTCCATGTATGTTGGACAACTGCATAAAGAAAAATCTGTCTTTGGTGAGGTATACTGGTTAAGTTAAGAGAGTAATGCATGGTGATGCAGTATTAATTTATATATCATGAGCATTATGGATTATAACCACATGTGATATAAATGTGAACTCATCACAACAGGTCTTTTCATAATTTTCTCTGCCAATTATATATTCTTCAGGCATACACCATGTAGTCAATCGGAATGTTTTAAAAATTCATGAACATCTGAAGACCATTCAATGCAGCATAGCAAATTACCGCTCTGTACAAATACATGTATCACAACTTGAATTTTGACCCTCAGTATCAAGCATTGTACTGGATGTGAACCTGAGCAATTCTAGTAGGAAATTCATACTTTTACTAATCCTAATGAAATGTTCATAACAATTCAAGTTCTGTTCTCTCCTGTCACTGTGTTGTTGCTGCTACAGGATGAAGATTTCTCCAAAGTTTTATGGCTGCTGAAGTAAAACTCTAAATGTTAAAAGAACATACTAAGTAGACTCTGTAACTTTTTCTTAAATTCTATAATTTACATTGCTGAATGCGGAAAAATGTTCAAAGTCCCATTACATGAAAATATTGTTAACGTGATATTCTATTTTCATATCAGAATGCTAGATAAGTGGTTTTGTGTAACACAGAATAGGCAAAGGTGTATTCATATTAATCTAAATTTCCTAAATTTCTGAATTTTTGTGACACAAAATTCCTTATATCTTAGTATGGTTTATGACTTTCTCTTGACCACCCTGTAATTACAAATTTTCAACCAACCTACAAAACTCAAAAAGTGAGCTAGTGAGCTAGTTTTAGTAAGAATTTTGCACATATGATGTACCGTAGTCACATAATCATCACCCATGCCCTAATAAGCGCACACCCCTCTTTTGGTCAAAATACCACCACCATCCAAAAATTTGCCATACTGAATGCACATGTCTCAATCCAGCCATGACTCAGAGAAGGGAAGTGGCTACAAAAACCTGCTTAAAACATTAGGATTTCTTGGAACTTACCATATATGCATGTCTCATTTCTCATTAACACTTAACATAATGGATTAAATCAGTCTCACAAACAAATCTTACATATATTTGATAAATTCAGCATGACCATATTGGGGCAGACAGTGTACCTCAAAGTGGTGAGTTCCCAATAAGACAAAGGGAGCTAACTCTTCAAATATGTACATACATGTGATGGGGACATTGTTTACTGATGATCAGTGAATGTTTATTATGATGAGCTTATACTGCACAAATTTACCAAATTAATAAGATCTTAAGCACACAGTGCAAGCTTACATTTTTACTTACATTTTTGTTGTACATTACTCACAAAACTGAATGCAGGTTTTTTTTTAAAAAACACAGTGAATTAAGAACATGTTTGTGTACTAAATTTTACATTTTTGGGACCTAGATGGTTAATGAACATGAAAATGTAATGAAAATTCTCCTTATTTGCTTTTGGACATTCATGTGCAATGATAAGTATTACTCCTGTAATTAACAAAGATATATTGCACAACATAAAATTAACAAAGATATAATTAAGAAAGATATGTGCATATCACAGAGATATAATTAACAAAGATATATCACACAGATATAATTAACAAAGATATATCGCAAATAAAAACAAAAGAAATATATATCTAGATATGACCGTGACTCTTAAATAGACATACTCAATTACAGACCTTTCCATTATGGTTTTAATGGGCACAGCCATATGTGTATCACGTGACATTCCGCCATTACGGTACTGATATCGCCCAGCGCTCTGTACTATGGAAGCGATATTCGTAAACATTTACTGTAAATATAATTTATTTCCACAAGCATTTAACAGTGCATCACTGTGAAAACAATATTTAGTGAACTGATTACACTAAAGTTTTATTTTTGTTATACTTCAGAATTTTTCCTGTGTAGTTTTGTATAAATAGTTTGTTTTTATCAGAGGTTGTAATTCATGGTATACTTCTTCCTCAGTTATTTATTTTATATTTCTATATTATGAATTATTTAAATAATTTTAAGAAATGGTCTTCAAAAGAAATTATTTAATTTTTTTTTCCTTATCAATCATGCCAACTAAAATAGGTAATAATTTCTGTACCTGCATTTTTGCTCACAAATTTTTTTCGTTCACTAATTCTCATACGCTTTTGTGAGAACATCACATATGTAGGTACATAATTGAATTATATATACCAATAAATAAACACACTGATGAATAAATTAAATAATTATTAATTAATTGATCAATAAATTCAATTCTCTTCACTATGTCAATGAATGTCAAATTTGCAAATGCCCTGAAGACTTGAAAGCTATAAATGAATTTGCCTATCAAAGACTTTGGTTACATATGTATGATCCTTTTTTTAATCTGTTAATTGAATTCTAATACTGAATTAGTAATTATAAAGGTGATTATTTACTTATCTACTTATCAAAAACAGTATGAAAGAAAAATGTTACTTCTTCCCACAAACTACGTATATTACAAAACCGTAAAAATAAGCTGACATTTCAAAGATTTTTGTTTTAATTGAAAATATTATAGTAAGTGTCTATTCAATTTTCAAGAAAGGAGAAAGTAATCATAATGCTCATAGGCGTATATATATATATATATATATATTTTTTTTTTCCAATTACTTGGGCATTTCGGTCACTTTTTCTTTTACAGATAATTTGTCAAATTTCAGAATTCTTCTGCAAGTAAAAACTGGACAACTTCTTTAAAATGAAATTTCTAACTCCATTTAAATTAAATGGACAGTAATTGCTCAATTTTTCTGTAGCTGTTTTCTGTAGTATTCAAGAGTATACATTCGAAGATTTAGGCAGAAATAAAGTTGATTTATAGAAATAAAGAAATATGGAATGTTTGCAGCATGTCCTGTTTTATTCAGTCTTTCTCATGTCAGGCACATGTAGAATCAGTACCTTGATGGCAGACGGGTGTAGTGACACATTGCAGACAAGGGGAGGTAAATATGGAAGAACTGTCTACTGGAAAGGTCTATAAGGACGTACTTTTGTCTGTTTCAGTCTGATCTCACTTGTGTATTAGTGACAGAATACATTTGTCTTAGTATATATATATGATCTAGATCGCTTTTTTTCATATCAAGGAGCATTTTTGTCAGTTTTTAAACAATGAAATGCATGCAACAATTTTAACTTATAAATGAAATACATTTAAAATAACTAATTATTTTTTGTTATAAATTAAAAACAAGACTTCAGCAATTCACTTTCAGAAATAAAACATACCATACTAAATAGAGATTAAATCACCAATATACATGTTATAATTGTCTCTGAATTCTATAGATATACCATACTAAATAGAGATTAAATCACCAATATATACATGTTATAATTGTCTCTGAATTCTATAGATTAACGAATCATGTAACATTAGAAAAGGGCAAGTAATATGCTATGCTTGTAATGTACTACTTTATCAAAAAATGATTAATCATAAGATTCAGATAGCAAAAGTGGATCTTACATTAGTGAGTAAAAAATCTAAAGCAGAATTCAAATGAATTAATTACAGCATTTAGAGTACTTGACTAGTACTTTTGTTTTATGAAAATTTAGGATGAAAACTTCTAGACAAAACCAAGCTCTCCAAATTTGTTGCACTAAGTACTTCATTAACAAACTCAATATTTAATGCGGTAAAGAAAATTTTGCAAATTGAACTCTCACTTTCCATTTTCATTAAATTGTCTTGTTCATTAATATTAGATACTACCCTGTTTTGTACAAAAATTAGCAAAAGGAATCGTGTACTCATCTGACCTATATCCATTAACAAAAACTATGACATGGCATAAATTAAGTTCCCTATAATAAATTAAATTTTTTGAATGAAAATTCACATAAACTGTAATATTAAATGCAGACAAATTATCCATTACTAACATCAAAGGTCAGACTTCAACAAAACAAAAGTGCTAATCAATTAAATAGATTATTCATCATAAGCATTTCTGAAAAGCATTTTGAAGATTTGTACTCCAATTTCATGCACTTTTTGTACTTGTTATGCAATGCAAGATGGACATATTATGTGGACTATAATTTGCCATACTGGTGTCCTACCAGTTTTCGTCAGCAACCAGTTATTGTCATGATTCACAAAAATACAGACTTTGAAATTTAAATTTCTTGGTGTTGTCTCAGTCTTTAGTGGCTTTCAAATTAAATTTGAAGAGCAACAATCAACAATGACTTGTAAATGCATTTATTAAAAATGCAAACCTGAACAGTAACAAATCCATCTTGTTTACACTGCTTTGCTAGGAGAAGCATGCATTGAATCCATATATGCGCAACAGGGGATTAATAAGGGAAAATAATCACAAATCACTAGTTTATTACATGTACATGTTGGGAACAGCTAAATAAATCTACATATTTAAGAATTAAATAAGCAATAAATTATGCATAGCAATTGCATTTATTCCATGGATGTCAACTTAACAATATTCTGAGATCCAGCCATTTAGGAAAATTTTAACAGCCAATGATGAAAGTTGCAAAGTTGTTTTAAGATCAATGGTGCATCTTAACATAATTATCAGCACTAAGATATTAGGTAAAATAAAAAATTTACAAAGAAATGCACTTACTGAAATAAAGCAAATAACTCAGATTAATATATTACAGCATTGTAAAGGTGGATGACAAGAACTTAAGCTGGGTAAGGACCTCTGCTCCATTTAGGCTATTTTTAGAAATGGTCTGTACTGCAAGCTTCTTTGTGATAAAGGATTTAAGCAGTGGTTTGTAATGAGGCAAATTAATTTTATTGCTTAAGTATTGAAAATATATTTAAAGATAATTTTGAAATAATGTTTGTATTAATGACAAAAACTGGAAGGACACCAGTAAAGCAAACAAAAACTACCAAAAAGTAATGACAAACAAGACAAGACATAAACTGAATTCCCACATTTGTGCACTGTGGAATAAGGAATGTCTTTCTAGAATGTTCAGATAATACATTCATTCATTTTTTTTCCGGAATTGCCACCACAAATAATCAAGTGGTGGATCTGAGGTACACCATTTTTGCAGTTGACCTTGTCTTGCAAGCAATGATGTAATATGATCTTATTTACCAATGCTCATTGTTTATCAACCATACACACCTTCTAAGACAGTATTGAGACCAACTGTCAAAAAAAGCAATACATTTAATGAGAAAAGGAATAGGTATGACAATCAGAGAAAAGATGTTATGTTAATTGAATCTTCCTATCTTTGTAAAAGGCATCTTAGAATGGGAAATTCCCAGAGGCAAAAAATAGGCCCAAATGATGGACCTATTATATACCAGTATGTAATATTTCATGCCTTGGTCATTATACATAATATGATAATTACTTTATTTTTTCAATCCTTAATTGTCATTGAATTGGCCCTTCTTGCATTGTCAATCCTGACTTTTGTTTATGCCTAGCTATATTTTTCCCATTACTCCCTGTCCTGTTACACTGTGGTGTATTTTTCATGTATGGGTGATTTCTCAAAGTACACATGTACATGTATTGTGTAAAATGGAAAGTAACTCTTACCCAGTAGATACAATTGCAATTCTAACAGGTAAAATTCAAACAAGTTATTCCCCCTTCATAAATTTTATTTGCACCAATGCACAAGACAGAGAATGCTTTTATTATTCCAATATGACACTAAAAGGAAAGTTATTTATTATATACTTAAGTGTGAAATATAGGAACTTATTGGCGAAATAATTTCATTCCTATATTTTCACATGTGAAAATATAAGATTTCCCAACATGCCATGCAACACTTGATTGTGTGTGCTACAGAAGTTATACCTGCAGCAACAAAAATGAGCAGTTTGTGAGCTAGAACAAATAAATAGAAACTGCATTACCTTTCACACATGGAAATTAATTTTTGCTGAAGAAATCTGACTCGACGCCATTCACGTCTCTATGGAGTTATTTCCCCTTACTTCCTTGACAACAATGATTAACCCGCTGTGATGCATTGCTGAATCGGACTAGCTTTGCAGTTAGATATGATCAAATAGTTTACAAAATGTCAAAAATGTGATTTACTGCGACAGATTAGGTCATCCCAATCCTACTGCTCTCTTAAGTCACTGATATTTATATGATCAGCCTATGAAAGTGAGGTGAATTAATGAAATGGGTGTGTGTGTGTGCTGAAGAGCGAGTTTAATCTTCTAAGCTTCAATTCTGGAGCAAGTTTGGTATATAATAAAAAGAAAATTTTCTTTTTCTGTGCAAAAACCGGATATATTTCATCTTGTGGTACCAAAAACAATATATTTTAACTTGTGGCTTTGCCCCTCGTTAAAATATCACGTTTTTTTTTTACCAAACAATGAAATATATCCGGTATTAACATGGGAAAAGAAAATATCCTCTATATATTATCACATTTAATTTCTTTATTAATATGATCTTTTGAGGCTTCCAGTTATAAATCAGGCTACCTGCAGACAGCAACCACACAAAGTGATCTAGTTTGGGTCTGATCCCAAGATTCTCCATCTCTATCTCTCTCTGCTAATTAATAACTGGTTGCAACTGGTGAAATGGTATTGGAATAAGAACCCTGACACAAATTTTATCCAATGTTTAAAAAAAAATTGGAAAGTAGGTCATATTGACCCAGTTTTTTTGTGAAACACAGTCATCCAGGTTGATGTCAATAAATGTATAGTAAACAATAAAACCATGAACTCCAAAATCATATTGTTATATCCAAATTTCATTACTGTCGAAGCAAAATATTATAAAGGGACTTTGTGATGTGCTTTGTAATACTGGATATTTTGTTACATCTGATTTCATTATAAATCGAGTTTACTGCAGTAACATGGGAGTTAGAGTCTGGAGAGGGAGAATAAACAGCTCTAACTTTAAGCAATATTCAATTATTCCCTAAAGAGATTCAAGGTGACCCAGTTTTGGTATGAAATGTGTCTTCATCCTAAGATGTACTCTCAGTGTAAGTTTGGTGGCAATGATTGAAAAGATATTCGATTTAGAGACTAAACACAGTTTTTAAGCAATTTTGATTAAATCCTGAAAAGGAGGTTACAGCAACCCAGTTTTGGTGTGTAACACATCTTCATCCTAAAATGCACCTACAATGCAAGTTTGACACTTGTGTACAAATAGGTGTAACAATACAGCAGTTAAAATCTGGATTGGGGAATGGATAGACAGACATACAAACACACACATGGAGGGAGGGACACACAGACAGACAAAGTGAATCCTATATACCCCTGCTTCTGGAATAAAGGAAATTACCTTAATTACCCATAAAATGCACCCAACTGCAAAAAGTGTATGGACTCACAAGCAGACCCAGATCTACTGACACATTGTGTAACAGCTGATGTAGGTCTACAATGTATAGACTCACAAGCAGATCCAGATCTACTGGCACACTGTGTAACAGATGATGTGGGTCTACAATGAACAGACTCACAAGCAGACCAAGATCTGGCACACTATATAACAGCTGATGTGGGTCTACAATGTATAGACTCACAAGCAGACCCAGATCTACTGACACGCTGTGTAACAGCTGATGTGGGTCTACAATGAATAGACTCACAAGCAGACCCAGATCTACTGGCACACTATGTAACAGCTGATGTAGGTCTACAATGTATAGATCACAAGCAGACCCAGATCTACTGGCACGCTATGTAACAGCTTATCTGGGTCTACAATATTTGCTTGAAATCATAACTAAAACATTGTTGAGCAGTGGTCCCCAACGCGGTGCCCGTGGGCGCCATGGTGCCCGCCAAGATTTTTTGTGCGCCTGCGGAAGAGGTTATAATGAATAATCATAATTAAAAAAATGGGTCAAGTTAATTGGTTGGTGCCTGCCACTCTCTCATAAACTCACAAATGTGCCCGTAGGCACAAAAAGGTTGGGGACCCCTGTTGTAGAGCCTGATTTGCCAGTGCATCAAACAACTGCTAACCTGAATCTATGCTTTTTTTGCAGTTGGAAATACATTTTTCAGGAGTGAATGATGTATTTAATTTTAATATATTTTTAAAAAATATTCTAAAGAATGAGAGACAACATCAAAACCATTAAAATATTTTGTCATAGGAGAAATACCAATAAATGTGATAAAATCTAGGGTAAGCTGTTCAAATTGGGACCATTGACATACTGTGTGCTACTGATGATCAGCTATTGCATAATACCTACATCCAAAGTGTCTCTGTGTACATGAATATGTAAATGAGGTACAGGTCAATTCATGCACACAGGATATTCCCAGTGCAAATGAGGTTACACCATCATCACTTGCTTCTCTGATGTCATCATGAAGTATCCAATCAAACAGACTAGGGACTAGTGGGAGTAGGGAAATGGGTAAATCTTTCGGTCAGGTTTTAAGAACCCTTCAACCCATGCCTCATATGATGTGTGTGCATAATAATAAAATCTGAATCTTTTCAAATACATGTACGTGAAAAAGTACTGAAAAGACACAAAAACCAATTTTATATCAAGATTTCAGTTGCAGTTGGATTTACCCCTGGTAATATTAACTGGGTAATTTGGACAACCTCAGAACACTAATAAGCATAAAAAAAATCCCTAAAAATGAACAATTAGCTTCAGATGAAAAATAAAACTTGAAAAACTTCAATTCATATGTTTTCCTAAGAATCCTTATGAATTGATATTTTTAAGTTTTATATCTATTTCCCTTTCTCAATCTCCCTCTTATCTCATCTACCAGACCTGTGTATTAAAAATGGTTTAACCCATAACTAAACTCTATCCTGATGACTCACAAATTGATAACTAAACTTAAAAGAAAATCAGAATATGTCAGAAGTGATTAATTAATATGTGTGTCATAGTGGCTCGAATTACCCACTTGTTGTTGATGGAATTATGTACTTGGTGATTGGAAATAACCAATTTAATTTGATTTTATTTAGTTAACTTTTCTTTCATTATTTATAGTTCCCATGTAACATTCATAGTCTAATTTCATTGCTCAAGATCTCTCTTCTCAACCTCTGACCTTTTTACAAAATATTAACAGTCAGATATGCATACCGACATGTATTAAAAAAATCCCAGAGTGGTCAAGACATGGCCCATTTACCCTGTAATTTAATTAAACAAGAAAACTGGGCTTGCATGTTGAGCCCATGCTTAAAAAAAAAAAAAAAAAGAAATGTTGATGTACTGGAATTGTGCTGCTGTGTCTCACTTTCCACTACTGTGGGCTCAACAAAACTTTTCTGCATCCATCAGGTATACCAATATTCCAAAAATGACTTAGTTCTCTTACCTGCCAAGTCCACAAAGGTTAGCTTGCCCCGTTTAGTAATGTACAGATTTTCGTCCTCTGGATCTTGTTGCTCTGAGTCAACTGTCAACATCAGCATACTGTGACTACGACTAGAGAATTCATTCAGTCCATGTGATCCCGTCTGGCGATTCCGCATACCTGAAACAGGTATATTAGTAAATCTACATATATATTGAAATTCAATAAATTTGGAAAATGTCCTTTACTGTAATATCAATATATGCCTAATTATTCACAATACCATGAATTGTACAATGATAGATGCTTACTTTTACAAACATACTATGTGAAAGGAGTCCAGGCTTCTATTTCATTTACAGAATAACAAATACAGATGTTGGAATGTCCTTGAAAATGGTTTTCACTTATGATTTTACCTGATACACAAAATTAAGAAAATTCTGCAAGTAAACCAAGGTCTTTTGCAATATACAGAGTACATCAGAGTTGGACTGACCCACCAGGAACCTGAAAGATTTTCTGGGGGAGGCCTGGATTTGTGTGTGTGTGTGTGGGGGGGGTTAGCCTCCAAGGGCTTCTAAGACATGAAATTGTCAGAGATTTCCCAGAGGTGGGGGAGCCTCTATGCTGCCAGTCTGATCCTGGATTACACAAGTGACCCGTGTGACTGGTCTAAATTTTAAAGTTTCTAAGTACCTTATTTTCTAGTGTATAAGTGCCAACACTGCAGACCCAGATCTGTCATCACATGATGTGCCAGCAGATCAAGGTCCACACTTTTCACACTACCCATGATTCCCATCAAACAACACAGACCCAGATCTATCATCACATGATGTGCCAGCAGATCAAAGTCTAAACTTATCATACTACCCATGATTCCCATCAAACAGTCTATACCATCATCTGCCAATCAATACAGTGATCCATCGCTATAACATTGTACAAAGTGAGCCATAAATGTGTTATATGTGAAGTCACAAATATATTTTGGTATATTATATACCCCAATATATCCTGACATGGGTAATTTTACCAGTGAAATGAAAATGGAATGCAGACTAAATAAAGAATGAATGCAAATGAAATGCAGAATGAATGCAAATGGAATAAAGAATGAATGCAAAATGGAGTGCACAAATGCAAAACACAGAATGATGAATGATAAACGAAAACAGAGTGAAAGGCGAATGCATTTCTTGAATAGATTTGAAAATCTATTTTCAAGCTGATCAATTTCTATGGTCTAAGGCCTTTTACAAGATAATCCAGGATCAGATTCTTTATATTGACAATATTTTACCCCTTGCAAGTTGTGATATTGTTCTGTTGAGACAGACTTAAAAAAACGATCCCTACTGATGTGATAACATCATCACCAGTGCTTGTATCTGTACAATCATTATTTGAATAATATGTAATTAAAAATAAAATTGGCTGATATTAAATACCCACTGTCTATATATTTTTAAATTATTACAGTTGTGGTTATATTTTATCATAAACTGATTCCTGTCTTTTGCGTTTTATGCATCTGCTATTGCACAAGGAACACCTTTAATAAGACAAGATATGAAAGCTATAATTCTCTCCCTTTAACACACTTGAAAACAGAAAACCCAACTTCAGTAAATGCATTTCCATTTTGTACCAAACAAGCAAAAATGACTGAAAATGATGAATGGAAGCAATAAATGCAAAATCTGAACATATACACTTGCAAGTCATTAGAAGCCAATTTATTCTGTGCAGTCAGCATGGATTTCTGGTTTGTCCTTCTTTGTGAAGACCCACCCCAGAAATCATAACTTTGAAAAAATCAACATACACACATGTTATACAACCATCTTTGTCCCTTAGATTTCTCCCTGCCACTGGGGACTTGGCCTTAATTTACATCTTATAAACTGTTCATGTGGTGTTGTAGAACTTGTTTAAGTCTTTATATTTTTAGTAACATCAGCCATATTAGATGGCAGATTGGAATTATTTGTATGAACTGAAAAGCCCTTCATGTCAAAATTCTTTCCATAAAATTTAGTCAAAATCTTTTGAGTAGTTTTTGAAAAGAAATCATTTAAAAGATTTTTTATATTTAGTAATGACAGCCATATATGATATCAAATTGGCATCGTCTGTGTAAATCTGAATGCATTTATTACTATAATATTTTCCATCAAATTTGGTCAATTTCTGCTGAGCAGTTTTTTTGAAGTCATTCAAAGTTGTGTCTATTTTTAGTAAGAGTGGTCATATTTGAAGGGAAATCGGCATCATTTAAATAAATTTGAAAGAGCTTCATGCCAGGATGCTTTTTTGTCAAATTTGGTCACATTCTGTTAGGTTGTTTTTGAGAAAAGTTGTAAATAGCAATTGTGATCTCAGATGCATGACAGAAACAATGCATTACACACAACAGACGAAGGACCATGCGATAAGCTCACTTGGTTTTATTGACTAACAACAACTAATGGAACTAAATTAGTTAATATTCAATTATACATTTATTCATACTATTATGACTAAAATAATAGGTATATTTCACTTGTTTTTTTACACCTGAACTCTGAGACATTTTTAAACATCTTGAACTGAAATCATGTAAAGTTGGTACCTCCAAACTGAAACAATAAAAATGTTGAAAAAGTTTACTTAATAAAGGTGCTCCCATATTTGAAATGGACTTTAAAGAACAAAAGAGGGTAGGGAAATAATGTATTCATAACACTGAGAAAAAATAGCCACTGTATGAGAAGCGATTTATTTGGCTGGGTAAGGTGATTTTATTCCTGGGCAAGTTGGGTTTTTTTGCTGAAGAAGTAAAATTTATATTTACTTGTCTGGTGGGCAAGTAGGTAAAAATATAATTTTTCAAGCCCTGAAGATCCCATTCAGGTTAAAAGAAATCCCTGCCAGGATATCAATCATACAATCTTTGATTACTATCAGGGTTTTGTTTATCTGGTGGGAGGGATCCATGGTAGCTCAGATGTCATCAGACTCATAACTCAAGGGTTACAGGTTCAATACCCGACCAGGCCAGCCCGGGTCGACCTCCTCAGTGTGTCCTTGGGAAAGGCACTTATTTCCCATCCCCCTCTGCATCATATAGCCAATAATGTGTTAAAAGTGCTGTTAAAATCAACACAACAATTATCTGGTGAGATGACTGGAATCCCATTTGTAGATTTCAAGTAATTTATATCCTACACAGTAATCCAGCTAGATAGAAATAGTGAGTTCTCCCCACTCTGCCCTCTAAAAGCCCTCCCCTCTGCCTCTTTCCAGATCACTAAAACGCCTTCTTAAATCTGTGATGTTTTTTATTTATTCCACTTACTTTTCTGTTTATTTACTGTAGGGTCAACTTGTGAATGTGCTTTTGTCTGTTTCTACTTCCTAAAAAATGCCCTTTGTTACAAAAAGTACCCCTTCCTTGAACAAAAGTGTCCCTTTTGCTGAAAGTGCCGTTCTTCCACTCCCCTATGTAAGAAATTCCATGCTGCAATACAGCTTGGGTACATGATGTGCAAAAACATAATGCATTAATTAACAGACATTATTTTTTAAGAGTAATTTAGACCCATATCAGTGCTTTTGTCTATCCAGGATTTTAATAAATTTTTTTCCTTTTTATAAATAAATGTATCACTCTATTTTTTATTTTTAGAGTTAATAAAATGTACAATCACAAGTTAATTCCCAAAAATGTGAGTAAAATTACACTGGCATATAATTCAGTGTCTAATTTTGTCAACGTGTCTAGTGAAGTAAAAAGATAATGGATGGCCTCTTTTGGAAAAGGTGACAACAATGGAAGTCTTTTGCCAAATGAAAACTTTTGCCTTTTAAAAGCTAAAAAAGCTTGTAAATAGAATGCATGGTGACACTGTATTGTTAGTTATTGTTCTATGTCAATAGCATACTCTGATAACTATCAATGTGATTTATTGACTTGGTCAATATACACTGTATTCTGGCAGAAGTTATTGACTATTGTAATTGCTAAATCTCGGACAGAATTCAATGCCATTACAAGTACAGTTTTTGTATGGTTGTGTCAATCAATGATTTACTCCCCAAATCAACTCAATGGTTTCTTTTCTTTTCAGAGAGTATATAAGTTACAGCAAAAACTATTAACACACTATTTAATGAATTTGTTCACGGTGATACCGATGTATTGTACTCTTACTTAATAATCTTTGATAGTTTTTACCTATGTCAATATACATTTACAAATATTACCAGTAATTCATATAAACTGACATAATCCAAAAACTGACAATTTCTCTTAAGTATGGCAATTAAATGCACAGATGATTGAAAACTGTATTTTTTCCCATATGATAAAGTCACTGTATACTGCTTGCCTCTATTTAAGGCTTCAATAAATGTATTATTGTATCCAGTCTTCAAAAATGTTTACCTGTATTAGAGATCCTAAAAATGCTGTATATGTCAGACATGTCCAACAAATGAGCTCAAAACTGTCAAATGACCATTTGCTAACTTTCAAATGTTAAGGAAACCCGAGTGAATCATGGAAGGATTATACCAATACTATAGCAGCAGCAAATCCGAAACCAAAAACAACACATTTTTCAGTACATTGAAGAATTAGGTACATCAATGTTTTCTTTTTTTTGACACAACTTGTTATACCTCCTTTGAATGTTTTTACATTAAATTTCACATATATATGGCCTCCATATTAATTTTTGGAAAACAAAATATCTGGCAAAAGTCATTAGAATTGCAGAATCCCTGATTCTTCTGCTAACAAGTATGCCTTCATACTCATTTCAACATCAACAAAGAGAGCTGATGTAATTATACTGCTTTTGCCTTGGGTATAAAAATGCAAATTTTAAAGAGAACATAATTAGGGTCTGCATGTGCTTGTAATAATATTATTATTGTGCCAAATTTAGTTATTTCAGGTTGTATTGTAGTTAGCTATGCCAAAATGAAATGATATTGTATATAATTTTCTAAACTCTCTTGATAAATTTCATAATTTCTTGTAGAGTACTGGTATTTGGCTATGCTAGATAGATGGGTACATTTGTATTTACTGCTAATTTTAGTAACTGTGATTCCTGTTAAATGTGGTGTTATCTGCCCACTCTAGCCTCACAGTGGGGGATGTTACAATCAGGCTGTCAGCCCACTGAAACAAAGAAACCTATTATTGGCATGAATGGTGTTTTTGTAGACTTACAATAAATCACTGATAGCACGTTTCCCTTCATAGCCGAACATTTAGTTTTGTGGCCATTTGTTGTGAAATGTTTTGCTCTTTTAGCAGGTGTAATATGTGCTTAATATAGAGTTACAATATAATATGGAATTATTTAGCTCATAAGGAAATATTTTACAAGTAATTTCCCACTAAATATTACATTTTTGGAAATTCTACTACACAATGTTACAAAGATGTGTGTGTGTGTGTGTGTGTGTGTGGAGAGTGGATTATATGGCTATAATTTGGTTACAGAATTTAGGCTTTGTGCATTTTGGTTTGTATACAAATGATAGATAAATGTCTGCAGTTGACCCAGTTTGACCATTGATTTAACTCAGTATTAAAGCCATAGAAAGGTCTTCAGGGAATGCTTTCTCTGAGGTCGCCTAATTTAATTTATAAGATAGGGTCAACCATAGTGCAGTCAGTCAGCATGCAGAACTAGAAGGGTTCATATAGAATTAAATGTATAAAAGAAAAATCCCCTCACTTGTCTAATTCCTAAACAGAAGTGCATTTACATCAAATATGCACTACAACAATATCAACAGGGCCCTATATTATACTCATAATATTGCTCCCTAGTATTACTGTATATATTCGCTTCAAAGTCGAGTCCAACTGCAAATAACACAGACCCTGATCTGCTATCACATATTGTGCTGGCAGATCAGGGTCTATGTTGTTTGTTATATTGATTACTCCTAACAAATTGCACATACCCAGATCTGCTGGCACATTATGCAACGGCAGATCTGGGTCTGTGCAGTTTGCAGTGGGACTCAACTTATAAACAAGTATATATGATTCTTGTACATCATGTTCTATAATATCCATGGCTATATTGTGGAGACAAAAAAAAATGGGATGGCACAGGAAGAAGAAGAAATGTGTGTATATATGTATTAGAGCTGTATTGACTACCCAGATAACCACTGATGGTTATTAAAGGAATTCGTGATAAAAGGTTATGAAATTGGGTAACGGTTTAACTAGCAAACCCCCTAGTCACATTCAACCAGACTTTAATATGGCTACTTGAGATCTTTGCCATATGGCCTATTGTCTTCCTGTGAGATTTCAGATGTCTTACAGTTTTGTGTCTAAGTTATTTTAATGCTAGCAAGACACAAGTTCAACACTTAGCATTTGAGTGATCCCTACAATCGGCCTGACTGTATTGATATTACTGCTGCATGAAATGGTGGATAATATGATAACAGAATTAAATGTGGAATGTATACATAGAGCTCATGCAAAAGTAAGCAGTAAATATTTTTGTGTCAGCAAGTGTAACACATAAGTTTCAGTAGAATTTGGAAACTGCAAACTTTGATTATGCTGCAATTCTTACCAGTTCATACTCTGTATATGAGGTGTTTCTGACTGCGATTAACTGACAATGGTTAGTTATGTATTATGGGTAACTTATTATTGGTAACTGGTTAAGGAATTTACTAACCGTTTCTGCCCTAGTATGCATGTATGTATGTATGTATGTATGTATGTATGTATGTATGTATGTATGTATGTATGTATGTATGTATGTATGTATGTATGTATGTATGTATTGGGGTTTAATGGGGCATCAGCACAATACTGGCAATATGGTGCCAATTAAAACTTAAGTTCTAAAATGTAAATATATAGAATTGCCAAAAAAAAACTTCTGGAAGATAAACCCTTCCAAATAAACGTAAACATCAAGTATTGGTACTACATGATAAAAGGTAATGATGTTAAAATTCTATAAGAGGTACATAAAATAAGATAAAAAGATAACGGTAAAGATCCTTCAACTCTGTTATATGAACTGCATTCCCTCAAAAAGTGAAAGGGGGAAAAGGAAGAAAAGAAAAGAACTGAAGAACAAGATTAGGATCAGAGTAACTACTGGTACATGTACTAATTAACCAAAAGAACTTTTAGAAACGAAGAGTGAGAAAAGTTTAAATCAATACTGTATTTACTGTTGGTTAATACTCCCAAATTATTCCCACACAAATATATTAATGAAAGACAGATACATGCTGTATTTCTCCTGTGTTTGAACTTGATGGTCTCTAGCTGTTTACTGGCAATTTATTACATGATTAAATAAACTGCAGCACCAGTTAATAAGAAAAAGTACAGCTTTAATTTCATGGTGCTGAATTCAAAACTAGGAAAGTATTTTATTAATTATAAAATTTGATTCTTAATGAAAATAAGATCTTTCCAGCAAAATGTAGTTGCAATACTGGTACTTGGAAGAATATTGTTACAGATTTATCTCTGGCTAGTAACTAAATTACCAAGCTATTGGACCATATTTACTTAAAACAAATGGTTTTTTTTCCCACAAAATCTAAATATTAATTAAAGGTTTATATGCTGGAGAAGTTTAATTTCAAAATATATATAAAGCTTAGACATGGTACCTAAAGAATTACCTTCCTCTTTCTCCTGTTTATTTTCTGGTCCTTGATCCTCAGTTTTTCCATTATTACTGTTAGGTAATCCTATTTTTATGTCCTCAATATCCAACTTAAACGGACCAACAGCAGCCCCTTCATCAGTCACAAGATAACACACATATATTTCATTTCCCACAAATTCCTCCTCTATGTCATCAAGGTCAATATCAAGGTCAAGATCCCCTTTTTCACTTTGACCTTTACTATGTGTATTGTTTTTCAATTTTTTATCTTCAGTATGTCTGTGTGAATTATTTTCATAGCTTTCATGAGAAATATCTGGCCCTATTGACTTCTTCTCCCTGCTCTGTTTTGCTGACCTAACAATATCTGGAGAATCTGACTTTGCTCTGATTCTCTCGTTGGAAGAGGTATCTTCCACTTTACCAAAATCAACTCTGTCTGGACCTACATTTTTGTCAGCCCTGTAAGCATCCTGTTGTCTTTTAGATGCATCATACCCAAAGTCTCTTGATTCTCTGGGCAAACTTTGGTAATTAGATGCTACTGCTTGCTCAGCTCTTGGAATTGGTTCCACTCTTTTGGAACTAGCTACTCTAGCATGATGTTGATCTCTGAACTCCATCTGAATTCTTCGTGTCTCATTTGGCACATTTAATTCTAATATAGGTTCTGGGCTTTCATGCCTAGCTTTAATTTTATCGTCAGCATTTTTTTTTACAGAAGCAGAAGTCCCGCTGTTTTGATCTGCATAATCTCTTTCTCCAAAGGACTGGTCTTTACTTTTGTTTCTCATAACATACACAACTTTGGAGTCCACAGGCTGTCTCTTTTCTGATGATGTCTTCCTACCTGCAGACTGTTTCCTCATCTGTGATTGCCTTTGCTTCTCTTCATCTAATGCTTTTCTCTTGGCTTCCATGGCAAGAGCTTCATCATATCTCAAGTCTTTATATCCTTGACCTTGACCAAGGTCCCGGTTTCTTGCATTCACTCCTTCATCATCATGCTCTTTCATGGAAAGAGTGTAATATTCCTTTGAAGGAGTACGTTGTTCAGAAACAGGACTTTTGTGACTTCTTTTGCTAGATGGTCTTTTTCTGTGATAATCATCTTGTCTGTATTCATCAATTGGACCATTGGGCACCTTTCTCTCTAAAATTCTTTTTGGAGTGATCTCCCTTTTAAACTTGTTATAATCTCTTTCATGCTGACCTGAGGGTCTTTCATGAATATCGGCTTCACCTTTACTCGTGTATCTGTGATCAGGTTTTCTGTAGTCAAGGTACTGCCTGTTTTGATGCTGCTTCTCATTTTGTCTTGTAATGTTCTCTACATCCCATGAGGCCCAATCATCATGAGGTGGGCTTTGGTCCTCCTGACTGTCTCGTCGATAATGGGGGTCTTGTTCTTGCCGACCAGGATTAGTCTCAGCATTGCTTTTGTATGTGTTCTTACTATGATGTCTTTGCATTTCTTTGATTGACATCTCCAACTCCTCAAATTTCTCTCTAAAGAATCTTGTTGGAAGGTCCGTAAAGGGCCTATTTCTCAAGGTCTTGTCATCATCTCCTTGATAATCAATGTTACCTCCCCTGGGTAATTTGCCACCAGAGTTGCTTTTTTGATTATGTGATTCAGATAGTTTCGGTTTCTTGTCGCTATTTAGTTTTGCAGGTGATAAGCGGTAAGTCTCGAGATCATGTCGAGTAATGACTGGGATATCATGTGATTCCTGTTGCTTTGGCTTCTTTTTACTATTAAGTCTTGGAGAGTTATCTCCCACTACAGTTGTGGCTGTTTTACCTCCACTGTGAGTATCAGGAATTGCTGGGAGCTGTCTTCGTGTTGGACTGGAGCTATCATACTGTTTGATTTCCTTTTGTCCATTTTCAACATTAGGTAGTGAATCTATATGAGACACATATGATGGATAATTAGTATGACTATCCACTGGATGTCTCCCAGTCTCTACAAAAGTAACTTGCGGCTGATGTGCTGCACTATGTGGGTCTAAGTCAATATTAACTGTGACATGCTGTGTTGCTGTTCTTTGACTTTCTTGAAAACTTGGAACATGTTTTGTTGGATCTAGCAATGCTCTTTGTGTGATTCTACCTGTCTGAGTATGATTGACCCCATCTGGAACATTATCTCTGCTGGTGAGTGGTAGAGGTTGAGACTGCTGGACCCCACTCTGAAATGAGCTAATATTCTGTTTGGCTTTACTAACCTTCTCCAAACCTTCTCCAAACTGTTGATTTTTTTTTTTTTTGTGCTGTGTATTCACAATACTACTTGTATCAATTAACTTCTTAGGTAGATAGGTGCCTCTGTACACCCCTGGTCCTGGCTCATTAAGCCATTGCCTTGGCTGTTGCTGATTGATCACAATATTGGATTTACTAGTGAGTGCTACATTATTTCCCTCATGCTTTATCTGTGGGTTGTTATCACTGAGAATATTGTGTGATGTATGATACACAATTTTTCCAGCAGACTGATCACTATTTTGCTTGCCCCTTGCAGTTGGCGGGTATATTTGCTCTCTGATGACAGTTTCTGTCTGCTTTAAGTGTCGTCTGCTCTGAGTAACTGCTGCCAGGTCTGGAGCTCCATGAGATCTAGTGTCACTAATACCACCAGTGAACACATACTTTCCCTGCCGTTTTGTTGACATGTTTATTCACACCTCCATTTATCTACCAGTTCAACTGTTTGGGCAGACTGATCAGTTTAATAAGTCTCTCATCAGTATTCCTCTCATGTTTGCTGAAGTTTATTCCAAGTGGATATAAAACAGACAACCAAACAAGCATCCCCTAATAGCAGATAGGGAGTCATGCTTTAAAGCAGGGTTTGTCATAGGATAGTTCAATTTGCACTTCATAAATTACCCTGGTAAATACATATGGACTATAGCTTGGATCTTACAATGTCTCTGGTATTTGAGCCCTTCTAAAAGAGACAAGGCATTTTCATAGATGTTTACCTCTGTGTTTCATTACAAAAGTGTCAGTTAGGTTTGCTGAAATGTTTGCTCACCTGAATGTGAAACCAAATGAGATTTTGTACCATTAGCAAATATTGAATAAATGAAGACCCAAAATTACAATTTATAGCTTAAATTGGTAAACACATGAAGAAAAAATATACTTGGGAAGCATCTTCACATTTGAACATGCTCTGCATTGTACCTAAGTGACTGCAAGGGGGTTGAGAACCTTGGTCATAATAGACTGTTATTAGTGTTCAAACCACTACATCAATAAGACACATGCCTCTGATGTCAAAATTACCATGATATTACACAATTTGAAGTCAATATGTAATATCAGAGGGTAAGCCAGGTTTATTGAAAAGATGACAGTTTGGTTCAATCAGCCATTATTCACCTCTGAAATGTTTCTCATCAGTTTGTGAGTAATTAAAGTGACTTGAATATCTTTAATAAGTGTATACTGCTCCCAACATTTCGGAGGAATGTCACAAGGCTGTATATCTTGATAATTAAGAATTTCACACTTTATGTACCTAAATGAAGCTAGATTCCTGAACTGTTGAAAGCTTATAATTCAAATCACATCTTATCTTGCTTTTGTTATCCTACTAATTCATGAATGGCTGAAAAGTGTCATGAAACAATTAGGAAATTCAGATCAGAAAAATATTCATCATTCAGTATTGTTGATATTGTTAAAATTTAGTTATCATCATTTTACAACATTTTACAAATGTGCAGCAATGCATCCAGAGAAAATGTTGTCCAGACTACACAGGTACTTAAAATGTCCATTCTATTTTATCCAAATCATGCAACCTGATTAATGTTGTCTGTACAATGTATTATAAATGATCAATTCCACAAGTTTCACATAGCAGCACATGAACTGAGGGTGTCTTTATGATTCAATGATGTGATAAATTTTGAAGCCTACTTCTCTTGATCCTCATAAATCTGTACTCAACTAATTCATGAAACCCCAAATTTGTCCATTTTTATTCTTTAGAAACTCTTGCTGGACAAACAGATTGTTGTACTAAATCCAGGCTTAGACGCCATTTGGAGAGTCTTTTTGTAGAATCTCAAGTCAATCCTGACATCAATAGTTCTCAGACGGTATTATGCCTTCCATAGCAAAACAAGTTCTTCTACCTCTCCACCCCTGCTTTATGTCTAAATCAGGCTGAATGTCATAATGTCACTCTTTAGAACTATATAGGTTCTTTACTGGTCCTTTTTCTTGCATTGACAACAATCTGTGAAGAATTCTCAATAAAACTTCTAATTCATTTGAGCACCATACATATTGTTGCTAACAAAGCTGAGAAGTTTGCGAGGTATCTTCTTTTGCCTTTTTCTGTTTATGTTGTTTGTCAGGCTTCACTATTTTCATTTGCTGTATAGAAAAATCCTTCTATACACAAGTCAACAACAATTTTGTTGTTGTTTCATAAAGGCTTCTTTTTCTAATTACTATCTAATTTTCAACTCATAATTTTATCTTCATTATTCACCCAACTTGTTTATGTTAATATCCACACTTTCAATAACCTGCAGAGAAAACTTGGCAAATTTTGTAACTTAATACCAAGTTGACACACAACAATGTCATGTGAACTGAAGTGAAAATATCTTGTCAATAGCCATGCACGGTTTCATTCAATTATACTACATATATACATAAGTGCTGCATGTAAAATAAATGGAAGTACTGGAGTCCATGAATCTCCATATTTAATATTTCAAGCACTAATCTTTTAATATTGTACCCCATGGAATTTATATGTACTGAAAATAAATTGCCATCCAGTACAATGATATTGATCTTGTCCAACACAAGGTATGTATTGGGATAGTCATTACAGGTTTGCTAGGTTACCATCTGTGTGGCAATAATTCAAACAATTTAACAATAGTTGAAGTGCATAAATTTGGTTTGAATTTTGAAGCAAGGATAATGTTTAATTTAGATATAAATTACCCTACAGACATCTGTATGGATTTGTTACCATTTAATCCTGCTTAATCATTAAAATGTAATACTTTGTATCCAGCTCTAAAGCATTGTTCATTGGAATGTTTGAGAGGTTTTGTGTATTGGTCGCATGGCGCTTTTGTTGGGAGTGAAAATCAATATGTGTATAGGATCAATTAGAGCAAAAGAATTATGTATATTCTATGAAAACTGCAGCAGACCCCCCTCCCAACACAAACTTCTCTTTGACACACAGGTGTTGTGCTGGAAAATCTGTTCAGAAACCCATATACAAATCCAGTACATAGCAAGCTAATCACATTTATTGATAATCAATGATAGGTAAATCCAATAACAGAAGTTCTTAAATATAAATGCCTCACATGCATGTATGGTTTTTTGCTTTACCATAAAGCCAGTCTCTTTGCTAATTTAAGTTTTCTCATTATATTAGAAATAAAACACAGATCCTGTAATCTGTGACATTCTGATAATATTTAGAGGTTACATTTTTCTTTTCGGCAGATACAAAGTGCCCTATTATTTGCTTCTCTGATATAAGGCTGGAAATGTGTCTATTGAAGAGCTATCAACAGTATGTACAGTTTTCTAAAAAGAAAGAAGGGATGCTGGCAAATATCTTTTTCTCAGTATCTATGGGGCAGTACCATATATACTCACCTATAAGTCTAGCACAACTGCAACAACATAGACCCTGATCTGCCAATGCACAATGCACCAGCAGATCAGGGTCTATGTTGTTTGTTAAGCTGATTAGTCCAAACAAACTACATAGACCCAAAACTGCTGGTACATTATGCAATGGCAGATCTTTGTCTGTGCAGTTTGCAAAAGGATCCAATTTATACAGGAGTATATACAGTGTCTGATCTAACAGCAGTGCCTACCTACATGAAAGTCCAAGTACCAGAGATAAAACTTGTAGAGAAAAAAAAAGGCAAAATAAATCTAAGAACATTTCTAAAATTGACTCTAATCTATGAAGTTTCTAATACCAGTCTTTCACCTGATTTTGACTGCCCCTGGATTACCCTTCCACTTCACACTGGTTGTAAATCTTTCTGGATGGACATTTACAATGGCAATAATATCTAATCTCCTTACTAACCCTGGTCTTTAATGCTAGATCTCTACAAGAGTTTTAAAATAAACTCAGTTATGATAAAGCCTGTAAAAATGTGAACCCTTTAAAAATTAAAATATGGGAAAATATTTGGGACCAATAATTTTAAGTTCCCCAGTATTAATTCGAACTGGTGTTGTTTTGTAAAAGAAGAATTTCAAAAAATTTGAACACACATGATAAATACAGATTTTTATTTCTGATTGACACCAGAAAATGTTTCATGACATTTTATCTGCTTTTCACATGTTCAGTATGTTATTTTATTCAGATGAAGAAATTGCTTAATATTTGGTGTTCTTTTATTTGCCCATCCAGTGTTAGAATTGTGACCTTCCTGGCAAACACATGCACTACACAAAGATCAAAATGTATGAGACCACCCAATCAGAGCTTTTCATCAATTAACTTGTGTACTTTTTCACTTTCTAGACACCGACTTACCTTTAACTTCCACCATTTGCACTATTATATACTGTATTCTGTAACAATTGTATGTGCCTCTAATTCCACAAAATAGTGGTTTGATAAGGGAAGCAATTTTTAAAAGTGTTTTCTTTGCTTATTGTATTGTTCGAACCATGGCAACCAATTCCGTATTGATGTAAAAAAATGATGTTGATGACATTTATAAACAGCTTATGTGAGCCTTATTACAAATTTCAGGGAGTGAGTGAGAGAATGTGCAAGTATATTTATATACTTTTATTTTGATCAGTCTTAAAGATCTCTGAAATATTTGAGTATTGTGTATGACAGAGACAGATAGACAAAAAGAGAGAGAGGGATCATGCAAAGAATAAACAATAACCATACATCATCATGGTGTATTTATGTCTTGCAATTTTGAGATCAGATGCTGTTAAGATCTCTATTTGAGCTTTTGAGGATTAAGAGGCAGAGAACTTCAAGGCATCCCTGTGGTAATATCAACCTCTTTCTCCATCCAGTAATTCTGCACTTTATTCTTTCTCCATGGAAAATAAAGTACTTTGCAGCTAAGGAAATTACTTTAAGGGATTTAGGGATATGGTCAACAGTAATGTTTGTATGTTTGTCACCAAATTTCACACCATCAGGATGAGGCTCTGTACCCAGAGTTTCTTCAATCACAGGTTCCAAGTAGACCATGTACACATGAAACCCTAGAAATATGGCAGGATATATAACATGCATCTTTCTTCAAAATACATGTATTCTGGAATGATTTGCTGGATCGATTCACTTTACATTTTAGGGAAGTTATTCTTAAAACAAAAATAACATGTAACTGACACTGGCAAACAAATATTTCATAATCACGGATCTTCATGAAAATATTTATAGACATAGATTTTTATATTGGACGTATTAATGAAAAATAAAAACATGCCAGACAGTCAAGGACATTTTATGGACATTATTTGCTAAGGTGGATTCTGTATTTCATAGATGTTTTCTGTGAATGCAGTTATGTTTGAAGTAAACTTGATCAGACAGTGTCTCACCTAGAGCAAATTGAAACACTGGCTCTATTTATATGTGGAGCAACTGTATTTATTCCTGTGAAAGGATACAATTTTCGGTAGGAATGTATATTGTTCAGCTAATTCTTCATTAAATGCATGTATTAAAAATAACATAAAAAATAACAGCTTTCTTAAATTTGTGCACTTTTACACACACAGACACTGATGCTTTCATAACTGCATTCTCCCTCTCTCTCTCTCTCTCTCTTGCATCACATAAGAGCTCAGAAAGAGATTTTTTTTCATATCTGCCAAAGCCTCAGTAAACCGAAAACTTCTCAAAACCTGAAGAAAAAAATGGGTCCCAAGGGTGTTTGGTTTTGAGGAGTTTCACTGTAATACTAATATATCTATGTGCTGAAATTCTATAGAAATGGAAGACTGCAGCAGCATAGTATCAATGGAATGTTAACTTCATTGGCAATGATCATTTTCAGAAATCAAAAATACTGTACTACCTTTGCTGAGTTTGAGGGAGAATCCCATCTGCTAAGTGTAGTAGACAAAATATGGTACTAGACAAAACAAATTTATTGGATATAAAATATATGAAAGCAGATTATCTTATTTTGATTACAAATGAAAATGTTTATCACTGGCAGACCAAGTATGTTCAACTTTCTGTGCAACACTAATTTTATGTATATCAAAATCCTGGCAATGACAGGGTTGCAAAATGTCATAAACAGTGAACATTTCTGACATTGGCAGACAATTAACAGTGCTCGTAAGTGTTGTGATTTTTCAAAATAATCTATATTACTAAATTTCAATTACATATATAGTGAATTTTCATACCTACTGCTGCATAGATACAAGCTGACAAGAATGATCTATATAGTGCTCAGAATGAATCATCAGAAAACATAAAGAAGCAATGTTTATGCAGAACACTATGTCCAACCTTCAAACAGCACTTTGATGTATGTTACCTGAAGTTCAAAAACATAAAGACAAAATCTCAGCATGGTTGATGATAAAGCTGATTGTCACTGCTGCTGATGTTGTGACTACTAAAAAATCTTTCACTTTCTGCTAAGAGTGACAAAATAAAAATTGGACTCTTAATCCCAGCAAATGATGATGTTAAACATTTTTTAATCCTTTCAGGACAAAGATCTTTCTTACAGTATAATAAATTCTGAATTTTATTTTATCTCATAGAAACATAACATGGCATCATCATTAGGTTTATCATCATTTTATTTTCTACATTAGCATCATCATCTAACCAATACCAACTATTTCTGTTGTTGCTAAGCTCTACACCACGGGTGTCAAACTCATTTGCTATAAATAATAATAAATAATAATAATAATAATAAATAATGAGTCTGGTGGGCTGTATCCGGACCCACAGGCCATATGTTTGACACCCCTGCTCTACACTGTAGATATACTGAGTGTTATGTACAGATCTTTCCAACCACGATCCAATTTAATTGCTGGGACTCTAAATTAACTCTCCTCAGTTATCTTTGTCTTTTTATAAATACTTATATCAACATCTTAATGGCCTGTAAATGTCACATCAAAGATTTTGGCTTATTAGTCATTAATCACTGTAGCTTTGGGTAGGTATAATGACAAATGGCATGTGCTTGTTTAACTTTTAAGTCATTTACCTTTGGTATTACAACATACATGCAAAGAAACAGTAAATCACAAATGTATACAAATTATATTGTTAAAATAACAGTAGAAAGATCATTTTATTTGCTATATTTACATGAAATTAAATCTTTCCAACTAACCAATTTAGAAAACATGAAATAAAGAAATATCCACACTACTGTAATTCTTCCTTGATTCCCTCTTTGTACAAAACTTTGGCAACTTTTTTCAAAAAATAAGTCACCCTTCCCCTACAAACACACTTTTCCAAAAACTGACAAGGTGGTCAGGGGCTTCCCCAAAAAATTCTGATGCCTGGGTCCTGGACCTTTTTCATGAAATTTTGGCTGGGTCTGGATAAGTTTGGAACTGAAGTTACACAAACTAGCATGTAATTGCCATTGTTTATGTATGTTTTTAAATTTATGTGTATTTTAACTTAAGCGTGTGAGCAAAGATAATGTACTTGAATCAAAGACCAGAAAATGAAATCAATTTTACATTTGTCAACCTCAACACCCAACTATTTTGTACATGAAAAGTGCTGAAGTCTGATCTGGATCAGTTCTGAAGTTTAAATAGACCTTGTTAAAGCATCAGTTTTATCAGTTTTGGTGAGGAAACTTGCCGTAATATTTACAGAACCTCTCATTTTTGTTTCCAAATCATGTTCAATCCAGGGCCAATTTTGCCTTTCCAGTAGAGGTGACATTTTCTTTTGTGTTCTCATTGTCATATCTCTGCTCAACTTCTCATCATACCTGTCACAATAATTTGGCATTTTTGTGTGTATACTTGCATTCTCATCATCTTTATTTGTAAGATTTTTTCTCAAAAACCATAAGAGGCTTGTGATGAATCATCAGGAAATTCCCAATCACATGTCAACCTAAATTACCTGTCATGGTTTGCTAGTTCTCACTGTTTCATAGGCTGAATTGCAAAAATGATATCTTTTCAGATCGTGTTGATACGAGTGCACAATCAACTGCTAGCATTTACCATTTACCTCAGTAGTTCATTAATGGCACATTAATGCTCATAGGTAAAGCAATGAATCACTTTTTAACATTGGTTTGGCTGAGGTACAAGGTAAATCTTGACAGGTCTTTTGAAAATTACATTAAAAAACTGCATGCTTTATTGAAAGACAAAACCCATGGAATATTCTATTTGTTTACATTTGGTAATAACTAGCAGACTATCTTATGGAGAAAATAGCTGGGCCCCCATGTGCTTATCATACGAGAAACACTGTACTAATTCTAAAGGCAGCTGATACATCAGATATGGTAGAATATTATTATTATACACTCTTCTCTGTAACACATTGCAACAGGTGTTATTGCATTCAATTTTCCTGAATATAAACAAGACAAAAATCCTTCATTTTTGCCACAAATTATCAGTATTATTGCACATGACAAAATATTTGAAGGTAAAATTATCCCATCCCATATCCCACAAGCAAATGTTTGTTACTTTTTATAATTTAGGTGCTGCAATGATTAACTTTTATCTCAGAATGAAATTAGTATTCTGCAAGAAATATAAACCTTTTGAAAGACCATTTTTACTTTTTCTATAGAGAACTTTAGTTTAAAAGAATATTTCCTGAACAAAAGTGAATCTGTCTTTCAATTACTTTGAAATCTATTAATCTGATGTGTCAAAGGATTCCTAAACTAGATTATGAACTGGTGCCATGTTTACAAAGCACACAGTAGGTAGTTAGCAGTTAAAGGGAGATAAGTATAAAATGTCTGTGTTATATTCATTATGGAGGTAATGTTCACTATTCCAAAATACACATTTGATCGAGTTTTTAAATGTAGTCATTTTCCAATTGCAAGAAAAAATCATGAAAATAATTATCAGCGTCTATTGTTTAAAGCAGGTATTTTTAAATAAAGTAACTTTTGTTCTCTCTAAAAAATAAAAACAATTGTAATACAAATTATATGTATTCCGTTATTTCTCAGGGATACTGGAACAATTTCTCTTGAGAGGCTGCTCTTTTATAGCTAGAGAGACTTAGTCCCTAAGTCCAATGATGGGACTGCTATCAAAATATAAAGTTATAATTTGAAAAATATTTTGTAAATTCCATCCTGATCACCTTCATTTCAATCCCCTTGCTACTAAAGATACAGAAAAAGGACAACTTAATTTCATTTTTAAGAACTCATTGCATCATATTCTTTGATACTTAATTCTTTCAAACTTAAACTATCAGTTACAAATTTACCAAAAATTATCAGCCCAAAACAAGATTTCTGGTTATAAACAATTAAAACTATTAATCATGACATGAAAATTAATTGAAAATAGTTCTCTCATCAAAAATTAATGAAGAAAGATATAAAGACCCCCACAGACAATGAAGCATTCAAAGTGAAATGCATTTTCATGTGTGATATCATATGCAACTCCAGTACAAAATGTTTGAATTTTATAAGGATTTTTTAGGTACAGCTGGTAAAAGTCAGAATGATATTTTTATTGTTTATTTTTGTAGATTAATTTGGTAAACAAAATCATCCAATACAAAGTCCAATTACTGTATATACTCACTTATAAGTTGAGTCCAAATGCAAACAATATAGACTCTGATCTGCCATCACATAATTCACCGACAGATCAGGGTCTATGTTGTTTGTTCTACTGATTACTCCTGACAAAGTACATAGACCCAGATCTGCCAGCACATTATGCGACGGCAGATCTGGGTCTATGCAGTTTGCAGTTGAACCCAACTTATAAGCAAGTACAGATGGTAATTAAGATGTAGTATCTGCAGGCTTACAATATGTACATTGAACAGAATAGACTGTCATAGTAGCAGTATATTAAGATGATTGGTTGCTCGCTTTTGAAGTCATTAAATACTGAATTAAAGTCACTGAAAAGAGATTTGCATCAAAATAAAATTTGAGAAATCTGAGGAATTAACGTTTGGCTTTTATGTTTAATACAAAATACTAAATTACTGCAAGTGAGAATATGTGCTTTGGTTTTGTTTGGTGTTTATGGCACAGCAATTCAAGCAGGTTATTTAGTGCAGAGGCAATTGGAGTAAAGTGCCTTGCCCAAGAACACACCATCATAGCCAACCTGGGGTGATCTGATGGTAGGATTCAAACCTGCAACCTCTTGGTCACAAGACCAGCATGCTAACCACAGAGCCACAGCTACTCCTGACTCCATTAGTTGCCTCTTACAACTAGCAGGAGAACACATCAGACCTATTCTACACCCCCACACATGCAGGGGAACACATCAGACCTATTCTACACCCCACACCTGCAGGGGAACACATCAGACATATTCTACACCCCCACGCCTGCAGGAGAACACATCAGACCTATTCTACACCCCCAGACCTGCAGGGGAACACATCAGACCTATTATACACCGCCACACCTGCAGGGGAACACATCAGACCGATTCTACACCCCCAGAACTGCAGGAGAACATATCAGACCTATTCTACACCCCCAGACCTGCAGGGGAACACATCAGACCTATTCTAGACCCCCAGACTTGCAGGGGAACACATCAGACAAATTCTACACCCCCAGACCTGCAGGGGAACACATCAGACCTATTCTACACCCCCACACCTGCAGGGGAACACATCAGACCGATTCTACATCCCCACACCTGCAGGAGAACACATCAGACCGCTTCTACATCCCCACACCTGCAGGGGCAGAGATTATGTTCACTGATATACCTTTTCTTAGAATTAAGTTTAATTTATTTTGTGCTGACTGTGAAACAAGGTCTATGAACTATCAACTGTACTCAGTGGTGAATGATAGGCATGGAGTGGTCTATTAACATGTAAAACACTGAGATAAATGTGGAGGAATAACCATAAACTCTCACTCATGCTGACATTGGGGTTCAAACTCAAGACCACAGTACTGTCAAGTAAGTGGTTTACTATATGGGAGATTGCTCATTACTGTCAACACCAAAGCCCAACCTTGTTGAAATTCCTGCTTGCAGTTAAGTAGCTGATTTATGACCAGAGCCTTAGCACTAATAACCTCAAAATCAACATGTTCCATAAACAATCCTGTTGTAAAACTGTCTGGTATGAGGAGTTTGAATGGTTTACAAATGGGTATTAATGGGTCTGGAAGATTTACAACAGGATCACATCATTATTTAATACATGAACTTCTCTCTTAGATGCCATCAAATTTGGACACTGGACATCAGGTAATGCTATAATGTAGCATGAATGGACAACATTTCTGTACAACCCAAAAAAAATTGTTATTTCAGAAATTTGCCATGCATTTTTTTAAAAAAAATTTGCCATATATATATATAGATCTTATCAAAACTACAGCCAGGCATCAATTTATCAGCTGTACGCAGTTTTAACGATATTATTTACCCAAGTAAATATTCCGTAACTCTTTACATGTATTATTGGTATTATTGTTGTTATTATTATTGTTGTTGTTGTTATTATTATTATTATTATTATTTTAATTCTTGTCCATGCTCTTGACATACTTCCTTAGTACCTCTAACTTTACTGGGATATAATTTCTTTTGCACATTTTGATGATAGCGTTGATTTTTTGCCGTGCATGGTGTCAGTTCTTTGTTCCCAGCCTGGAATTAGGTCAAAACACTTTGGTCCTCTGCATGATATGCATGATAAATACTTCTTTGAATTTTTTTTACACAACTTTGTTGTATACAAAATGTAGTTTATCTGTTTTTTGACCAATTTTTAATTTTGTCTTCTTTCTTTCTTCTATTGTTTATCCTTTGTTTGTTTATTTCCCCATCATTGAAACATGTAGTAGGAGTCAAGAATTCTTTTTGGCTTTTGTGTTTTGTGTTTGTTTTGTGAATGTAAATTGTTTCTTCCCCTGATGAAGAGCTTTTTTTAGCTCAAAACATTGGGAAACTGTTTTGTATTTGTGCCGTTATCAATATTTGTGTCATTATATATATATATATATATATATATATATATATATATATATATATATATAAATATATATATATATATATATATATATATATATATATATATATTTGTTCTTAATATATCAGGGTTGTCTACATACTTTCTATTTCAAACCTGAATTATGATCTTTTTAAAAGTGACAGAATTTTATTCAGCAATATATTAATTTCTTATTAAATTGATAAGCATACTCGAAATGGTGAGTGAAAATTTCCAGCAGTTGAGTGAATTTTCCAATCACAGATGTGTGCTGATTCAGGGCTGAGGGATGACCAGTGTTTCTCTTTAAATAAAAGGATCTTCTCTTTGGAATATTACTGACTTTGTTTATTGAAAGTCCAAACTTTTTACTGTAAGTTTTTTTTCTCCATTTATCTTGATCAAGCTCATACAAGCACTTTGCTCTCACACATCAATACCAATAAAGGCTTACCAGAAAAATAATAGACCAGTCTCAATTTATAATTACTTCCAGCTGGTGTTAGGAGGATCACAGAATAAGTTTTGAAAACAACCTTTTTACATGATCAAATTTAGATCATTAACATCAATAAATTCTATATTTCTATAATAGCTAGTTGAGTACGAGTTTATACCAGGTGAGTACTATTTACAGTACTTGGCTTACTGGACGAGTTGATTTGTAGAGATTTCTCATCACGTTATTGTTAGTACCTTAAATTATTCAACACATATTTTACCTAGTCCATGAAATAACTGCAAAAAGGCATTTCAGGAAGTTTTGTGTTGTTAGATAAAAAGATATGCTTAAAACTTTACAAATACACATATTTAAATATATGCTATTTGGTAACTGGATAAAAGGCAATACAGTATCTATAATCCAGACTTGTTGGGAGATAGATACATTCTACTTTTGTTTATGCAATTGATTCACTATACTCCGCCAACTGATTAACATGTCACTTTCTTTAAAATTGATAATTTTGATGTGAAAATTTACATAAATATTTCAACAGCACTATGAAGTCACAAAAGAACTTTCGTTTACTCCATTGCAATGCAATGGAGTCAACTGCCAATTATGATCCTTAACTCATCAAATATCACTAGTTTTTAGTGTAGACTGAAACACTATCTCATGTATGAATAAGCCAATAATTATAATTATTATCAATGATGTCTTTTATCTTACATTACATGCACTTCAGTCAATGTATTGATGGTAAAATTCATGCAATTTGTACCACTTTACAAAATAGATTTTACCTATTCATGAACTCTTTTTTTTCTGTTAAATGTAGTTTAGTCATGCAATTTTCTAAATCTCATGGTATTTGTATAACATGTGTATTCTGTATATAAGAAAGACTATCAATAATCTTAGCCCATTTAGGCTAATAATTGATTCTTTATCTTTCATTTAATTGACCATATACTTACTTTGAATGTAATAACCACATCTGATAGTATTTTTTGTATGTGTCTCAATAATATATACATATATGGTATCCACTTTGCAGGTAATGGCGGAAAAAAGTAATGAACTTTTAATTATTGAAAAAAATAATGTTACATTTTTGTGCTAGCCTACAGGCTATTGACAGTTAAATTAAGACCAATCTCACCTTTGTTTGGCCTCTCATTTATAGTTAGGTAATTCAGTTAACTGCGTATTATAATGTAGGTATTTTTAAACTCTGTTATATTACCACTGATTAGTGTATACTGTTACTCTCAATGAACAACTTAGTATTATTATTATTATTATTATTAATATTACCATGTATCCTCCCTTATAAGTCAAGTCCTTCTGCAAACTACACCGACCCAGATCTGCCGTTGCATAATGTGCAGGCAGATCTGGGTCTATGCAGTTTCTTAGGACTAACAAGTTAAACAAACAACATAGGACCCTGATTTGACAGTGCATTATGTACTGGCAGATCAGGATCTATGTTGTTTGCCATTGGTCTCAACTAATATAAAGTTATAGCAAGATGAATTTGTACGTGTTACATAGGCAGCAATGTCCAGATGTTAGAATTAAGTTGGCAATGACTCAGGCAAACAAGCAGCACAGAAATAATTGCATAATAATTGTTAATTGGTTTGTACTAATTGGTCACCAGATCACTGAGATCACCAATAAGCAATAAATGACTGAAAGTTGCTCATAGATCAATTGTGGTTTCCATACTGAGCCAATTATATAAACATTTTCAGAGGCAGGTCACTTAAAATTTGATCTTGTTATCTGACAGTCACATTAATTTTGCAACAAATATAATGGAAGTAGCACTTTGCATCAGTTAAGCTGGGCTAGTTTTTTGGTACATGTATTCTGAATTGACTGCACCAATGTATGGTAAATTTCAGGCCTGCAGCTTTACCTGCATCCAGAATTACACCTCTAATTTGTACATGTTTGAAAGGCAAAAATGTCAAGGTGTCCGAGTTGAAAACCGTATAAATAAAGCTTTAAAATTGTATGCACACTTCAATTAATCTCCATACTGCATATACTGACATGAAGCATGACCAATATGTAGTATGTATTCCAGATCTTTCAAGCCTTTATGTGGAGCAAGGACATAATGGTTATACACATGCTGTAAAGAAATGAAGATGTACTTGTAGCAAGAAATACATGACAGTGATGAATTCTGTGTCTTAGGATTGAACTATTACATGAAATAACTATTTAAAAAGGCTGAATCAAAGTATGATATTAATCAGAAAACCTATTTCAGATAATATGGTACAACACAGTTTTATGTTTTGACTACACTATGAACAGAAAGAGAAAATGCAGTAAATAATACTTGTTGTTGTTACCAGAAATAGCTTTATAGAAAAAATGAAATCTGATCTTTTTGTTTATTAGTGACATTTCAATCAATTAATGCAGATCCTGTGTTTGTTTTTTACATTTCACTGCTGTAAATATGTCTGCAATGAAATACTGCAACTGCACATGATAATGGGCAATATAGCTCTTGATGTAAGAAATTAGTTATATGTTACAGATGCATATCAGTTATTGCTATTTTGAAATGTATTTCAAAATATCATTAATCAATCATTCTGAGAAGATTTTTTCTTATATTTCACTGATAAATAGATATCAAATCTGAAATTCATGACTTGAAGATAATTTGATGAAATTTTCAAAATGCATGCAAATTTTCTAATTTCAAATCATCTTCAACCATGCTTTAACATACAAAAATAACCATCGGAAGAATGGCTCATTCCCCTGACCAGACCAACCATAGCTATTATAAATGTAAAATTTCACATTCAGCGACTTTGACCTTTGACTTATTGATTGCAGACTTAATAGGGAGCTGCCCTTCCTCAAGTATAATGCGGCTATGAAGCTGATAACAACTGGGTGTGGGAAACTTGAGAAAAGTAGACTTTTTATGTGGAACCCAAAACAGTTTTAGGTCCTGTAACATTAACCTTTGACCTCTGGGCCCAAGAATCAAAACAAGAGGACCCTCTGCCCAAGTTTAGACTACCAATGAAGTCTGATGAAAAATGGATCCAGGAAACTTCACTTATCGAGCAGAAACTCCAAAAACTTGCAATGCAGGTTCCAGTGACCTTGACCTTTCACCTCCTGACTTCAAAATCAATAGGCAGTTGCCCCTGCACAGGTGTTGTCTACCTATGAAATTTTTTAAAAATTAGGCCAAGGAAACCTAACTTATTATGCACAAATGAAAATCACATTTTCAGCTCCAGTGATCTTGACCTTACACCTAGCAGCCCCTTCTGCCTCTACCTATGGTTAAGGCAAATATGAAGTTTGAAAAAACAAGACCACAGCAAACTAAAGCTATGTTGTGGAAAAGCACCTCATCTATAAATTGACAAACAAACTGACAGATGGGTATTGCTATTGCTATATAATCCCAATTCTTTGGTCAGAGGGATAAAAATGCACTCAAAGGAAAAAAAATATGTATCTTGTTTTTAAAACTAGTAGCAAAAGAATTAAACCATTTTGCCTTTTTGAGGAAGGAAAAAACGTTTCTGCAAATCTAGCAAGAAAACTAAATTTGTAAAAATATAATTACTGTAATGATGGTAAGTCCTTAATTATTTTCAAAACTAATTTTTTATTACCTATAGAACTTGGGACACAAAATTATAGCAATTTTTTCATGTACTATAAGTCTTGGGACACCTCAGAATTTTTTTTCTATTGATCACTCGGTGTATTTTATTGATCGTAACATTATTTTTCTTTTTAAAAAAAGACTTCGCGGTTGTTAAGGGACTGTCATTATGAATTATTAGTTGGAATGTTATAAATTAATGTAATTTGAAAAATAAAAAAATATATTCAATTTTCCTCTGTTTTCTTATCATATTTCCTTATTTCAAATATGTATTATTTCATCGGATGATGACAAGCATTGAGCATTAGCACAATGTTGTAACCATATTGAAAGTAACTTTTCTCATTTTTGTTCTAGTGTACTATTGTCAGCTTACGCATTATTGCATTAAAATTGTCAAAAATCACCAATAATTACATTTTCTGACTTGAAAATTTAAAAATTTAAATACCTAACTCATTAAAATGTGGTACCAGTATTAAAACAACGAAAATAGTGTTTGGTTAATCGCTCGCATTTATAGTGACCTTGTTTACATCATGGTGCCACCGCATGTACATTGAAGATTTTAACTTGCGTTGAATGAAGTACATCTCTTGGGTTTGAATCATGGGCACCACTGCACTAAACTTCAATAATGTTGCAAAAATATAATAAAGTCTCAGAAATAATGCTTTGAAAATAACTGCAATAATAACAGTGGTAGTTTGCTTTGATTTAAGCGACCTTTAAATAAGTACATGTTTACTGAGCTACAGTAATCATGCTAATAATATGTAGTGAAAAGTTATAAAAGGATTAATGTTGTAGAACCAAGGGGTACTGGCATTGCCTTTGGACAAAATTCTCAGCCAGTTTCGGGGTTTAAACAATTAACTGTCAGAAAACAAAAGACAAATCCACTAATTATAATCAAAAGGAGTCACCAAAACAACCACCAGCATGCCAAAATCAAAAGTGGCATGAAAACACAAAACTAAAATGGATCGATGATGATCTAGTCAGTCTATATTAAGAATTTTAAGCTATATTATGGTCATTCTTTAATGAATATATGACAGTTATGTGAGTATATGCTAGCTATGTGCTTAATATTCATACATATTCATTAAACAAAGGTCATTTCATATAGATTACATCACCTTGCATGGTCTCTTATATCACTGAAAAACGGTAAACGTTGAGCACGTGAATCAAAGTAACTTAAACAGATATGGATGCATAGCTGAAATGTGATCTGGTAGAATGAGATTTGGTGAAAATGAATGAATAAAGCAAAATCTGCATCTAATATTTATAAGAAGAAACATGGATATAAGTGATACAGTAGGACCCCGCTATAGCATTCTTCGTTATAGCACGAATTCGGATATAACACGATCGTAGCATGGCTCCCAAAATTTCATCTATTTTTTCGTACATGAAAAAAAAAATTTTTTCTTCAAAGTATGAAAAATAATGTGTAAAAAATTGATTATCACTTTGAGGAAGAGATCATGTATGAATTCAGATATAATACGATCGTGGCATGGCTACCGAAATTTTACAATAATTTCACCAATTTCTTGAACTACTGCAAAGTTTTGTGCCAAAATAAACAAGAGTTTGATTTAATAATTTGGCAAGCTGTATTGTATTCTTGAAGAAAATGTGTCTTATGATTGCATCTTTCTTTATATGAATAAAGATGCTGAAGATTTCTATTTGTGAATGTTCATTTCAAATGTGTCAGTAGTCAATCACTGCACTTTGATCTTAGTTTATTTTTGAAAGATGTCAGCTCATTTTAAAGCTGATAAGTGTTAATCTTATTATTACTGATACATGAACAATAAAGTCATTAAGTCTTCTTTGTGTTTGTCTTCAATACATTCTGTGTACAATCGTTGCTCAAACAATAGCCTACATATGTTTGCTCATTCACCTGCATACACAGATTCGCACCTGAATTTATAAATCAATTAATTTAAGTCATTGACAATCATCAAAGTCAATCTCAAAGCTAAAGGTTGTTCAAACCGTGCGGCAATGATTTATAAAACATAAAAAAAACGAAAGCCGCCAACGCGCACACGTGGCTTGGCAGTGTTGTTAGACAATCGCCACGCAATCAGTTGACCAGTGAATAATATTGTACATTCCCTATAAAAATGACCCCATTGTTGATTAACAATTATTCTTGCTGTAGTCGTTCAAACAAATAGGTGTCAGAGTTTTAATTAGTAGTTATTTACAATGGATAACAGTACACGGAAACGTAAAGCTTTTACTGTTAAAGAGAAGCTTGAAGCCTTGGACAGGATTAAGTCCGGTGTTTCCACAAGTCAGATTTAATTCCCAAGTGATATTTCCCAAGTTATCTGCCAGTGCACGTAAGCCGATAAGCCTTTGTCTTGTAAAAGAACTCACTTTGTTTTCAAGTTGTTTTCCCATGTGACAACCCTTTGATCAAGCCGCGTTTGATACTTGTTCAGTGCCAAGTAACAGAGGGTGGTTATTTGAACTCCCTGTGATCTTGCCGCACAATTGACACGTGTCCAGTTGCAACCTTTAATAGATTTCTGACTTTATGATCAAAGTGTTACTTGCAGAGCCCAAGCTCAGTCTCTGCATAAGCACCCGCATACGACAGTAAAGCTGAGGAATCGGAGTCGGACATGATTTACGATGACTAGACGACGACGATTTACAATGACTAGACGACGATGTAGGATTTCAGAACTTTATCAGACAATGATATTATACTTTTGTGTGTATATTTTCGATGGAATTATTATGGACTCACTCCTACGCATGCCATGAGATCGGATGGTGAGTACACGTGTTGATCCTTTAACTATTCATGATATACAATAGATATGTACATATAAACATATAAATGTACCAATGCATGGTTCTCTGAATTAAGTAAAATATTATATGTGCAATCTCCGTTTTCACTGTATATGTATTTCTCATTTAATATGCATTGATTTAAGATGGTAACTGTGCCAATGAAGCATGTTGTTTTGAGCCCACAATTCCCCCCCCCCCCCCATTTTTTTGGTGCATACATCATTTTCTTCAGCTAAATGACTTGGTTTTGTCTAGGTTGGTTATAGCACGGTTCAGGACATAGCACGATCTCGTTTTGTGGACCCCGACCATCGTGTTATAGCGGGGTCCTACTGTACTAAGCACAATATGCACTGTGTAAGTAGGCCTACTGTACACTATAATACAGGTCTCCTGGTAAAGTTTAAGTGGCCAGTGAATTAAGTCTTTATTTACCTTATTTTATTTCATGTTGGAGAAATCAGAAAATATGCA
This sequence comes from Margaritifera margaritifera, assembly GCA_029931535.1. NCBI lineage: Eukaryota > Metazoa > Mollusca > Bivalvia > Unionida > Margaritiferidae > Margaritifera > Margaritifera margaritifera. The sequence goes on from JAQPZY010001360.1 coordinate 421,803, forward strand.
CATGTAAAATACATAACATAAGAACATTCATAGTAGTTCATAACAGTTTATTGACATGGTAATTGAACAAGACTACTGCTGTGTGATGTATGGCAATATTGTCAATTTTGTCTTGACATTTTTGTGTCTATAAGTGTTGGGACACTGAAAATATTATATTTTTCACATGCATATAAGTCTTGGGACATGAAAAATAATTATTATTTTTTTCCTGTCCCAAGATTTACTGTCATTACAGTAGCAGTCCAAAGCAATAAAGCCATAAAAATTTGTACTGTCAAGTATGAAATTGTGAAAGTGTTCTGTCATAAATATACTGAATCTACAAAATTCCTAAGAATCTCATGTAGTATACATTTTCCTGCTGAATGAAGTTAGAGAGCAGAAATAACAAACAAGGGATAAAATTGCACACATTTTATATCAAAGAAATTATTTCTGTCATAGAATTTATACAAACCTTCATCTAGCACTGCCATAATGTCATCCAATGTCGCACACTCTACTACAAAGAGATTTTCTACATAGAACCCTTTGTTTTTGGACCACCGCACTGCCAAATATCGCCTTTGGTTTGTATTGAGTAGATCTATAACCTGTTGTTGAAAAAGTCACTGGATTAGATCATATTGGCTTATAATTCATATAAATTTTCTATATAATAAATAGTTCTTTTTCTGATCCAAGTTTACCTTCATATAGATATCATACACATATAAAATATGGAGCTTTACAACACCTACAAGCAGGTATAAAATATATGTTATAGTGGCCTGTTTTTGGAACTGCCAATGACTCAAACACTTACAAATTTATGTGACTGCAGGCATAATGACGGATGAAAATAAACCTATATCAAACAGGGGTAAATCTTGCATTTTTCTATCAAAGTCTGATTTTCACAGATGATGTGTAAATTTTCAGCAGGAATTCTGTAGAGAGCAATTTAATTTCTGGTATTTATGATCATCAAATTAGCACCAAAATTGATTACAGAACATAAAACTTCTTTTTCTATATTTCCACCTTCCTCCTTAAAGGGAAAATTTTAAAAAAGTTGTTCACTTTGAATAATAATGCATTGCACTGAAAAAAAATGGGGTGGGGGGGAATGTCTTAAAATCAATACAAAGTGAAGTGAACTTTGTTTAGGTGAAATGAGAGATTCAAAGGCAACTATTTCACAAAATCACCACCTAGCATGGACCCTGTAAGTATTTGGATTCTCCAACATATGTGCATTGTCAAAAAGCTGACAGATCCTCCATTTTCATTGCGAATGAATATGTGTTCATTTCAAAATTATAACAACATTCTAACTAGCTGTTCTGATAGTTGACAGTACATATTTGTAATGATCGATACACACATTTTGTGCTATGAATTACTTAAATTCAACACATAGCTTGAGATTTGTTTGACAAGTTATGCCTGGAGTCATGTTATCTAGCCTGAAATGCTAGATGATTCTTTGACTACTTTCTAATGAAACAAATCACATTGTTTAAGACATTCTATTTCATGCTTGTAAAAGGAATATAGTTTTGAACAGTGTTCAGTATTCTAGTTTGGTGACATGTGTCTGCTTGGTAAACTTGCTGCAAAGACTCATATCTTTCAAAACAGAACTTAACTTAATCTGATGTAAAACTGACGTACCATATGATCATAGGGCACCTTTATTCTAGTAACACCAGTAAGTTCAAACAAAGTTATTATAATGCAGCCTAAATTTATAGTATGTCAAATTAATAAACAGATAAATTTGTTTCATATGAAGGACTTGTTATTAAAAAAGTTATTTTAAGTCAAGAAACAACTTTTACTACCACTGTTATTTAAGAAGGCAACTTCTCTACAAAACAAGAACAAACTTACATAACTAATTTTGGTTAACACCATAGACAAAACCCTATAATATTAATTTTTTAATCTGCTATACAGTGACATCTGAAATAAATTACAACAAAAATTATGAGTGATGAAGGAATGGAGATTAGAACCCACAAGACTATGTGTTAAATATTTTCCTAAATACTCGAAAATTTCCCAAAAAATACTCATTCTACGATAAAAAAAATCCCAAAATTTAATTGTTGGAATCATCCCTGAAGTATTTAGCAAGTGCTGAGAGTAAAATTCACCACAAAGTCCAGCTGGGGGAGGCGATGGTTACTATTGTCGATAATGCTTAACACTGTGTTCCCATTGCAAACTACCAAGTAATAAGCAAAGATTTATTACAATACATTTTCTTTAACTTTACATATCAAAAGGGGAACTGGGGAAGAAAAGCTTATTATTTTTCTCTCACTCTCACTACAATCACACATCACAGCCATGCTGACACATTGTGACCCTATAGACTTGTCTTCATAACTTCAACATAAAGAACAAAAATGATACCGATTTCCCAGTAGTGTGGGAATCCTGTAAACTATATACCGGTATGACACATATGGTAATTTGGTAAAAGAAGGAAATAAGCACAAACCTGTTCATTGTAAATCTCTAAGTAGGAGGCTCGTATAATCTTTTGCCCTGGCTGCTTTTTCAGCTGCTCGAACATATACTTCAGGGATCGCTGGATGATCCCATACATCTCTGGATCTGGCTGCTTCCCATCCTGAAACTAGAGGTGTAGAGAACTGCATTTACTCTTCCTTTTATGATTTCAACCATACAGCATAGACCATGAGCTGCCAATTCATTATAATGCACTGGCCAGAGGTCGTGCTAGTTCTTTTTGTACATATGTCCTTGAATGCATACACTAAAACTTTTGCATCCCATAATTCATTATAATGCACTGGCCAGAGGTAGTGCTAGTTCTTTTTGTGCATATGCCCTTGAATGCATACACTAAAAATTGTGCATCCCATAATTCATTATAATGCACTAGCCAGAGGTCGTGCCAGTTCTTTTTGTACATATGTCCTTGAATGCATACACTAAAAATTTTGCATCCCATGTCCTGATGTTTAAGTAACCATACACTGACTACTTGCAACTGACAGAGTAAGGTAATTTAGTGAGTTTAAACTTATAGCTGGTGAAAATTTCCATCTTCCAGCAATAATGTCAAAATTATCTAAAGCTCTTGCATCCAATGGAACAGACTCCTCAAATGGAATGTAACACAAAATATTCCATACATAACAAAGAAAGATTTTTCCAATAATACAAAATGCATGTACCATTTTGTTACCGTGAAATACAAGTACAAGTGGTACAGTGGTCCACCTCTTGACCATAGTGTTTTGGCCAGGTTTGACAAAAAAGGGGCCAACTGGCACCCTTCATTTGAAAAATTGGGTTAATGGTGTGATCATAACGGACCAACTTCATAATAAAATGAAATATAATTTGCATAGTCTACTTATGTTATTTGCATGAAACCAAATAAATAACCATCTTTACTTTAGGATTCTGCTCTTTGATGCCTCTGACCATACTCTAACAGTGCAGGAGAAGGAGAAGTCTACAATTGTATGCCCCTCCAACATTATAGTCATCGGTCTTTGAAAAGTTTCAGCTCTTTTGTTCTGGCATTGTGGAATCCAATTCTTTGTCAGAAGTTTCACTTTCTGTTTGATTTTGTCTTGTTTTTTGTGTTAATATTACCAGCTTGTAAACTAGAGTCATCATATCTGTGGTAATTTTTATCACTTTCACAACCTGAGCATGATATTATTATAAAGAAATCAGTTATCAATCATTCTGTATCTACCGCTTAGCAAAACTTTGCCACCTTTACAAATAATAAATGGTGCTACATCAAGGTCATATTATGTGACTGGAGTTACAAGCTTACAAGAATCACTGAGACAAAAAAAATTTTTCTTGTAGTTAAAAATGTTATTAAAACAGGAGTTGAAGATACCTCACTATGTTTCTTGAACTTGTTTTATATTTTTCATCAAGACTATTAATTCGGTTGCATGCAGAGCTTATTCTTAACCTCACAACCAAGAAATATTATGGGATATAATAAGTAAATGATTATTTCTGGATTATTCCAAGCCTGTGAATAGAAGAATGGGATAAAAATAGATAGTCCGAGCATAGTGACCAATGCAATAGAAAAAGATCCTTTCATTAATTTTCATAAAAACAATTATTGTGCAATTTAGACATTACTTTTGTGGCATTGAATCTCTTCTTTTGTGAGACATGGTGTCTATTTTGCACAAATCCCGCAAGGTAGCTAGGTAAGAATCAGGAGCATGACTAATAAAAGGGCAAAAATCTACGTCAACACTGGATACATGTACACTTACAAAAGAATGTCCAAATAATGGCAATATGATTTATAAAAACAATGAAATAGGATTTTTTATCTTTTGGCATTGATCATGTGTAACCATTTATCACTTTAAGGAGAATCACAGAGAATTACAATGAACTAATACTAGAGTAGACTTGAATGCAACTTGCCATCATGTTGCATCCCACTTCCAATTTTTTGTCTTACATTGATGCAAGGAAGGCTCTTTTGTATCTGGGTTGGTTATTTTATATCTAGGAGGCAAAATTTTGCATCAACATGACCTCTGATTTGCAGATCTAGTCTTTGTGTTTGGCAGTTGACTACAGATTATATACAGATTTATATGCTGAACAGATTACCATATATAACCATGTACAAGTCATATACATGTGACAGAACAGAGAAGTCAGCTTAGGACAAATCAGGTGATTTGCAAAATTTGGTCGGGAGTTTTTACTTTAAAAGAGGGAGGATTTTCAATAAGAATGGCAAATTTTTCATTGCGGCATGTCTTCAAATTTCCTATCCAAATAAGGACCCAAAGCTTGGGCCACTATGTGAGTAGTTTTCGTCCGTTTGTATGAGAACTTTTGTGTGATTTCCAAGTCAGGGAACATTATTTTTGATTAGATCTGAAAAACGATCTTCTACCATAAATGGGAGATTATATTTGGCTATAAAGTTGCCAAACAGTGTCTTGGCACATATATCTTTATCCACATCTGATGCAGATTCCGCGAACATGGATTCAGTGATGGCGTATTTGTTGTCATATTTAATATGCTGCATGGTGCGTAATGTCATTCTTGCCACTGTAGCAGATTTTAAAATGTAGTTTTTTGGGGGGTAAAACTAATTTTAATTATGTAATACTTACATATTGCTATTGCTTAGCTAATCTATTTCCATGACAGGAAATACCCGACCATATGATGAGAATTCATCCTCCCATAGTGATGACTAGAAAGTTCTAGTGAACAGAACTCCCTGTGTAAACCCCACAGTATTCCACACGTCACCCACAATTCATCATTCTTTTTTAGGACGTAGCCTTACTAGTGGGACATCAGTGCGGGGAGGGAGGAGGGAATCTGGCAATAGCAACAGGTAAGTATTACATAATTAAAATTAGTTTTACCCCCCCCCCCCCCAAAAAAAAAAAAAACTACATTTTAATATCAGTAATAGCTTACTCTGTTGCTATTGCTTAGCTGAATCTGCCAGTTTGGTGGGAGGCTGATGATCTCACAACTGGTTAAGGAAAATAACAAGGAATACTCACCCCCACTATAGAGGCGTTGACTACTGCCGGATGGTATCCACATGGGCCACTTTTTGAGTTACGACTAGTGGACCCAAAGAAAATATGCCTTCACTTTGGTGAGCCAATGAGTGAAAGTAAAAGGAGAAGAAGGTCATGTGAGATCGCCAAAATGCAGTTTTCATCACATCCTCCAGAGACGAATGAGTTAAATAAGCCCATGAGGTAGCAATGGCTCGAACCTCATGAACTTTAATTTTCATGAAAGAAAGATCCCTCTTGGTAAGGGACTGGTAAGTTCTCTTGATAGTTTTGGTAATCCACCTCGAAACAGTGGAAACTGAAATATCAGCTGAACCCTTAAGGGGGAGGAAAAGATGCTTCCTATCCTTCCTTCTCCCTTTAGAAGCTGCTAAATAAAAATGTAAAGCTCTAACTGGACATAAGAGTCTATCCTGATCATCCCCAGCACAGATACAACTGAGACTGGGGATCTCAATCGGAAGTGGAGCGACCGACGGAAGCTGATTTTTTGCCAAAAAAACCTGGTTGGCAAAGGAGAGAAACCGACTCATAATTCCCATTGAATCTCAAACAGCCTTGCTCAATGGATAGACCATGAAGCTCGCTCCTTCGTCTGCCGGACGCTAAGGACAGCAAGAAAACAGTCTTGAGGGTAAGGTTCTCGAAAGAAGCCTCACTTAAAGGTTCATAGGGGGATTTATTAAGGGACCACAAGACACATGAGAGATTCCACCTAGGCATCAGAGAGCGAGACACTGGTCTTTGCAGTTCGAAATACCTGATAAGGTCTGCTGAGTGATAGTCCGCACCAATAGCCAGACCCTTCGAAAATTTGAGAGTGTTAGAAAGGGCTGCCCTATTTCCCTTGATAGTAGAAATTGAGCATTGTCTCTCTTCAAACAGGAAGAGAAGAAAATCAGCCACAGCACTCAAGGAGGGACAGCTAGGATTGATATGTTTCCTACTGCACCAATCACATAAGATTCTCCACTTTGCATCATAGACCTTTGACAAAGATTGCCTCTTGGATTGAATGATTCACTTGGTGACTTTGCTGGCAGAGAGATCATTTGAGATGGGCCAAGCGTGAAGGTGGAGAATCTGTTGGCTGTTGTACAGAAGAGAACCCCTCTGCTGCGACAGAAGGTCCCACCTCTGGGGTAACATCCTGGGCTGGTCTACCAGCAGGTTGAGAAGATCACTGAACCTTGATCGTTGGGGCCACAGAGGGGTTATCAACATGAGCTGAGCAGTGGAGTTCCTTACTTTGTGAAGTACTTGTGGAATCATCCTGAATGGTGGGAAGGCGTCGGCAAACAAATGATCCCAATTCAGGTTGAAAGCATCCACAGCCCAGGCTCTCTGATCAGGGACTGGAGAGACATAAAAGGGGAGCTTGTTGTTTAGCCTCATGGCGAACAAGTCCACCAAGAGTGTCCCCCAAAGTCTGAACAGGGAATCTGCTACGTATTGGTGCAGAGACCATTCCGTGATGACTATCCGTCATTTCCTGGACAGACTGTCTGCCAAAATATTCTTTTTGCCGGGAATGTGGTGAACTCGAAGGGTAATCCCTTCCAAGGTTGCCCATCGAAGGAGGTTCCAAACCTCCATGCAGAGAGAAGGGGCATGTGTGCCTCCTTGTCTTCTGAAGTAAGCCACCACCAACGTGTTGTCGGAGGAAACCATCATGCAGCGACCTCTTATGATGTTGACCCCTGAAAGGCCAAGAACACTGCCCTCATTTCCAAATAAATTGTTTATGTGGAGGGTAGATTCTTCCCAAGACCACGAACCCTGAAGAATCAGACCCTCCTGCTCCAGATGAGCACCCTGGCTCCAGATGAGTGTCCCACCCTGAGTCTGATGCATCAGCGAACAGATAGGAGTGGGGATTGGGGGTGTGTATAGGGACTCCAGCAAGCAACCGGTCCCGATTGATCCACCAAAACAATTGATGGTGGAAGACCTGACTTAGAGAAATCCGAACATTCAGAGGGTCCCTGTGCAGTTTCCAGTTTGCCAGAAGGAGAAACTGGAGAGGACGCAAGTATAGTCTGCCTAGGGGGACCAGGTCTGCTGCGGAGTTCAAGGTCCCCAGCAGAGAAAGAAAAAGATGAGCCGACAACGTGGTCTTGGCTCTCAGCGTCTCCAACAGGGACATGATCTGGTCTACTCTGTCCCGAGGGACACGGACTAACCCCATGTTCCTAAGGATATGCATCCCCACATAGACAAAATCTTGAGATGGAGAAAGCTCCGACTTCTGTAGGTTGGGTAAGAGACCCAGTCTGGTCACTATAGACCTGAGGGTCTCGAGCATGCCACTATGAATCAACCAATCATTGAAATATTGGAGGATTGGGATACACAGTGACCTTAACTACTCCTATGACCCTGGTAATTGCTCTGGGTGCGGTGGCTAGACCGAACGGCAGAGCGCAAAATTGGAAGACCTATCCGTCCAAGCAAAACCGGAGGTACTTCCTGTGAGGAGGAAAGATAGAGATGTGAAGATACACATCCTGAAGATCGATGGAGACCGCCCAGTCGCTGGGCCTTATGGCATTCCTGACTGAAGCTGCTGTTTCCATCTTGAAGGGTTCCTCCTGCAGAAATTTGTTTAGGGAGGAAAGATTGATAATTAGATGCAACTTTCCCCCTTTCTTGGGTACCATGAAAATGCGGGAGTAGAAAACCGGAGAATGGTCGTTAAACACCCTCTCCACTGCACCCTTCTGGAGAATGGAGTGTACCTCTTCCTTTAAACTGCACCAGATTTGACTGGTGGAAGAACATGGGGGTCCTTACTAAAGGAGGAAGATCACGAAACCAAAGACGGTATCCTCCTTTTATGATAGAGAGGACCCAGCCATCGACTGTGATGCAGGACCAAGCCTCTGAAAAAAGGTTTAGTCTGGAACCTACAGGAAACCATGGAAGAGGGACGCTCTGCAGGAGAGGGATTGAGTCCCTAGGGCCGACCCCCCTTTACCTTAGGAAAGGGGGAAGGGCCCGTAAACCTCTTCTCTTGGCCACTGCAGCGTGTCCTTTTAGGCGCCAACTGACGAAGGGGAGGTCTGAACTGGAGTTGTTGCTTAGACTGTGGCTGTGTGGCTTTAAAAAATTTGGGTAAAGGGCCCTGTGGCCATTCAGGATGACTTCACCTCTTGACCAGTTTCAATGGGCCAGGCGCGAATGCGAGAGAACGATGTTGCTGGTCTCTTAAGTATTGAGACGCCACAGAGGGAATAAGCCCTCCAAAAAGAGTGTCTGCCTCTAGGGGAGCAGCCCTCAAAAGGTTCTTACTGTGTTCCAGTAATAATTTGGATATGTACAAAGCAACATCCCTGCGGAGGTGGAGAAGCTCCGCCAATAAAGCCATGGACAAGGATAACGCATGTCTTGATGTTTTTGCCACTGCTTCCAACAAACAATTAAGAGCAAGTGGCAACAGAGCTTCCTCCATAAGCAGGTTGTAGGAGGCTGCCGAAAAGAAATCAGCATACGAAGCTATGGTTATTAGTGACCTAGCTTTTTGCTCTAAGGCCTCCAGTGTTTTAACTGGAAGGCAAGCCCAAGTCCCTGTGGAAATACCCACTTGCATCACTGCGGCGTCTAAAGTGGGAGGTTTATGGGGCCGGGAAGGGGGTGTTAACCCGATAATTAGCAGAAGAGACTAAGGGTATCAATGTAGAAGGGGGGACGGACCACCCTCTATGTTGTCTAGGAAACTCCTGGCCCTTGCAAAACCTCTGAGGCAGTTCTTTTACCATAGCCGAGTGAGGAAGCAACAAGAGATCTGGACGAGAGGCAGATCCAGTGAGTTTCTCCAAACTGGAGAGGATCTTAGTGTCCTCCAAGCCTGAGGGCTTGGGACACAAATCATTGAAGAATTGATGGTAAACCTCATTCAGGGTTCATACAGCTGTTGGGAAAAAAAATTCCAGACCTTCTCCAGACTTTTTCCAGACTAGTTTTCAATTTTTTCCAGACCCCTCTGGCACATACATTTGAAGTCTGTGTCATGTCTCAACTAATCTCTTTACATCAATAATCCTCTTTGTTGTTCACAGATGTGTTATAACAATGTATTTTCAGTGTTTAATCTACACTTCTAATCACTAGTCCAAAAAGAACCAGTATACATGAATTATTTTTTAATCAGTCACATATCTCATCCTGTTTTTGGTGACTTTCGCAAAGATAAACATTGGCGCAACACATAAACATGTTCAAGCAACAACAAAAATAAAACACAACAACACAAAATTCCATACTTTTCCAGACCTTTTGGGCAAATCTTTATTTTCCATACTTTTTCCAGACTTTGTATGAACCTTGCTCATTAACCACTTTGTCAAACGACCAGACCTCTTCTTCCTCTGATGCCTTAACCAATGGTTCGGGAGATCCGAAGGAAGGGGGTGCCACCTCTGTCAGTTCCGTATCAAACTCATGAGAATCCACGAGGACGGAAAGGACATCCTCATCTTGCACTCGAACCTGGGAAGCAGGACTATGTGACCCAGTGTTTCTCTGTTTTTTAGTCTGGAGATACTTGGGAGTAAGAGGGACCTCTACCCGTGACTCCTCACGCAGAACCAGGGGACTGTCCTTAGTGGCAGGCACAGCAGAAGTGTGAGAGCGACTCTCAACCCTCCTGGTGCTGTTGGGGAAAATTTTGTCCCCTTCCTTCCTTCTATGGACTGCGGCATCAATCTCACTGCCATGGGGCCAAGGCCCTGAAGACCATGGCTGTATGCAGGGGACTGTTCAATCATTGCCATGCGGTGGAAGGCCCCACAACCCATAAGGGTTTAAAGGAATCATAGGGAAGGGGGGATGCCAATCCGGTCCCCTTCCCTAGTCCCAAGTTGGTATGACGAATCCAAATCCCAAGAGGAATTGAACGGTAGTCTGGAGGTAGGGGGTCTCGACCTAGTCCCTCTCCCCATACTGCTGGGCCTTGAATGACCGGTAATGACCGGTACTCATAGCCCTATGACTGGTGACCAGTGACTCTCGCCCGGTGACCAGTGACTGGTAGCCTGTCACCGGTCAATTACCAGTCAGGCAACTCTGATCTGTACAAATATCCTCTCCCAGATCTGACAGACTTAGATAGATCCTCAGCCCTTTTAGAGTGGACAATCCTGTCACAGAAAACGGGCCACGGGGGCTGAAATGGTGCTCCTCTCCCCTCATGGGGGGGGGGGGGGCACAACTCACTTTTGGCCGACATCGAAATGTGGGGCAGTAGAGGGTGCTACTCCTCTCTCGCGGGATGGCGCGACTTCAGTCTCTGTCCTTCGTGATGAAAGATGGTACTGCTTCTCCCTCACAGGAGAGCACGACTCACTCTCTGTCCTAGTAGAATGGAGAGGGTTCTGCTCTTCCCTTCCGGAAGGGCGCGACTCACTCTCTGCTTTACAAGATCAGGGAGAGTGCTGCTCCTTCCTCACGGGAGGACACGACTCACTCCCCACCCGCCTACTAATCCCTCTCTGATACCCAAGGAACTCAGAGATGGAAAAACCCGAAAATTCAGATGAAGAAGAAGAGACCTTCTTTCATCCCTCATAGGTTGTTCTAGATTCGGCGAGGTCCCAAACCTCGTCAGACCATAGACAGCAAACAGGACAACCGTCTGTCCTAATGCAGTGAGTGCAAGAAAAGCAGGTGGGGTGGGTGTCCCAGGAGGCTTTCCTGTGGCTACACTTCCCAACCTCCTGCTTTGACATAGCTGTAAAAAGAAAGAGACACTGAAAACAAGATAATGGTTATATATAACTATGTTGGAAATGAACCTTAGCAGGAACTCACCTTGTAGGTGGCTAAACTACTCTAGTTTTATATTTTTTTATACGAAAAGACAGAAATACTACCAAGGAATTTATATATATGTATATATGTATGTATATATATATAACTATATATAGGTAGTAAGAATAAAACAAGGTGACGTAAACCAGATTTATTGAGTACGGAATACGAATAATAAGCTAAAAACCAGCTTGGTAAAAATGCTTATTAATATTATATCAAAAAGGAATAAATTCATATACTAATTAAATTAAAATTGAACCAGAGTTCAATATCAAACACACATAAGAAGAAAAGACTGGTGTGTGACCTGCTTTCTGAGCTTTCAAAATAGCCAACCAATCAGACTGAAGGGAAACTAATTTCTGATGCTTTCGAGAGTTTATAAAAAAATAAATTAAAAAATCAACTGGCTAGCGACAGTGAAGGGAAAAAAAGGATAATTTACCTACCCAAGCTTTAGAAAACAATACAGAATTCTCAAAAGGCAATAATTAATCCTCCAGCAAACAATAGATGAAGGGGAAATAACTTACTAACCAAGATTAAGAACAGGACATTTCTTGGTATCAAATTGCCAAAACTCACAAGCAAGCTGAATATTTCCAGACGAGGAAAATACTGGTCAAGGGTAAATACCACCTGTAGTTTACGAAAAATGAAATGAAAGAGTGTAAATCGCTACATGGACTCGTCTAGCGAAGACAATTTCTCAAGTGATAATTTCACCATCTTCATCAAGATGACGACCGGAAAAAGAATGATGAATTGTGGGTGACACGTGTGGAATACTGTGGGGTTTACACAGGGAGTTCTATTCACTAGAACTTTCTTGTCAACCCTATGGGATGATGAATTCTCATCATACGGTCGGGTATTTCCCATCACGGAAATAGATTAGCTAAGCAATAGCAACAGAGTAAGCTATTACTGATATTAAAATCAGCTTTACAGGAAGGACAGAATGCATGCATATTCATGTCCTTTGAACTTGATTTCAACCACTGAAATTCCCAGTTCCATCCATCATTGAATTTCGTGTGATATTTTGGTTACTTAGATTTTGGTGTTCTAGCATTGGGAGATAATGTACACTTAGACATCTCAACAAACTTTAAACACTGAAGCCAAACCAACCCTGTTTTATGCTGACTGAATTCTTCAGTAATCCAACCATAATCAATTAATCTTGTTAATCATTTCGGAATTACTTCTGATTACACATAGTATAATCCATGTCGACAAACTTTAAACAGTGAAGCCAACTGACCCTGCCAACAGAATCAAAGGGATGTTAAATTGTTTATGCTGCTTGAAATTAGCAACTAAATCATCTTGCCCTGCTTAAACCAGTTCACAGTCACGTGATCACAGGCAGTATTACTGTAAGTATACTACACTGGAAGCAAAGTGTGAAAAAAATGGAAAATATAAAATCAATAATACTTTTGCATACATGGGAGATTTCAGTGAGTGACAGGAGACACCTCTCATCTCGGGAGGAAAACCCTCCTGTCCGGGAGGTTCACACGCATGAAGTCTGGTCCAACTGCAAACAATACAGAGCTTGATCTGCTATTGCATAATGCACCAGCAGATCAGGGCCTATGTTCTTTGTTTTACTGACTAGTCCTAACAAACTGCATACATCCAAATTTGATGGTGCATTATGCAATGGCTGAGCTGGGTCTATGAAGTTGGATCTGACTTATACACAAGTATATACAGTGAGGCATTTTAATTGACTACTCCTTTTAAAAATTTCCTGAAAACTTCATTTTACTGATAAAAAGATTAAAACGAATATTACAATTTCATTTCTGTGGGATATATGGTACTTTCAAAGATTTTCCATATAATTATAAATACACTGTATATAGAAAACCAAAAACTTGATACATCTTTCAAAAATCGTCTTCTAGCTTAAATTCTCCTTGTTAAACTCAATTTGTCAATTTTACATTGTTATATTCTATTAATGTAATCTGATTGAATTAGTCAATGTAAGATTTTGTAATTACCACCAAATTGATCATTTTCTGATGTAGCTCTAGGAGATCTCTTCAATTATTGTAACTCCTGACCTACAGGGCCAGTTGTGTCAATTATAAAACATGTCTCTTTCACTCCATATGCATTCAAGAGTTCTTTTACCATCGAACCTGTTGTTCAACCAACACAGAAGAAATGGAGATTATTATTTATAAATGGCATTTAAGTCATTGATAAAACTTAAATAAGGGTCTGTAGGCTATTCAATAAGATGTTTGCACAAAAAATCAGTAACATAGATGAGTAGAGGGTAGAGGGTATATTTATTTGGCCACCTGTCTTTTTCTACTAGATGAATTGTGAGTAGATTAAAATCTGTGTTCCTCACAAGTTCTCAAACTCCACAAGCAGATCATTAAAAAACAATCGAAAATAAAAACAAAAATGAAAGAAAAAAGTTTTAAGATTCACCAAAGAACAAAATTTCACCTTTTAACGCAAGAATGGAACTGTACACTACATACTGCACTTTTGTGAAGTAAAAAATGGTAGTTTTGATATATCTTTCAATTTTCAAACCCAATATTGAAATTACTCACAAAGTAGGGTGCAAAAATTTAAACATTTTTGTCTATGATGTGTAATATCTACTCAATTAATGCTGTAGTTTGACAGAGACTTGCAAAGTATAATATTGTCTAAAAGCATGATTCTACACTACTGAACCAAATTAAGAATGCATGCTGAGTAATTCCACCTTAATCATACTGACCTGCTATGACAGACATTAGAAAACAGACTGTGATCCTGTATTGTGCTTTAAAGTATACAGTATTTCTTCTCCTACAAGTCCCAGATGTAAGACATATAAACCTTGTTAAAAGCTGGGGGTGGGCTAATCATTGCCAAAAGCTTTTTTGGATGAAAATTTACCAATAGTTTGTGAAAGAAGGGAGTAAGTTTATCATCAAGTGCAAATTTATCATGAGAGAATTACCACAATGTGAAAGAGTTGTTCTCCTGAAACATGTATTGAAATATGTAAAATAGAGTAAGCAGATTTTCTTAAAACTTTGTAACCATCCAAATAATGTTTTATTTTGGCCTGATCTGCCCAAACACCATAATATGAAAGAGTTGTTCTCCTGAAACATGTATTGAAGTGTGTAAAACAGAGTAAGCAGATTTTCTTAATACTTTGTAACCATCCATGTAACGCTTTTTTTTTGCCCTATCTGCCAAAACAATCAAAATGTGGGACCGTGTCTCTCACATATTGATGTTTGAAGAAAATGATGTGTCAGGTCGATTCTATCACTTATGCAACCCGAGACTGATTGCTATAAATGTAAAATGACTTATCTGTCAGTTAAGTTACTAATCTAGATTATCATAACAATAACACGAAGAAAGTAAACTTCAAAATCAGATGAAAACCTAAAAAACTTCTTTTGAACAGATTACCTCATAATGCACATTATTTTTCATTTATTATAAGAGTTCCATATTTTATAAAGGTTATTCTATGCCTTTCTATGATCAACACATTTTACCACTGATTAACTATTAGGACAATGTCAAAATGTCATAATTTATTGTAATAGGTAACACTGTACCTTAAATGCAGGTATCATTATTTACTGCTAAACAACTTAATTTGCTCAGGTGAGATCATTTTTGAAGCTGAAACTTTTGTAAGCCCTGCAGTAAGTCCGAAAATTATGTCCATCAGATTACTTACTTTTTTTTCTTCAAAAATATGAAAATAACAGTGCAATTCTTATATTATTAAAAGATAAATAAAGAGAATAATAAGCAGTAAACCTGATATAGTTGTATCTTTTTCATTTTCATGATCTCAAGGCCTGTTTGCTGCTTTTGAAAGTGTAACTATTTAACATATACATGTATTGAGATCTCATAATAATTTAACTTTCACTGTTTTTGCTCCACATTAACAAAACAAAAAAACAAAAGAAAACACCACAAAAATAAAACACCTGTATAAGATCATGAAGTCTTTAATTTTAAACATATTGGTACAGTATTCCCTCACTATAAGACATCTCAGTATAAGGTGGTCCCTTATATAAGATGGGTATGGTCATGGATCCCATTTCATTATTTAATAGTAATAGTATGTATACAATATGGCTGTCCACATTTACAATTACTCATTTGGTTCAAAACTAGAACCGCAATTCAATAATGAATATTAAGAGTAAAATACATCACCAAAAATTTGCAGTAGGTGTATGACACAGAACTGACAGCAAAAAGATCAATATGGCAAACAAAAAAAAACACAACAAAGTCAAATGATGTAATGAAAATCTATCACAAAATACAGTGCAACAAAAGATCAATACAAAAATTTTGCTCATTTTTATTGTAAACTTATATGGAAATATATATAAAATATTACAGTGCATATATTAAATCACAAAGAGTCCCACCTTTAAGTAGTAAACAACACCTATTCACTAGTCAATGTAGATGCTATAACATTGTTTATGGTAAGTTTAGTTTTCAAAACTGAGCTTTGATGGGTCATTATTTCTGTCAAAATATTTCTGATGTTTTATTATGTCAATTATTTGTCAAGTCAGTTATTCATCATGTCAACCTTTTGTCTTGTCAGTCTCTTGTAACATTATTTTGTCTTGTTTCTTTTTCATTTTTGGTTTTATGCAAATCCTGCTTTATTGGTGATCCTAATACCTCCATGAGCAAGGTTTCCAAGCTGCAAATGCAAGTAGAAAATGTTGAAAAATAATCTCACTTCTATTTTTGCATTAATTTCTCTATGTGTTCTTGCTTGATTTACAACATAACTGCCCTGACACCAATATTGACTGTTAACAATATACTTTCTCCCCCTTCAAGTTGAACTTAAGGCAGTTAAGCTATACAATGTAAAGTCTACATTATCATCCAGCCAATTTTCCTTCCCTTTCATATCATTATCTAGTCTGATATATATATATATATATATAAAGAGAGAGAGTTAAAGATATAACTTTTTTTATATCCCTTTAGTTGTAATCTGTCCTAAATAGACTACATCATCTAATCCTTACCTGGCTGATGAACAAAACTCTACATTTGAACCAAATGCTGATGGGGGAAATGAAACCTTTGTGACTTTGCAGGGATACGAAAAACCTAGTACTCAAAGATGTTAGCAATGAAAATTGAGAGAAAAAAAATGATGACCAAGACAATGACTATAAAGATATTGGCAATAATCACTAATGTGGTAAAAATGATGATAGTGCAACTGTTATTGTATCATCATCTTCCCAAACTGTGAATGGTGATGGAACTGGACTGGGGAGCTGCAATAGCTCAGCTGGTAGAGTGTCAGACTCATAATTCATCACTACAGTCATGGATTTGATACCCTTCCAGACCAGCACAAGTCAACTACCTTGGTGTGTCCTTTGGAAAGGCATTTAGCTCCCATTTCCTTGGCATGATATAGCCAATACTGTGTTAAAAGTGCTGTTAAAACCAAAAAAAAAAAAAAAAAAAACAAGAATTGGACAAGATTGTTAAGATTGTGGTGATGGTGGTTGTGGATCACAAGTTATACGTAGTGACTGTACATGTAAGGGTCTATTCTAGGATGTTTTGATTGCAAGATTCATGCTTATTTATAAATGAGCACCAAGAACTCAACCTCAAGCATTACATTTTGAAGCCCTACCCTTTTTTCTTTATAAAATCCCTCCTACCATATATGCAGAAAATTCACCCTCTTTTTTCAAATGGAGGGGGGGAATATTCACCCTAAATTTTCAGTTCTAGAACAGACCCTGCATTCCATTCCAAGTGCTGTTAAAATAAAGAACATTTTACTCACCTCTTTCTATAATGATGATATAAAAGAATAACAAGTTGGAAAAAATTAGAGCCTAAAATATATAAGCCATGGGTCAAGGACTAAATACTCTTGTTGAATCCCTAAAGGTATTTTGTTATTTTTATTTTTTTTAATTATTTTTTTGAAGGTTTAAACCTTAGTTTTTTGAACATGCTACTGAACAACTTTTATTATCACCAAGGCAAAATGGTGGAAAATGGTTTTGAAAATGATGGAAATTGGACAACAGTACACCATAATTTTCTTGCATTTTTTTGTAGCTGCGAATGTCACTCAATTTCATATATACTTTTAAAATTTAATTTTTTTTAAAAAAAAGTAATAAAGTTCTTAGTACATGTATTAGTTCCATGACTGAAATCTCATGATTTCAAAAATTAAATTCCATGACACAGGTTGGCATGAACCTATGATTAAGTTGGCAGCATATTCAATCCCAAACTCAGCAGAAATCTTATCAAATGTGGTGAATCTTTCCATATTTAAACATTAAGTTGTTCTGCTTATTAATGTGCATAAGATATGACTCCTGTTTAGGTGTAACATAAGTGACTAAAAAAGAGATGAATAATGGAAATGTGATTATAGTACCTACTGGTAACAGAAAACAATTGACATGATGTCATTTCAACAGTGAAGGAAGGTAGGAATAATGCACAATCCAAACACTTAGAAATTTGCACCTGTTTTAAATAGAAGATGCTCACAAATATTGCTGCTTTATATATGTTGATTACAATAGTCCAATATCTATTAGTCCATAAGGAGGTGCTCTACAGATATTATGTACTTCTGAGAGAGTGACAGGTGTAAGGTGAAGTTGTTTGAATTTGCAACATGCACAATGAAGAGAATGTTGGCATATCTCTATGCTATTTCATGTACTGTGACTGAAATTTCTTTACATATTGTACTTGTGGAAATTGTACATGATCTAAGCACACGTGTTCGAAAAATCATCCTGAATTAGTCCAAAATACACTACTTTTAGCAGTTATTAAAATAGGGAAAACAAATTTTTCCCGAATAGGCAATACCAGCTTCTGAAAGTATAATGAATGAATTACAAAATATATAAAAAATAAAAAAAGTTATTGGCTCTTTTTTACAGTTTACCTTTGAAGTCCAGGAAGTGAAAATGACCAAGGAGCTAGCAGTTTTTTGATAGGTGCACATCTAAAGTAAGACCAAGCTGTATACTCTATAACCCAAATTATAACTATTAATCATACACCAAAATAAAAGGAATTAAAAGTTCTTTTACTAATACCTAAGATATACAAGGTCTTTTTTAAATAGCCAGGATAACCAGTAAGGAAAACCTGGGAAATTCTTTTTCTTTACAAATCAAACCCTATGCAAAATACAAAACTGTAGAGTGCCACCTAAGTCCCTTAATTACAACTAAGTTTCAACTGATGAATACGCCACACCCTCGTTAATCCAAACCATGAAAACTCGCAAACCCACTTTTAGTGCAATAAGATCTATTGATCCTTTTATTTTAGTTGGCCACAAAGCAATGCAAAGTATGAATCTGTTTTGCACAAACTCAATCATACTTAACATCTAATGTTCACACATTTTAAATGTTAAAATGTCAGATTATTTTTTTATATTAATCTGGAATAAAAGAGAAATATATGATTATATAATCATATAAACATGTATACTGACACATGATTGCTTAGTTTTAATGAAATGGCATAGAGAACATTGTGAAATCAACAGGATAAAAGAGCTGTTGTAATAACTCTACTTTCTCAGTGGCTTTTAAGCTGGCTTTATTTTTACTACTGTTCAGGACTTTATGGTCCTTTGATATGATAACACAAGCTAATTAGCCGATTAACTGTCTTCAGCCAATTACAATACAGGAAATGTACCAATATTATAGTAGGCACACTGACAAAAGCGCGCAGGACAAAAGCGCGCCAACAAAAGCGCACAATGACAAAAGCACGCAAAGACAAAAACGCGCAAAGACAAAAGCACGCACGACAAAAGCGAGCAAAGATAATAGCGCGCACGACAAAAGCGTGCCAACAAAATCGCGCCAACAAAATCGCGCAAAGACAAACAATTACCATTTTGTGTCTCTAGAAAAGAAAAAAGTAACAAATACAACATTAACGATCATTAAGCATTGTTTATTAATTAATATCTCAATATGCAGAAATATGGCGTTAAAGAACAAATAACATCACCTATTCATTAATATCTTGATATGCAGAAATATGGCATTAAAGAACAAACATCATCTATTTATTAATATCTTGATATGCAGAAATATGACGTTAAAGAACAAATAACATCATCTATTCATTAATATCTTTATATGCAGAAATATGGCGTTAAAGAACAAATAACATCATCTATTCATTAATATCTTGAGATACAGAAATATGGCATTAAAGAACAAATAACATCATCTATTCATTAATATCTCAATATGCAGAAATACAGTGTTAAAGAACAAATAACGTCATCCATTCATTAATATCTCAATATGCAGATATATAGCATTTAATAATTTTTCAAAACATTCAATTACTACTAGTGTCTTCTACAGTGCAACATTATGAGCAATTCCGCGCAGATAGTCTATTACTGACATTGCCGTATGTCGGAATTAAAGCTTGCAGGCACTGATTGAGTTGAACATATTTCAACTTAGACGCTTCAGGATGTCTAACGCCAGATTTATAGCATTCGATCTACAGCTCCACATGATCCTGCTCCTTGCGGAAATGGTCGATCAACTTGTAGACCGACGGATGATGACAATCGACTGTTTGCTGGAATGACCGATGCCAAGCCTCCACTGAATTGTTGGTACGTGGCAGATTGTCGTTCACACGATCACACATGTTCCACAAGTCGATCAGAAATCTCGGATGTGCTGGACCCCATCTTCGCTGTCTTCCAACGTATGTGTCTTCCCAATAATCAGTTATCGGTGCTACTTATGGAGGACAGGATTCAACCAACTCGTCAAACGCTGCCAGTGTGTTAGCAACTGGGACAAAGCAGAGAGCTAGCATCATTTTGATGTGCATGCGCAAGTTTTCATCATCACTATATGAATCTGCTAAATGAAATTCTTGCATTCTGCACCAAAGACACTGGCCGTGATGGAAAACTGCATCTGTTGCATCCAATTTCAGCCGATCTTTGCTGTCTTTTTTCATGCATCTCCATGATATACTCCCATCCAAATTAACACGATCTTTATGAAGCCGATAGCAATCACGTAAAATGTGCTCTTTCTGCTTCTGCGATTCGGTTCTTTCCATGACTGCAAATCTTTAGGCCTAAACATATTTGTGCTATTTATACAGTTTCGGGTACGCGAGTAGCTTTGAAGAATGACTCTTCAAATAAATTTTGAACTTAGAAATTCTCTTACTTTTCATGTCTACTTCTACTCTGAGCGCTTTTCTTTTTGCATGATTCTGTCTGGGGGTTTCAGGTTTTGTCTGCGCTCTTTTGTCGGCGCGCTTTTGTTGGTGGTTTTAAGTTGCATGCTTTTGACAGGACTCTTTTGTCGGTGCACTTTTGTCCTGTGCGCTTTTGTAGGGACACCATTATAGTAACATCCGGATGTAAGTTAAGCCTATTTTCTTGTTCATATCACAAACTACAGTCAACAACTAAGGTTTTGCCTTTGGATAATCTGTGGATTATTCTTCATAATTTGCGGTGATATATTCAAAAGTAACTTTTAAATTCAAATAAAACACACTTTTTGCCTTTTCTTTCTTTTTCAGTTAATTTTTTTTCCCATTCATATCTAGTGTTCCAGGATCATGTAGCTGTCATGTGTCAGCCAAAAGTAACTTTTAAATTCAAATAAAACACTTTTTGCCTTTTCTTTCTTTTTCAGTTAATTTTTTTTCCCATTCATATCTAGTGTTCCAGGATCATGTAGCTGTCATGTGTCAGCTGTGTCTATTAGTACAAACAACATGAAGTTGTACTTGGTCATTGCCATGTTCTATCAATGAAGAAGTGTATACTGACATTTAAAATCACTATCTTGGAACTAACTAGTTCGGCACCAGCAGTTTGTGAATGTAATTCCAGTTTATAAGCTTTAGTTCATGTGTTTGCTTATGATGGATGGTCATGGTCTAACCCTGAAAAGGTGGCAACTCCAACTTTACTGATGCACAAATTTGTGAATACTGCATGCCAACTTGTAACAACATACATGTGATTCTACTGGCGGTAGGCCAAAAATACCATTTTAAAGGCCGTCTACCGCACATACCGTTTAGTAGTCAAAATCTACCGCTTTTGAAAATTTCAAGGTAAATTTTTTTAAAATATTTTTACGCGTTCTATCAACACATTAGATAAACCAGCCAGAACCAGTCTACTGGGAACCGGAAACGTTCCACCTGTGCTACAACAGGTGCGATTATGCGTGGTTGAGTAGTCAGATTACAATTGTTAAAGAACAGCTAGCATGTGTACACAACAAGCGGCTAATTGATTACCTTACTGTTGTAATTTGGCCAAATGTGGGATGTTGTTTGAGGTGTTATAAGTAATAAAAGGATCAAAGGTAATCCATGATGACCGTGAGTCTTGGATTAAAACTCGGCCGACCTGTCATGGAAGGAAGATAAAATAGAGAGACCGACCAAAAATGATCTCAGCAGAAACACTTGAGTAAGTATACTTATTTGTTGTCTTTTAATTGTTCTTGTATTGTTCACAATAGTTTAAGATGAATATTTATGGGCAGCTTGTATATTTTTTTTTTCAATTAATGTCAAAATGCCGAAACGTAAGCTTTCTCCCAATGCTAAGAAGCCACCAGCTAAGAAATACTACAATAAATTTAACAACGCTTGGATACCAGAATTTAAGTGTGTGCAGGTGAGTAGCAAAGGTCCTGAGTTTGCATTGTGTGTTTCATGCAAAGTGGATTTTAAGATAGTATATGGAGGAAGAAATTATAAAAATGTATTACTTAATATTTAATTTTAAAGTTGGGATAAATTATTAAAATCATGTGTTTTTTAACTGTTTATTTCAAGTCTAAATCTAATTTGTTTAAAATTAATTACAGTGGTGAAACTTGCCAACAGATTTTTGGACCTACGCCTAGAAGAGAAACAAGCCCTTGAGGATGAGGCTCAGGAATACATATTAAGTCCAAGCCAGAAACTTCCTCCTCTGGGTGAAATGAGCTTGGAGCAATATTGGAGATCAGTCAGCAGCCTCAGAAACCCAGCAACAGAAAAACTTAAGTTAGAACTTCTTTCCAGACTGAGTGTAGTTGTCCTGTCATTGCCACATTCCAATGCTGACACAGAGAGGACATTCTCCATTCTTTGGAAAATCCAGAGTGATTCAAGGGGAAATCTGGACCAGAAAACTATTGAGAGCCTGCTAAGTGTGAAGGTTGACAATCACAGTGAATGTCACCAGTGGTCGCCAGACAGTGATCTTGTGAAGGAAACTAAACATGCCTGTGGATTTTATACAAAATCTTTGCAGTGAACTGTGAGATGTACAACTCTTCCTTTTTCATTTAATTGACAATATACTGGCTCATATTAACTAACTATTATTGTAACATTTTCCATCAGATTCTGAATCGGATTCATGTTCAAAATTTGTGTTTTATTATAATATGAAGAGAATACATATTATGTGAAAAAACGCACTTGTTTTGTTTTCAATCCCCTTAAAACACGTACAATTTATGCCGATAAAAATCTACCTTTTTAGAAGCCAATCTACTGATCAAAATTTGTAAATCTACTGGTTTGAAATCCTGGTTCTGTCACATCTATGTAACAATAAGTTTTAAATGTCTGTCATTGATTTAAAATATCCATTAATATTGAAATCCATTAGACAAATGTTTATCTAGGACAATGAAAATTATAATTCTGGATCCCAATCTCTGCAAGTTACTGAGGTAGAGATGTATGTAAAATGATTTTATAACTAGAAGGGATTTGTTTTTTTAAAGCAAAATATATGTCCAACCCCCTTCCCAACCATGACTATTAATATAATTATGTGACACTTGTACTTGACAGAAGGAAAGAGAAAATCTATCAAGGTGAAGGAAATGGAATTTGGTTAGAAGTGTGAGATAAAATGTCCCTGACTTTTAAGATCCAGATTTTAGTCTTCTTCTCATTATATCAAAACAGTCTGGTCAATTTAAGTAGCATACAGAAAGTTTCAGCTTTGCAAAACTTAGGATAAGTTTGACAATTGTCCAAATGATGGGCTAAGTGGCTAAAATCTTAGACCTGCCCCCACTCAATAAAGATTTATGTTTGTAAAAGCACTGCAGACCAAATAAGTATAAGTCACACACAAAAAAATGCAGAAAAAATGATATTTTATGAAAATCCAATAGTCATCTACATGTGACTACAAACATACATGCCAAATTTTATCTGTCTTCCTTAAATGGTTTATACTATATTGTGCTAACATGGTTTTGACAAAAAGTTCAGAAATGTTAAATAAATGGATTAATGGCTGTAATGGCCTGAAAATCTAATCTACCCGGTAATCAAATTTAATTTTTCTACCTCAAGTAATTTTTGCTTAATCATGATTACAAGGTTTTTGTCACAAATGTCCAAAGCAAAAAGTTCTAAAATGTGTTTAAAGAAAGGGAGAGCGAGAGAAAGAAAGAAAGAAAAATAAGGTCACATTCACCAGAACCTAACCATATCCTGGGACCCAACTAAAGTATCTAAATATCAAATTTGGTCTGGTTTGACTCAATAATTTTTTCTTTTTTCTTTTTAGCTATCCTGCTTATATTATGAATGTGTGATGGACAGACAGAATACAAATCCAATATGTCTCAATCGCATGGAGGTGGTGATGGTGATTGGGGGGGGGGGGGGAGGTGAGGAGAAGGAGAGACATAAAAACATCTTGCTACCATTGAAAGAAAAAAAATAAAGCCAACTTATACTGCAAAAGTTAAAAAGTTGATGCTGCTATGAATAATAAAAACATAGCATTAAGAAGGAAACAACTGATGAAATGAAAAATAGACCAAATCAATGAGCTGATGATACTGTCTGTATGTATGTGTAAGTGCATGTATGTGTGTATGAATGTATGTATGTATAGGATTTAACAGCACATCAATACAATACTGCTATATGGCGCCAATTAAATGTTAAGTACCAAAAATGTAAAGAAAAAGAATTGCCCAATAAAATTTAGGATCTATATATAGTTCAGTGAAAAGCATTTATATTTTTATAAATGCCAAAGATCAATCCCAATACCTGTAGTTCAAGCTTATATAAACATCACTGAACTAGTTTCCTCTCTCTTGGAAATCATTTTATTATTTGGCTATTACTGTCCATTTCCAAGACATAGCATGATGCACATAAATCACGAGTGGAGAAAAATAAAATTTGTAAGCATTTTTTTATAGTAGGTCTTTTTAAGGGTTTATCTCCATTTAGGAAGCTAAATATTAAATACATAGGTAGCCTCATCATCCATCTTAACTTTCAAACAGCTCATTCCAATCCAGTGCGAATTTTTTGCCATATCGCCTTTTTTAGTCAGCTCCCAAGCCATCTTCTAAGTTGCCAGACATTTATAAATCTTGCACATCCCCTTTATACCCCCAAGACTTCAAACTAATATATTCATTCCATTTTCTTTCTTAAGAAGCAGAAACAGAAAAATCAGAGTGAAATCAATAAATAGAGTAGAGTTTGCTTGACTTTGATTTATGAAACAAATGTCATACATGTAACAGAAGCAGGATTTCAAGCCAGTAGATTTACAAATTTTGATCAGTAGATTGGCTTCTAAACAAGTATATTTTTTATCAGCATAAATTTTACATGTTTTAAGGGGATTGAAAACAAAACAAGTGCATTTTTTTGCCATAATATGTATTCTCTTCATACTATAATAAAACAGCAAGTTTTGAACATGAATCAGATTCGGATTCTGATGTAAAATGTTACAATAACAATTAATCAATATGAGCCAGTATATTGTCCATTCATGAAAAAGGAAGGGTTGTTTATCTTATAGTTCACTGCAAAGATTTTTTTATAAAATCTAATAGCATTTTTAGTTTCCTTCACAAGACCACTGTCTGGTGACCACTGATGACATTCATTATGATTATTTTAGTTTCACACTTAATAGAATCTCAATACACCGCTCCCTTGATAACGTGTGCCCGGATAACTCGCGAACCCGCTTATAACGCGGGATCAGGTGTGGATCCCATTTTTTTTATTAGAAAATACAAAAAAATTGGCCCCTATTTGTTGAACGTGACAAAAAATCGCAATCAAAATGAGTAAATGAGACCTTGATATATCGCTCATTCTATCGTCAAAAACAGTGGTTAGTACCCAGAAATTTGAATCAACAGCATGAAATTTTTAACTTTTAATAAGAAGTCATATATTTTGTTCAATTTTCTTTCCAAACAACATTCTCAGTACACTGTAAATAACAATATTCGATGAAATTTTGATCAATGAAAATGTCGCTAATACCTACTGGTGACAACACTTTAAAAAATAAATACCAATTAAATGATTTTTGTCAAGTGAAATTTGTGTTTTAGTTCTATCTTTCAATTCGGTTTCAGTGTAATCATCATAAATGCAATATGCCCTCTTGTATTCAAACGTGAAAAATATAATTCAACTGAGGCAGCTATGTCTGCGAGCGTTGCTGTGAGAACCTAATTAAGTGCTGACCATTTTTTTTATCTCCGACTTGCGGAAGTATTTGTTGTGTTGTTACAATTAATTAAAAGCAGACTTGTTTTGTATTATCACGTTAATTACGTCTTTTGTATCAAATCAAATAAAGGGGGTGAAATAAAAGAAAAGTTAAAAGGCGTGCAAATCCTACCTGCATAAGAGCTAGCGGTCATGGCCATGTGTCAGGTCAACTCATTTCAATTGATGAATCGAACACTGTTATAAATCTTATTATGTAAGTAATATAATTAAACTACCTTAAATTAGCCTACTGATTCACAAATGTGATCAAAGATAGTAAGGCAACCAAGCCAAATGACTACTTGATGAATAAAAAGCTTTGTTTTACAGATACGGTTCATTACGGAATAGCAAGTTCCAGAGTTTGTATTGAACATAAAATTTCTAACTTGCTACTCAGAGATTTCCTCAAGGATGAGAAGAAGTTTCATTATTACTTGCAATGAAATCACAGCATCCATATTTTATTGATAGAACAATAAATAAATCTACTTTCGACGTTGACGGTTGTTTCACAAAATAAATGTCCCTAGTTTTTGAAAAAAAGGAATTTTTTTTAGTTGTGAATCGACAACAACAAAAAGCAGTGATGTAATACACAACGTTTTCTCGTACACATGTTGTTGAAACTACTTGGACTAATGTTGTTAATGATCTTTCAGAGGTTGGGTATCTTGAAAATAAAGGTAATTTATACAAAAAACAAACAACTACATTAGAAAAAAAGCTCTTTATTGACAATTATTCCCAATGCAATTATAAAACGAGTATTCAGCCATTAAACAGCCCCGTTACCCCCCCCCCCTGCGGTTTTCTTGATGTCCAGCGGGAATGGCATCCCTTTCTTAATTTTTTTAGGTCCCTCGGTAACTTGCGCCCTCGTTTATAGTGCGGTCTATGTTTTTGGACCCTGTTGTGCACGAGTTATCGAGGGAGAAATGTAGTTCTCTGGTCCAGACTTCCCCTTGAATCACTTTGTATTTTGCAAAGAATGTTGCTGGGTTTGTAAGGTTGCTGACTGCTCTGCAATACTCCTCCAAGCTATGTTTACCTCGAGGAGGAAGTTTCTGACTTGAACTTAAGATGTATTCCTGAGCCTCATCTGCATAGGCTTCTTTCTCTTCATGGCCCAGATTAAAAAATCTGTTGGCAAGTTTCACCACTGTAAATAAAAAAAAATAAAGATTGATTTAGACTTTAACTAAACAATGAAAAAATACATGATGTATTTATGCTTTTATGAATAATTTATCTCAATTTTAAAATTAATTATCTTGTAATATATTTTTAACTGTTATTTTTATCTAGGATTTGAACTTAATTTATGTGCATGAAAACTTCAAATAGTTATTGAAATACACAATGCAAACAAAGGACCTTTGCTACTCGCCTGCACACACTTAAACTCAGATATCCAAGCATTGCTGAACTTGTAATGTTTCTTAGCATTCAGCATTTTGTCATAAATTGAACATTGAGCTGTCTTTAAATATTCCTCTTAAAACATCTTGAACAATTCAATAACAACTAAACAAGACAAAAAATCAAAATACTTACTCTAGTGTGTCTGCCAAAATCATATTTTATGGTCGATCTCTCCATTTTATCTCCCCTCCGCCAACAGTCAGCAGACTTTCATCAACGGCTTAGAAGACATCATGGACCACATTTGATCTCTTTATTACTTATAACACCTCAAGAAACATACCGCATTTGGCCTTAAACTCCCCAAATTCCAACAATAAGGTAATCAATTAACAGGTTGCTGTGTACACATGTTAGCTGTTCTTTAACAATTCTAATCCTATTACTCTGCCTCGCATCATCACACCGGTCACGGTACTGGTGGAAACATTTCCTGTCTCCAGTAGACTGGTTCTGGCTGGCTGGTTTGTAAAAATACAGTGTTTGGGATTTTTGTATTAAATTTTTTTAAAAAAATTCTTTCAATTGTCAAAAGCGGTAGATTTCAATTTTAAAAACAGTATGTGCGGTAGACGGCCTTTAAAACGGTATTTTTGGCCTACTGCCAGTAGACTAACATGTATGAAATGTTATGGTTCAAGGTAAAAGAGAGGTCTGAAACATGTCCAGGTGAGGACATTACACACATGGGCTATGGTATATACAAGAGATGAGATGTTTCAAGGAGTGAAACTTAATTAATTGTGGCAGAGGATTTGGAGAAAAACTTCATTTTGGGGAGAGTTTTTGAAATAAAACATAAAAGAATAAAAAATGGAATATATTAGTTTGAAATATCCATGCAGCATAATCTCAAAACCAAGTCAATGTTTACAAACACTGTAGAAGTACTATATATGGATCAAGTGATGTGCCGTAAGTAGCCAAATCTGTCCTTGGTTTTGGGGGTCAACAGGCATGCGTGAGATTTTAAAATGTCTGAAAACTCCGAAGATGGCTTGGTAGCTGACTAAAAAAGGAACAAGGTGAAATATTCATGCTGGATTGGAATGACATCTTTCTGAATGTGAAGATGGATGATCAGGTTAACAACATATTTAATATTTTGCTTCCTACATGGAGGTAAGCTTTTGAAAACACCTGCCATAAAAAATGCAAACAAATTTGATTTTTCTCTGAACATGACTTATGTGCATCATGCTGTCATAGAAATGGACAGTAATGACCAAGTAATAAAACGATTTTTAAGACAAAGGAAGCTCAATCAATAAACATCACACAGTCATTGTAAATACAATGGTGTATCAATCTAGTACCTGTTGAGGTGGACCAGTCATGGTGTGAGTCTTCCCAGAACCAGTCTGTCCAAATGCCACAGCAGTACATGCATAACTAAAATGAAGATGTATATTATCATTTATGTATCTACCAGTCTATTTAGATAGGTAGGCAGATATATAGATTAATAGATAGATGTGATTGAATCTATCTCTACTGGTCTATCTAGCTAGGTAGGTAGGTAGATAGAAAGCTAGCTAGCTAGATAGATAAAAAAAATTTAAGAATCTTTTCCAGTTAAAATTGTCCAACTTTAAAAAGTTTGCAGAATCCAAATATAACTGTTAACATAATCATAGCTTGCTTACAATTGATCAATCAAGTGCTTCTCAAATAGAAATATTTGAGCGTCCCAGGATATTTTTGTGAATACAGTAAATGCAGCATAAGGACATAAGATTTTCAATACTATACATACTTGCTTATAAGTTGAGTCCAACTGCAAACTGCATAGACCCAGATCTACCATTGCACAATGTGCCGGCAGATCTAGGTCTATGCAGTTTGTTAGGATAATCAGTAGAACACTGACCCTGATTTGCCAGCGCATCATACAATGGCAGATCAGGGTCTATGCTGTGTGCAGTTGGACTTGACTTATAACCCAGTATATATGGAAATGAAATAATTGACTTAATGTAAAATATCTGTTATCCTAGTCTATTCTATGATCAATACTCAAATTAACTTTCCATTCAACATTTGTGAAAATTTTATACTTGATAATATTTTGATGGATGATCATTTGTGAAATGTTTGAATGTTAGTTTAATTTGTTGAAAAATATATATTTTTATGTTAAGCTAAGGGTCCAAGAAATCCAAAATCACTTAAAAACTTATAGGTTGGTGTGCATTTTCCTGCAATGCTCAAAGCTGAATATGTATCCTCAAGGAAAAATCATTACTAAGAAAAGTATGGGAAAAAGTAACCTGTCACTAATTGTCCATAAAATAATAACTGAGTGAATATTTAAAAATTCATCAAATTTGTACAGGTTGAAGATCACAGACTCCTCTTATCAAATACACGAAGTACTAGGTGTATTTTGGTAAATTAATTTTTTTCAGTACAACACAATTATTGAGATCACATCAGCTTTCTCACAACCAAGAACCAGCATGGCAGATTTATGGTTTGTCAGAAATCGCTAATGATTTCTCAGGTCTCATATATTTTTTGTTAATTTTATCATGTTCTTTCACATGATTTTTATTGCAATTATTCAAGTTTATAAGCATTTTTCTTTTTTGTTATTTAATAAGAGACAAAAGTCACGACCACATCAGTTTACATCCAATCTTTGTCAGAGATCATAATACTAGAATACACTCAGTAACAAGTGACACCATATTGATGGCATCATAATGCAATGATCACATCATTTCAACATGCAAAGTTAGTGTTGATTACACAAAAGTGAACATCCTTAAGTACCAAAAAACATCAGATTCCTACCATTCATTACCCATAAAATAAAACTGGTAAGAATGGGTTGCAACAAAGTTACAAGAATACATAAAGTAGAATTTCAATTATCTGAACTTGTCATGGGATATTTGTATGGTTTAAATAATCTTGACTTTATTGGTATATTGCAAAATGGGATATTTGTATGGTTTAAATATTCTTGACTTTATTGGTATTGTAAATTGGGATGTTTGTATGGTTTAAAAAATTTGACTTTATTGGTGTTGTAAAATGGGATATCTGCATGGTTTAAATAATCTTGTCTTTATTGGTATGTTGTAAAATGGGATATCTGCATGGTTTAAATAATCTTGTCTTTATTGGTATGTTGTAAAATGGGATATCTGCATGGTTTAAGTAATCTTGTCTTTATTGGTATGTTGTAAAATGGGATATCTGCATGGTTTAAATAATCTTGTCTTTATTGGTATGTTGTAAAATGGGATATCTGCATGGTTTAAGTAATCTTGTCTTTATTGGTATGTTGTAAAATGGGATATAAAATGGGATATATGCATGGTTTAAAAAATCTTGTCTTATTGGTATGTTGTAAAATGGGATATCTGCATGGTTTAAATAATCTTGTCTTTATTGGTATGTTGTAAAATGGGATATCTGCATGGTTTAAATAATCTTGTCTTTATTGGTATATTGTAAAATAGGATATTTGAATGGTTTAAAAATCTTGACCATTGGTATATTTTAAAATGGGATATTTTAAAATAATCTTGTCTTTATCAGTATGTTGTAAAACGGGATATCTGCATGGTTTAAATAATCTTGTCTTTATTGGTATATTGTAAAATAGGATATTTGTATGGTTTAAAAATCTTGACTGTATTGGTATATTTTAAAATGGGATATTTTTAAATAATCGTCTTTATTGGTATATTATAAAATGGGATATTTGTATGGTTTAAATAATCTTGTCTTTATTGGTATATTGCAAAATGGGATATTTGTATGGTTTAAATAATCTTGTCTTTATTGGTATATTGTAAAATGGGATATTTGTATGGTTTAAATAATCTTGTCTTTATTGGTATATTGTAAAATGGGATATCTGCATGGTTTAAATAATCTTGTCTTTATTGGTATATTGTAAAATGGGATATTTATATGGTTTAAATAATCTTGTCTTTATTGGTATATTGTAAAATGGGATATTTGTATGGTTTAAATAATCTTGTCTTTATTGGTATATTGTAAAATGGGATATTTGTATGGTTTAAATAATCTTGTCTTTATTGGTATTGTAAAATGGGATATCTGTATGGTTTAAATAATCTTGTCTTTATTGACAATTATTGTAAAATGGGATATTTGTATGGTTTAAATAATCTTCTCTTTATTTGGTATTTTGTAAAATGGACCCCCATACAAGCATACTTAAGATGTGATGGAGGGGGGGGGGGGACGCATTATATTAATGGAGTAAGCCAGAGGCTGAGCATGTATAAATTAGCGTTTTCACCTAACGCTTGCTTGAGAGGCACTCTTTAAAGATCAATAAAATCATGTGACACCTGCTATAAAAGTGCTGTTGCCCACACATCATACATATTTTAAATCCTGTTTTTTGTTGTGTAATAAGAAAAACAATCGGGTGGGAAACATTGTCATTGGGAGGGTTTATACATGCTCAGCCTCCGGCTTACTCCTATAATGGCCCCCATCCATCACATCTAAAGCATGCTTGGCCAGGGGACCATTATTTTTCATAAGCTTTATGCCTCACATGTATAATTTAGCATGTTTAAAGGGCAACAAAAAACCACTAAAATCAACTGCTGTCACTTTGTATGTAAAACCACTTGTATAAAATTTCTTGTCTAAATTTATATACCGGTACTGTAAATAATTTATTTATTATTATTATTTTATTTTAAAAAAAATAAATTTCTTGGATAATGTCCAATCTGCCTTTTTAAGAATTACCAAAAGGGAAGATATCTCATATATGTAGTAGATGTCGATACTGAATGATATAAATGGCTTTTAAATATTTTCCCAATATTTGTACATGTAGCACCGCTTTTAACTACATATTTAATGTGGTAGTTCTATCCACTAGAAAGGGCAGAAAGGAACAATCAATTAATCACATTTCCTAAGATTCAGAGTTCTATTGAGATAATGTAAAAGTGTGTGCATAAGACAAAGTCTTTCCTCTGAAAATGGAGGGATTTTTAAACAATAGCTCTTCTCCTGCCTACAACTTTTGAGTAAAGTTGGAAAATAAACTAAATGCCAATGCTTGATAAATGCGTATTATGAATATTCATATAAATCAATGTTTGTGCCCTTGCTGTTGCGGAGAGTGCTAAAATAGCCACTGTTTTCAATGACAGCAGGATAAATTCTACATTCAGTAGAAGAAACAAATTAAAACTTAACCACATGTTCCACATCCCAAGTAAAAGCATACTTTGCTTGAAGTAGATTCATAATAACAATACCTCTCATGAACCTTGAAATTAAGAGCAACTGTGAAAACCAGTTCTGACCTAATTACTGTAGAGTTTTAATCCACATGGACTTTACAACATTGTATTATTTACCAAGTATTATAAGATAACTAAGTATGTCACAACTGTTTCTTCAGACACATTACAAGGACTGTACCCCCTCCCTCAACAGAAAATGATCCAGTTACCCCATGCAAAGTAATACTGCATTTTTGTGCCATTTCCATCTTCAGTAAAATCTCCAGATTGATGGCTTTTGCAGAAAGTCTTTTACTTTGGAAGTTTGTCCCAATACAACCACACCTATCAGCTACAAATTTTCCTTCAGAGGGCGAGTCTCTCCGAAATGTGGGAGTATAAACAGGTCATTGTGTCAAGGGAGCCTGGCAGGAATAAACACTACAAGCCATGATGAAAGGAAACTCAGACTGAGATGGCCAATATGGGATTACCATAAGAGCTTTAACAGTTTGGTCACTCATGACCTTATTCATAATTTTCCCTAAGTGGAAAGAAGGAATTTGTACAACCCAAACTGGCAGCTACAGAAAAAAGCATCCCAAAATAAATGTTCCAGGTTCTGGATTCTATAAAGCAAGTTTATCAATTTGAAAATTTTGAAGCAAAATTTCTCTATTTAGCATCCACTCTGTAGATTTTTTAAATACCTAGAGTAACAATCAGTACAAGTATTATCTACTCACGGTAAACAGATGTCTGAAATGTATATATCTCTTTCACAGCAGTGAGCACTACCAAGTAGATTTAGGAAGATCATTCATTTTCCTGGACCAAATGACATAACTAATTTAGGAGAATGCACATGTATTGCCATGTTAGAGTACCAATATGTTTAGTCTGAACCAGACAACAGAGAAATTGCAAGGTATGTTGTAGTTGTTGTTGTGGGTTTAATGCCATTTTTCAGCACATGATGGGCTATACATGGCAGCCAGTATATCTGGTGGAGGAAGAAGATTGCAAGGTGTGAAAGATGGCAAGAAATTCTATATAATTGAAGTCTTCAACTGGCCAATTGCCACAAATAGGTTAATTTGAATCTGCTGAAAGAACTCACCACTCATCTTTGGATGCATCTGTCTAAATAACAAAATCAACTGTTATGTGTCTAATCTTTTTAACATTGCATTTTTTATTTTAAGATCATTATTCTGGCTATGCATTGTTGTATCTGACAGGTTTATATGTGCATCAAAATTCTGGTACTATTTAAGACCAAGAACTTTATCTCTTCCCTCTAAATCTTGTTCAAAAGTATCATCTGGTATACCAACAAAAGATGCTGTCTGGTAGAAATGAATGTCTTTGATGGATATCTGATTAGCAATGTATATATATATATATATATATATATATATATATATATATATATATATATCTTTTTTGTTCAAACTGTTCATCCATAAGGAAAGGCTTTGAACTGAATCAATGAGAAATCCAAAGAGTTAATTCCCTGTGACAGAATAAACTGTACCCTCTTGTATTTAACTATAAAATCCAGATACAACTTTTTCCAGCATACAATTTGTATTTTTTCGGCATAAATTGAGGAATATGTTGATGTAAATGTCATCAAGGTAGCAGGAGCAATAAATATCCTGTTGTATGAACTATAAATATGGTGGTTTCAAATTTTGGTAATGAACTCTGTGCACTCGAAATCCAAAGGTTAAATTTATAAAGTATTATAGTATCACATTCCACCTAAACCTGTACATTTTTATACACTTTTTTGAAAATGTTCATATATTGGTACACTGAAATATGCATCTCTTAAATAAATGGATATGATAAAATCATTATCCTGTAATTATATGTGTATGTTGAGACCAATTGAAAAACCATCTTGTTTAAAATGTTCACAAGTCACAAAGTCATTCAAAGTCTTTTGATTTATGCCTGGTCTGAATTTACCATTAGGTTTTGGTACTATGAACAGATTTAAAATAATCTCTTCCTCATTATGTTATGAAGGTACTTCAGTTCCTTTCCACAACATTTCATCTACTTATACTGGAATCTTTTGTTCATCAGAGATTGTGATGTAATTTGGTATTCTGTTTGGTTTCGAATTTTGTCATATTCAGTCTTGTAAATCTTTGTAAAATCAAATTAGCAGATATTGGCCACTGCCATGCCTCAAGACATGTACATATTTAGCCACACATTTTTTGGCAATGAGTTGCATTCATGTGGCCATATTGTTTGGGATTATTTTATGAGTAAAATCTGTTGAACCCTCTGCACCTGTAGTGCCTGTTTGGGCCAATGCCAGTGAAATTATATGCATAATCATCTCACTGGAAATGAAGTCCAGTACCCCATTATTTATTTATTTAGTATTTATTTTTTCCAGTGAGGTTGCAACCTTTGTGTTTTTACAAGATAATCAAGTTTGACTATGCAAAATTGCAGCTCTAACAAACTGTTCAATGTCACAAAGTTCTTGTCAGCAGCATATGCTTTTTGTTTAATACCCCTCAGACCTACGGGTTATTATTGGGTTCCATTTAATTGCCACTTTGGCAATGTTATATTTGTCCAATTTTGCAAGGTTCCAGTGTTGATCAGCTGAGTCAAAGACTCTAAGAAGTTGGACATTTTTTTTTTTTTTTTCATCAGCACTTTTAACACATTATATTGACTGTATCTTGCTCAGGAAAAGAGAGTTAAGTGTTATAAAGCTTAATCAAATCCTTTGCTTCATCAATTATGATCAACATCATGAGTAGAACAACTTTCACAGTACAATTGGTACCAAACAGATTTCATTCAGAATTCAAGCCTGGTCTATATTATAGGCAACCCCAAGGGGAGTGCTGGATTTTGTCAAAAATTCTCAGGCACAGCAGATAATGTTTTCCTCCCCAAGGTCAAATCCTGACTGGGGGTCCTGTCATACATTATAGTTTCCAGGTCACAAGTATTACTTCCTACAACAGCATGCATATCACATGTGTCATAAATTTTTGGGGCAAATACCCAATAATGCATGCAAAGGTGCTATTTTTCCAGGGTTCAATTTGTTCAATTCATTAAAGTTCAGTTGCTTTGACATTTTTGTGGTTGCTACGCTTAAGCCAACCTTGCTAATTGATAGGCCGTACACAACGTTATGCCTGGAAGAGTTATCTACCTTTACAAGCGCCTTTGTTGTTTGTCAACAACTGACTTGACTTTGGATGCATGCTTTGTTCTTTTTCATGGAGAATACATCCATGTTAGCAACAGTGCCTGCAATATTGAACCCCGCAAAGTCTGACATCCCAGAGTCAGAGAGGTTGAGTGATGGTATAGTGTCCTTTTTGGCAACCATTTTTTATTTTTATAACTGCGCAAAGGCATGGTATAAATTGACCTGAACAGCATTCAAAGGTCAGCTGCTTTAGTAAAAGTATCAACAATATAATAAACAGAATCAACAATGTAATACATAGCAAGTTTAGCATTTATTTATTTGAAACAAAACTCAACAAAATACTGACCACCCGGTTGAAAATTTCAGTCTGTACTCAGTATACCTACCGCCTCTTGTTAGCATAAAATGAAATATGGTATGATGTGTGGGCAATGGCTATTTTATAGGTGTCACATGATTTTACTCATCTTTAAAGGGTGCCTCTCAAGCAAGCGTTAGGTTGAAAATGCTAATTTATACATGTGAGGCCAGAGGCTTACAAAAAATAATGGGTTATTTGTATGGTTTAAATATTCTTGTCTTTATTGTTATATTGTAAAATGGGATATCTGTATGGTTTAAATAACCTTGTCTTTATTGGCATATTGTAAAATCTGGATAACAAGTATATACACCTATTTTTGTAAAATATTTGTAAGAAAACTGCAGTGGCTCAGTGGTGAGCATGATGGTCTAGCATTTCCACAGATCAAATGTTCAAGTCCTGCTGAGATAAGCCCACACTGGCTGCTGTGGCATGTCTCTGGGCAAGACACTTTATTCTCATTGCCTTGGCACAAACTGGTCATGTAAGCACAGTTGACAGTGTATAACTGAAAACTTAAGTCACAAGATAAAAGAAGTATTTAGTCAAACATGAAAAGCAGGGCAAAATATTTGATGCATGCCCACATAAATTTGGTGACAATAGTTCAAAAAAGGTCCTCTGTAATCCAGTCAGAAAAGGGACCAAAAATATGTAGAATGGAAGAATACAGTAAAACCTCAACAATTTTAAGTGATGTGGGCTCAAAAGTTTTGTTGGAGTATTTGGTTGTTCGAGTTTTGAGATTATAGGTTTTTGACAGGGTTTTTAAGTCAGGACTAAGCAGCTGATTAGAGTATCACCAAGTACTTCAGTGATTAATGTTTTTGTAATCGACATGGGAGGCAATTTGGTCATAATTTCATAGCTGACATAGGGATGAATTTAAAATACACCTGGGGCCAAATTAGAAAGGTTCAAATGTATATCAAGTTAAAGCTGTAATGTCTGTGTCTTTTGTTCTTATATTTATTGCTGAAATTCGCACAATCTCTTTGAATTCCATAAACAGAACCTTTCACAAATTTTCAGTGATAACCATGCATACTATATTGAAACTGAGGCAAATTAGCATTTAAATGAGGTGGGTACCACCTGATTAGTGAGTCTATTGTCTGTTTTCATATTAACTAGCTACTTTCATATATGTGCATCACTACCAAATCTATCTTGAAAACAAATCATACCTAAAAATGACCATTTTTATGTGAAATCATGTCTTTATTAACATAAATAACCAATGGCTGTTGCCAATGTCTTTGCAATCATTTGTTTTCCACCATTCAGTTCAACTATTTGCAAATTCAGAAATCCCCCAAATAGACTGAATCAATTCAGAAATCTTAAAATTCTGTGAGAATAAATGGGCTGGACACTCATTTATTTTTTCACCAATGTTACTGAATATGTATGAACAGATTAATTCATTAATAAAATGTGTAGATTTTATCCAGTTTTAAACGTATGAATAACATTGCAGCTTTAAGAATTAAACCCTGACCAAGCTAAAGACAGATGCATGGATAGGCATACAAAATCAAATGCATTGCTTTAACTTCAATAAAAGTCTTTGTGTCTTGATCTGCATAAGAAACACAATCTCCTCCATTTGGATTTTAGGCCTATCATGAGTCTTCAAAAAAATTCAATTGAAAATTAAAGAATACATGTCTTACCCATTCAGAGCCATGTCTATCAATTTTTTCACCCCTGAGTGCTCAAACAGGTCTGCCTGAGTTGCTTCATGCTCAAAGACCACATTGTAGCCAAACTGCCGCATCGATCCATTATTGTCAATCTAAAATTCAAATAACTAGATAATAATTTTAATGAATATGAATTACTTGTACCACTATTACCTAATCTGCTGAAAAATAAATAAGCTCAGTCATACTTGATGATATAGGTCCCCACCTTTAACAAAATTTTGGCAAATTTCTGTTTAAAAAACTTTGTCTGATGATTAGCCTACCACCAGTTTTTCAGACAATTTACAAGGTTGGATAACAGAGCTGAGAAAAATGTTGCATGATGACTGTTTGGGATTACATGAAAATGGCACCATTTGTACTTGCTTATAAGTTAATCCAACTGCAAACAACATAGAACCAGATATGCTGTTGCATAATACACCAGCAGGTCAGGGTCTATGTTGTTTGTTCTACTGATTACTCCTAACAAATTGCATAGACCTAGATCTGCCAGTGCATTATGCGACTGCAGATCTGGGTCTGTACAGTTTGCAGTTGGACTTGACTTCTAAATATTAAGAGTCTAAATTCTGTCCAAAAGAGTGAAAGAGAATGAAGCAAACAGACTGAAAGATACCTCCACATCTATTCTATATTTTGTGTGCCAAATGTCATCTGTGGAGGATAAATGACCGTCAAATAGAAAATTTTATGATTAAGGACCAAATGATTGCTGATTGTAGGTGGCTGGAAGCAAATGCCCACATTAAACCCAAAATGTATCAAGCATGGGACAATAACTGAGGCAAAATAATGCAGACAACTAATATTTATATGCACCGACTAGTTTACATATTGCATTATTACATGTTACAAATGTATACTGAGCTAGAGCTGTCATTTACAAGATATGCATGGACACACAAACAGAATAACAGATGGAAAAGGTTATTGCTTCACATCTCAAGGTTAGGCTTTAGCTATAAGGTAAAACCTGTAAACATTTCAGCACTTAGAAATAATTTTTTTTTTCAATGTTCAAACTTTTTCATAATTGTCCTTTCCGAATAATTTTGCTGTTTGAAATTTTTAATTTACCAGAAATGACCACAATGGATGAAAGTTGAAATTCTAGAAAATCCAAGCAAAAAAACTCCAAGAAATCTGCCTCTGGTAATTGCCAAATAAATAAATAAATAAATAAATACATAAATGTTCCTTATAGCATGAGTAGTAAGTTACATGAACTTTCCTTTATCCATCAATTTTGTATTCATTGTATTCTTGAGTATACCTATTCCACAACTGCAGCATAACTAAAGCCATGGATTATCCAAGCCTTATTTCAAGCTTAAATTCAGATCCTTTTGTTCTTTATTGAAATACCAAGTCCACCATAATATCCCTTGAGGGTGTTTACTTTCTGTACTTACAACCCAATCTGACTGATTGAACAGTACCACATTTTCAAGTCAGATCAGCTGTGAGCAGAGCTTGAGTGCAGGCTCAATGGAACCTTGATATCACAAGTCAGCTTTCACCATTAACAAGCAAGAATGAAACTTTGTAGACAAGATCTGAAGTTACTGAATGGCAGTGACAGATAGATAAATGTTTGATGAATCGATTGATGTAAGTCATGCCTTGCCCAGCTTTTTTTTACTTTTTGGTAGGAATGCTTGAGCATGACAGGAGTACAGAACACCATCCTGGCAAGTTTCCTCCCTTGTCATTTCCTTATAAGATATTGAGCTGCCCTACCCTCCACTCCAAGTCATCCCTCACATTATGGCCCAAATTCCTATCATACCATGGTAGCCAACCCAGGCTGATTCAATGGTAGGATTTTAACCCACACTCTTTCAGTAGCAAGTCCGGCATCACTAACAAATGAGCCACTGCAGCCCCTGCCACCATTTGTCACCTCTTAAGACATGCAGAAAAGCACATCAGGACTATTCTACACCCCCAATTCCCCAGGGTTCTGAAAACCTGGAGAAAACATGGCATCCACCTCTTGTATCTTTAAATTGACCTACAAAAAACAGTGACACTATGATCAATTATGATTACATATGTTACAAGAGTCAACTTTTGGATATAAACTATTTCATCTGATTTTAACTGTTCATCAGATTTGTCAAAGGAAAACAAAATCTGGATAAACCAACTTACATTTGTCAGTTGTTTCAAATACAATATTTAAATATGAGTTATCCTTGTTAAAAGTACTCAATGTGTATCAACTGATACAAATACTAGACAAATATTATAAGGCAATATTAATTTCTTTAATCACCCAAGTTCAAAGAAACAATTTGTAAGCAAACACAGGACAGGTGCAAAATCTCAATGTTTGAATCCTTGATCAATGAGACAAAATAATTATAACCATGGTATATGATACACAATTGTGAGGTTCATGCTGATTTCTCAAAAATCACATCCCAAAATCAACAGAATGCATAAAAATCACTCAAGATATTGGCAAGTTGTACCTTTGTTAACTTCAATAAATCCCCCTATATTAAGAAAATCCTCCCTTTTCTTCAAACGAATGAAAGAATATCCCCACAAATTTTCACTTCTAGAATATACAATCCCTGCATGTATAAATATGCTATAGGATGTGAATATTCTGGCTGCTAATTACACAAAACTGAGGATCACAAGAGTCTGAAAAGTCAAAATTCTTTCTTGAATGTTCTGAAAAATATGAGAACTTTAAAAAAATTATTTGAATATATGACTATTATTCTTACATAATCAATCACATCATCGATAGATTTAAGAAATACAAAAATCTTAAAAAAACGGATTCGTTTCTAACAATATTGACAACTTCAGAACATGTACTAGATCTATGAAGTTAACAAATGTACTGTTAGGAGCTATATACAATTCAACCAATGCATGCAACTGACTTTCTTCATGTCCCAGTCATCAGCTACTTGCATGACACTGCCCTGAACAAGAATTAGTAAAACTGTGAATATTCTCGTAGTTGCACGAGATTCCCATATTCGACAACAGCTTCCAGCAACAAGGGTACTATGAATGGAACATTATACACCTGCCCTGTGATTAACAGTCCTCTATGTATATAGGGCATGGTTGACTCTGGAGATCACTGACCAATGGACTCAATGACCTTGACCTTTGGCCAAGGTATGCAGTACTGAACTAAACTTACCGAACAAAAACCATTATTTTCTTATCAGTTACCATGAACTAGACTTTTGTCCTTTAGAGCCCAATATCTATAGGTTTCTTTCTTACCCTAAGTGCAAGCCTTCCACAAAGTTTGGTCAAGGAACTTACTCTAGAACAAAAGCTATTGTGCAAAACCCCCTTTTTTTTTTTGAGTCACAATGACCCTGACCTTCAACCTTTTGATCCCAAAATGAATAGGCCTCTTCTTACCTTAAGTGCAAACCATCCACAAGCTTTAGTCAAGGTATGTGGTCTATAACTAAAGTCATTATGCAAAAAAAAACATTTTTCTTCTTTCAGTCAGTGACCTTGATCTTTGAACTTTTGACCTCAAAATCAATAGGCTTCTTTCTTACTCAAATGTGCAAGCCATCCACAAACTTTGATGAAGGTATATGGTCAAGAACCAAAATGTTTGTGCAGAAACCATATTTTATTTGTCAGCTACACCTTTGCCTTT
This sequence comes from Margaritifera margaritifera, assembly GCA_029931535.1. Taxonomy (NCBI): domain Eukaryota; kingdom Metazoa; phylum Mollusca; class Bivalvia; order Unionida; family Margaritiferidae; genus Margaritifera; species Margaritifera margaritifera. Next base: position 463,419 of record JAQPZY010001360.1, read on the forward strand.
GACATTTTGACTCCAATATGAAACAGTTTGTACCTTTCTCCAAGTGAAAGTCATTCACAAAGTTTAGTCCAAGTCTGTGATGTAGAACTAAAGTTATTGTGTAGAAATCATTTTTCTTCTTTCAGTCAGTGACCTTGACCTTGTGACCCTAAAATTTATTGACTTCTTTCTTACCCCAAATGCAAGCTATTGACAAACTTTGGTAATAGTAGATGGTGAAGTGCTCTGGTTATTGTGTGCAAACAAAATAGAGAACAGACAGATGGATGGATGGACAGATGGACATCACAACATAATATGCTCGGCCTTATGACAGGCATATAAAAAATTGCAAGCCTCACAACAAATAAATCTGGCCAGAGTACACAAGAATTACCCGGTACTGTAAATCAGAATATTTTCATGCACATAAACTGATGTCCATTTAGCAAGGGAACTAAATTCATAACAAGAGTCCCTCAAAGAGACTGATGCTCTACTGTCTGAAAAGAATTTCCAGAAATTCAAGATAAGACGGTTTCTTCTTTATAACTGCTGAGTGTTGAAACCATCTCTCATATTTTTGAATGATAAGATTTTCAAATTAGCCATTATGGCAGTGATATTGGATATAAAATCGGCACTATTTTTGTTTAGGGCAAACTAGACAACATTAGAAGACTTTTGGTGAAAACCCCATGTTGATATAACCATCAATTCAGGGGAATTAGTGACAAGATTTTCAATATGTTCATTGTGGCAGCCATATTTGAGTTCAGATTGGCACCATTTTCATTCACGACCAATTACCAGTAGATATCATCAATTAGATATAATAACTAGTCTTCTGATGAAAACCCCATGTTGATATGATTTTCCATTTAGGAAGAGTAGCAATAACAAGATTTTCAAGATTTCTGCCATGGTGGCATACTGGATGTACGACTGGCACCATTTTCATTTAGTACCAACAGGACATCATAAGAAGTCATCTGGTGAAAACCCAATTTTTATATGACTTTCCATCTTGGAGAAGTAAGGATAAGATTGTCAAGACAGCCACTGTGGTGGCCATATTGGATATCAGATCGGCACAATTTTTATTTAAGATCGACCAGACACCATAAGAAGTTTCCGGTAAAACCCCCATGCTGATATGACTTTCGCTTCAGAAGGAGTAGCAATAAAAAAAATTTGAAGATGGCTGCTTTGGTCACCATATGGATGTCAGATCAGCACCATTTTCACTTAGAACCAACAAGACATGAGAAGAAGTATTTTAGTGAAAACCTCATGTTGCTATGACCATCTATTCAGATGGAGTAGCAATAAAAAGATTTTAAAGATGGTTCCAATTGATGAATAATGATTAAATACAATTTTCACACCTACGGTGAATTATAGGTGCCTGGTATTAGTTTATTAAAAATTATGGAGGTACTGATCATGGTCACTTAGTAAAGTTCACATCTTATTAAGATGCAGTCTTTCCAGCAACCCTTTTTGAAAAAGTATACCAGTAGATAAAGTAGGGTTACTTATTTTTTTCAAAGTTTGGAAAAAGTAGAGAGAAATATAGATATTTTATAAAGAAGAATAGTATGAAATTTATGTAATTTAATGAAAAAATAAAACCTTTACTTGACTTAGCAAGTAAAGGTTTTATGATCTTACACACATACTAGCTGTCTCTTTAGTCCAGGTTGCCTCTATCTTAAACACCCAGCTCCACATCACAGAGACCATATCTGAATTCACTTCCCTATGGCTGTTCATGCAGTGTGTCGTCAATTTTAAATATAACATTGAAGGCAGTAGGGAGTCTGATAAAAAGTAAGAAGTAGGAAAAGTAGGAAAAACTAGGGCCACTGGAAACACTGAAGATGGGATCTTGTATTAAACTTGGCAGTAGTCATACTAAACAAAGATTGTTGTTTGCACTTTTTTTTATCAAATTACAAATAAAAATGTTATCACCTAAAAGCAAGTGCAAAAACATAATTGGCCTGAGTTTAATATGCATTGAACTTGCAAAATCTATGAAGCAAAAATCCAGGAACACCAGGGATTTGTTTTTGTAGGTATATTTTGTAAATTTTGCACTAATGTGAGATTATTTATATAATATGTGGCTGCTAATTTACAGGTTCTTCCATAAATTTTTATATCAAGTACTCTTGAAAGCAACTCCTGGCAAAGAGAGGTCTTTGAGCTTATGGAAAAAAAGAGCACTTAAAGAAAACTTCCACTCAAAGTCTGCACAACACCTTGCTATGAATGCTGTGGAGATATCAAACTGCTCTTGGCATGTACTACTATCACAAATTGACACTTATAATAAAAAGTGCCTTCCATGTACCCTAAAGAGGAATGTATACAGATTGTACAGCACACTGTTAAATGGTAAACATATACTGAAGCTATAACGAGCAAAATCAAGGGAAGGCTAAAGTAATTTCTTTGTTTACTAGGTGTGATTCTGTATCAAAAGTGAAGAATTCATTTCCAAGGTAAAGCTGCTACGAATATTTACAGACATCCTTGTCATAAATCTAATAGTAAACTTTTTTCTGGCATGCTAAGCTTAAGTTAATTTACTAGCAGAAATTTCTTGGACCAAACAGTCAGAAGCCCATGACACAGTTACAGCTTGCTCCTTCAAGCAAACATGAACAAGGAAGTGGGGAACAAATTACCAACCTCAATTTTTCCTGAGCCAGGAAATGATGTGATATCTTTATCATTTCTGCTACTTTCCTGAGAATTTAAGGGACGAACTCTGAAAAATAAAATTAAATAAAATTTGAATATAAGCATTTACAAATAGCTAAGTTGAAAAGCAATATAGAAAATCAACACTCAAATATTTTAATCTGCATATGGACAACTGAAGGTTTTTTTCTTTTTTCTCCCTGTTAATTAATGTTTTTGTGCTTATCTTGCCATGAATTTGTGTGCATTTTCTCAAGATGTTTCTTATTTTGTCTCAGATAGGATTATGAACCTAAAACTGTGTATTTGTGAATAGTAATGCTTAATCCAGCAACAAATTATTTCATTTATTAGGCTGCATGGCCAGGGCACAATAAAAGTACCAGTTTCTCAAACAATGGTAGCAGGAGAGAGGACAAGTGTTTTGCATAATGCAGCATCTCACCTTAATTGGAACATCCTCAGCTTTTTTCTGAATCAAGCCAAATAACTTTGACTCTCGAAAGAGACTCTGAGGTAATCACAAACATACTTCACTAATTGGTACATTTTTGGCAAATGAATATCCAGCTAGCTTTGCAAAGAATTGATCCTCATAATGAAGGATAGGTACTAAAAATAACATTTAACAAAGTTTCAGACATCAAAGAAATACCTGCACTTTTAATTTGCGATGTTAATCCTGTAACTTTTGAATGAAAAAACATTAATAAATCATTCAGTTTCAATAGCCTCAAACTACTGTTTATTAAGCTATTGGTGATGACACATCATCAAGTTATGATGCCAATGAAGTTATTCTGACAAAATGGCTGCTATTTACATCTGAGGTCTTTTTCTAGCATGTGATATAAAAAGGCTGAGGTTGTTCCCATTGGTCCTGCCTGTGAATGGCATGATGATGATGAAATTTCCTGCTTCTGAAACCCAGGCAGGAATCCTAGCATATCAGGATACAAACTTCAGATACACAGTGATGTTGTACCAAACTTTCAATTGATAATTACAGCTGTATGTTTTTTAAAAACTTCAACACAGGAGTTTAACATTATTGATGCCACCATCTCGATCGCCACCAAAACAGTGATACCTATGTCTTGTCATTCAAAGGTGAGACAAAAGAGAGCAAAGAAATTACTATATCTACCAGTGATATACATAGTTAGAACCTCTTAATCTAAATAGAAGTTACACACATGTTTCATATTCCTCAACCTTTCTGTTTTGATGCATGACACTGAACATCATAAAATAAATTTTCTCAACGCCACTAACAGAAAGGGTCAGACAAAGCCCAAAATGTTATCGGAAAGAAGTAGGCATTGCTTCCACTGAGATCTGACACAGAACCTCATGCACCATAGTCAGGAAGGCCGAGTAACCATAAGACATAAAGCCACATACAAGCCAGGCTGGTCAATGAGTGGCCGTTTTTTTGTTGTTTTTTTTGTACATTATGGCATTACTTTCAATTTTCAAATGATTTCGGAATGAATACCACTTTGTTTTGACTTGAAAAATACTTGATCAGAATTTCATATGACCCTCCAATTTACAAGCACTCTTACTATGCACAAACTTACAGCAGAAGTGTAACTTGTAAATAAATGCCAGTAATAAAATATATGACAACATCTCCAAATGCCAACAGCATAGTTACCCAGATATGTTCGCTTAAATTCATTCTTAGAATGAACAACAGACCCAGATCTGCTACAGTACAGTGATCACTCATTATAACACTGTTCAGGAGAACCATAAATCTGTACCGTGATATAGGCGAAGTTATCTTATACTGGGGTACATTATACAGTTGTCCCTCAACATAACACTGTTCAGGGGAACCATAAATGTGTACCTTGATATAGGCGAGGTTATCTTATACTGGGATACATTATACAGTGGTCCTTCAACATAACACTGTTCAGGGGAACCATAAATGTGTACCTTGATATAGGCGAGGTTATCTTATACTGGGGTACATTATACAGTGGTCCTTCAACATAACACAGTTCAGGGGAACCATAAATGTGTCCTGTTATAAAGGCGAGGTTATCTTATACTGGGATACATTATACAGTTATCCCTCAACATAATAACACTGTTCAGGGAACCATAAATGTGTACTGTGATATAGGCGAGGTTATCTTATACTGGGGTACATTATACAGTGGTCCCTCAACATAACACTGTTCAGGAGAACCATAAATGTGTATCGTGATAGAGGAAAGGTCACTTTATACTGAGGTACATCAAAAATATAATTCAACCAGTATAATGGGATCCATGACCATACCCATGTTATATCAGGGACTGTTATAATGAGGTACTTTGTAGTAAGGTCCCAGTGTATAGTGCATTTACAGATCAGTGTCTATCCTGCATACATGTGACAGAACTAGGACATCAAACTGGTAGATTTCAAAATTTTGATTGGTAGATTGGCTTCTAAACCAGTAGATTTTTTACTTACATAAATGTTATGTGTTGTAAGGGGACTGAAAACAAAACAAGTGCATTTTTTGCCATAATATGTATTCTCAATCATGACACTGAACTTCTGATTACTACACAGACTTTCAACTTTTCTGTCCCAGTGGGGAGCTAGAACCTGAGTGACAACATGTGTTGTCTTTGTACCCTGGCATGAAAATTTCTGTACAATCTCTGAGTCTGGAAACATAACTTTAACCAACATAACACTGTTCAGCAAAGACAAATGACGTTCTCTATGATTTATGTATCACTGATCTGCAACGAGGAATGGTAAATTGTGCTCTGCCACAAATTTTACAAAGTCTTTCTGCAAGTGCCACTTTATCCACTTTTGATCCAGTCTCAAACAAGGCCTTCAAACAGAGTGTGTTTTTTTTACAGAAGAATCATTGCTCTTACGTAGTGGTGTCTGTATATACTAGCTTAAAATCCACTTTACATAAAATACACAATGCAAATTCAGGACCTATGCTACTTGCCTGCACACACTTAAACTCTGATTTCTAAGCATTGCTGAACTTGCTGCAATATTTCTTAGCCTGTGTTTTTTTAGCATTGAGAGATAGCGCACATTTCAGCATTTTGACATCAACTGACCAACAAAAGATAAAAGCTGTCCTTAAATACTCCTACAAAAAAATCAAAATACTTAAGTGTTTCTGCCAAAAACATGTTTTGGTTGGACTCTTGTTATCTCACCTCTGCAAAGGTCAGCCGATTTTTAATCAAAGACTCAAAAGCCATCATGGACCACCTTTGATCCCGTTACTACTTATAGCACCTCAAAAAGATCCTGCCTTTGGCTTTAAACTCTCCAAATTACAACAATAGAATAATAACTTTACAGCTTGTAGTGTACATGTTAGCCATTGCTTACCAATTCTTAATCTAACAACTCAGCATGCATCATTGCACTGGTGGAACAGTTTTGGTCCCCTGTAGACTGGTTCTGGCTGGTTTTTGTAATATGTGGATAGGACACGTAAAAATACCGTTTTTTTTTTCTTCCTTTATTCAATTTAAAAAAAAATAAATCTTTTATTTTTCCAAAAGAGTAGATTTCAGCTATAAAACCATATGTGCTGTAGCTGGCCTTTAAAACAGTATTATTGTCCAAACACTAATAGAAATACATCTATGATCCTGTCTGCCTAAACTCATTCTTAGAATTAACAGCACAGACACTGATCTGCTAAGGCAGTATGTGACAGTAAATGTGGGTCCTTGCTGTTTGCACATGGATGAATGGTATATAGGGGTTACATATATAAATACCATACAATAAAACTCCAGTAAGACAAAGGACATTCTGTATAATATATGTATCACAACAGTGTCTTACAATACAATCTTTTATCAAATATATATACAGGGCTCAATACTATACAGTACAAATCCAGTAAGACAAAGGACATGCTGTCTAATATATGTATCACAACAGCTGTGATGTGAAATATATCATTGAACTGACATCCACATGCATGTTCGTTTAAACAGTTACCAATTCTGTAAATGTTTACAGGCAGTAAACTAAACTGTCTTTCGCACATGTAACGTTGCAGTTTTAATAGCATACACTAATACATTACACCATGCTTGATATATCATTCAGATTTGTATACAAAGATCATAACAAAATGAATTTTGACTTAATTGTATAAAATTTAGTATTCACTTTGCAAAATGTGACATAAAACAGAGGAGAATTTAAGTTCTGATTGAAGCAACACTCATGTCAACAAAATGCAACATTTGACACTACTTTATGTATGAAACTTGACAGTTGTATGAGGAATACTGATTAAACAACACTAGGAAGTCATACTGACAAAAATTTGTTTAACTTGACAATGTTATTAAAGCAACAATCATATCTAATTCGAATGATTAGGATATCTAAAACAGAATTACAAAATGAAATAAGATTTTAAAGACCTAAGTTTGCTCACATTTTCTGATCAAATATAGATTAAAAAATTCTGGCCACACCAACTGTGAAATTGATTATTCTTGTTGATGTGGTTAAGACTAAAACTTCTCAAAAGGACCATTCTGAGTAACAGTTTTTAAGTTGAATTCAAGTATAAAATGTTAATTTCAAGGAAATGATAATGAAATAAATTCGGTATTGACTGAGCTTCCTTCAATCTGAAGTAGAAATTAATTAATGGAATATGAATGCCCTGCTGCAGTGACCTACTTTGGAAGGGCAGTGTTGTACTCACCAAGATGTATCCACATACAAAGCTCCATGAATATGAATGCCCTGCTGCAGTGACCTACTTTTGGTAGGGTAGTGTTTTACTTACTAAGATATATCTACATACAAAGCTCCATGATTCCACAATCAACAATGTCAAAGAAACTGACCTCTATACATTTGACAGAAGTCAGTGAAGCATCAAATATAGGTGAGAGCAACCAAATTTTAGTAGCTGGGTTTTTTACTCATCAAGACACATCCACATGTGACAGCTAACAATGCCAGAGAAACTGGCCTAGCTTTAACTCAAACAAAATTTAACCTCAAAAATCACTTAAACATGAAATACATATCACAGTGACCAAATTTTAGAAAGGTGGTACTGTATTGTACTCACCAAGATGCATCCACACCAAAAGTTACATTGACTCGTGCGACTAAAGTTGATGGTAAAAAATCCAATACCCGTGTTTTTCCATCATAACTATGTTTATGAGCTATTCACTAGTAATAAGCATGACATAACTGAATAAAAGTAGCTATACAATTTATTCACAAAGTAATTACTTGTAAAAGACAGCCTTGGTAGGACTACACCATGTCTCTGACAGCCTACAATAAAAACCATGATGATGGATCACATCCATGTTGGACAAATCAATAAGCAAGGTGATGTTCCAGTTACAATGCACATGCTATGGTAGCACTAAACAGTTTCCTATTTTGGTCCATGGAGTAAAGTTTTTAATGCATAGACATCCATACTTTCTCTCCATTTTTCTCCCTCATTATTTACAGTGGTGTAAAGAATGCATAATTTCATTTAGTTACTGTCCAAGGAAACAATTCCAGTGCAGAAACATATTTTTGTTAGTTGGGTTTGAGATTCAGTTTTTGCCCTCAATGCACAGGCACTTCGCTGGCATTTTTAAAGTGGTACAGCCATTCGAATGGTTAACTTGCAAATCTATGCAGGGGATGGGTAGGGGGAGGGAAGCATACTCCCGAGAAAATGTTTCTAAATTTAGTGCAAAAAATAAAGCATTTCAATGCATTTTATGTTAAAACTAGTAATCTATCATTTTTATGTAAAGAGTTGGATTTAAACAAGTATAAAAAAACAACTGTTCTGTTCCCTCATATAGGTCTCATCACTTTCAGCAGTGTTACTCTTGCTTCTTCATGTTCATGGCTGCATCTTTCCAGTTGTTGTATTCCTTACTTACAAAATGATTTATCAATATTGTAGTTGGAATGTTTCCCTTCTTGATAGGCAATAATACATATATATGACAAAATGGCAAGTCACAGGATTCTTCATAATGCACCCAGGGTCAAATCTTAAACCACTGGGGCTGGAAGGATCTCTGCACATTATTTTCTTCCCAAAACAATGTTTGAGAAAGCAAAAGGTAGTGGGCTGATTGGTATCTTTTTGTTAACATCCATAGTGTATATGTAACTCAGAGAGGATATGACATGTAATGATAAAATCATAACAGATGGTAGGAAATATAAACTCGTCATTACAAACCAAGAATTTTCAATTAATGAGATTATTAAAGCATCAAATAAAGACATCTCCAGCAGTAATCAATTGATCTCTTTAATGATATCTTCTGTGAAGTATCTGACAAAGTCGTTAATCAGCCATTAACATTTAACAACCAGTATAAGGTTTTATTTGGCACAGGGATTAAAAAACAATTCCACAATGTTGTCTTAATCACCTTTTATTTGTGATATCTTCTATGGCTGACCATTAGCAGTTAAGGGAAATTAGGTATTTGTAGTGATAAGATTACCAATTCACATATCTATTTAATGCATACTGATGTTAATGTGTGATTTAACAAATTAGGTGTGTTGACATGTGGAAGGAGTTTGATTTATAAATGACACATGAAACAGGATTTTTTTTTAGTCAAGAATAGTGGTACAGCTTTTTAAATTTGTTTATTATTTATTTATGTTTTTGGTATGGCCATAAGGCTGCACCAGCTATAGCAGCAGTGATGGTACTGATGTCCATGAGCTACTGCCCATTTTCTCCTAAGTAACTCTGTTTTTATGTCTTTACCAAATTTTTTTAGTGATTTTGTGGGAATTAATCCGTTCATGGTCCACTTAATTAAAATAATATCTGAGATGCAACTGTCACCATTTTATGTATGAAATATTTCTAATTTGTTCAGTATAGGTTCTTTATGGGTTAAAAATAAATTTGTTTAGCAATTGACACATGTTATGGGATGGTGGTTTGATGTGACTTTAAAGGGGGTAATCATAGAAGGATCAAGTTTTTGATGCCAATCTTTTTAGAGTTGAACCTGTCTTTAAAAAACACCCCTAGTGCCAAAAAGTATGGTCTCTCAAGACAGGTGGTCTTTTATGACAAGTCATAACACTATATAATCAATAAATCCATACAATGAGAATCTGGTTTCTCAAGACAGATTGTCTCTCATAGCAGTGGTGTTTTAAAATAGGTTTTACTGAACTAATTTAGTTTATCCATTCTATGAAGAGTTTGAAAATGTATACATGTTCATGGTTATGTAACTTTGTTTTGATAGTGGTTCACTTCAAAGATGAGTGTGAACAACCTGGACCATGGCCATAGTAAAAAAACTCTTCAGTGCTACCTACAATGTATGACATCTTCAATTACTGGGAAAACCCTGCCATCGGAAGTTACTCTCTGAACTGACTGTCATTTTTGTGCCAAAAATCCATGGAAAATCATACACCCTTAATCACTGTGCAGAATGGAATTACTCTAACTGTGTGTATGAACTCTTGTAACAGCCATTATATTGAGAAAAAAAACAAACAATATAGAACATTTGTACAATTCATTTCCAAACTGGAATTATGGTTTTCGACAAAAATAGAAATAAAAATACTTGTATAAGCTCATCTTAACCATATAATGCCTCTGAAACTAACCTAAATGTAAAACTTAACATACATGTAGATATGAAGGTCAGATCAGGATGGAAGGACAGACAGACAAACAAGAGTAATAATATATGCTCCTTCCACATTCCTGGCAGGTATCACAATCATGTCATATTAGTAAAAAAATATATATTTTTCCTACAATTCGTTATTACATTATGCTTAACTGCCCTCCTATTCATGTATGGCGTCCGTGAAAAAGATGACAGTTCGGCGCAGGCCCAGGCGACGCTCAGACTGGAGTGCAAAGGTCATACTAACCTTTTTTCCACTCTGTGGGAGGATGTATTCACATCGAACGGACGGTGATTTTTGGCACGGAAATAGAATAACTAAACATTAGCGACAGGGTAAGTAATTACTGCTATTAAAAATGTTGGATGAGGATCCTTTTAAATGGTGGAAAGCTCAGCAGTACAAGTTTCCACTCCTTGCACATGTAGCCAGGAAAAGGCTATGCATTCCTGCATCTTCCGTACTCTCAAAGAGAGTCTTTAGTACAGCAGGAGACATTGTTACCACACAAAGGGATACTTTGAGTTCAGACATTGTCAATATGTTAATTTTCCTCACGAAAAATATGCAGCAACTCATTTAGTGTCTTGCAAAAAAAAAAAAATAGTTCATGTATGTTGAGACTTTTAAAACAATACTCCTGTGAAGTTTAAATTAAAACACAGACAGACTAGAAATGGCAGTGGGGTTTTATTTGCTAATAATTTGACTGCTTTCAGGTGTTTGTAGACTTGTTTCATTTTTATGTTAATTTTATATGTTTATTTGACTACCATTTGAAGTCTTACAAGGTAACATCACTTAGAGATGCTGTATTTTTCAAGTAGTAAATGTTATAGTGATTATTTTATTGTTTTCATTAAGTGTTACTGTATTGCAATACGTATTGCAATATGGGTTTGGTATATCGCAATATATTGCAATACGGTTTGGGGCATATCGTTACACCCCTAATAATGAGGTGTAAGGTTACAAGCAAGGCTGTGTTATAATATGGTGTAAGGTTACAAGCAAGGCTGTATTATAATGGGGTGTAAGGTTACAAGCAAGGCTGTGTTACAGTGGCATACCTGTCAACTTGTACAGGAATCCCGTAATTTGTACGTTTTTTTGGGGGGGTTTTGCAGTGTATGTGCGTACAACCATTTTGTACAGTTTTTTTATATTTAAAAAAAAAAATTCGGGCAAATCCTTATTTTCGTGCTTTAATCACTACATCTACCTTTATTTGGCCATTCATGCCCTCTGGGCATACTTAATATTTGATTCTACCACTCTCCATGTATACATTTACATCCTGTATAACACCTACAGGTGGTCAGTGATAACTATGGCATATGTGCACGTTCTGTTACCGCCTGACTGCATATTGGGCTAAGCGACCAAATTATCGGCAAATCAAAACAGCTCAAACAAAACAAAGCCAGTATGATTAATTAGCAGTGTTTTAAGCGGCTTTGTTGCACTGTGTTTACTCAAACCAGATCCTCACGAGTGGCTCACTTTGATTTGAATCCAGTGAGTCAGTGTAATTAAATTAATGAAAGGTACTTTACCGACATCAGTGTTGGTTTCCTTTATGAACTGATTAAATGACAGTAATGATTCTTTCATTTTTAATTGATTAAGACAATCAACTTTCACGTGTGATATTGCGTTTGAAGCGAAACAATTACATTAATTAATGAGCTCTGTTCATATTTAAAAGAGAAAATGTTTGTTATGATCACTTTAGAAGTAGTTGTCAAGCAAGCTGATAATTACTATGTGGATAAAATGAGTTTGCTAAATTATTTTCGCAAGGAAGGTAATAAGGACGATTTGAAGAAGTAAAATTCTTGTGAAAGTGCAGGGATAAAACGTAAGACTTCTACTGAGTGTGAGAATTCCTTAAACCAACAGAGTGTAAAAATTCTAACGAACATTTCATCAAATGGACCAGAGCTTGAGGACTTTAACTCAGACACAGCTATCAACTGCTGTCTTAGTGCTGGTGCAGGTGGCAGACATGTACATGGACATTTTTTTCAAAATCCAGCAGCTAAAACATATATACATGTACCTGAAGTAGCCAAACATATATCAACAACTGTTTTAGAAAAATTAAATTCTTTCTAGAAATAATTATGTTGTATATTATTTCATTTGTTCTTTCTATGGATTAAGTACATACATCTCATCAAATCTTGGCAAGTGATTACCATTTTGGGACAAGTGAAAAGTAAGGTAGCCATGTGAAAAAAGTAAGGTGGGACAAGTGAATTTTCTGAAACTACTTGTCCTGGACAAGTGGATGAAAAATAATTTTGCTCAGCCCTGTCTTTGGCATAAGGTTTTAATAGCAGCAATACATTTACCCATCACTATTATATAGCTTTATTCCTTTTTCGTGTTGAAAAACTCGTCCGTTCGATGTGAAAACATTCTCCCACTTAAAGTGGAGAATTTGTCAACAAGCCACGTCACGCCCGTGCATCTCTCTGCGCCTGCGCGAACATTCATCTTTTTCATGGACGCCATACCTATGGTTGTGTCGCAAAAACGTAACCTGAGGAAATTGTCTGCTGCGGGTTTCAACTACATTTCGGACTTCCCTCCTTCTAAATTCATCTGTGTTACAGTTGTCCGTCTCGGCTATATGTGTTTTATGCCGCTATTCGTCAGTGTTTAGTTCTAGGAAGAGTTTTTCTAGTTCTCCACGTGTACTCTACCCTTAGAGGGGTTAGGGTAAACAATATATCTTGTTTCTTTTCAGGTACACGGTAAGTCGTCTATGTCATTACAACGCGACATAGAACAACTGTGATAGCGCCGCAATTAACAGGCGCATAATTTTACAGAATTAATATTTCATTTATATATTATTCTCCTACTATTTCAATTGTTTCTTTATTATCTACGCGTGTCGCGTCGCATGCTTTTCTTGTATTTTCCTGAGAACAATAAAGCTTGTCAAGTGAACTAGCTTCTAATATCTCTTGGGAAGAACATATATATGTATATTGTTTACCTGTAGCAAACTAACCACTGTGGTGCAGATAGCCCGCAAAGTATATGGTGAACGGGTATGTATAGAGTACGCGACGTACCAAAAAAAAGGTGAGTTTTCTACGTGTAGATTTTAAAGGTGAGTTTACACGTTGTTATTATTATTGGTTGATATTTCAATAATATTTATTTCAGATAATATTTATTTCAGATAAAAAGAAACAATGCCAGCAAATCAGTCTGTAGGTAAGTGTGGCCATAAGAAGGCCCCATGGGATACACACTCAGACTGTCTTACCTGTTCCAAGTGTAAGCGGAACAGTCGCTGCAATATCTGTACAAATTGGACCAATGAAACCTGGAATCTTGCTGATTCCAGGCGTACTTATAGAGGGCAGAAAAAAATAGTTAAATCCCCCTCATCGTCTGATTTCTCTGGATTTTCTTTTACAGGTACTCAGACTAAGGCAACATACAGCAAGAAGGCCACTCTAGTTCACAAGAACATTCCGGGGCCCCAAGAGCCTCCACCAGCCTCCCCGGACATAGTTGAGGTCCCTCCTGTAGGGGCCAGTGAACGCTCCAAGAGTAAATCGCCTCTCCCGGTAAGGGAGAAGACGAAAAAGAGCAGTAGTGTGTTGCTTCCTTCCACCAGGAAGGAAGTATACCACTCCAAACATTCCCAAAGTAGCGTGTCGCACCCTCTTGAGGAGGGGCTACACCGCACCTTGGGTAGTAATGAAGACAGACGGACATCTGAGATGTCGTCTGACCGGTCACTGACCGGTGACTGGTCCGGTCACCGGTCAGTGTCGGGTGACCGGTATTCCGGTCACCGGTCAATGTCTTCTGACCGGTCACTGACCGGTGACCGGTCAGTGTCGGGTGACCGGTATTCCGGTCACCGGTCCGGTCACCGGTCAGTGTCGGGTGACCGGTCCACCGGTCACTGTCTTGTGACCGGTCACTGTCTTGTGACCGGTCACTGTCTTGTGACCGGTCACTGTCTTGTGACCGGTCACTGACCGGTGACCGGTCCGGTCACCGGTCAGTCAGGTGACCGGTCCGGTCACCGGTCAATGTCGGGTCACCGGTCGCCGGTCACCGGTCACCGGTCACCCGGTACCGGTCACCAGTCACCGGGTACCCAGTGCCGGTCACCGGTCACCGGTCTTTGGTTGATCACCGGTCGCCGGTCACATCGTTTCGGTGACCGGTCATCCAATACCGGTCACCGGTCATAGGCCACCGGTCTTCTTGTACCGGTCGCCGACATCACACTGATCAACAATCAGAGGCCTCGTCGCACGGAAGGTCGCAGACCAGGGAAGGGGATCGGTATCCCCCCCTTCCCTATTATACCAATGAATCCGTACGGGATGTGGGGACCAACATCTCATAACAATTGGCCCCTTATGCCCCCTTGGGCTACTGGACCCTGGACTCTGAGTAGAAACGATGTTGCGGCTCGTGTTCCGCCATCGCCTCCTCGCCAGGTAGCATCCACTAGTAGAACCCGACGCATAGCATCATCCACGAAAGACAAGCGGTCTCGTCTTTCTCCTGGAACATCTAGAACCCATAGAGCCCCTACTCAGCATGACAAACAAGTACGGGAAATGGCGCATAGTGTACCTCTGTTACTATCTCTAAGGGACATTGTGTCGCCTGGCCACTCTCCTGCTCGGAGTGTTCTAGATGATGATGCATTATCTATCATCGTCGATTCCAACGAGTACAAACTGGAAGCAACTAGACCCAGCTTCCCTCAACCAGAGGAAGCGGAAGAGATATGGTCTTTTGAAAAGAAAGGGCAGGAAACGTCTTTTCCTTCCTCTTAAGGGCTCCGTTGATATTTCGGCCTCCACGATTTCAAGGTGGATTGTCACCACAATTAAAAGAGCTTACCAGTCCCTTACTGATAGAGACCTTTCCTTTATGAAACTAAAAGCCCATGAGGTTCGAGCCGTCGCTGCCTCATGGGCCTATCTAAATCACTCTTCTCTGGAGGACGTCATGAAGGCAGCATTTTGGCGATCCCATACTACCTTTTTGTCCTTCTACCTCCGCTCATTAGCACATCAAAGCGCAGACATATTTTCTCTGGGTCCCATAGTTGCGGCACAACATGTGGCCCAGAAGGATTCCAGCAAATAGTAAAGTGGACATCTCCCCTCAAATGGTGAGTAGTTTACATTTTTCCTCTGTTTTTGATCAGTTTAACATCAGCCGACCCACCTAACTGACAAATTCAGCTATATAATAGTGATGGGTAAATGTATTGCTGCTATTAAAATGTAGTTTTTTGGGGGGTAAAACTAATTTTAATTATGCAATACTTACCCATCACTATTATCAAATGCCCTCCTCCCACCCCGCTCTGATGCCCTGGCGTAATTTCGTCTATGAAAAAGATGAATGTTCGCGCAGGCGCAGAGAGATGCACGGGCGTGACGTGGCTTGTTGACAAATTCTCCACTTTAAGTGGGAGAATGTTTTCACATCGAACGGACGAGTTTTTCGACACGAAAAAGGAATAAAGCTATATAATAGTGATGGGTAAGTATTGCATAATTAAAATTAGTTTTACTCCCCAAAAAACTACATTTTTCTGGTCTTTGTAAGTTTTTTTTTGGTCTGGTCTACAGGTTGTTGTCTCAGGAGGTTGACAGGTATGCAGTGGTGTATATTACAATCAAGGCTGTTATAATGAGGTATAAGGTTATAAGCAAGGTTGTGTTATAATGGGATACTGTAGTATCATCAATTTTCATGGGGGACCAATTTTCGTGGTTTACGTTGTTGCCCCGAACCACAAATTTAAATACCTAATGAAAAATTAGCCACATATGATGATGACGCCCCCCCCCCCCCCCGCTCATTTTCTTACTGTGTGTCATTCCTAGAGATTAAGGAACCTACCCTACTAGTATTTCATAAATCAATGTCAATACTGTAATTTGGAAATAAAATATTAGCTTTTACACGTGTTTGTTTTATTTTAAACCTTTGAAAAAAGAATTATAAAGCATTTTATATTGTTTCAATGCTCACGTGTCGATAAGATATCCGATAGCTGTAATTTCCACTCACTGCCTTAAATCGATATGCAAGATAAGTAAGGATAGAGAGAAACGAGAAAAAGCATAAGGTATTCAAACACTAGTAATGTTGAAAATAAAAAAAATAGTATATGAAAATTAAATTAAATACTTATTCAAAATCGATCCTTCACTCGAGTAAAACTGTTGTTGAACAATTTAATACATTTCATTTTATCCATGCATATTTAATCCAAAAGAACAACAAGCCTGTAAAATACTAGAACTATTGCTTGAAGCACTGTTATTAATGAAACACTACATATATACACTAATTACATTAGAGTATTAAGCTCACACTTCACTGATTTTCGGACAAAGCCACTGTATCAACATCGTGTCAAACGAGTCTCAATGTACACACAAATGCTTGTCAGGTAAATAATCCCCAAATTGCAGAATTAAACAAGTCCAGCTTTCTCCTAACCATTGATAATTAGGTCCCATCTTTCACTCATTGTCGCTCGAGTTGCAATTATCCATTCAGCCCGAATTGGCTTGATTAAAGAGGTTGCAATCAGTGATCGTCACCAGTAGCATCTTCCTCTTTTTCGTGATGGCCTCCATGACCTGTTTAGCATACCAGTTGTGGAAGTGTGATTTTAATTATTCTTTGTACTCTTTATCTATTGTCAAGTCTAGTGGTTGAAGTTGGTCTGTACATGAGGCAGGCACAAACAAGCATGTGATTCCACTGTCTTTCAATTTAGTTAGCATCTTCTTAGATATATGGGCTCTAGACACATCAAATATTGCCGCTGTCTGCTGATTGCATTGAGCAAAGGGCAGCCGGTCACGTGTTTTGTTGCCTTTATGGATAGTGGTTTAAGGTAGAGATCATACAGGTTACTTTAATAACCGATTGACTTAGTGTTGTAGTCTGCGTCGGCTTCCTTTGATGTTGAGCACTCAGATGAAAACACGTTGTAAGTGATTGACCTTGACATGAGTGTTATTTGTGATCATAGAGGCGGTAATATTGTTTTAGTGTTGTTGGCTGCATCGGCTTCCATTGATGTTATTCACTTGGACAAAAACACAGTGTCAGTATTGAACTTGTCAGGTTTTTGATTTGTGCTCATACATGTGAGAGTATTGTTATAAACATTCAAGTGACCGCCGTTTGCATCGGCAGAGTTTTATTCTTTTTTATTCTTAAATTTTGGGTATTTGTAGAGGTTAAAACACGAAATTAAACACTTAGTAATATGCAAACTTTGACAGGCAAAACCACGAATTTAAGTACCCACGAAAATGTCTTTTTTACAAAACCACGAAAATTGAGCCCCACGAAAATAAATGATACTACAGTATAAGCTTACAAGCAAGGCCATTTTGCAATAGGGTATATTACATGCAAGGCTGTGTTATAATGCGGAATAAGGTTACAACAAGGCTGTGTTAAAATGAAATATAAAATTGCAAGCAAGAGTGTATTATAATAGGGTATAAGGTTACAAGCAAGGCTGTTTTATATTGAGGTATAAGGTTACATGCAAGGCTCTGCTACAGTGGGATATATTACAATCAAGGCTGTGTTATAGCAATCAGACCAATAATCCATTTCCCATAGAACTTAATGTTATATATTTTTTTTTAAATAATAATTTCTGCATTAGATTGGCATACAAACCACACATGCTTCCATTCATTTGTTTCAGCCTTGAAAAATAGGTGTTCCATGGCAATGTGTTCAGCCTCGAGCTGTTAAACAATTGGATGATATAGGTGTTTCATGGCATTGTTTTCAGCCTCATGCTGTTAAACAAGGGGACCCCCTGGTATGCACCTTATAACATAGACTTGCACCAAGAGTTCATATGCTATTTTGTCAGTAGGAAATTAAATACATGATATCAAACAAAAAGTCAATATTTTTTTGTCAACTATAGAACACAGATTTAAACTTAAGAAATTAATAATGGAAAAAAAATTAAATCCATTTACTTGACAGTGGGCGCATCTCAGAATATTTAGTAAAATAATTAGTGGTCCAATACCTACAATGGGGTATTAGGTTACAAGCAAAGCTGTTATAATGAGGTATAAAGTTACGAGCAAAGGCTGTGTTATAATAGGGTATAAAGTTACAAGCAAGGCCGATTTATAATGGGGTATAAGGTTACAAGCAAGCCTGTGTTATAACTGGGTACATTACAAGCAAGGCTATATTTATTATGGGGTATAAAGTTACAAACAAGGCTGTGTAAAAATGGGCTATAAGGTTACAAGCAAGGCTGTTTTATAATGGGGTATAAGGTTACAAGCAAGGCTGTTTTATAATAGGGTATAAGGTTACAAGCAAGGCTGTGTAAAAATGGGCTATAAGGTTACAAGCAAGGCTGTTTTATAATAGGGTATAAGGTTACAAGCAAGGCTGTTTTATAATAGGGCATAAGGTTACAAGTAAGGCTGTTTTATAATAGGGTATAAGGTTACAAGCAAGGCTGTGTAAAAATGGGCTATAAGGTTACAAGCAAGGCTGTTTTATAATAGGGTATAAGGTTACAAGCAAGGATGTTTTATAATAGGCTATAAGGTTACAAGCAAGGCTGTTTTATAATGGGGTATAAAGTTACAAGCAAGGCTGTTTTATAATAGGGTATAAGGTTACAAGCAAGGCTGTTTTATAATGGGGTATAAGGTTACAAGCAAGGCTGTTTTATAATGGGCTATAAGGTTACAAGCAAGGCTGTTATAATAGGGTATATTACAAGCAAGGCTACATTATAATGGGGTATAAGGTTACAAATAAGGCTGTGATATAATGGGGTATAAGGTTACAAATAAGGCTGTGATATAATGGGGTACAAGGTTACAAGCATGGCTATGTTATAATTGGGTAAATTACAAGCAAGGCTACATTATAATGGGGTATTTTACAAGCAAGTCTGTGTTATAATGGGATATATTGTCCAAATAAATCACAAAATGGGGTATTCAATGAGGTGAAACTTCATCATAATCTATACAATACCTGTGCCACCATCTTCACTAGCCAAGGGTCAAAGATCCACTTCATTCCACATCAATCCATGGCATATTAATTAACTAGCTAAAACAGTGTTTTGAATAAGTGCCCTCTTACAGATAAAGAGTTAGTGTCAACAGCAAGCAAAATTATTTGACCAATCAAAGAACCTGTTACTTGACCTGTTAGGTTTTCAATATGATGTCTACACGTGTTGACTCAAAAGAAAAATGTGTACAAAAGGTTTAAATTGAAGAAATTGACATGCGACATGTCTTGTTGTCTATGGAGGCTGCTTTGATTATTTTCCACTATCTTCCTAGGTATATGTAACGAGCAATCTGATTGGATCAGTTTCTTTTACCTGCATCCAACCAGAAGAGTGAGAGATACTGTTTTGACTAGCCACATATGCCAAGGATCGATGTGTAACAAAGTGGATCGATGACCCCTTGGCTAGCAAAAATGCCCCGACACTAAAATGAAGTGAAATAAATGAAGCTGCAAAATACAGTCAACCAACATGCACGTAATGGGATCCATGACCATATCTGCATTATAAAGTGGGTCATGGTATAATGGTATAATGGAGGGGGGGGCTTTATAGTAAGGGACGAATGTACTGTATATACTCACAAATTGGGTCCAACGGCGAACAACATAGACCCTGATCTGCCATTGCATAATGTGCCAGCAGATCAGGTCTATGTTGTTTGTTCTACTGATCACTCCTAACAAACTACATAGAGCCAGATCGACTGGTGCATTATACGACAGCAGATCTGGGTCTATGCAGTTTGAAGTTGGATCTGACTTACACATGAGTATATACAATAACAGCTCATCTGAAAAGAAAGCATTTTTTCACTCCTAGTTATAACAAAAAAATATCTTGGTGGATGTTTAACTCACCTTAACACAACATTGATATGATCATCAGCTTCATCTGAGGCATCTGTAGGAGCATTTGAAGAAAGGGTTGTGGAGCTCCTGAAAGAAAAGGGTATAGGTCTTTCAACCATCTTCAGAAAGTCATTTGTTCTTCATGTCCGCACAAATCTCTTTTTCTAAATACAACTCAATGTCAATAACTGTCTTTCAGTTTCCATGCATTTCACCATTAGTTCCTTGAATGATCCTTTATTCCTCAGTTCTTTAATAGTTCAGTTGGATGAGCTGGAACTCTAATACTGGTCTAATGTTTAATCTCTTTTCTCGGCATGATGATATGTTCATGTTTACCTACTCATTCATTTTAAATCTTTTTTATTTTTTATAATTCAATGTTAAAATAATATATTTATTCCACACTTGGTCATATATACATATAATCTTTGGAACATTCCATATTAGGTTACTTCGTGCAGATTACTACTTCAGTTTTTCTCTTTTCAAAATAATTTACATGTTAGTACACTTGTAGAATATTTCACAACCCTTGAAATAATCCATGAAATATTATCATGTTCTAGTTTTGAAAACATTTTCTGGTGGCATGATTCCTTCTGAGAGATCACTTCATAGAATATTTTGTTATCTGCATTGAAGCACGTTCTTTAATATGTGTAAATAGCCTATCACCAAACTGCAAAGATATTTCCAAAAGTTTTCAAGTACATTGGATCACAAATAACACCCCCTGGTTTAAACTGTATCTCTCAGACAGTCATTTGGGTATATGCACTTGAAACATTCATCTTCTATAGCCAAATGTTTGGTTTAATCCATAATTGATCCAGAAAGTACTTCACAAACAATATACATAGATCAGACCGACTTTGAAAGATGGCTATTCCTGCTAGGTACAGGTAAACTAGGTTCAGTATAGAGCCGTGTATCCCATTTAAGATTAAATTAAACACTTTGTTTACACAAGCACCTTTGCACCATAAAACAATTAAAGTAATTGTTCTTGTTCAGTATCTTTCAGTGGGAGGCTCATATGGGTATTTTATAGATTTTTGTAGCGATCATTGAGCCTGACAGGGTTAATTGACCTCGCTCTCTCAATTAAATCAAACAAGTGCTTTAGACATATTCATTGGCTTAATGTATTTTAAAAGAGACTGGAATTGAACCTTGCTGATAAGAGGTAGCATATCTCTGTTGCTGACATCTATAAAGAGTAGAAAGGACATTATGAATGACAGATTGATGGTCATCCAGGGGAAGATATCTTGGTTTATGTTGTGTCAGGGATTTTATATGTCAAGTTTTCCCCAGATCTGTACTTTTTATGATGCCTGACAACAATTTCCTGCTTTGGCATGACTCAAACTTAATTGTGCTGTTTATACAGTATTTATTTCCTTAAGGTTTATTTGTGCCTGTAAAAACTGGAGGCCTGAGGGGGATTCAATCTTTTTGTTGGTGAAATAGTGTATTTAAAAAAATGTATGGTAATTTATTCAACTCCATATGGACAGTGTTATAATGAGTACTCTGTTTGTATCATGTACTTCATTATAAGGTGGTCTCACTATAAGGCCTTACACTCTATGGTTCCTATGGACAGTGTTATAATGGTCAGTACTGTATTTATATAATGTACTTCATTATAAGGTGGTCTCACTAGAAAGCAGTAATGGTTCCTATGGACAGTGTTATAATGAGTACTGTATTTGTATCATGACTACTTCATTATGAGGTGATCGCACTATAATGCCATACACTCTATAGTTCCTATTGACAGTGTTATAATGAGGGAGTACTGTATTTATATAATGTATTTCACTATAAGGTGGTCTCACTACAAGGCGGTGTACTCTACAGTTCCTATGGACAGTGTCATAATCAGGGAGTACTGTATTATCAATGAATGGGAGTACAACAGTTTCATAAAACTTACTTGTAACCTTAACCTTGCTTCTTCTAAGAGGTTTTAAGCATGCTGGCTATGTAGGTCCATGCATTACCAAATTTAATTGATATAATGTCAAATCTGGTTAATATGTGCATATATGAAAAAAAGCATGATGCAAAAAAAAAAATAATAATAATAAGCATATGTGAAAACAAAAAACAAAATAAGCATGGAAAATAAATGCACATGGACATGTCTGGTATTTCTGCAACAAAAAAGCATATATCTGTGATAAATGTCCAAGACCAAATTTGTATCTGACAAATTTTCTTTCCCTGATTAAGTGAGTATTGCACAAATTTCTTATTTGTAGGTGGAATATTTGTCATAAATGAATTCACATGTCCTGAATTTATCCCTCAATATGTCCAGGCACCTGGTGGCCTAGAGGTTTAAGGTGTTCACCTTTACATATCACTGACATCTCACCTCTGTTCACGTGGGTTCAAGTCTTGACTCGACCAACATGGGTATGGGAGAAAGCTTGCCAGTAGCTTCCCATGGGTTGGTGGTTCTTCCTGGGGGTTTTCTGGGTTCTTCCTTCACCATATACACTGGCCGCCTTGTATATAGCCTATCATATGCTGAAGAATGGTGTTAAACCCACAAAAACCAAAAAAAAGAAAAATACCAAACCCTCAATATGCAAGGAAAATATTATGATGCTGTTGAATCTCAGGTTGATAAACATAACTACTGAAACTTTTCCAATTGTTGTATAATGACATACATGTATTTCACTTTCGATAAGCAGCATTATAAAAAAAAGTGCATAAGATTTGTACTAATTTAACAAATAATTATGTCCATGATTACAGGATTTAAGAATTATGTCAACTACCAATTAGTCCAAGATATTAATTTCAGACAGCAATGTCATATTTTTAAAAAAATGCATTGTAAAATATTGATGAAAAAGGGTTTATCTGCACACAAAAAAAGACCTCATCATTTTTTTTTTGAAAATGTAGATTTTGAAGAAGAGTGTAAAAGCGTATAAGACCACAACTAGAGTTTTTTTTTTTTTTTACTAGAAAGTCTTAAAAGCACTGGGATTTAATGTTCAATATCTTCTAGTACATAGATCAGGTTTCCTGAAATCACTGTATTTGGCAGACATGACTGACAGATCACAGGTTTCGACCAGCACATACTGTAAGCAACCAGATATCAATTGTAAGATATTTCAAACATGCTTATATCAAATTGCCTTTATCCATTAAAGTGCCAAACAAACGCTTAACATAGTAAAAATCAAAGGTGCTCAGGTTAACACATTGTCTCTTTGTCAGACAATCAATTAAAGTGTCACCAACTAAGCTTGCTACATCCCAACTGATTCATGGATTATACCCATCACAGTCAGCTAGTTAAAGATCAGCTTCTCAGTAAAGATATTTGTTTGCTACTCACCATCACTCCTACAAATGGCAAAAATTGAGAAAAAAAACTATAAATGAACGTTTGCCTCAGGGTCTATATAATATAGACATTACAATAATCAGTCCCTTACCCCATGTGCTTTTTAAGAATGTGGTAGTGTCAGCACATGTCAGACTTTTAGAACAAATATGTGTTGCCTAGACCCTGATTAAACAGAAAAAAATATACTAGTAACAATAACTTTTATTATCATCCTCCAACCCATGTTTGAGGACATAAGCATTAGAATGTATTTTTTTTTTTTTGGGGGGGGGGGGGGAACTAATTTTAATGATGTAATAACAACCTGTTGCTATTGTGTTGCTGGCTCTTTTTTTCCCTGACAGAAAATACCCCGAGTGTATGATGAGAATTCATCCTCCCATAGGGTGAACTGGTAGGTTCTGGAATACTTCATTCTTTTTTCAGGATGTATCCTAAACTAGTGGGACATCGGTGCGGAGTAGGAAGAGGGAATCTGGCAATAGCAACAGGTAATTATTACATCATTAAAATTAGTTTTACACCCCTCTCCAAAATAAAATTACATTTTAATATCAGTAATATGTAACCTGTTGCTATTGCGTAGCTGAATTTATCAGTCTGGTGGGAGGCTGATGATCCCACAACTGGCAAAAGAAAAAGCAGAAATGACTAACCCTCTGTTCATGAGGAAATTCATCCCCACGTAGACATAATCTTGATGTGGAGTAAACTCCGATTTCTCTAGGTTGGGTAAAAGACCCAGTCTGGTCACTATCGACCAACAGTGAGACAGATCTAATGTGAGGGACTCTATCTGGCCATTGTGGATCAACCAACTGTCAAAATATTGGAGGACTGGGATATCCAGTGACCTTATATGGGCTGGAACTACTCCCATGACCCTGGTAAATGCTCTGGGTACAATGGCTAGGTCGAACGGCAAAGCTCAAAATTGGAAGACCTCCCTGTCCAAGCAAAACCAGAGGTAGTTACTGTGAGGAGGAAAGATAGGGATGTGAAGGTATGCATCGTGAAGATCGATGGAGACCACCCAGTCAATAGGTCTTATGGCATTCCTGACTTAGACTGTGGTCTCCACCTTGAAAGGTTCCTCCTGCAGAAACCTGTTTAGGGAGGAAAGGTCGATAATTAGATGAAACTTTCCCCCTTTCTTTGGTACCCAGAAAATTCTGGAGTAGAAGGCTGGAGATTGGTCAATGAACACCCTCTCTACTGCACCCTTCTGAAGAAGGGAGTGTACCTCTTCCTTTAATCGCACCAGATCCAACTGGTGGAAGAACATGGGGGACCTTACTAGCGGAGGAAGATCCTGAAACCAAAGTTGGTATCTACCTTGTATGATAGAAAGGACTCAGCCATCAACCATTATGCCAGACCGAGCCTCTGAAAAGAGGTTTAGCCTGGAACCTTGAACCAATGAAAGAGAAACACTCTGCATGAGAGGGAGCGAGTCCCAAGGGCTGTCCACCCTTGTCCTTCATAGAGGAGGAAAGGGTTACAAACTTCCTCCCTATGCCTTTGCGGCATGCCCTTTTAGGGCACAACAGCCAAAGGGGAGATCTGAAGTGGGGTTGTTGCTTTGACTGGGGCTGTGTGGCTTTAAAGAACTTCGCCGATGGACCCTGTGACCATCAAGATGATTTTGCTTCTTGACCAATTTTGATGGACCAGGAGGGACCAGTGTTGCTGATCTCTCAAGTCCTGAGAAGCCACAGTGGATATGAGCCCTCTGAAGAGAGTCTCTGCCTCCAGGGAAGCAGCCCTCAGAAGGTTCTTACTGTGCTCTAGTAAGACCTTGGATCTGTCCAGAGCAACATCCCTGCGGAGGTGGAGAAGCTCTGCTGATAAGGCCATGGACAAGGATAACACATGCCTAGATGTTTTCGCCACTGCTTCTAACAAACGATGAAGGGCAACTGGCAACATAGATTCCAGCTGCTGAAAAGAGGTTGGCATGCAAGGCTACAATTACTAGCAACCTAACCTTTTGTTCTAAAGTTTCCAGTGTTTTAACTAGGAGGCGAGCACAGGTCTGCATGGAAATACCCCCTTGTGCTGCTTTGGCATCCAAAGTGAGAGGTGTAATGGGCCAGGAAGGGGTATGAACCTTATAAGCTAGATGCAGAGACCAAGGGTCTCAACTTAGGGGGGAGGGAGAGGGGGACAGAGCACCCATTATATTGTCTAGTAAAGTCCTGGCCCTTACTAAACATTTGGGAAAGCTCCTTAATTATAACCAAGAGAGGAAGCAACAAGAGATCTGGTTGAGAGTTAGCCAAGAAAGTTTCTCCAAGCTGGAAAGAATTTGTGTCACTGGAGCCTGAAGGCTTGGGACACAGATCACTGGGCAAAAGATGGTAAACCTCGTTTACGACTTTGTCGAAAGACCAGATCTCTTCCTCCTCTGCCACCTTGACCATTTGATGGGAGGAGGCAGGGGACCTGAATGGAGGGGATGCCACATCTACCTGTTCTGTATCAAAATCATGCGAATCAACGAGGACAGAAAGGACATCTTCATCCCACTCTCACTCCTACTTTTGTGGCAGGACTATGCAACCCAATGTCTCTCTGTTGTAGGGGAGACTTGAGGGTAAGAGGAACTTGGACCAATAACTCCTCACACAAAGCTAAAGGACTGTCCCTAGTAGCAGACTCAGCAGGTGGGTGAGAGCAATGCTCTACCCTCCCGGGGCGTTTGGGGGAAGAAGGTCCATCCCCTTCCCTCTTTTTTGACCCAACTTCATATGAGGAAGATGTAGGTCCACAGCCTGCAGCATCAACCATGTGGCCAAGGCTCTTAAGTTCATGGCTGCATGCAAGAAAAGGGCAAATCACTTCCCTGCAGTGGAAGGTCCCACATCCCATAGGGATTTCGAGGGATTATAGGAAAGGGGGGGATGCCAATCCAATTCCCTTCCCTTGTCTGGCATCTGTACGCCCTTTCCCAATCCCAAGTGGGATGAAACGGCAGCCTGGAGAGGGAGGGGGTGTCTCTACCTAATCCATATCCCCATTACATAGGACCTCCAATGACTGGTGACCAGTACTCATAGACTGGTGACCTGCACATGGCGCCCAGTCA
Source organism: Margaritifera margaritifera (assembly GCA_029931535.1). Taxonomy (NCBI): domain Eukaryota; kingdom Metazoa; phylum Mollusca; class Bivalvia; order Unionida; family Margaritiferidae; genus Margaritifera; species Margaritifera margaritifera. The sequence continues at coordinate 490,221 of JAQPZY010001360.1, forward strand.
CCAGTCAATGACTGGTAATGTGACTCAAATCTGTAGGAAGACCCTTCCCCAGATCGGATAGACCTAGATCAAAGCTCTCCCCAAACTGGGTGGCTCAATCAATCCCATCACTGACAATGGGCCCCAGCGACTGAAAGGGTACTGCTCCACCCTGGGGGGGGGGGGGGGAGGCGATCTACTTTCAGCCTGCACCAAGCTGTGGGTGAGTAAAGGGAGGGTACTTCTCCTCCCTCATGAGAGGGTGTGACTTGCTCTCTGCTCTCGTGGAATGGGTAGGGTGCTGCTCCTCCTTAATGGGAGGGCACGACTCACTCTCCCCCCGTTTATTACCTCCCTTAAGAGGTGGCCACTAACCCTGAAAGTCTCCAAAGAGACTTTGGTAATTCTCCTCTAAGACTCAAGGGACTCTGAGAAGGAAAATCACAAAAATACTATGGAAGATGAGCAAGGACCTTTCTTCCTTTCTTGATAAGTACGTCTATGTTTGGCGAGGTCCAAGACTTCATCTGACCATAGGCTGCAAAAGGGACAACCATCTGTCTTCTCACAGCCTGTACAAGATAGGCAAGTGGGGTGGGTATCCCTGGGGGTTTTCCTTTAACCACACCTACCCACACCCTGCTAAGCCATTGCTGCAAGAGAATGCTGAAAAGATTTATTCAAAAACTTATATGTATGTATTATGTAAAAATGTATTTGCATGGACTAAGTCTACGCTAATATTATCACAGCAAAAACTTGCCTTTTGTAGATGTTGTCTCAAAGAATTAAAACAATCACTGATGTTTTAATGCAAAAAGGTAAGCAATGCTAAGCTGAGTACTGAAGATTAAAGAAATAAAACAATGAAATAATCCTGAAGGTAATTAAAAAATGATGCCAACCAGGCTTATTTGAGAACTGGAAACAACTAAATTTGCAAAAACCCACCTTGTTATGATTGCTAATAATAAGGATAACAATAAGGAATACTATCCTATACTAAAAAAATTTCAGAGAATTAACTGGTGTTTGATAACTAAACACACAACATAAAATGAAAAACTGGTGTGCAACCTGCTTTTCCGAGATAAAAATTGTACAAGTCACATTAATAGGAATGTGAATTAAAATGGATTCAGTAATGTAATAAAACAATAAACAGAATCAAGATGAGTCCACTGACCAAATTCAGCAAGAATAGGAATATTTTATTAAATACCTAGCCAAGCTAGAAAATAATTCTCAACAATAATAGTTACGCTAACACCCCTGTGGGGTAAGAACCTAAATGCAAGGTTATACAAGCGTAACCAGAAATACTGCAAATATCTTGAGAAAGAGCTCAATTTGAGCAAAAAAATGCTTGATCAAGGGTAATTCTACATGATGAAAATGATGCATATAAAGAAAAAGCTAAAACTGTGGCATTAACACACGAAGCAAAGGCAATTTCTCTTTGAGGGAAAATAAAGCAGCAGTAATGTCGGTGACCGGAAAAAGAACGAAGGACAGTGTGCATGGGCAAAGTATCTGCAGGCTGGCCCAGAGGCGTTCTGGTATTCCAGAACCTTCCAGTTCACCCTATGGGAGGATATGAATTCTCATCATACAATCGGGGTATTTTCTGTCCGTAAAAGAGCCAGCTATGCAATAGCAACAGGTTACGTATCAATGACATTAAAACTTTACCCTTAGACTTGACCTGAAATGCCCATCAATTAAGTGTTGCGTATTTTCGATGTAGTAAGTCTGCTTATTGTAAAAAAATTAATAATTTTTAAAACAGCAGAGTGGCATAAAGTTGTGTTGTTGCGTGGAATTCTATAGTATAATTTTCTGAAAGAAAAAATCATTTTTATAAATAAATAGTTTGATAGAAAACTATTGTAGTACATAAGGATGATACTAAAACTGAAACAACAGCTAATCCGAAACCAAAAAAGACAAGTTTTCCAGTACATTTAATAATTAAGAATACTAATGTTTTCTCATTTATTACAACTTGTTATTATACCACCTGTGAATGTTTTTATAATAACTTTCACAACTATCTGGCTGCCATTTAATTTTTCAGAAAAAATGTCCAACAAAAGCCATCAGAATTTCATGATCCCCGATATATATGTATATGTATCATACCTCCAGAGTCCTTACCTTCAACTTGTTTTTTGGGTGAGTGCATGGCTAAGTGGATAAGAGTACTGGTGCATAATAACTGGGCAATAGGGACAATTACTAGCAGTACAAGTGCATTACTGCTTGGAACAACATATAACACTCCAACCTGTTTGATTATATTGATGTCATCTGTGTACATTTCTTTCATATAATCATGTACCCAAACATACAATCAGGGATCCAGGGATAAGTGCTTTCCTCTCTCTTTGGTATATAATGTAGGTGTCAATTTTTCCTTATAATTTCATGTATATACCTTGCATTTCTAAACAGAAATCGAGTAGGTTTTGTGCAAAAAAGCTGAGTGTTAAATTCTGCTTGCCAAGCAACTGAGTTTTGGAAAATGATGCAATAAGTATGATGATGAGATTGACAGTGATAAAATTACAATTCTTGTTATTGCTTCCATTTCGAATTGAATCCATCACAAAGCTCCTGCTACTCTGACAGAGTCAAAGATGCACACAAAACTGTACATGCTTCCTTACTTATGTATTTACAGAAGTTATACAAGTGTTTTTTTATATATATTTACTGATGAGTTTTTACAAATTATAATCCAAATATTGGTTTTCTGTGTCATAAGGGTGGTTTTCTCATAGCCTGGCCTAAGTTGCTCCTTATAAGAGTGATCAAAACTTTTTAAGAAACATCAAAATGGGTCTCAATTTAAAGTTGAATGCAGTGATATTGATAGTTCTTACAAAAATAATTAACTTAATTTCTGTTTGATGAGTTGTCCATATGATGCACTCTACTATAAAACAATATAAACCTGAATCTCACTTACTCATACCTGCCAAAACACGTCACGCGAAAAACACGATTTTTGAAACCCAAATCCCCCGACACGGTCGTGTTTTGAAAAACACAATTTTCAATAAGCTTAGGAAAAAAAAAAAAAAAAAAACCAGACATTTTTGACCACCACTATACATGGCAGAAGCATGTAGTCTGTGTAAACAGTAAATAGTCCTGCTTTAGAGCCCATGTAAAACTATCCTCTGGGCAAGTTATACAGCTGATTATCATGGAGATAAACACCTACCATTTCACAGATTACTTAATTGATTGAGAGTAGCTAGGATGATGCTGTGTCAAGTCTTTTGAACACTGCTGTGTGAGAGCCCATTAGGATTATTTGAATAGATAAAGTACACTAAGTGGAACAACTCAATTCGTTTAAGTTAGGCATAATCACAGAGATGGGTGTTGAAGAACAAAAGTTATTACACATCATTGCCTTGAATGAAAATGTTTAAACCATCATTATTAAAGATTATTGGTAAGTTTGTAATCAGCAGCAACACTTCTTTGAAGTCAGATTTTACTCCATATATAAAATTCAAAACACGATTATTTCGGTAGTTGGAATAGTGTACAAACTGTGTGGTTCATTTTTTTTACAGCAAAATGTCAAAATGCAGCTTTAATTTAGGAAAAGATAAACCATTTGCAACACAAGCAGAGCCCAGCAAAAATAAATGTCAAACTCCTGGATGGAGTTCGACCATGTGAAGAGCAGCAGCAAGGGGGTGCATTTTATTTTTTGCACACACTGCAAACACCATATCAACATCAGTTGTTCTGGAGTGTACGACCTCCATCGACATATCAACACCACCTAGCAATTGTTTGCCACTCCCTCACAGCAATGCAGATGAAGAAAAATCATTTTCTATGCTGAGAAAAATTCAACAAGATTTTTGGGGAAGTTGGAACAACAGTACCATCCAGTCTCAAATGCGTGCCAAGATGAGCACAAATGACATTTGCATTACCTTCAAACCCCACTCCACGAACTACTGAGAGCAGCAAACACTGTTGCTAATTAAGAAAACATTCCACTGTACAATGGATTTTAAAGACAGAAACTTGGTTTATTTTTTTATTTAATGTCTGTGTGGTTATGTTTATGTGAGTGTGGGCACATGTGTGTGGTGATGCTATTGGACAATGCTATAATAAGCCTACCAACATTTTTTGGTTTGTAAGTATATTAAATGCTTCAAAGAAAACATGTTATTTTCTTATTTTTTAATCAAATTTAAATTTCCAGTCATTTTATATAGGCTTATATAAAAAGATAACTTATTCCCAATTGGACATCGTTTTTTTAAGTCATGCACACTGACCCCCCCCCCCCCCCTTGGGACTTCAAAACACACTGTTTGAGTCCCCAAAAAAACCCAATACTGTCAAGAAATATGGCAGGTATGCTTACTTAAAAGCTTTGATGCCAAAATTATAAAGTTGTGATCTGTGATCTTATGGTCATGAAGCAAAGCAATTGCTTTTAAGTTTTAAATTTCCACATAAACTTTATATACCAGCAGACAAAATCTTATCCTGGTCAAGTTGTTAGAAGCTTAATAAAGCAACAAAACAAAATTACCATTAACCTTCAACCAATGTGACTAATCATCAAATCATGGAATGATACCCCTTATTTCAAGTTGTATGATGATTTATCTTCATCATCTTAAAAAAGTTTGGATTGATGTAGATAAACTATCTTTAAGTACATTTAAAATCTAGCCTGTATTCTTTAGTTAAATTTTACCCTAATGTCTGCGAGTACTGTTTCTTCCATTATCTGCAGGTCAGTATTGATTAAAGCTAACATACCTGTGATACCTCTGTGTGGGGACAAATGTCATAGAAGTTTTAACATCTCAGGTTTACTACTCAAGTTTCAATTTCTCATAGAACAACAAATTCTTCTGCCAAGATTTTTTTTCTTCCCCTAGTGACAATTTGAACCAAAAGACAATATCCTACAAGTGTTTTCATAAAAAGCTGCAAGGATGAGTAAACCTATAGATGGAATGAAATATGGATGACTTTTGTCATGATTGTGCACATATTCCAGTCAATCTGCAACTTGTTAACAGAAGGTAACAGTGAACACAAAAGACAATTTGTTTGCACTTTGCATCACAAGCCAAGAGCAAAAGTCTGCTACACCCTTTTGTCATATGTAGCTCCATGTGATTAGAGTTTCTCATTTCTAACAAATAGGCATAAACCTGCTTAATTCATCATTGCAGGCCTGAGTAAAATTTTCTTGGAAAAGTTGACCCAACATGACCTTTCATACTGACTGAAAATGCCAACCAAAGTTTCTCTTCCAAACACAGTGACTTATCGATAAAAGGGGACTTTCTTTGATGTGTAAGAGCTTGTTTCATTGTTGTTGTTGATAACATATTTTTGTTTATGCATATTCATGAAAAATTAGGAAATCTTTTTGCAGGCACCCATAGGTGAAAAAGGAGAGTAGCAGATTTTCACTCATTCCTTACAACAATGCAATACAGATGAATGACCTTGAAAAAAAATTCAGATCTCACACAATCCACTCAAATCTCACAGAATATTTTGTCAAATCTCACAGTCTGGTACATGTACTTCTGAAGTATCACAGGTCTGATCTTTGCCCCTGCCCAGATTGTCTCTGTATAAAGAATTGCCACAATCCGTCCGGGGGGGGGGGGGGGGAAGCAAAAACTATACCCCCTTAAGGTTTGTTTCCATCAAGCAAATATGTTTTGATCTCATTCATTGAGAAAGTGGTGACATTATTGATTTCATAATGTTGTACAAGACATGAAAAAGACACTAGGTTTGTATATAACTAAATTATTATTAAAACATTCTGACATATAAATTTGACTTTTTTTTTTGTTTTCTTCATTAATTTAATTTACTCTAATCAACATTTACAGCACCATCCAAAATTTGGGTGCCTCATTTTTGTTTCACTTCATTTCCTCCCCAGGCCATTGTTTGGTTATTTATTGCATTGCAATGAAAGCCAAAGCAGGCAGCCTGACCCAGGCTCTTAGAAAGTTAAATGATAGATACATCTCCCTGAATTATGGACATGAATGGTCCATGATGCATACTGACACAAAGATCCTACATTCCAGTCTAGTTCATAGAATACATGCCATTAAGTTCATTCCAAATCAAATTCATTGGGTAGCCCTCTCAAAACAATATAATCAACAATTCAATATATTAAAATCAACAAATTCTGCCTTATTCTTGCAAATTACTTGCACTATTGTGTATTATGGGAGCTTTATTAAAGCCAATTCTGATTCATGAAAAGAAGTAACTATGTACAAAAGTAATTAAACCTGAAGAGGCTAATTTAGTAATCATTGTTTGGAACTAATTTCATTGATATTTAGGGACTGACCTATGCTTGTTCCAACCCACAAAAAGGCATTCAAAAATGCATGAGCAGATAACATGAACTGAAGCTGTGTCTAACAGTAGAAAGAGGAACTAAAGCCTATTCTGGCACTCCATTTTGGATATTGTTAGTGCTTTGTGATCATTAGTACCATATATACTCACATATAAGTTAGATCAAACTGCAAACAACACAGACCCTGATCTTTCCATTGCATATGCTGGAAGATTTGGGTCTCTGTTGTTTGTTCTATTGAATAGGCCTAATAAACTGCATAGACACAGATATGATGGCATATTATGCAATGGCAGATCTGGATCTATGCAGTTTGCAGTTGGATTTGAACTGTCTGTAAGTATATACAGTATGGTACTTTCCTAAAATTACTCAGTCATTTTCCCCTTTTATCTAGTTAATGGGAGATATAGTACAAGCAGGGTTTTCTGCAATAGATATTGATTTGTTTTGGAAAAAAAATTACCATCAAAACCTGAAATTCTTTAATTTTAATTCTGTACCTATTAACATAATCAAAAAGAACATTACGAAATATCATGTATGTGACAGGTCTTTTTATCTAGTTAAATAGAAAGAGTCAATATCGTGTCTATTTCTTAGTAATAGCTAAGGGAACAATTAAATCCATTTCCACAAAACAATGATCCTAAAAAGGCTTAATCATTGAGTCCTGTGCATCGTAAGAGAAGACTACTGGAGGTAGGAACTATGGTGACTCAGTCGTTAGTGTGCCTGACTCATGACTGAAAGGGTGCATGTTTGAATCCTACCATCAGATCAAACAGGGTCAGCTGAGTTGTGTCCTTGGGCAAGGTACTTTACTACAATTGCCTACAAAACAACCTACTTTTGCTGTGTCATAAAACAACAATGCAGATCAAATTGTTACTAGTCAGGTTTATTTCAAATACATTTAGATTCATAAAAAAAATTAACAAAGTTAATGTTGCCCATAATATAGCTTCATGTCATACACTTCAGAAGGTTAAGGTGAGAATAACATGGCTCAATAATGATTTCAAATCCCTGATATCTTTAAAGTCAAACCATAACTATTTTTAGGAATAAAGAAACTCTACACAGTTGTCAAAGCTGAACTGATTACATGTACATAATTGTTTCATTTTTTTCACAACAAAGTAAAATGATGATGCATCAAAATATCAGAATCACAATGTCATTCTGCAAACACAAAAAAAACACAAGGTCAGATGAACATCAGCACCATATTGTCTGTAGTATGTGTAGTTTTTGTTCTTATTTTTTACAAGTTTATAAAGAATCTGTTAAAAATATAAATAAGGATTTTCAGATGATTCATAAGTACAGACATATATTTGCATGCTTTTAATGAGAATGCAATGTTCTCTGTATAAAAGCTTAAATTAGCGTACATGTATTTACTCATGTATAAAGCGGATCCAACCGCAAACACCATAGACCCTGATCTGATGTCACATAGAACACCAGCAGATCAGGGTCTATGTTGTTTGTTCTGCTGATTAGTCCTAACAAACTGCACAAACATAGCTCTGCCTGGACATTATATGATGGCAGATTTGGGTCTATGCTTTTTACAGTTGGATCTGACTTATAAGCAGGTACATACAAATATTGTTATTTTTACGGATTTATAGTGTATTGAACAAACAGATGGTACAATAAAAATTACAGACACTATTGTAATTGGCATCAATTTTATGAAATTGTCTCTTCATTTCTCTTATTTATTGATTACCAGTACACATACATGCATGGCAAATTGCCCACCCCAGCCCTGTCCTAGATTTTACATTTTTTAAGCATCATGCACAATCGTCCCAATTTATAAAGAGTGTATGAAAAGTTACATATCCTACACTTACATATTCAAATTCATGAACAGGCATAAAAAAAACAGTAAGTCAGTGCAATTAATCTTGATTAGACATACACAAAATTAAAGCAGGAACAAAAATTGTGTGTATCATGCTCCAAAGATTATGATATTTATAACCCCAGTCATATGGATGTCCAGGTACACATTACCCTTGAAGATACTTCAGTGGTAAAATTATCATGTCAACCAAGTAAACAGCAGATACCCTGGGTGAGGTCAAGATGTTTCTGCTATTTCAAGTAGGAAGCATGTCACAATGCTTTGTTTGCAGGCCTCTCTTAATAGAGATAATCTGTACCTATTGTAAATTTTCAGCACAATTAGGTCCTCTAGATGCACACACATACACATGCTTTACCATATATCTACTTATAAAAACTTTAATGGGTGATCAGGAACACTAAATTGGGGAAAGAATCAGTTAAATATAGATATGTAGTTTTTTTTTGGGGGGGGGGGTAAAACTAATTTTCATTATGCAATACTTACCTGTCGCTATTGTTAGCTATTCCATTTTCATGCCAAAAATCACCATCTGTTCGAGTGGAGAAAAGGTAAGAATGACCTTTGCACTCCAGTTTATGCCTCGTTTAGGCTGGTCTAATTCATCACCTTTTTCATAGATGACAATTATGCAAGACATCAGAGCAGTATGGGAGGAGGGCATTCAATGCCATTCGACAATAGCGACAGGTAAGTATTGCATAATTAAAATTTGTTCCCCCCCCCCAAAAAAAAAACATTTTAATAGCAGCAATTACTTATCCTGTCGCTATTGTTAGCTGAATTTGTCAGTTAGGGGGGTAGGCTGATGATCTAGTTAAACTGATCAAAACAGAGAAAATGTAATGTACTCACCGTAGAGGGAGAGGTACATCTTATAGAAGTTTGGTGTCTCTCTGAGCCACATGTTGTGCTGCAATGATGGGCCCCAGAGAAAAATGCCTGCACTCTGTTGTGCTAATGAGCAGAGATAAAAGGAGGAGAAGGTAGTATGGGAATGCCAGAAGCTGCGTGATTAATGTAGGCCCATGAGGCAACAACAGCTCAAACCTCATGAGCTTTTAGTTTCATAAAGGAAAGGTCTTGATCATTAAGGGACTGATACTCTCTTTTGATTGTAGTGACAATCCACCAGGAGATGGTGGCAGCTGAAATGTCTATGGAGTACTTAAGAGGAAGGAACAGATGTTCCATACCCTTCCTTTTTCCTTTGGAAGCATTAAGATAAAAACGGAGGGCCCTCACGGGGCATAAGAGTCTATCTGGATAATCCCCTGCACAGATTTGACTTAAACTGAGGATCTCTATAGGTAATGGAGCTACCGAAGGTAATTGATTTTTAGCGAGAAATCCTGGTTGGCAGAGGAGGGAGACAGAATCATAATTTCCTGTTAAACCATAGACAGCCAGTGTCAATAGACAAGGCATGAATCTCACTCACTCAATGGTTCATAGGGGGTTTTGGTTAAGGACCACAAAACACAAGAAGATTCCATCTGGGCGTAAGAGAGCGGGAGACGGGTCTCTGGAGCTCAAGTACTTAATATGATCGGCACGGTATGAATCGGAACCGAATTGCCATGCCCTGAGAGAATTTAAGTGTGTTGGAGATGGCAGCTCAATAGCCCTTGATAGTGGATACTGCACATCTTTTGGTCTCAAAAAGGAACAAAAGGAAATCAGCAATGGAAGTTACAGAGGGGCAGAGAGGATCAATGTGTTTCCTACTGCACCAAACACAGAAGGTTCTCCACCTGGCATCATAGACCTTGGATGTAGAAGCTATCCTGACCTGAATGATGCAACTGAAAACTCGGCCTGAAAACCTGTTCTGGCGGAGAGATCGCTTGATCGCTTGAGATGAGCCAAACATGAAGGTGGAGAATGTGTGGGCTGTTGTAGAGAAGGGATCCCCTGTGTTGAGACAGGAGATCCCTCTGGTAAGGAATAGACCTGGGTCGATTGATCAACAGGTCTAGCAGATCATTGAACCATGATCACTGGGGCCACAGTGGAGCGATAAGAATAATCTGAGCAGTGGAAGTTTGGACTTTTTGCAGAACTTGAGGTAGCAGTCGGAATGGTGGGAAGACATATGCAAATAGCCGATCCCACCAAAAGCTGAATGCGTCCACTGCCCATGCTCTCTGATCCGGGACCGGAGATACATAAAAGGGAAGTCTGTTGTTGAGCCTGGTCGCAAACAGGTCCACTAAGGGTCTTCCCCAGAGTGTGAACAGGGACTCTGTTACGGAGCAGTGAAGAGACCATTCCATGAGGATGGCTCGACCTGTCCTGGACAGGCTGTCCGCTAATACATTCTTCTTGCCCGGAATGTGGCGAACTCGGATTGTTATGTCCTCTGAGGCTGCCCACAGGAGGAGGTTCCAGACCTCCATGAAAAGAGAAGGGGCATGTGTGCCTCCCTGACGTCGTAGATACGTTACGACAGACGTGTTGTCTGAGGAGACCATGATGCAGCAACCCCTTAATCTGTCGATGCATCCTTGCAATGCTAGAAATACTGCTTTCATTTCTAGGTTGTTGATGTGGAGGGATGATTTGGCCTGAGTCCAAAAACCCTGGAGAATTATGCCCTCTGGTTCTAAATGAGCACCCCAAATGGAATCTGATGTGTCAGCGAACAGATAAGAGTGGGGGTCGGATGCATGCATTGTTACCCCAGCCAGGAATCTGTCCCAATTCATCCACCAGAGCAAGTGGTGGTGAAAGTCCCGTCCTAGTGGGATCGGGGTTGATAGAGAATCTCTGTGTGGTTTCCATCTTGCAAGGAGGAGGAACTGTAGAGACGTCCTAAAGGAACCAAGTCGGCAGCAGCGTTCAACACATTTCATGCTCATGGTAGAATGGTGTTCCCTCACACTCTGGAGGTGATTCACCACTCCCATCACTTTCAGGGTAGTGATATAACAGTCAAAGATGATTTCCTCTCTGATTATCACTCGTCTGCCTCACGATATGGGGACAGGGTACGGACTGAGTACCCCCCTTTACTGTCCCATCCTGTGCAGGATTGGGAGTCTGCCCACTGGGCTCAACTAGGGAAGTGGAATGGATCAGCATCCCCCCCAACCCTATTATCCCAATGAATCCTTATGGGATGTCGGGCCCTTGCCCTTACAGTTGAGGTGATGCTGTGGCTTTTGTCCCACCATCACCTCCTCACCAGGTGGCTCCAATGCGGAAGGCTAGAGGTGTCACATCATCCAAGGTAGACACAATGAACTATGGGCTGTGGCGCAGAGTGCTCCTATGCCCCCTCCACCATCGACGGACATAGCGATGCCCACCCACTCTCCAACTCAGAGTATACCAGATGATGACGATGTCCTCTCTATTCTCGTTGACTCAAATGAGTTCAAGGCAGAAACAGCGGCACTGACACCTCTCAGGCCCACCCCTTCCTCTCAGTTGGAAGCGGAAGAAGAGGTCTGGTCCTTTGATAAGGCAGTAAACAAAGTTTACCGCCTCTTACCCCCGGAATTGTGCCCCAAACTATGTGGCACACAATCCAAAAAGATCCTTTCCGTTATGGAAAAGATCTCCCGGGAGCAAACACAACCAGACCTCATTCCCCAACGATTGAGGAACTCTCACAGAGGCTTTTGCTAGGCCAAAATGTAGCTTGGCAACGTCGAGGGTGGTTCGTTTTTTGTTTTTTTTTTAAACACCGAAGCATCCGGCTAAACGAAAAACTCTCACAAACATACATGTTTGGCTGCATTCAGAAGTAACCCAAAAAATGCGTTTCCTATCCCCATATCAGCCGAAAATGAAAAGAATCTCCCGGTGTTAATGAGTTACCCCACCAATGACAAAAATATAAATGAAACTCGTAATCCTCAACTTCTCAATGTGTGCACATTTAACCTGGTGGTCTTTGCACTTGCTACCTGGCAGGCTATGAATTTTTAGTCGATAAGTATATTACTTTGATGCAAAAAGGTGTTGACATGTATGACATGCTTCGGATATTTTTTGTACAAAAAATTATGCACTTGGCAACTATTTTGTCCACTGTATCCTGCATACCTATGTCTTCGACTCTCCTCTGTAAAACACCATCATTGAGACAAATAGAATGCCATTGCAAAACAGTGAACGGATATCGATACCTTTACAGACCATGAAGTGCCATTTGGATCTCTTTTCGATAAGTAAGTTACCTTTCCATTACCAATTTTTGGTCAGCTCTAAGTAAATGAGTTCATGTGCAGACGATGGAAATGTCACACGCAGACATGTAGGAAGTGTAATCAAGGGCGACAATCCTGTTTGAGGTTATTTCCAATCGGAACATCGCTCGGCCATATCCGCCAAGTCGAGAAATAATCTCGGAAGTGGTTGTAGGAATACACATCAATTTAATTTGATTTGGTGATTCGCCGGAGGCACCATATATGTTACGACAACAAAAGCCGACTTTATCCCGATTGTGACTTTGTCTCCCAATCGGAATGTCTTCGGCCTTTTCCATGGCATGCTAAAAAGACCTCGGGTGTAAATAATGGCCATTTCAAACTGCCTTCAAGCCCGCGGTTATTATCAAGTCATAATAACTTTAAAACGTCACAATGAATAGATGACGTTTCATCACTAACATCAACGCAAGCAATAGTTGCAGACAATTGAAACCGAATGATTTCTTTATTTTTTATTATTATTACAAAGTTGCAGGAATAACAATAACAATTAAGTGTGCAGGTATTTATTTGATTCTTGAAACATCGTCTAGTGTTATTTTCAAGACCTACAGATAATACATGCTTCTGAGAGAGTGACAGGTGTAAGATGAAGTATTTTGCATTTGCAACATGCACAATGGAGAGAATGTTGGCATACCTCTATGTTACTTTCATGTACTGTGGCTGAAATTTCTTTACATATTGTACTTGTGGAAACTGGACATGATCTAAGCACACAGCAGACAAAATGGCTGCTCCAAAGTACTCGAAAAATCAGTCTGAATTAGTCAAAAGTGCACTATTTTCAGGAGTTATTAAAATAGGGAAACGAATTTTGCCAGAGCAGACAATACCAGCCTCTGAAAGTACTATGAATGAATTACAAAATATCTAAAAAGTAAAAAAAGTTATCGGCTCTTTTTTTTAAATTTACCTTTGAAGTCCAGGAAGTGAAAATGACCAAGCGGAGCTAGCAGTTTTTTTAGAGGTGCACTTCTTGAGTAAGACCAATCTGTATAATCTATAACCCAAAATTTCACCCATCACCAAAATAAAGGGAATTCATAGTTCGTTTAACAATACCTAAGATATACAATGTCTTTTTTAAATAGCCAGGACAGCCAGTGAAGAAAACCTGGGTAATTCTTTTTCTTTAAAATCTAACCCTATGCAAAGTACGAAACTGGATAGCGCCACCATAAGACTCTGTTATTTGCACATCTAGCCGGATGTTCTTCCGCCAAAAACTTACCATTGTGGGAAGTATCACTTCGATTACCTCTAAGTCTAGTTCAACTTTGTCGAAATTATTCGACTCGCATCGGAAACAGACGAAGATGTTCCAAATATTTGTCTCTTCCGACGCTTTAGTCAAACGTCATAAGTTTAGGTGTTTTTCAATACCGATCACTTCTATTTAGGCATTATGGGATTGCGGACTACATGCAAGATTTACTTACCTATGAAACTGAAGAGCTTGACAACATGTAAAACTGCGCACCTCCGAAACTAAATATTTGACAACGGAAGTGCTTTAATAAGCATGGTCAATTTTACGTCGCGAAAAAAAACAAAAAAAAAAAACAAACACATGTTTACACGTTCTTTTTACGAAGAATTTTACTTAGTTTACATTACAATCAAGATATATATGTATATTAGATTGACCTTAGCAAGTCATGAAAATAAACAAAGTAATGGGGCCAAATGTTTGGAACTATTTTATTACTCTTAATATACAGACATGTCCTCTGAGCTGGTAGGCGTAGAGAAAATATCCATAATTGGATAGTAAATCACCGGATAGCAGAGGCTCAGGTAGCATGCGGCAGACGTCACAATATAACGATAGCGTCACAATGAGGCACATCTGAACCGCCTTATATAGTTTGGTAGTTAATACCTCGTTTTTTGATTGGATTTCAATCTCTGATAATAGATATAAAGTAGGATGCACAAAGACGATGTACTAAGGTTTAGATGACTCTGGGGTCAAAACAGCCTTCTGGTAACGATATATTCTGAAAGAGTATGAGGTGCGAGGTGCTTGGAGTATGAGCTGTGAGGAGCTTGCATGTTTAGTGTAATTAGGGAATCTTCATCCTTTTCCCCCATGATGCACAGCTCCGATTGGAAGTTACCTACCAATCATTGCAGTACATATCTCTGTCTGTGTGTGTGTGTGTGTGTGTGTGTGTGTGTGTGTGTGTGTGTGAATTACGTCATTGTTGTACCAATACCTGCCTATGACAATGGCTTCCCAATTTAGGCAATTTCGGCCGGGTACCAGCGAAGCAGTTGTCAGTGAAGTAAATCCTTCATTCGCAATTTCGAGGTCAATCCTGCGGATTATAACTCGAATGTATACCGAGAGCTGCCATTCGCACCACCTCGGCTATTTACGAAAGAAGCATTAACCAAGAATTTGCGAATAAGGGCCGTCCATGTGAAGATGGGGGGTGGGGGGTGAAAAATGGGATGTCTCAAAAACAATACCAGCGCCATCTACCAGAGAAAATGTAAACTATGTAGCATCGCAGTATCGCAGTACCGGAGGCACTTGCGCAGTGGTGTTAAACGCTGATTGGTTGATCGATCTGCTGAGAAACAATACTTACTGCCATTCGCTGTGACAACTATACTATCTACCATCCTCCCATGCAAAGATCAAGTACCACCAGACTCGACAAGTCTTTTTCTCTACTCGCACGTAAAAGTTGCACGTTCTCTGCACAAATTCCCCATTTTAATTTCTAGGGGGGGGGGGGTGTCAAAGCTTTGTGACGTCATATATCAGGGAGGTCTGAGTTTTTGTGACGAGGGGGAAGGGGGTAAAAAAATGCGCCAAAATTGCGTGACGTAATATATGGGTGTCCCTATATATCGAACTGGGTTTGTCGGGGTTTTTTTTGTTTTTGTTTTTTATTCGCAACTTCTCGATCAATCCAAATATTTCATTTAAAGGATAAAAGAAATCAGTGCGTTTTACGATTTTAGATACTGGGAACCTAATAATGGTCAAATGCTGTCATCTCTGAAATGAGTGTGAGACCACTGTCTAGACACTATTCCCCGTCTTCGCCGTGGTATCTACGAAAACTTTAATCTCGTGCTGATTAGGTATCTACGAAAACTTTAATCTCGTGCTGCTTACGTTTAAAACGGCAGCCAATATTTGCAAGCGGGGTGTGGTGGGGGTGGAGAGGGGCAACGATGTAATTACAAATCATGTTGCATAATATATTTAACCCCTTGAACAACGTTATTATACAGAATATCATACTTTATTATGAAACATATGATTGTAGTTTGTACCCTAACATAAGGTTTGCACAAACAAATTTTACCCAACATTTTTTAGCGCAATACAAATTATATCCTACCAACAAATAACCACCCGGATATCACAATATTGACCACTCCTTGAGTTAAAAGGATTTTAATAAAATTTGTAGCATGTCATTGATTTTATTGTTACTTCTTATTCTCTTCAATTGTTGGTCGTACTTTTATACAGTCTTGTACTGTAGGCGTGTGTATTTAATTTATGTATATTGGTATATGGATTTTTTAAATTATATATTCTCATTTATCCAGTATGGTGCTTTTGACGAATAAAAAAACGATGGATTTGCATGGAGGAATTATTGTACGATGCGCGATACTGTCGGTTGCGTTAAGTGCTCTTTAAGGCGTGGGAGAATCACTTTCCATGGAGTTGTGAAGTTCAGGCGCTAAACTTGACGATTGCTGTAAGGATGAGGACGGGTTTTCACCTTAACCGAATGACGGATCAGATGAAAATACTTGGATGCAAAAACTGTTCTTAGATAATTCTAATTATTTGCGTCCCAAGGTCACTTAGATGCTTCATACAAGCCAAATACGGGCCATATATGAAATATAAATACAAAATGACTCATGGAAATCAACAGAGTAGCCGTGAATAGCCAGATGGTCGATATACGATTTAATGTCCAGTCCATTCGAAACCGACATATGAGGATGTACAGACATATGTTGGTAATTTAAGGCACGTTGAAGAAATGTGTGTATAAATTTAAACGGGTTTATTTTATGTTGTTATTGCTGGACCGATATAGGCTTTATATTTAACGATATTACGCAAAGTAACAATTCAAACATCCGCTCTATTCAGTTACCGTTACAACATGTTACATCCCGGTATGATATGCTTCGGCAGATATTTCTCCTATTATTCTGTTAAGAAGAAAAAAAAAATGAAGACGCTATAACTGCTTTAACAGTGAACTCAAATACCTGACTTCCACTTCGCTCTCTTCCCAAAGTATAGCCCTCTCTTCCGAAAGTGTAGACAGTGACAATCTGAAACTGAGCGCACGTGCGTGTGCTCGTGTTTCCTAACGAATATGTTGCTGTTGTTTTTGTAGGTTTAACGCCTTTTTTTCAGCACATGGCGGCCAGTTTTATCTGGTGGAGGAAGAATCCGGGCAAACCCCGGGAAAAACCACCGAACCACGGGAAGCTACTGGCAAGCTTTCTCACTTATTCACATTGGCCGAGCCCGAGACTCGAACCCACGCAGACAGATGTGAGATGGCAGTGATCGGTAAAGGCGAGCGCCGTAGACCACTCGGCCACCCGGGGCCCATCCTAACGAATATGTTCATACAGTAATGGAATTCTTAGTATTACTAATTAAATTTCGTCTTCTAAAATGCCAGTAAAACTCTGATACTTGTTTCCAAACACCGGATAGACACCCCGCGTTCTCTATCGATGCCTGATGACATAGATACGATACTACATAATCGGCTTGTTACTTACGCACAACTCTACATATCGGTGAATAGGTGGTCACTATGTTAATCTATATCCACTTCTAGATGAGAAGATAAACCATTTTGAAAAATGAACAAACACGGATTGGGCAATATAGCCTACCGCTATTGTCTATACCAAGGTATAGCGAAATCAAAATAAAACAAACGGTGCTTAGTTTGAACGTGTATCACGATGCGCTGACAGCCCACCTAGGCAGTAGACGAGTTATCAAATCTAACTTTATTTAACCTCGAGCACCAAATGACAAAAACGGCAAGACAATTAAAATGCTGGCAGAGGGATATACAGTCTACTTCAAGATTTATCATTTAGTAGTGAGTTGCGAGGATAAAGATATGCTGTAAATTATATACTAGTATTGAATCCAACCTGTTTCGGCTGGTTTAAGCTGGCTAGATACCTTTAGCACACACACACACACACACACACACACACACACACACACACACATATATATATATATATATATATATATATATATATATATATATATATATATATATATATATATATATATATATATATATATATATATATATCCGTTAGCTCCTTTGAATGAGTTGTCTTAAAAATACTTGTTTGTGTCACAAGAGCAACAGTCCAAACTGAGTTAAAGGCGAGGCGAAATGAGTTATGTTCGCAAGTGTGATAATTCTATGCATAATACCTATGAGTATATTTGTAAACTTTTTCAATCTTTTTCAGGCATCAATAAGTCGAGAAAAAATAAGCTGGGAGGAGTTTTACATGACTGACCAGAACATTGGTTAAAAAAACAATAACGGCCATTCACACTTCAAGTTTTAAAAAATAGTGACGGCCATTCAAACTTCAAGAATTTAAAAAAAAAAAAACAATAACGGCCATTCAAACTTCAAGAATTTAAAAAACACAATAACGGCCATTCAAACTTCAAGAATTTAAAAAACACAATAACGGCCATTCAATCTTCAAGAATTAAAAATAAAATAATAACGGTCATTCACACTTCAAGATTTTCAAAAGTTCCCGTACATTTCTGGAAAGAGTATTGGAACCTTGACGTGTTCAAAAGCATCCTCACATTCCTCATGTTCTGGTAAAAGTTAAAACTTTAAAGACTGTGTTTGATCTATATCAAGTTCCCATAACATTTTTTTTCTCTCTCTTCATTCAAACGATCAAACTATATCCAAAATGTTAATCACTTTAACAAACTTCATGAAATCAAATAATGGTAATTGTACTGTCTGATAATCAATGACAAGAAGGGTGGATACTAGAGGAAATAATTGAAGATAATTGAAAGAAGTATTTGATATTGCAAGAACAGACACGCTCTGAAAAGTTGGTAATGTTGATAATGGTGCGTGCTCAATCTGCTCGTCTTGAGAAAGAGAGAGAGAGAGAGAGAGATAAGCCGTTAGTCTCAAAACAAGATCAATAGTAAATAAGTCAAGGTCAATTTGCTTAGAACTCTAAGTGTATTTTGTACCTTTAAATTTATATTTACATTTCTATTTTAATTTAAGCTGCTTTGATTGTGATTATGTCCTAAAACTCTTTTAAAAGTGTATTATTATATCTGCGGATTTTGAACAGAGTTCGCTCTTTGATGAGATTTTAACGTCGCGATTTTAACAGATAAGCTAAAAATATTGGCAAATGGCCTTTCTCATTCTGTAATTTTGATACAGACTTTCTGGTTCCTTTGTGTAGACCATTTAATGTGACAACACTTTGACGACATTTAATCGAATGCATGGCAGTAAACCACGTTTTGCTAATGTGCTGCCATGAAAATTTTTCTGTATAGGCATAGTTAAAATGTTCTCTAATATATGAAAGTATATTATGTCGAAAAGATGCGCATAAGAATAAAATGTCTACATTACACAAAGTGATATTTAAGGCAAATGGGATACATAACCTGCCTAACTAATACAATCCCCCCCCCCACCCACCAACTTTAAACGTACACAATTGCCAGTCGATTATTGTTTATTCCGACATTCCAATGTGTCTTTAGCCAACCTTGTCCTGTGCACACTGTGTACCATTATGTAAATAAAACTGTTGTTCCAAGTTAATGTGATAGAACGCGTGCCGTCCTAATGGTTAGACAACTGGACAGTTTCACGACTATATATATATATATATATATATATATATATATATATATATCTATATATATATATATATATATATATATATATAAACTGACCCTTTCATTTAATAATTTTTTTTTTTTTGGGGGGGGGGGGGTTGTCGGTGTCACAGAAACCGCGATCCAATTAAGTAGGTGTGTTTTTTTTTCGGTTTTGACGATTCTTCAGTTTATACATCCACTATTTGCTCTAAGCCCCGCCCAGCCTCATTTGCACAGAAACAAAATCTTATCTAATTGCATATAAATTATAAAATTGTACAGACTTATTGTGCTATGTAAAATCAATCTAATTTCATATTTTGAGTTAAATCCAATAAAACTATTATCAAAGCTCAAAATTACCATAGATCTTCTATATTTTAGTGTACTTTGTGGGATTTCTTTAGCTTGTGTTCCCCCAAGCTAACCAGCCTTATGTACAAGTGTACAATCACTCACGCCAGGTAAGCGCTAATTGGCCTGCTATTGGTCACAAGTAAATAGATGAGAAGGTGCTAAGTAAGGTTGATTGTCCGAGTGGAACTATTTATTATTACTCGTTCTGCCCTGTCTTAATATATTGACTATTGAATATCTCATTCCCTTTATATAGCTTTATATTAACATATATACATATTAACATGTGTGTGTTCATTCAGATTACTGTGGGTCATTTATATATTAACTTATTTTATGCCTTAGTTGGATTAACGACGTGTTCGGCGAGTCTGCCATGTACGTTGCAATGCGGCCCAGTACTTATTTGGATTAAACTCGCGTGCGACCAATCTGATCATGTGCGAGGATTTGCGGCCCAGTGCCGTTTCAGGATGAGATATAGTCGCGACATTACCCAGGTACCGTTCGGTACGAGGTAAACCGTTTGATTACGGCCCAGTGCCGTTTCACAACCAGATAAGGCCGGGAAACAGCCCGGTGCCCTTTCAGGACCAGGTAAAGGCCATGAAACGGTCCAACGCTGTTTCAAGACCAGGCAAAGTTGGGTAACTGCGCTGCCCATTTCGCCACCTTACCTGGTCTTGAAATGGCATCCGGTCATTTCAAAACTGCGCTCGAGCGCAAAATGGCGTATTACAATCACATCAATAAACGCTGTTTTGTGCACTCGCCCCCCCCCCCCCCGCACCTATTATATTAATAATACCAATCCGCTGTCTAGCTGCAGCAACGAAAAAAAAAAAAAAAAAAGAAAAAAAAAAGGCACATGAACTGACACAGTGCAGGATTATTTTAAATGAGATTGGATTTTAAAAGACCTGGTTCGTTGCACCTAAAATCGCCAATTGTATCTGGGGTTTTTTCTTATTTTAAGTGTACGACTTTAACTTGAATCGACTGTATCCTCCACACCTCCTCATGGATCAAACACTGTGATCAGAGAGGAGACAGAAAACAAACTGTAGTTTTAAAGGTCGATCGTTGAAAACAATGTACAGTTTCTTATACTTGAATTTATATAGAACTCAGCAATTGGGGATATTTTCTTTTTGTATTTAAAAGTCACATATAATATTTGCCTCAGTTTAACATGTCTCGGTGATGGTCTAAACCCACACCCTAAACCAATCAATAAGTTTCATCCACAGAACTTTACCTCTGGATAAAGCTAAAAACATTTTTTTTTTTTAAATGGCACGAAATAACTCACCATGATTCCTTAAGCTGGTTTTTTTGACGGACCGTGACACTCACTCTACCAAAGTTACTGGGCTGAGACCCCGAACTGATCTCGCACATGCTTAGTCTGTTAAAAGGGGATAGGGTTTCAGCATCATCTTCTGCAGGCTCCTCGTTTTGTAATGGCGTCTTGCTGCTAGCTCCGACTTCATCGGGAACGTACGAATCAAGACGGCGAAGGGTCTGTGACCGCAGATCATTTCCCGCAGGACTATATCTCGTTTCAGCCATATTAACGTAGGACTCTGGCTGTTGGCCGATTTGTGAAGGCTGCCGACTGGCCGAGGGGCTCGATTTAGACACAGTCCTGTCCAAACGTTGCGCAATGATAGGTGCGCTACTTTCGATTCCATCATTTGCCAGCTCCTCGTCCAGGATTACGTCATCACTTATTGTGGACTTTTCTGAGCCAGTACGCCTCAGGATGGCTTTTGGGCGGTTGATTTGAGACGGCAGCATTGCCGAAGCAGATCGTTTCGCAGTAATCGCACGTGGCGTCCGATGGTTCGAGAGGCTCTGGTCACGATTACTATCCGGCTGTAGGTTCGCGTCTTCTATCGTCGCCTCTTTTATCTGGGACAGAGCGGTCTTAATGGTACCATTGACGACGAGTGGTTCCTCGCTAGACTTGTCTTTAAATGTTACTCTAGTTTGCTTTTCCTTCATCTTGTTTTACTATGCAACAAAATAGAAATGTGTTTGCCTGTATCTCGTATCTGAAAGTCAGCAAGTACTCTTCGTGCCTTATCCTGTAGTAACCAGCTCACCTTTAGAGGATATTCTGTAGAAAATCACTTTTGTTTGGTCTCCAGCATGTAAAAACTACTTTCCTTCAATTGTTGGCTTATTCAATTAACTGCCGTCGTATTGGGTTTTATTTGTCACACATTCACAGATTCCAAGAGGTACTGAAACTACTCAAGTTTATTTTTCCACTAGGTGTGTCAGTCACAGCCAGTAGGAAGCAGCCATAAAATGAGGAGCTGAATTGTCCATATTTTACAATCATAAAGACGACTTTAATTCTGCAATTCAATGCAATCAGATACTGTTTCGATTTCAAACATCTTGCACCCTCGTGTAGGAGGTTCAATTTGTACACGTCTTTCTACTCAGATATGTATATGACGATACTATCAAACGATCCATGTAGGTATCACACATGTCTATATACCATCTAATCCTTTACTGTATATGTGCAAAGGTAGCTACAATTTAATGCAAATTGACGGTGCAACTAAATCTTGATGAAAATTACTCTCAGCGGCAGATATTAAAAATGCCACACTGCAAGCGGTAAGACCATGCTGACCTGTCATTTCAAGTAGTTCTCACCACCTGTCCCATTTAATTGCAGTACCTTCCATAAAAGGTATAATGTCTCCAAAATTGAAAACCGCGCCGTTCCTTTTCTCGGTATATGTTCATGTGCTCGTCTTTCAAAAAAAGAAATTTAAAGGTGAAAGGAATTCAAACATTAAACACTCCAGTAATTAGTACCGGCATTCCAAGTGGGTCAAAAGTCGTCTCAGATTTCGCTTGTAGCCAGAACATTTGAAATCAATCACAGAAGTCAACACACAGTAGTGTATAAATAGTCAAAATATACTTGTGTGAACGCCAGTATCCTGTCTTTCAATGTGATCAATGTATGCACCTGACTCTAATTTCTGGACCTCTTTAAGCCTATGAGCAGGAGATTTCCCTAATTTTTAATATCTATTCTTCTGTCATAATTATACCCGTAGTATATTACTTCCAAACCAGAAACATTCACAATTTTCTTTATAAAATCATTCATCTTCTTATATGCTAAGTGTGAAAAAAGGCATTAAAGTTTGATCGTGATGTTCCTGAAGCGTTTCCTTTCCTCAGCTTCACACGAAGCTCCTAATCACACGTTTCCACAACGCCTCTGTCCTCTGTTTTATAAACGCAGTGAAATGTCTAAGAGAATATAGAATTATAATCGTGTTCAGTGGATGACAGAAATCAAAACAAATACGAATCCCCAACCTTTCCTTGAGTACCTAAGTCGAACGCGTTATGTATCTCCAAACACAAGGAAACAATCCGAATCAGCGTGAACCACCTATACGACACCTGAGATTAAATGATCAGATTATCGTCTACTTCAAACTTTGCACTGTCCCGTAAAGCAAGTGTGGACCACTTGGAATGCATTCAGATATGTATTATATAGTCTTTTGTCCAACAGTCAACATAACACAACTGTTTTTCCTATTGTCATATATGTAGAAGACAGAATTGATCCAAAATACCGTATTTCTCCTATGATATGTACGGCGTCCTCTATATTAGAAAAATTGGGTGGGTGGGTGGGTGGAATTTTTATAATTGGATAAGGTTTTCTTAAATAAAATCATTAAAAAAAAGTTTTAACACAGATGGTGGGCTTTTCATCAAGCATGGATTCATGATGGAAGAATTACGGTAATTTGCCGAACTCAGGAAACATTAGACTTCAAAAACTGCTTCCCATTCAGATCACAAAACCTTCCCCCGAAACCTTTGTGTTCGCTCACGATATTTTTTGTATGTAAAGTGTTGCAATTAAACATACTGGCTTGCTGTTTGATAGATTGACGAAGACACAAAAATTATCTTACACATAGTGTCAAATCTCGAAAACAAATATAGCACTACGCTACATTATCTCCAATGAAAAATGGGTATTATCTTACTTATGTTACAAGTTATGCCCTAGTAATTAAAGAACAATGCAGATTTTCTGAACAAATTGAATACATTATTAATACACACAAAGCTTTAGCTAATCAACGAGTCCAACATACCTGAATGGGATTCGTCGAAATATAAACTGCCCATGCGCAAGTTCAATTTCAATGCCGATAGTATACATTTGTTTGTATATTATGAAAATAAACATATGTCTCGAGTGGTCACAAACTATGAACCACACGTGTAGTAGAAAGAAAGAAAAAAAAAAAGAAGAAGAAGAAAAGAAAAAACTCTTTGAAGTTTAAGTCAGTCTTTTATTGTAGAGATTTTAAAAAAATATTTATTTCAACACACAAATAAATTCCTTTGTTTGCATAATTATTTCTAGTAGTGTAAATCGGTGTTTATGTACGAAGTTTGTGAATACTTTGTAATTAAAAATAACGACCATGCCTTGCGCAAACTGTTTCCTTTTCCATGTTCATGGTCTTGTCGTGTGAAATTCACAATATAAAAAATGTTTGTCTTTACTTCGATGTTGTGTGAGATTTTGGAATCTGTTTGTTCAACAAATTGCTTTCTAGCAGAGCATTCCTTTTCCTTTATAATATATTTATTCTTTATTTTATCTTTTGTTCCATTAGATTGTTAAGAGAAAATAATCGTGCCTTGAAATATTTTTTTAGTCAAAGTATGCGCACATTTGATTGAAGTTTTCCTATTTATAAAGTTTTGAAAAAAAACAAAACTGTCACGTTTATGCACAAACTCCTCCCTATGTGGCGCTCTTGCTTCTCTGGAAACCCTACTGCCAACAGAAGATGATATCTGCAACTTTCTGACAGAAATACCTGCTCTTGTTGATACTTATTTTTTATGGGGTTAAAAAACAAATGGAAATTATACAAATTGGAAACCTTGAGCTAGCAACTCTAGCACTGTAATTGTTAACTTTTCATCTATTCCGCCAAAATGCAACGCAAAAATCCCTGAAACGAAAACTCAAAATGAGGTTGACCCCAAGGTGACACGATATGTGTAGGCGGTAACGTTGCTTATCTATGTCACTGGAGAGCGCTTTGTTTTTTGACGTTCGTCATTTTTGAATCCAAGTAATGTGTTCTAAAGACCCAAACTGATCAATACGTGTTGTTCCAAATACCTCAGTTTTAAATTGTAAGACCTGTGTATAATTTTTCTGCGGAACTGTTGTAAAAGTCATGTAATTAACATCTTGCCATGCCAGTTCAATCAATTATAGCAATACAGACATTATATATGAACGCTTGTTTGTCCAATCATCTGCTAGGTCTGAATAATTACCTAATTGCATCTGACTGGAATTGTTTTTCGGTTGGACAAGAGCGGCAAGGGACTTTACAGCACATATATTCGGGTCTCTATAACTGCAACATTTTACACCCTATTTCACCAAATTTTCACTACATACTTCAATCTATGTGTCAGTCACTACGAATTTTTCAAAACAGAAGAAAATGACCTGAAATAAATTGTTATGCAAATAAGTAGGCGCTGCATTTTCCTTTTTCCTGATAGGTCCATTGCCAATTGGAACATTATCGGCCTTTTCCGTTAAGTCGAGAAAGAAACCTCGGATGTAATTGGCCGCCACTGAGATCTATATTCGGAACAACTTTTGTTCACATGGCACACTATGGCGGCGGAAGGAGACAAAGTCACAATCAGAATATTCTAGCCCTTTTCTATCGCGGCATATGTGATGCGCTCCGCCAGAGGCGAATCGTCCTACAACTAATTCAGATGTTATTTCTTGACTTGACGGAAATTGCCAAACGGTGTTCCGATTGGTCCATTGCCCCAAGGAGGATCTTATATGGTTCCACCTGGATAGCATCAGTACTTGCCATTCAACGTCTTGGTCAGGATCTTTCGTAAGTTTCAGTAAGCTAGGAATTGTATCTTCTGCATGTTCATTTAACATCTACTCATTTCAAAAGATATAAATAACATTCTGCTTTCAGCCTGCTTTTTATATATAAAATGGCCTAATTTTCTAGTCTTTGTCTTTCTGCAGTAAGTTGTAGTTTATCTTCGAAATTATTTCAGTTAAATTTAATTTATGTACACGACTTTTATCCATGTTTTAATACTTGGCTTATTTAAATTATTGTATGTTTTGTGTAATGTGGCTGTTTGATTTTTTTTTGTCTATATGTACACACCCCTACATTTTCTTTTTTACAAATATATGTGTATAATTTGTTTCTGTGTGAACATTATGTATATACATATTTTGATGGATATGTGTGTTCATTTAGATCTGTATATATCTATGATACTATATGCATATGTGTGTGTAGGTATGTATGCATGCATGTATGTATGTATGTATGTATGTATGTATGTATGTATGTATGTATGTATGTATGTATGTATGTATGTATGTATGTATGTATGTATGTATGTATGTATGTATGTATGTATGTATGTATGTATGTATGTATGTATGTATGTATGTACACCGCTGTCGCTGTGTGATGTGAAAGATATATGTGTAGCTACATTGTTCTGCTGAGCCCTTGTTGAGCCGTGTATTGTGAATAAGTGTTTTGTGCTGTTGAAAAGTTATCTTTTAAGTTCTTGATTAATTCATGTTTTATAGTCAGTAGAAAAAGCTCATAAGAACTTGCGTTTTATTTTGTTTTGGCATGAACCAACTCTAAATAAAAATCGCTTGACTTGATAATGATAATAATAATAATAATAACAATAATAAATTATTACTCAGTCAATCAATCAATCAATCAATCAATCAATGAATAAAATGAATAATCCAACGCGTATTTTGGCAATTCGGTTGTAATCTTTGAATCGACAATGAGAGACAATATACTTAATTATTGGACATTTTTTTCCATATTTTTTACTGAAATATAATTGTGTCATACCGTAGACTTTCCTTTGGCAGCCATAATTCTCTTCTTCTTAGGGAATCTCTTGCACTAGGTATTTAGAGGCGATAGAGGAATAGGTTTCCAGAGCGACAAGATTGAACCAAATACTTAAAGTGACGTTTCTTGTTGCATGAATTTCATCGAAGCCTACTTCCGGCCACTATTTCTTACATAAAAAAACTGACGCAAACAATGACAATTACGCCCACCATAAGGCGGAACGTATCATGTTATGGTTTTATTTGTCCGTACGACCGTCAGTCTGTTCATATTTTGCTTCCGCAAAAAAACTAAAGTCCTCCAACAACTACCGTTACCAAACTTTCTAAGTAGCTTGCATATGGAACAAGAAACAAACTTATCACATTCGGTCTCAAAGGTCAAAGGTCAAGAATACATGATCTGAAACAAGGTAAGGGTTTCCAGAAAATAGCTTGATTTTTATACCATATACATTAACCAAACTCTGTAAGTGGTTTGCATTCGAGATAAGTAGGATACCTATTGATTTCGGAATCAAACGGTCAAGGTAACAATAACCATACAAGAAAAATGGTTTCCGCACGTTATCTTGAGATTTTTTTATCATCTGTTTTGGACATACTTCTGTGCTATAGAAATAGACCAATGTTCATTTGTAACTTGCATTTTTGACAACATTTTGGGCTGGCTTAGTAGTTGTATGAGAAGATTGTGGAATTAACAAAATGCTGGCTACGGTATGGGGTACAACGGGAAATCCCATGTTAAAATGGTCCATAGGTTAACATGCGGCAGGCGATATGGGGCACAATGGGAAATCCTTCCCAATGTTAAATTCCGTTGTGCCCCATTCATTTTATAACTCTTGGGGTACAAGGGGAATTAACATTACGCCGTAGGTTAACACGAGGGAGACGGTATGGGGCAAAATGGGAATGGTAATGTTAAAGTTGTTATCTACAATCCAACACACATCACCTATACAATCCAGCACCCACTTTTTGATTACTATCCACCCCCACCCCCCTGCAATCCATCACCCTCTTTATTGATTACTATACAAACACATCACATATACAATCCAGCACCTACTTTTTGATTACTATCCAAGAACGACAAGGCAGGAGTGTTGATACACACACGGTATACTTACATACATACAAACACACTATCATACAAGGAGAGGGGTATGATGTAAATGAAGGGGGATTAAATAGACACACACTCTTACACACAAGCATACTATCACACACACACCCAAGAGTAGGAAGTGTTTATGGACACACTACTATACCCTTACGTACAAAAACAAGAGAAGGGGTAAACGGTTTAAAGTTTAAGCTTTTTTTGAAAGGCATACACAAGCGTACATACATTAGTATATCTCTTTTCCAGAGATGCGAGTGGCCCTGAAAAGGGCCGTTGAGGTTTTGTTAACCAAAGGCGGAACATACGTGGCATCGCTTCACTGGTCTTCTTCTTCTCAAACTTCGTCGCACTGCAGGTCCATAGAGTAAGACCCGATTCAGACACCCTTGCCTCTCCACATAAATTCTACTTTTCCATATCGCAGTGTCTGTGACCCTGGTAATAGCCCACGATGCCTTCACATACATAGGGTTGTCCGGGTTGAAGCGCATCCCCGATACGATGGTTGATGACTCTACACTAGTCCACATATTGCTTGAGTTGTTCCACCAATCCAAACGCGCGTTACAAAATTGAATCAGAGCGTGGAAGTCTCTCTTCCAATCGGAAGACAGCGGAAGTGTGACGTCACTTTAAATATATAAGCGCACCAGCGTTCCTACTGTTTACCGTTGCAGCACAGTTTGAGGACCATACCTATAGCTGAAACAATGAAGACAATGTATTTGGAGTGCGACTGCTGTGGAGACTTCGTATACTCGGAGTGATAGTGCAATGACTACGACTACTAATGCAGCTGTAACCAGTATTCTTCTTCCAGAAGATGACGACTTTAATTTTATTTTGGCTGATTTTCTGTCGTCTCCGCAAGAATGTTTGCCTGGGACGGTAGTACTACCTTCATCTCCTTCTCCATCGTTGCCATTGGTGGCTGATTTTAGAAAGAGACAGAAGGAAGAATTGGAGAATATTTTGCAACGACAGAAAGAAGCAGAAAAAGCATTTATTCAACAACAGCAAGAATAGGAAAAAAGAAAGCAAGAAGAAGAAGAGAAGAAGAAAATTTTTAATTGTGAAAGACAGAAGGAAGGGAGTGAAAATAAAACGCTATGTGTGCTACAAGAGTTAAAGTATCTGCGACAAATGTGTCAGAATTCTTTAGCTCAACCCAAGAGAAAGAGACATTCACGTGCAAAGATTTCTAAACAACCTTCCATTACTACATCCACTCTCACCGCCACTGCTGAGATGCCAGCACCAGCAGCAACAGTTACTACTACCACTACCAAAACAGCATCAGCGGCAGGAACAGTAGGACTTGGTCGTGGAAAGGGATTGAGACAGTTAAAGCTGATGATGTCAAGTCCATAAAAAAATTTTCAAAACAAAAACGCCAACGGTCCTTTTCAGGGCCAATTATATCTCTTAGAAAAGAGATACTACTCAATGATTGCCAAATTAAGTAAAACTTAAATCACTTTCCCCATGATTCGATGGTGTGAGTGTGTTTAAGTATCGTATCTATACTATAAAAAAATCTAGATAAATAGACACTTACGTTTTTCTTTCGTATATTCTCTTGAAATCAGAATCACAATGAAATTTCATAACTCATCACAAAAGTCCATTTTCTTTCTTTCTTTCTTTCTATCTTTCTTTCTTTCACAGTCTGTCTCTTTTTTTTAAATTTCTCAACTGGCATGGGTTCTTCCTCTTCACTATGTTCTTGCTGTCTTGCCTTCTTGCATTTCTTGACGGGTATGGGTTCATCTTCTGTTTCTGAAGAATGCTCCTCTTTTTTTTTCCTGCTTCTCCTCCTGCTTGTTCTCTTTTTTCTTAGGACACTCTGAAGACCAATGTCATTTTTCCTGACTATGATAACAGGTATCTTTACCTTTGTCTCTCTTTTCACCTGTCTTTCCTTTGCTTTGACGTTGTGGACATTCTGGATCCCAACGTCTTTTTTTCCTGGCAGACATAGCAAGTATCTTGACTTTTATCTCGAGTGGAGTAGTCCGTAGTATTATTGGAAGTAGTATACTTTCAAATGACTCTCTGTAAATCTCTGACGAGAAGGGCGATCTTTTTGACTCTTCCATCTTCTTCTACCTCACAGTCTGAAAGCTGAATGAATGTATATACTATTTGGGTGAGAAGCTGACTCTCTAAATATTGGAAGCGAGTGTGTGTAAACTTAGTCAAATCAAATTTCGGAATCAAGATGAAACGATCACACTTTGCTGAGAGAAACCAGAAGAAGAAGAAACCAAGAGACGACGACAACTTTCAGTGTCGTCTCATACGCTAAGTAAAGTGTTAGTACAAGTGCATGCTAGTGATTTCGAAGATGGCATGAGTGAGCCTGCCACAAGACCAAGAGACTCCAGATCCACCAAAAAAAGAAAGTTATTCAGTTACTTTCGAAGAGTATTTTCACATTCGAGAGACGCAAAAACTGACTTCCAGAAAATGTAGAACCACGGCTTACACCTACACGGTGAAATATCAAATCTGGAGTGCCACCCAAGAAAGCAGCAAGTTTCATTACAGATTTGTGGGATTCCTTGTTAGAGACACTGAAACGACAACGCCAAGCTAAAGAGGACGATCGTCTGAGACTCTCCATCGATTATGACAATTTTAAGTTCCTATTTGGATCGAGTTTAGTACACCGGCAGAATTAACACCGTCCAAAGTAATTGGCAAAATTCAACACGTTCAACAATCCGACGACGAGTTTAACATGACCGATGGAAAAGCCATTCTTCACATGATACACGTTTCACCTCCTCGTGGTAGCGGAACACAGAAAAGTGCTATTGGTGGACGAAATTCGCAGTACCAAACGCAGTATCGTCCAAATTAATAACTCACAAGATCAGATGTGCTTATCCCGTGCCATCGTCGTGGGTCGAACGTATGCCGAGAAGAATGATACCGCAGAAAAGAGCATAGGCGGGCATTCAAAAATCGGACAGAAACAGAACCAAACAACAGAAAGAAGCACAACTCCATTTACAGCAAGCAAGCATTTCCAAAGAGACTGCTGTGTGGCATTCCTGAAATGCAAAAACTTAAAGATGTGTTGGCTCCTTGCTATAAGTTGAAAGTATATCCTCAAGTGGTTCGCGGAGCTCTCGTGTTTCGAGGACCCAATTTCCCAGATGGAAAATACATGCATGTGTATCATCATCAAGAGCATTTTGACGCCATTACTACCGTCACCGGATTTCTTGGATACGCTTACTAAAGCGAGAAATGCGACCAAGGCTTTTGCAGCCGGGACAAACACATCTATTGCGGAGCGAGATGCCGGGGTGTTTAGCGTCCAAACCATGCGTTACTGAGGAAAAGAACGAATTCATTGCTCTACTTGCAAGCAAACCTTTGTCAGCCCCACTTGTTACGGACAAAATCGCATGAAACAAGTTCAACAACAGAAAAGTGCTTGTGAATTATGGAGATTGTGCTCCACTTGTGGACATCTTATTCGAACCAATAATCTAAAGGCACACGTTTGTCCAGGACAGCAATGATGTATTATTTGCGACCAAATCGTGGACTTTGAACATCAATGCTACATTCAAAAATATGACAATGAACTGGAGGAAGATTTCAAGGAAGACCAGCACATGAACAAATAGAAACAAGTGGATTTTATCTTTTTTGACTTTGAATGTATGCATGAGACTGGGATTCACATCCCAAGTTTTTGCGTAGCTCATCGTGCTTGTGAGAAGTGCATATAAGAACCTATATTTTGTCACTGTTACAATTGTAGTAAGATTCCAGGAGGACGTGAAAAAATCTTTCGGGGACACCGCACTCTTCCCGATTTTGCTAAAAGGATTTTAGACCCTACCGACGACACTTGGAGGGAAGAAGACATCCAGCGTTACGGGGACTGCCATCTGTATCCTACAGTCATGGCTCACAATTTCTCGGGATACGACGGACAATTTCTTGTGAAATTTTATTCAGAACAAGGCACCGAATGTCCTACAGTTACCATGAACGGAGCCAAACTCATCTATATGAAAGTGGGACAAATACCGTTTAAAGATTCCTTGAATTATTTAGCCATGCATTTGAGTAGAATGCCTAAAACGTTTGGAATAACAGAAATGTCCAAAAGGTTATTTTTCTACACTTTTTCAATATCGAAGCTAATCAACACGCCGTGCACCCTCATTTACCAGAAATTCACCCCTACGATCCTGACGGTATGCATACAGAACAACGAGAAGCATTCTACGCTAGATACCAAACTCACAGGTCAAACCCGTTTGACTTTCAATAAGAATTGTTAAAATAGTGCCGATCCTATGTGGACATTTTACGCTGATGCTGTGGAAAATTTCGACAATTATTTCTGGATCACGGAGGTATAGATCCTTTGAAGGAAGCTGCTACCATTGCTAAAGCGTATAACTTAGATATCGAAAGAAATTCATGCCTGAGAACAAACTAGCCATCATAACTCCTCAATCTAACCTCTCGGTTAGCCGTCGATATTCCGCCAAAGCTTTGCGCTGGCTCCATTACTTGTGTGAAAGTGAAGACAAATGAATACAACAACGCTTAGAACTTTTAGGAGCTTGAGTCCTCTACTTTGACACGGACAGTTGTTTGTACTGTTACGGAATTATGTATCATTTTGTTTTTAAATAATGGTATAGTTTATGATCTCTCATAATAGTCTAACAGCCGTCGTCTTGCAGAAAGTACATATATGGTACATGTGACCCAATACATTGGCCACTGGGAAAATCAATATTTTGCTTGAAGCATTAGTCATGTCACGTGATGCAGCGCGTGAGGGTTTGAACTTTTGAACTTCAGACCTGGAGTTCGCAATCCAAAGAATGATTCATTTTGTTGACCAGAAATTAGAGCTTAAGATCACAATTCTGATGTGTTTGTTTGAGACGTAGTATAATTGGGGTTTTATTTGATTTGCGCAGTCAGAGACTATAAATAAGATGTAATCGCAGCGTTCGTCATTCTACACAGTTTCGTCAGCTTGAGAGGTCTTTAACGAAATTGGTTCTTTGTATGTGATATTATGCTTCAGAGTTATTATTATACAGTACATTTTGGATTTAGTACTGCTACTTCAGAAATATTTTCCAGACAGTACATTTTTGGGATTCACTACTGATATTTAAGAATTATTCAGTTCCGTTGGAATTAGCGGTAACATCTATAGAATTTGTTGTTTATTTTATATTCACAAGGATTACTTGGAATTAGTATCACCTGGATATAACTGATTCTTGTTGGCACGCCAGCACATTGGTGGTTTCATTCGGAATATTCTCCATTCAGAATAATTTGGATTAACTTCCGGATCAGTGAATATTAGAACAATTTAGGACTTTTAAGTATATTCTATACTGTAAGTTATTTTTAATTCTTTGAATTTGATTGTTTGTTGAAATATTTTTATATTTTAGGAAATTAAATATTTTTGTTTTAAATCTTGAAAGCTTGTTTGAGTCTTTTCTTTTGTTACATTTACCCCTAGTCGTAACAGTTCATCCATCGTCGAGATAGCCATCACCCAGACATGGAAGGGGACCATTTCGACACCGACAGGGAGAAATTCATACCAAAAGCAGAGTCAAAGGGCTGACACTGAACTATCGATCGAGTCAAGTGGTGAACATTGATGTCTTGAAAGCTTTACAGTCCTTACAAAATCAAGACTTTCGCGTGAAAACATTGGATCCACATAAAATTGTACGTTTGCAAAACAACCAAATAGCCACTCGACCATTAGAATAAGTCTATCAAATGGGTGTACCAGAAACGAGTGCGACTTCCGGACAACAACACTTTACCTTACGGACACGCTGAGATCCGGGATAAAAAGGGAAAAGTTCCAAGATCAACAATTCATTGTGAATAAAAACTTCGACCCAGAAAGATGACGCATAATGCAACACAGCAACCGAGTGAAAGACCCTCTACAGACTTCAAGTTCAATAATGAACTCGAGCTCAATGCTGTGCCTTGCGATCAGAGTGATGCTGTACCCTGTGATATCATCGATGCAGCACGACCTTGCCGCTTCTTTACTATCGAAAGTGATCCCGTTAGTGTGCCTTACCGCTCTACTAGCGAAAGCGATGCAGCACGACCTTTCTGCTTTACTGGTAAAAGTGATGCCGTGCGTGTACCTACCTACAGAATTGAGATCACTTGCAAACCACTCTCGATACCACCACTAGCACATCGAGATGTACCAATTAAAGAAGAATACACGTTTACTGTAGCTTTGCCTGGTTTTTCTGACTTTGAAAGTCGATTCCAAGCGTTCAAAGGGAAATGGCCTAAATATCTAGAAGGACCTACTCCCAAATCTCTAGCCAGAGCCTGATTTGTCTACCTAAGAGAACGCATTTACAAAGAGTTTGTACAGATTCATGTGAAACGCAAAGAACAATTACATCCTTTACGACATAGACTTTTAAATCAGTGGTACTTGAATGCTATAAGAGGGTTGATTACTTTGAAAGTGTTCAAATGGTCAGACATTGATCGACTACCCACGACTCAGAAGAATTTTGATGCTACGACTTCTACATACAAGGTTGGAATACTACAAAGAATTCTTCTTCCAGAAGATGATGAAAACTTACAAGATTACCAAAATCGTGTACAAGAAATGTTACCACAAGACGAGACTTCTTCAAGACGTGTGGTGTATGTTATTGACTACAAAATGACAGTTCCACTCTGTACCAATAGATACCCTGTGTAGCAAGTATAACTATTTCCTCAAAATAAAAGACGGTGCTGTGAAGGATTATTATAAAAGCTTAATATGCCATGACTTTTGTCCTCAGTGTTGCAAAATATTCCGTGAAAAGAAGTCAATAACAGTGTTCAGGACTTAGAGGACTATCAAACCCTTTTACAAGAACTGTTTCTACATACGATTCCATTCATTGAATTTTGGACGTCATTCGGTGTGTGTGTTAGTGACTACATTTTTCGGATTTAATTTCCCAGGAAATTCGTTGTGGACTATTTATGAACAGTACATGCATCAAAGACAGTACTACCAAAACTTTATCGATGCACATATTGTGTTAAAAGTGTTGAGAATAGTGATGAAGACAAGTTGTTTCCCTCCGTGTGAAGAAGACATTCGTCCAACTTTATCCACGCTTCATATTTACCAAGAAACGTGTGTATAGCAAGTTGGTTACACCAACACATTTATGACTGGAAAGATGTACGTGACAGGAAAAGTCTTAGCTTCTATGCTTGGATACAAGAAGTGGCTGGCTATGCCAACAACATTGTGTGTCACTAATCCAAAAAAGAAATGACATTCTCGGAGATATTAGAGACACTGAATTTCACAGAGACTATTAGAACGCCAGAGCGTGTACGTAGATTTCATGGGACACACATAGATCGAGAATATTGTACACTTTCTTGTTTATATGCAGCTTTGGTCATTTATGCTTTATGTGTTTTCAAGTTTTAATTCCTGAAATGTAAATATGCTTTTTGAAAAACGTGTATCAAATGTATAAAATGTCTTCATTCATGCATGATAATCTCAGAATTGTCAATACCACGGTTAGGGCTGCATCCTCCACCTCCTCCTCTTCTTCTGTTTTCAAAGTGATTGACGAAAATTTAGATCGTCAAAGTTTGAAGGCCTTGCATCTTCGCCATCCGTTTAACATGTCGATTGCTGGACCGAGTAGTTCAGGCAAAACTGAATTTGTCAAACGTTTGATCGAACACAAATCCCATTTGTTGGATCGTCCACCCCAACGTATCGTGTGGTGTTACAAAGAGTGGCAATCGGCTTACACATTACTCCAAGAAGGTCAAGGAGAATCCATTTCGTTTGTGGAAGGCATTCCTTAGGAAGACGATGTGATCATGTCTGACTTGGGCAAACACATCTTGTCCCCTTTGATGACATGTTAGGAGAAGACGAAGAAGAAATTAAACATTGGTTTACACGAAAAGGGCATTATCGTAATGCCAATATTATTTACATTACTAAAAATGTATTTAAACAAAGTAAAGCACATCACATCATCAGTCTGAATGCCCATTATGTGGTATTGTTTGAAAGTCCAAGAGACAAATCTCAAGTGCAAGTGATAGCCAAACAGTTAGCAACACTTTGGCTGAATTATGCATACGACGATGTCATTCAAACACCTCATGTGTATTTACTCATCGATTTAAAACCGACCACTACCGATTATTTGAGATTTCGTACCAATTTGTTTCACCATTGGCGTCAAGAAGAAGGTCCTGTCATTTACACGTTCTCTTTGGCGTCCATCTGAGAAGAAAAAACTATAAAAACATCCCACACTTCTTTTCTTTCAAACAGTACTCAACATGATCTCCTTTCAATCTCATCCGCCTGCCAAATTGATTCGTGCACTGTATGGCATCAGTCGCGAAAAAAATGCACAAGTTAGAAGCCAGTTTCAAAGAAGTATTACTATGGTTTACTTTGACAGCATGTCAATTTCTTTAAGGGATCATTTACATAACCCATCAAACCAAACGCTTTTTTGAACAACATAAAGTCACAACTGGCAGATCCAAGAATCCATACTCAAACCAAAAAACATCATTTTGAAACCTTGTGGAAGTGGTTCTTTAGGAAGTGTCATTATTCGTTCTCTTTTGAAATGGGATCCTAATGCCGAAGCTAAAACAGAAAAAGCCATATTCTCCAAAACACGGCAACACACAATAACAGCAAGTTCACGCAAGAAAAAGAAAAGCCCTAAGAAGAAAAGTCCAAAGAAAAAAAGTCTCCTGCCAGAAAGAGAGGTACTGTTAGGACGTGCACGTGTCTCCTCCTGCCATTTCTACTTCTTCTTCTTAGTCGTTCGTAATGAGGTATGCCAAACCTGATTTAGGATCCGTGTTTCCTCATTTGATGAAAAAATGGAAACCCATTTCTAAAGGAGCTTCTCCTTTTCCGCAGCGGCGACGTCCACCTTTTTAGCAACTGCTGCTGCAGCTAAAAAAAAGTGGCCACACCTAAGACAAAATTACAAGACAGAACAGGAGTGTGACCAAATTTACTGGATTTATCCAAACAAGAACTGACAAGATTTAGTACGTTGAAAGCACCTCATCGTCGAGTGGTGCCCATAATGAAGTTGATACGACATGCCGACCATCAGTGTAGACGAATTCCAGTACAAAAAAGAAGTGTGTGATAAGATTCACTTCAGTGTGTTTGCTCTTGAAACAAAAGATGTCACCAAGAAGTGCACAACATTCATCTTATCGTCCCAAGAGACAACCGTCTTCCAAGAAATGGACACGCTCCTCCCTTAGCTAAACATTGGGATGTTTTGTCTGTCCTAATTAAATCCCATTCTTTGATGCGAAAACAAATCATTCAAAAAGCACATAAAGAAATCCTCGATACTGTGTGTGAATGTTGTTTGAATGTTTTAAAACGAACAGTACCTTTGTCCAAGATACAGAAACAACGATTAAAAAACATCGGGACGTTCTTCGCCAAATGGTGAAAATAAAAATACCCATCAGTCAAAAGAAAAAATGCTGATTCAACGAGGAGGATTTCTATCATTGCTAATAGGACCATTGTTATAAGTGGCCGCTCCTTTGTCAGGATCGATTGCTGGACAAGTTTTCAGAGAGCCATGAGATAAGGAGGGAAAAAAGAAGATTAAAAGAACACCCTTTTCTGGATAGACAGCATACTTGTACCATTGGATCGTATGTAAGGACCGATTCGAAGAAATTTTACAGAAGTCAAACCAAAGTCGCTGGTATCGATCATCAATGGCAAGCAGATTCAGCTGATGTCTGTCATTTGACAGCGTACAATAGTGGTTACAAATATTTGTTTTGTGTCACTGACGTGTTTTCAAAATCAACGTGGGCAGTTCCTTTCACTTCTAAAACAAGTTCTGAGTTAATACGAGCTTTAAAACTGGTTTTAAAACAAATTAGTCGTTACCCTTTACGATGGCAAACAGACAAAGGCACCAAATATCTGAACCAAGTTTTTCACAAGAATTCAAACAACGACACATTCATTTTGTCAACACTGAAAATCCTGAAACAAAAGTCAGTGTCGTGGAACACTTTCAAAGAACTTTTGAAAGAACGCGTGTGGAAATATTTTATACATCAACACACTCTCAAGGGAATCGACGTGTTACCAGGTCTTGTCAAAGCTTATAGTCAGTCGTACCATCGTATCATCACCCCTAAAAACGAAGTGATGGTGTTTGATCGATTGTTTGGAACGTCATCTGCCACCACCCCAAAGAAAGAAGTGGTGTTAAAGATAGGAGACTGGGTTCGCATTGGAAAAAACAAACGCGCTTTTGACAAAGGTTATTTGCCGAATTGGACCACCGAAATGTTTCATGTCACTAAACAAGTACGTGGATGTGATCCTCCTGTCTATAAATTGGACGACATGAACGGAGAAGCGTTAAAAGAAACATTTTCTTTGCCTGAATCACAACGAGTGACCAAAAAGAAGACGACGTGTACGATATCGAAAGCATTCTCAAACGAAGAACATGTATGGTGGGCAAAGGTCGACTGCACGAAGTGAAAGTGCGCTGGAAAGAATATCCAACTAGTTTTGATTCTTGGATTGCCGGTTTTCAAGTCATCGACTATAAAAAGAGAAAGAAGTGACCATCATGTCGTTAAACACAACAGCTACCTCTCCTTCTCAGAGTTCCATTCTTTAAGAACTACAAAAACAACTTCTGTGGATGAGGTGTGGAGAACGTGTTCCTCAAATTCAACTTGTCTTTTTCTACCAAATCTTTGTGGTTTATTGTGTCATCGGAGCAGCGATTACCAATTTGAGTTTGCAAAAAGGAGGCAAACAATTGTGGACAATTTTACTCAGCAGTTGTATTAGTTATCTTCTTCCCAGTCCTTCCATGAAATATACTACGGACAGTAACAACAACGGTTGCCTTGCGGCCAACGCCAGTCACCACCACAACAATTCTTCCAGTCACAACGGGAGCAACAGCCCTCTTTTGTAAAATTTGGAAAATCATTCTCCTTTGACCTCGAGTGACTCCTCGGAAACCAGAACCATCGAACTATGAATAACCAATTTTAGTTAACCTTACCGAGTGACAGTTCTACAGATGTGTTTCCCAACAATACCTCATGTTGTTTCACAGCCAAATTACATCAATCCATACAATTTGATCATGAAGCTCATTTGAAAGTAGCTTTGGTAGAAATGATTCATCCTACGCAAGCCGTCAATATCAACGAAGGTCAAAACACTTTCATCGTCGATATCCTGAACAAACAAGTTCAAGAACAGTTGGAGAAAAATGATCCTCTCATTTACGAATCCAAAAAACCACTCACCAATCCTCCATTGACTACCTATGCCATGAGAATTCCTGTTGGGTATTATTTTTATGTTCAACATCTGGTCGAAACGATTGCGGCTATTTTCAACGATCAGTTTGGCAAAGCCTTGGAGAAAGCTCGCAAAAGTGTACTGATCGAATGCCATGAAATTGCTCATCGCCGTGAAATGCATTTTTCTGACGGCAGAATAATGTTCATTACTTTTTGACCTGGTTTGTTTTTTATTTTGGGTGGATACACTGCAATGGCTCATGTGAAAGACGTTTACAATAAAGATCTATTCTGCAAGCATTTTCGATTCCCTGTCGAATTAAACGAAGGACTAAATTTATTGTTTGTGTACTCCGATGTGGTCGAGTACAATGTGGTGGAAAACACAGCCGCGCCGGTACTTTGAGTCATTCCTTTCAAAACGGATTCAGCCATCTCTGCTTACGAGGAAGGTGGAAACACGTATCACGTTCACCGTGAATTTGTACATCCACATTATCTTCCTGTCAGTAAATCGTATTTTGACAGTGTCAGTATTAGTATAAAAGTAAATCTTGGACAAAATAGTATATTCTCGAAAGAAAGTGTCACGGTGAAACTACATGTTCGAAAAATTTTTTCCAGTGAATTGTTAAAACAAGATGTATCATGTATACCAAGGAGTCTCTCGACAACGAGGACATGGTTAGGAGATATTTTAAAATCAGCTTTTCGTACGGTAGCACCCATCTTAAAACCAATGGCGACTCAATGATTGCATGCATGCTTTAAAAGATGCCGCTTTAACCCAATGAAAAGAATTACTTCAAAAGATCCTCATCGACAAACAAAGTCCAAAAGAAACCGAGACTGCCCTATAAATTCGCTTCACACTTCTGGCCAAGGCATTTTACTTTTTCCTCAACGCCACAGCAAAGATGAAGCAGAAAGAGACGATGAAACCCCTTCAGATCTCATAAACACGTTGTTCAGAAAAAGAATTAGGAAAGAAGAACAGAAGCAGTCAGAGAATTTGACGTGTTTGATTACTAACTGAAAAATGGAAAATGATGCACCGAGATTCTTGTGAATGTTCCAGGTCAGAACTCGATCTTTTTGCCATGCCACCCACCATGATGACGATGCAAGAATCCCAATGGGTAGAATTTCATCATGTGTCGTCTTTCGCTACCTCAGCCCCTATTGAATTTGAAATCAAAGGACAAACCGAACATTACATCGATCTGAATAGCAGTCACTTGTACCTGAAAGTCAAAGTTCTCAAAGTGGACAACACGAATCCAGGCGCCGATGCCAGAGTAGCTCCCGTGAACAGTTTCATGTATTCGTTGTTCGGTGAAGTGGATTTGTGTAATTGAAAATAACAAAAACTGGTGAGCAGCAGCATGGATACTTACCCTTACCGAGCGTACCTGGAAAATCTCTTGACGTATGGAAAAGAAGCCAAGAACACACATCTGGACGCTTCCGCGGTATGGAAACCTGATACGTTGGGCAAGTTCAACAACACATTGTTGACAGAAGATGACGATCCTCACAATGTTGGATTTAATGACCGCCAAAAGAAAATCAAACAATGACGCAGTTTAGAACTGATGGATTGTTTGCATTTGGACATGTGATTGCAAGACAAGTACTTGTTGAACGGAGTGGATGCATGCCTGATACTGAATCGAAGTGGTACCATGTTCCATTTGATGACCAATGTTAACGAGTACAAAACCATCATCGAAGAAGTTAGACCTTACGTACGCCGTGTGGAAGTTTTACCTAAAGTGGAAAACGACATTAATCAAACTTTGAGCAGAACGACAGCCAAGTATCCGACACGACGAGTGGAAGTGAAAACCTTCAACATTGCCTCTGAACTCCTATCCAAGATCGAAGATAATGTTTTCCAAGAATAAGTAACCAAACATTTGCTCATCGGCATTGTCAGCAATGTGGCTCTCAACGGAGCCATCGATCAAAATCCTTTCGAATATGTTAACCTATGGACTATTTTAACATAGGATTTCCCATTATGCCCCATACCATCTCCCACATGTTAACATATTGACCATTTTAACATAGGATTTCCCGTTGTGCCCCATACCGTCTCCCGCATGTTAACCAACGGCGTAATGTTAATTCCCCTTGTTCCTCCAATCCCATCATACAACTACTTGGCTTACAAATGCGATACGGAGGAAACCAATTGATTTTGGGGAGTCACGTGAATGTCACGTCTTTAAGTACTTGAGCATCCGACCAATGAAAGGGGGTTTTACATAAAAGAAGTATACTGATACCTCACTGCTGGTATATGATGTACCGTTTACGGTGCTCTTGTTTAAAGTCTGAATTCCTAAGCTGCGTGGTGCAAAATCAGAAGAGTGGTACCCAAATTGAAATTAGAAAGCATGAATCCGCTTACCCCAGTCACAATTGAATCTTTCAATTATCGATTAAGATTTTGATATCGTATCATGGCCTTGGCCGAAAATTAACCAAAATAGGCAACATCTTATTACAGTAAAGGTAACTGGTACACAGCCCCTGATCTATATATCTCCTTCCCTTAATGCCATATCATTGGAGATCTGGTTTGAACCGAGGACCAGTCGGGCGTAATATTCCTAGCTGGTTATGTGAGAGTACCTCTCAACCCTTCCATGCAGTTATATCATTATAAATCAGCGGAAATTCAAACATATTTCAGAGAGCCTTTCTTTCAACAATACATGTAGTTATATATGTTCAACCTTGAATATAAATTATTATCCAAATACCACATTGCGAGGAAACAAAAAAAGATTCCAAATAGCTCCCAAATATTATCTCAGGTTTGAAGAGGGCGAACGACCCGAAACGAATTATCTATAAAAAAAAA
The DNA here is from genome assembly GCA_029931535.1 of Margaritifera margaritifera. NCBI lineage: Eukaryota > Metazoa > Mollusca > Bivalvia > Unionida > Margaritiferidae > Margaritifera > Margaritifera margaritifera. Next base: position 532,373 of record JAQPZY010001360.1, read on the forward strand.
ATATTAGACCAAAAGGTAACAGTCTTCAATGCACATCCGCGAGATTATTATATAAAATAAATGGATCGAAGTTTACTTTACTTCATTATGTAAGCGATTAAAATTGATAAAGATACTAGTTCTGACATTTTATTTAGAGTTATCATCTTGAAGGAGATCAGAAACATTTATATGGAAGAAAATTTCACACGAGCAACATGCCCCAGAACTGACTGGGTTGTGACATTTGGGTGATAAGAGAAGTGTATTCTCAGCACAAGATCGCTCGAAGACCTCAGGCGAATTCTACCTATTTAGTTACTTTTTTCTTTTCTGTTGATCAGAAGTTGCACCTAGTGGAGGTTCAAGTACCCGAGGGAAAGATAAAGTCGGTGCTGTATGAGGAGTTCTTTAAGTTTTGACGGGAAATTGATTGCAAATTGGTTGTTGTGTGGGCGTTATTGATAGCACGCTACTTCAAGGTTTGATTTTGTGGGATGTAACGCCATTGTTTCAGTATATGATAGGCTAAACTTGGCGGCCAGTATATTTGATTGAGCAAGAACCCTGGAAGAACCACCGACCCACGGGAAGCTACTGGCAAGCTTTCTCACACACCCACGCTGGTCGAGCCGAGACTCGAACTAACACTGACAGAGGTTAGATGTGTGAGTGATCTGTAAAGGCGAGCGCTTTAGATCACTAGGCCACCCGAGGCCCCGCTGCTTCAAGAAGGTATTTCGTTAGGTATATTTTGGCATAAGTTATCTAGCGATGATGAAGAACATCATATGTACTAAGTTTCACAGAAATTCGCTGAAAACATAAGAGTAGTTCCATTCACAAATTTATGTCATACATTGCATCCAGCTATCAGTCAAAAGTGGCAATAAGTCTTATAAAAATCACTGGCGCACAAAAATTTGTCAATATCATAATGTCATAATCTGTACAAAGTTTCACAGTGATCTATAAAAACTGCAAGACAAGTTGCGTGCACAATATTCTGCCTACCGCTACATTGAGCTGCAGGACAAAATGGGCAATAACTCTTATAAAAATTTCGCTAGGACAGTGATTTGTCGACATGCGCATCTTCAGACATGCGCAACTCCATCAAAAACTGTCAGACAATTTGCGTTCGCAAGATTATGTCATACACTATATCCAGCCCCAAGTCAGAAAGAGTACTAATTCTAATGTATAAAAAAGCAAAGAATCACTGATTTTTCGATAGGTGCATCTTCAGTTGATGATCATGATATTTCCCAGTGATCCATTAAAAACGGCGGGACTAATTGCGTTCACAATATTCTGTCATACACTGCATTCAGCTGAAAGACAAAAAGGGCTATAATTCTAAAAAAATAAATTGCCGGAGGACAGTAATTTGTCGATATGCGCATGTTCAAACGATGATCATAACAAGCTCAACGTTTCATGGCAATCCGCAGAAAACTGTGAGACACATTACGTTCACAAAATGCTGTCAAACTCAACACGAGGCTCCAAGTCCTAAAGGGCAATAACTCTAAATAAATAGCAGGACCATAGCTATTTTTAGATATACGCATCTTCAGATGATGATCATAAACTTTCCCAAGTTTCATTGTTATCTATTATCATCTGTAAGACTAGTTGCATTGACAAGATTCTGTCATTCGCTACATTCAGGTGCAAGTTCAAAAGGGGAATGACTCTTACAGAAATCGCAGAAGCACAGTAACTGGCCGTTATGCGCTTCTTCAGATGATGATCATAAACTTTCCCACGTATTATGGTGATCCATTGAAATCTGTAAGACTACTTGGATTTACAAGCTTCTGTCATACACTACATCCAGCTACAAGTCAAAATGTGCAAAAACTCTTACCAAGATTATGTAAATGGTAATCTAGGCTACCGGCCTGTAATACAACAGTATATACAAATACAAAATCTACCGGCCTGTAATACAACAGTATATACAAATACAAAATCTACCGGCCTGTAATACAACAGTATATACAAATACAAAATCTACCGGCCTGTAATACAACAGTATATACAAATACAAAATCTATCAACTGAAACGTACATATCGTCTTTATACTCAATATTCTATGTATTTTATTATCGACACATCAAATGGTAGATAAATAATGCAACTCTTTGAATAACAAAAGGATTTTGTGTCGACATAAAACCATAAAATTTTTCTAGACATGTATCAAGGTTTGTCTAAATACTTTTCTCTGAGATCCTGATAATGTTTACAAATGAAAAATGCATGATATTTGTCGTCTACAAGCTACGAGTTACTACGACAACAAAAATTACACAAATGATTTGAAGCAGTACCATCATGTCTACCAGTCTCTATGAAAAGTTTATGACTAGAACATCTGAATCTCGGGAGAGCTTTGCAGACATAATATAGTAATCCTATTTAAAGATACTTCTCAACATTTAGTAGTGTTTTATCATTTTGACAATGTCCACACTTTGAAGACTGTAATATTATCATGCCAAATTTGACTTCCGCAATTCTTTACTCTTTGAGAAAATTGTTACCAATACATTACCCTCTCCAACATCTGCGATATCCGTACAAAGCCCAATCCATATATTTCTCAGATGTGATGCTCATGTAACTCGTCCGTTATCATTTTGCAGCATTCTGCTGAATATCTGCTCCTATCCATATGTAACAATTGACACCAATATTTAACACACAACGGTAGTCTGCCACATTATGCAAGGCAAGATAATTATTCATACTATGTGAGACACATAGATATTGTTTACATAAGGACTTTAAACACTTTCAAATACATTATGAATACGGGTGGCCTCAAATTTCTGAACCATAACATAATATAGGTTTAACCATAATATGAAATATTTTCACGGCATCTTCACATCTAAAGGACTCAATTTTCCTCTGTCAATAAAAACAGAGAACACAGATTTGATACTTTATGCTTTTAATGTTTCCTTAGTCTTTGTCCAACTTGGGTGTAAACACAATACCCACATATTTGTAAAATGAAAAAAATGAAACTGTACCAAGTTGTGCCCCGTTTAAAAAAAAACCGCTTTTTAAAATTTCTTGACAAACACGGTCACATTTGTCTTATCCTAGTTAACCATTTACCGGTGGTATTACAAATGCGTCCTATTATGTGTCTCTGTTGTTGCAATGCTATCGCTGTATCACATCAGCAGCAAATAATAGTGCTAAAAGATTAGGGATATTTTCCGTTCTTAAAATACCTTTACCACAATTGTCTCTCAGTAACCTCATCAAATCGTTAATAAACAAAGAAAATAATAGTAGATTCGAAATACACCCTTGTCTAGTCCCCATCGTACAAAGTATTCGGTTAAACCTTCGTTTGACTTTACACATGACCGCAAGTCAGAGTACATTAAACTTAAAATGGTTAAAAATTTCCAACTGACACCTTTTGAAGGAAGACACTTCCACAATTTAACGTGTTCGATCGTGTCAAACGCTTTAGAAAAATCGACTTACAAACAGTACCCCTCACCCCTCGCTTGTGCTTCGTCAAAAATGCAATTACCCTCAGTCCATTCATACAAACGCTTGCTTTAAATAGAGGTAAAGATCTTAAACATAGCATTAATCAAAGATACACACTTAGAATTATTAAAATCGTCTTTAAAAAAAAACTTTTTTATGTAATGGCCATGTTATCATTCTCCAAAACTCATAGAAGCACAGTGATTTGTTGTTATGCCCATTTTCAGATGACAACCATAATATGTACCAAGTATCACAGCAATCCAGCAAAAACTCTTCGACTAGTTGCGTTCAGAAGATCTGTTTTCATCTCCAAGATATAAAAGGCAATAACTCAACAAATATTGTGGGAGCAAAGTTATTTGTCGATATGCGCATCTTTGGATAATGGCCATAACATTTACAAAGTTTCATGGCGACCAACTGAAAAACGTGAGACTAGTTGCCTTCACAAGATTTTGCCATAAACTGCATTCTGCTAAATTAACCGGTGCAGATATATTCTACTTCATGCACATCTGATTACAGTCGAGATCAGCTTATACGAAGTAGATCTTCTTGTAATAACCTATCAGAATAAGCATTGCGTTTCGTATTTGGGAGAGTTATCGTTAAAACGATATTTAAAAAAAAAAAAAAAAAAAAAAAAAAACAACAACAAAAAAAACCCAAAAATAAAAACAATTTTACTTTCATAAACGTTAAAACTGTGATTTGATTGTTGAATCAAAAGGTCAACAGAATATGACCTCGTATCGGTATCCTTCAGATCTACATTATGTCGGAGATCTTGATTTTAATCATATTGGTTCGTAGTATCGTCGAAAGGCACAGGCGAAAATCCGCTAACTACGCTCTTTTTTCACCCGTGGCTGCCTCTAACAAGATTTCGTCGTTTATCATGAATATGCATAAACAAAAATACATAATCAACAACACAATGAAACAAGCTCTTACATATCAACAGAAGTGCCCTTTCGATGGCTCTTGTATCAGAGGATTATAAATCTTGCCATTGATAATAACCAGTTTGAACTTTGACTTGTATTTAGATGTGTGTTGTTTATTCATGTGATTCTAGAAAAGGAAGGAAGATTGGTGGACACAGTGATATTAACAGGAAAATGTGATAGCATAAGAAAAGAAAAGAAAATATGCCAAAATACTGAGTTTAGAGCTGATGAAGGCCAGATTTATACGTTAATATTATACAATAATAACATTTAAAGACGATATGAAGATATGGAGTGCATTTTTTAAACATTATAATGTATCAAAAGGAATTGAACAACTCCTGTTTCTTTAAAGAAATGATCTTAAAGTTGCAACAGGACTATTTTAAAGGTACAGTAAAGAAGTTAAAAAGTCCTCCACAATCAGCGCACTTATATATTTACCAAACAGGATAATGTTAGTTACGACTGTGAACATTTTGTTTTCTTTGTTTCAACTGTTATTTTCCTAGATGGTAAATTGACAAATCACAATTAGCACAGGGCATATGTTCTATTAAAATAAGTTGCTTTTTATTGTGTTTTTGCAAGGTTACCAGTGAGGTAAAAGCCATGATAAATAGTTATACTGAAGGACGGGACATTTATTTTTATTTTCAATTATTTGTCCTATTGAAACACAAGCATTTCGATTTTAGTATTGACGGCCATTAAGCGTTCAAAAAGAGAAAAGAGCGAAAAGAACACGAATAGCAGTTACATTTAGCGTCTAGTCTTATCTAAAAATAATACACAGACTGGCAAAGACCCAGGCCTAGTAATATAAAAACTGTTACCTCTATTTACCCAGACGACGATGAGAGGTGGACGAGTTTCCAAGTTATAACAGACATGTGTTTGATATAACAAAACGAAACAACCTGACGTCGTTTAACAAGTCTCGAGTTTGGTGGTTCCATTTGCTAGCAGCTGCGTATGTTTATGAATAAAATATTTTAAATATAAACCGACCATTCGGCTATCGGTGTTGACATTCACACTGAAGCCAAGAATGTGCACTATATAGTCAAATTTGCAAATAATTCAGTTGTCATTTTTGTCAAAGTTGACAAGACAATGGGACTGTTTTTGAAAACTACTCAGCGCTATCACAAACTCCTTATAAAGTCTTGATGAAACAGAAATAATCGGAAACCGTTCAAATTTTTTATTCAACATTATAGATTTACAGTTCGTGTTACATGACACTGTATAAAAATATTTGTATTTCGAGTAAATACTTTTAAGTTGTCAGTTTTTCTGCAAACACAGGAGACAATCGCTGAGATATTTACTTTGTTTTTGCTAATTTACATGTAAGGAACAAATTGTACGCCACAGTCACAGTTTAATACAGTCTGTGTGTGTGTGTGTGTGTGTGTGTGTGTGAGAGAGAGAGAGAGAGAGAGAGAGATAATAGTAACTTATATGGGTTACTGAAAACAAATCACAACAGATACTATTAAGACAATCAGCAAATGGTTGATAATCAGAGGGCATCTGAGAATAAGGTTTATTAGGAAAACAACTTTGTCCGGAACTAATAATTATTTAAAAAACAAGGAAATTTATTTGGGGGACTCATAATGGGTGAGCATAGACAATGAAAAGGATAGCCCGTTTTCTGTATGCTCACTATGCCATATATTCTTTACTTACAAGACAAAAAGTGGACTATTAAATCTATTTAAAATTAGTTTACGTCATTATGTAAAACCCTTCACACATGACGTCATCGGCATATACTGACATATTTACTATTGATTTGTACATGGTGTTTGGAAGCTGAAATAAATTCTTTGAATCCCACGAAAATATTAACAACGACAGAAAGAATACAAAACAGGATTTATGTAAGTATCTATTTTTGAACGTTGTGTGCTGACTTTGTTTCATTACACCCTGTTGAAAAATGGCAAATTTTGGTAGCATCATACAGAAGAAACTATCAGAATGTCAACCATTCAGGTAAAATGGACAGAAAATCGTCTGCTAGATACCTTAGTAGGATGTGTCTATATTAATATCTGCTCTATGCCAGTCCTAGCCAGGTGAAGGGTGGATTTAACCTCGAGAAGTTGTTTACTACGGCTGATTACAGTTAATTACTGTTGAGAAACTGCAACAATCTATCCATAAAACATTTAATCAAATTAGGTCTTATACTAAGGTACACATATTTAGAATGTTCTACTACTAGTGAATCTGTCAGGGGGTCATTTTGCAAACATAGCGAGAATTTTGTAATTATTTTTTTTTTTCTTTTTTAAGTTAAAAATTGGACTAGTTTTACTTATTTTAAATTAAACGTCCGATTCCAATATTCATGTTAATAAAATCTGGAAATTATTATCAGTAGTAAAATCTTATTTTCAGAAAATGTAGAATGTAAATATATCATCTACTTATCAACCTTGACCGTATATCTAAACATCATCAATTTTAATTACTGAATATCCGCACATAAAATAATTTCGAATAACTTCCAGCTTACGTCTGTTTTCACAACCTTTATTAACTGTCCCCAACCTTAGGAAACCATACTTTTGTAAATAAATTAAACTTTTGAGGAGCATAATGAGATTACCTACAAAGAATATGGAAAAAGGATATGGTATTTCTCATCCGTCTAACCGTCTGTGTATCAAGATTAAGTTTCTGCGTTTAGGTAACTTATTGGTTGTAGGATCGCGAACCTTTGTATGTGGGTTCATCTTGGTGACTACAGTACCCCTACGCCAAAAGAAGTTCACTGTGACCTACTTTTAATACCTCAGTGAGCTCAGTTTAATATTGCTTTTTTATCAATTTCTCCTGCACTGCTGCTGTTGTGTGCAGCTTCAGGAAGAAGGGCTGGGAGTTGGGGTGTGGTGTGGTGTATTTGTTTCATATACACGTGTGCAGCAGGTTGTTTTTTTTGTGTGTGTTTTTTGTTTTCAGGGACCATAAAGGGGTAATTCTCAAGACCATGAACCTGCAGTCGTGGTTGGTACTTTGTTTTCATTTTGTTTTTAAGTTGCAGCCCGAGAGCGCTGACCACACTGTGTGCAATATAAACCTATAAACAAGACTCGCTTTCTCTCCAATATCGTGTCATCATGCAATATCTCCTTGAAGGCATTGAATTTTTTATGAATTATTCCCGTTTTCTTTTAAAGATCAAAGACATGATACCGCTTTTTGTTGTGGCTAATGCCACTACACATTGTGAGAAAATACAAAGCTGTCGTTTGATGAGTCATAGCAAGATTAGAACATTCCAAAATAAGATTTGTTTGTTTTGAGTTGTATTGTTTTGTTTGGTTACAATGATCTGTCCTACTTATTGCTGTTGAAAACGTGTGACACATGTATATGCTACATATGATTAGATCTTCTAGGTCTAACACGAAAAAAAAACAACAAAAAAAAAAACAGGTCTAGTAAATCAAATCAACACAAGACATTGCTTTATAATTTTGGTTGCGATCTTTCCACGTTTTGCTCATATTTCTTTATAATTTATTTCATATCGATCTTCAGGATTAAATTTGTAAGCCTTGATTTTCATAGTTTTGCATATAGTAGTACCGTCGGTAATCGCTTATAAATTGAGTCCAACTGCACACAACATAGACCATGATTTGCCGTCGTATAGTGCGTCGGCAGATCAGGGTCCATGTTGCTTGTTCTACTGATTACTCCTAACAAACTGCATGGACCAAGATCTGCCGGACTATCATGCGACGGCAAAGCTGGGTCTGTGCAGTTTGCAGTTGGTCTCGATTAATAAGCGAGTACAAGATGGTAGTTTTTATTTCTACCGGTGACACTAGTCGCCTTCATAGTTATAATTTTGAAAGAATTCTTGTTTTGATGTAAAATTCTAGTTATGTGGGCTGGAGGGGCAAACTCGTATTACTTTCAGAACTCATTCTTGAATGCAATATCCATCTTTTAATAACACACACACACACACACACACACACACACACACACACACACAATAGTTTGTGTAGGTCATGAAATTCTAAATAATGCTAGCTAATTGATATATTGTTTAACAAGCATTGCTTTTTGGCACTGGGGGATTACGTGCTACTTCATACGATGGTTAGTGTGATAAGATGTACTGTATATACAACTCTTTCACCAGTTTGATGTGCAGTTTTAATGGTATACGTAACATTCTGTGTAAATTACGACATTCTACAAAATGTTAGCAAACTCACTAATTGTTTATCAAAGAATGTTTTCAACAGAAAATGGTAAATTCTTTGATAGTGCAGCTTTTATTGTCTGTGCCTTGATTTTGCCCTGTTGTAAAAAAAAAAAAAAAAAAAAAAAAAAACGATCAAAGCATGGGCAAAGTTTCGGATGTAGAGAGTACAAAGCCATTTTTTAAAAGTATTTTTTATTCGGAAGTCGAAGCTGCACCCTCAGCTCACCCACTGAACCACCACATATCCACCTAAGCACATGGATTTTAGTTCCCACTCACTACCAGTAATACACAAAGTAAGCAACAGTATTTTAGACACAATGTAATGATTTTAAGACGGATAACTTCAGATTAATATAAAACAAATGCAATATACACAGTGTTTGATCAGCCATATCTCTTAACACTAACACAGGCCGTATCACAGCATAAAACTCTCAGATCGAACATATACAAGGGAAAATCATATAATCAATGTTTTATTGGACAATCAACGTAATAGGTAAACTTATGATCTTGTTTTTTTTTTTAAATGTGAATGATTATATCATAGTTTTTGTGATATCTAAAACTGTCCCAATGCAGACAGTTATCAAGTAATATCGCTCCAAACTAACAGATTAGACCCTTAAAAATAAATGCAGATTGTAAAAATAAATGCAGATTGTTAAATATTTCTATGACACTTATCCACATTGTCACATAATAGGCGTAGTACCAGATTGTCTGCTTGTTAGACAATTATCATTGAAGTATTCTTCATATTTTTGCTGAAACTAATGAAGTATTCATTTTATAACTCTGTTTTCATATGACAGAGGAAGATACTATCTTGCTACAAATATTGTTGGAATAAGTTTACTTAAAGGCTTTGACGAATTACACTACGTGTTTTTGCACAGAAGAAACGTTAGTTTGCATGATTTATAATCAATCTAATGCTTAATTGTTTTGGATATCAATAACGGTCACAACCCCATAAGTCTAGAGGTGTAAATCCCCAAGAGATAGGCTAATGGTACACAGTCATGATACAGCAGTAATTATATCGACGTCAACAACACTAATTTGTAAACAATACTGACTTGTCGTGCTAACATGGAAAAAGGTTAGACAGCAATCTACACCTTGCATTGTAAATTCTTTAATTTTATATATATATATATATATATATATATATATATATATATATATATATATATATATATATATATATATATATATATATATATATTACAAGTCAGGTCAGGCACCGCCTGCTACCGTAAATAACAGTAGACAGTACTACCTGTGACTGTTGATTCAGAATGGACAGCTACACCTGGCTTCCTCTGGAAAGTATTTCTGGTGGATCAGCCGGCCGAGCATATATGCTCATCCACCGGCTGTGAAGGCAGATGTCAAGAGCTGTGTGGACAGCGCAGGACATCAACTCAGGTGCAGTAGGAACTGATGGCCATCCACTGCATCCAGACGTGTCTCCAGATGTCTCGACATTGTCGTGCCATTGGATTCAGAAAGTATGGACGAGAGAGTGAGGGCGACTTAGCGCAACTTTCCCTCCAACTCACGCACAAGTCATGACAATATTCCCATCCACCACCAGATACTTAAAGTCCTGTGGAGGCGGGCGAGCGGCAAAGCAGCAGGTGTGGATACTCTGGGAGATGTAGCTGCAGACCTGCACATAGGCAGCTCAGGGCATAGGGTCGCTTTTCACTAGACCGAAGTAGCAGTGGAACTCGGCAGCCCCCTGGGTAACTGACCATCCCTTTTTAGGATCACACTGCTCACCTCCGTACCATAAGGAAGGGGCTAGAAAAGGTGCCATAAACATTGCTTGCTTCACCCTAACCCTGTTCAGCACACCGCGGCTGACAGGGATCCCCCTTAGCGGTCGAAAACCTAACAAGATGACAAAGGTGACTCAACTCACCATCGGTGCCTGGAACGTACGTACTCCAATGGACAGTATATCACCAGATAGACCATAGAGAAGAACAGCCCTAGTTGGTAGAGAACTGGCTAGATTCAACATCCAGATAGCAGCCCCGAGTGAAACTCGCCTAGCTCAAGAAGGGCAACTCACCAAAGTAGGAGCCTGCTACGCCTTCTTCTGGAGTGGCCGAAGAAAAGAAGAGCGACGTGAAGCTGGTGTTGGGTTTGCTATCAAATCACGGCTAGTCAGCAAGCTCACAAATCTCCTAAAGGGCGTGAATGACAGACTAATGCAAATGAGACTACCACTATCCGGAAAAAGACACGTAACTATCATAAGCGCCTATGCACCATCGTGACCAACCCAGATGAGATCAAGGACAAATTTTATGAAGACCTGGAGTCTCTTATTGCAGAAGTACCAAAGGCAGACTAGATTATCAATCTTGGTGACTGCATGCTAGAGTTGGCACAGATCACCAGACATGGCAAGGTGTCATTGGCAAAAATGGATCTGGGAAATGCAACAACAACGGACTCCTCCTACTGAGAAAATGCGCTGAACATGACCTCCTAATCACCAACACAGTATTCCGCCTGCCAAACCGCAACCAGATGTATTGGATGCACCCACGCTTCAAGCACTGGCATCTTAGTGACTACATTATCGTCATGAGAAGAGACAGACAGGATGTCTGAGTGACGAAGGCCACGACAAGTGCAGATTGCTGGACTGACCACAGGCTCATAGTCTCCAAGCTCAATATCTGGATTCAGCCTAGCAGACGACCACAAGGCCAAAAAATGCCGAAAAGGCTTAATGTCGCCAAATTTAAACAGGAGAATGTGAAATAGGCATTTGTCGACGAACTGTACAGGCAAAGGTATAGAACTGATACAAACTACAAGAATGTCGAGGAAAACTGGGCATCCTTCAGAGGTTCGGTTCTGTGTACTCAACTGCATCCTAAACCCTCAGTCCCACCACACGTAAACATCAAGATTGGCTTGACGAGAACGATGCTGCCATACAGAGACTTCCGAATGAAAACATCGGCTACAGAAGGCTTATTTAGAAGACAGCACTTCATCATCTAAGAAGGCAGCCTTCAACGACATTAAGAGGACTATCCAATGCAAACTCAGAGAGTTGCCAGACTCGTGGCTGAACTATAAGGTAGATGGGATTCAGTCCTACGCAGACAGGAATGACACGAAGAACTATGATGCTTTGAACACAATCTTCGGGCCACATTCATCAGGAACGTTTCCAATACTGAGTGCTAACAGCGCCACGCTGCTCACTGACAAAGAAAAAATGCTTCAAAGATGGGCAGAACACTTCAACAACATTCTCAATCAACAGTCATCTATCAGTGAGGAGGCAACTGATCGACTGCCCCAAGTGGAAATCAGCACATCACTTGCTTATCCTCCAACACTGATTGAAACTGTGAAAGCAATCTACCCGCTGTTAATTAGCAAAACACCTGGGGCAGATGCTATACCAGCAGAAGTCTACAAAGCCGGAGGCTCGCACATGGCACAGAAACTGACTGAACTCTTCCAGTCAATGTGGACTCAGGGAACTATATCCCAGGAGTACAAGGATTTATCCATTGTCCACTTGTACAAGCTTAAAGGCATCAGTCAATCATGCGACAACCATCAGGGCATCTCCTTGCTGTCAATAGCCAGCAAATCCTTGCCAGAATTCTGCTGAATCGTCTTGTGTATCACATCGATCAATGGTTCCTGCCAGAGAGTCAGTGTGGCTGTAGGAAAGGACGAGGGACCACAGACATGGTGTTTGCAGCTCGTGAACTCCAGGAGAAATGTCAGGAACAGAACTCTAATCTGTGCACGACATTCATCGACCTGACAAAAGCCTTTGACACAGTCAGTCTTGGAGGCCTTTGGAAGATCATGGCCAGAGAAATTCATCGTGATGGTTCGGCAATTCCACTGGCTGTTGTTGTGGATGACGGTCAGTCATCAGAACCATTTCCAGTCACCAATGGAGTCAAGCAAGGCTGTATGTTCGCCCCAACCGTCTTCAGTATGATGTTCTCTTCCATGCTGACTGATGCATTTCGTGACTATGACACTGGGATCGACATCAGCTACGGTACTGACGGCAAGCTGTTCAATCTGAGAAGATTACAGATGAAGACAAAGTTACAGAAAGTGACTGTTCGTGATCTCATGTTTGCTAACGACTGTTCCCTGAATGCCAAATCTGAGTCTGAAATGCAACACATTATGGATCATATCTCTTCAGTTTGTGACAATTATGGTCTCACAATCAGTATCAAGAATACAGAGGTGATGCACTAACCTGCACCAGGAGAGCCTACCATCACAGTAAATGGTCAAACCCTCCTGGCAGTGGACAAATTCACCTATCTCGGCAGCACACTGGCACGTGCAGTCCACATCGACGAGGAAACCAATGCCAGTTTTTCTAAAGCAAGCGTGGCCTTTGGCAGACTACACGCGAATGTGTGTGGGTGTAGAGGCATCAGTCTACAAACAAAACTTAAGGTCTACAAAGCCATTGCGTTGTCGACCCTGCTGTATACTTGCGAAACCTGGACGATGTACAGACGCCTTGCGAAGAAGCTGAACCATTTTCACATGGGCTGCCTGAGGAAGCTGATGAGGATAAGATGACAGGACAGAGTCCAATACACTAAAGTTCTCACATGGACAGGCATTCCAAGCATCCACGCTCTGCTAATGAAATCACAGATTTGATGGGCAGGCCACGTTACCAGGATGTCAGAAGAGCGTCTACCAACGAAGATCTTCTACGGCGAGCTGAAGGAGGGAAAGCGATCTCAGGGGGGTCAGAACAAATGCTTCAAAGATTCCCTCAAGTCATCCTTGAAATACTTCAACATTGACCCTGAGTTCTGGGAAGATCTCACCCCAAAACGCTCAACCTGGCGGAGTCTCATCAATACTGCAGCGACAGACTTTGAACGGAGGAGAACTGCACAGGCAGTGCAGAAGTGTGAGCAGCGTAAATCTCGTAAGTGCAGAACGTCTTCTATTGATCAAGCAAACCCAAGCGGCATCTTCTGTCAAGTGTGTCACAGACAGTTCAGAGCACAAATTGGCCTGAACAGCCATTCAAGTACTCACAGAAACCAAACCAGTAAGTGGATTTTGTCATGGTCATCTTCGAACTCGAAGGACGAACAACAGCAACAGCACACACACAATCATACACACAGACATATATATATATATATATATATATAGACAGAGAGACAGACAGACAGATACGGAGAGAGACAGAAAGATAGCGAAATATTATCATACATGTTTGTGAATTTTTAATTCGTCACCTATATTGAATCGAAACCGGATATCCGCGCGTTACGGCTCCTATCGCCTCGCCTGCAAGCATCCAACACCTACCCGCTCGACTAAGCGCACATCCCCCAAAAGAATGGAACCTAGTCGTAGATATAAACATTCACTCGTAGAATACACACTCGCATAACTACCCATTAGTTAAGTCTCATCTTAATACACGATAACTCCGGATTCCTCTGACAGAAATCAAGGCATATAGAAGTTAATATAGAAAGTTAAGTGAGTGATTATATTTAATTGGATAAACCAGGTCGGGTAATAAAAAATGCCTCGTTTGGATAATTTTCTTTTTAACATCCAGAACTTTCAATAAATATTGGACTCAAATCACTCTTGCCTATAGATAACCACACCACAACCACCACCACCACCACCGCCCCCACGAAAAATAAAGAGCTGTCCAGCAGACAAGCAATTTAAAGGCCTAGTTAGCAACAGAGCAATGACAGTATGTAAAACAAGAGTCTCAAGAAGGGACGTATCCTCTACTGAGCGAACGAATTTCCAGGAAATCAAGATGAGACCATTTCTTCCATTTAAATATGTCGTCCGTTTTGAATGATGGTTTCGCATAATTTCATTCATGTTGCAAGATGGTGGCAAGGTAAACAATTGAATAGAAGTATTTTGTCAAATCAGTGAATATAATATGATTATTCATTCATCTAGGATTTATTCATCGTGGATATTGTTCATCTAAGTACTTAAATGCTTTTGGTAAATCCCCATTGTGAATGATGCTGTTAAAATGTGATTCTTTTTTAAATATACTTACCAGAGTTCCGCATACAAATAAATTGGTGGTAAATCTAAGAATGTTAATACTGTAGAAAATTTTCAAATGATTCAGTCTAGTTGAGTTCTCTGGGTTCACCCAAGAGGATATTCATGATGTGGAAGGAAATTCATACAGAACGGTAATCTCAGATTTTATCCACATCAAAGAAAATCACGACATTATCACTATCCATGTCAGGAACAAATCATCACTGAAGCAAATGAATGAAGCTAGGACTAATTTACAACTCCACAAATACTCATAGCAACATGGGTATGTCTCCAAAATCACTACTTCACATGAAAAAAAAGATACATGTACTGTATTCCTATCAGCAAATACCATTTTATTTCAAGGCAGTGGATGCTTGGCTTGGACTTATAATGGATTTGTTTAACTGTGTTAAGACATAAACACCAGCACTGTGTTACCACTGCCATCCTCACCTTGGCCCATAACCTCCACTCCTATCAGTGCCTGCCCAACAAGACCATAATTAATTACAAATTCACTGGCTCAAGTAGACACAAGCTACACAGGGCCTAATTACCTATTTAACACCTGCCTCTCCTCTAGCTCTGGCGGACCCAGATAAACATCATCAAATTGTAGAAGATAATACCACTAATCAAGATAATGAAAATCCCACTACATGTAGTGCTAGCCAAGCAAGACTCCACTTCTTTACACCTTCACCTGCACAGGCAGGCACAAGCCACATAGTGCCTAAACATATAACACCTCCCTCTCTGTAAGCCCAGGTAGTGTAGAAGACAATGACACTTATCATTATGAGACTTCTTTAAAACACAATGCAAGCCACAGTTCACAGTGCCGTGGAAAAGTATGTTCTACAAACTTGTGCTAACGGATGGATAGACATCGGACGATGGACGAAGGATCAGCACCATTTTCATTTAGGACCAAGTAGACATGATAATGATTCTTTTGATGAAAGTCAGATGTTGACATAACCATCCATTCAGGAGTAGTAGCCATAACAAGATTTTCAAGATGGCTGCCATGGCGGCTAAATTGGACGTAAGATCTGCCCCATTTTCATTTTAGACCAACTAGACATCATAAGAATTCTTTTTATATGAGCACCCTACGTCAATATAACCTTCTGTTCAGGATAAGCAATAAGAAGATTTTCAAGATGGCTGCCATGGCGGCCACATTGGATGTCAGATCGGCACCATTCTCATTTAAAACTAAGCAGAGATCGTAAGAAGTCTTTTAGGAGGCGCTCTACAGATATTATGTACTTCTGAAAGAGTGACAGGTGTAAGGTGAAGTTGTTTGAATTTGCAACATGCACAATGAAGAGAATGTTGGCTCTATGCTATTTTCATGTACTGTGGCTGAAATTTCTTTACATATTGTACTTGTGGAAATTGGACATGATCCAAGCAGTCAGCTGACAAAAATGGTCACCCCTGTGTGCTTCAAAAATCAGCCTGAATTAGTCCAAAGTACACTATTTTTAGCAGTTATTATAATAGAGAAAACGAATTTTGCCAGAGTAGGCAATTCCAGTTTCTGAAAGTACAAAGAATGAATTACAAAATATACAAAACTTTATCGGCTCTTTTTTACAATTTAACTTTGATCTCCAGGAAGTGAAAATGACCAAGCGGAGCTAGCAGTTTTTTTATAGGTGTACATCTGAAGTAAGACCAAGTTGTACACCCTATAACCCAAATTGTACCCATCAATGATACACCAAAAAAAAAGAGAGAATTATAGTAACTAAGAGGTACAAGGTCTTTTTTAAATAGCCAGGACAACCAATGAGGAAAATCTGGGAAATTCTGTTTATATAAAAATCTAACCCTATCCAATATACGAAACTGTGGAGTGCCAACTTAAATTAATACAAATATGAACATTTGTGCGATTGCTCTTCTCTTTTTCATATCATCATGTATGATTCTCTCACCAAAATGGTATATTAACACTGATGTTATTCATGAAAATAAACTACTTATGCCTATCTTGCTTACACAATATGCCTTGTGGCAGTATTATGTGTGAAATGACCTTAATTATGGGGAAATTAGAAGTCTTAGAACACAGGAGTAAAGTCAACTTAAATTTAAAACTGTGGCATTAAGTGAAAAAAATATAGCAAAAATGTTTCTTTTCATTCATTTGTAATAAAATTAAAGAATAAAAAGATGACAAAGCAGATTTGCTTTCTTGCATATACTACTGTTAGAACAATTAGCAAACTTGTTACCCTTTGACCTTTGACCTCAGTAAATCTAATCTGTTCCATCCATATTCAAACTGTAAATTTTATTAGTGACATCTCATGAATAATTGGGGCAAGTTTCATGTTCCTGTCTTTTAGCATATCATTGGTTGCTATTGTTGAGAAAATGCAACGCGCATTTTTAAAATAGCACACTTTTCATCATAAAGGGAGGGGGGGGGGGACTGGGCTTGTGTGGGACTTTTCTACTAATGAATACTGTTCTGTGGAACAAAATACATGAGACTTATTCAAAAGAACTGTTTAAATGCTTGCGATTTAAATGCTTGAGCTATACAACCAAAATGAAATCATATAATAATTATAATACATATGTGGTCTTTATGGAGGCACTCTACAGATATTATGTATTTCTAAGAGAGTGACAGGTGTAAGGTGAAGTTGTTTGAATTTGCAACATGCACAATGAAGAGAATGTTGGCATACCTCTATGCTATTATCATGTACTGTGGCTGAAATTTCTTTACATATTGTACTTGTAGAAAGTGTACATGATCTAAGCACACAGCTGACAAAAATGGCCGGTCCCATGTGCTCGAAAAATCAGCCTGAATTAGTCCAAAGTGCACTATTTGTAGCAGTTATTAAAATGGAGAAAACGAATTTTGCCAGAGTAGGCAATTCCAGCTTCTGAAAGTACAATGAATGAATTACTAAATATATAAAAAGAAAATAAATTATCGGCTCTTTTTTTACAATTTACCTTTGAAGTCCAACAAGTGAAAATGACCAAGCGGAACCTGCAGTTTTTGATAGGTGCACATCTGAAGTAAGACCAAGCTGTATACTCTATAACACAAATTGCACCCATCAATTATACACCCAAAGAAAAAGGGAATTAAAAGTTCTTTTCATTATTCATTATACCTAAGATATACACTGTCTTTTTTAAACAGCCAGGATAACCAGCAAAGAAAACCTGGGAAATTCTTTTTCTTAAAAATCTAACCCTATGCAAAATACGAAATTGTGGAGCGCCACCTTAGTGAAAACCCCATGTTGATATGACCATCCATTCAGGAGTAGTAGTGATAGCAAGATTTTCAAGACGGCTCTGTGGCGGCCATATTGGATGTCGGATCTGCACCATTTGCATTTAGGACCAACTAGACACCACAGGAAATATCTTTTTAGAGAAAACACCATGTTGATATGACCATCGATTCAGGAGGAGTAGCGATAACACGATTTTCAAGATGGCTGCAGTGGCGGCCATATTGGATATCAATTCGGCGCGATTTTTATTTAGAATCAAGTCGACATTATAAGAGGTCTTTCAGTGTAAACCCCATGTTGATATGACCATCCATTCAGGAAGAGTATCGATAACAAGTTTTTCAAGATGGCTGTCGAGCGGCCATATTGGATATTAGATCTGCACCATTTTCATTTAAGATCAACTAGATATCAGAAGAAGTCTTTTAATGAAAACGTCACGTTTATATGACCATCCATGCAGGAGGAGTTGGGATAACAAGATTTTCACGATGGCTGCCGTGGCGGCCATATTGAACCCCAGATCAGCACCACTTTCATTTAGAACCAAGTAGACATCATAAGAAGTCTTTTAGTAAAAACCCATGTTGATATGACCATCCATTTAGGAAGAGTAGCGATAAACACAATTGTAAAGATGGCTGCTGTGGTGGCCATATTGGGTGTAAGATATAAACCATTTTCATTTAGGCTCATCTAGACATCATAAGAAGTCTTTTAGTCAAAACCCCATGTTTATATGACCATCTAATTCAGGAAGAGTAGCGATAACAATATTTTCAAGATGACTGCCGTTGCGGCCATATTGGACCACAGATCAGCACCACTTTCATTTAGGACCAAGTTGATATTATAATAAGTCTTTTAGTGAAAACTCCATGTTGATATAACCATCCATTCAGGAGGAGTAGCGATAACAAGATTTTCAAGATGGCTGCTGTGGTAGCCATATTGGATGTCAGATCTAAACCATTTTCATTTACGAAAAACTTGACATCATAAGAAGTCTTTTAGTGAAAACCCCATGTTGATATGATTATTCATTCAGGAGGAGTAGCGATAACAAAAGTTTCAACATTCTAATATTGTTGTGCACATTTTCATACAATCAATATTCATCTTTTATTTAAAAGTATCTATCTTAAAAGATATAGAAAGAGTTTGAGGACATTGCACACACACACACACACATACACGGACATCATTACACATTCCCGCCATTTCGTCATAAAAAGAGCAGGAATAATAAAAAGTCAAGTATGCAGACTAGGAGATGGGTCGAATAAACAGAGTAGATACAAATGTAGATCTTGCATTAAATGATAGATTCAAGTGTGAATGTGATATTGCTGTTATACAATAACCTGGGCCAGAGTTCCATATTTATCTCGTTTGTGTGTTGCTGCACATTAATTTGTTCTTCAGGGAACACGTGTTTATTTATTTACTGAAGACATTCTAATCTATTTACGTCAGTGAGCCATCAGATGCTTCTTTTTGATCAAAACAATGGCCTCCACGCTTGTGTAAATCCATCGTGACCTACATTTTTGTCACAATGCTTAAGCATACATTATATCTGCATATCGGGTGACTAAGGCCTCTACCCAGGATCGTGTACCTGTAGTTCGTTTTCAAATGTGAGTAAATCCAAAGGCATACAACAAGCACTGATCCTAACAAAGAGATGAAGTATTGAAATAGTTCATTTAACACTCGGCATACTTTAGGGATCTGATTGTTAGTACGAGTTTTGATGTTTATTACACGCAATGTGACGGTGTTGTGTGGAAGGTCTTGCATGCAGTTCTGGGCAAGAAAATGTATGCAGATTCTAAACAAAACAAAACCTTTTTTTCCCACAAATTTTAAATTTTTCTAAGTCTATAGGAAATCTTAATTCAAGTGTAACTATAACTTAGCATATGGGCGAGAATTATGTTTCCGGTAGGTGAATACATTCGGTTTACTCGGGTCTTATCCTCAGTTTAAAGTCATAACTTCTAATCCTAGTAATTTACGTTATATTGGAAAGCGTGTTGTATGTATGTATGTATGTATGTATGTATGTATGTATGTATGTATGTATGTATGTATGTATGTATGTATGTATGTATGTATAAGTTTAAACAGCACATCAGCACAATCCTGGCTATGTAGTGCCGAGTAAGTTTAGGTATCCCCCCCAAAAAGGCATAAAAAGCAAAGATAAAAGCAAAAAGGGTAAAAATCCTTAAAATATGAAGTCAAATAAGTGATATAAACCTAACGCTTTTAAAAAGTCAAAGACCTTCTCAGCTGGAACAACACTGCGGGAATCATCCCAGGACCTTCTCAGCTGGAACAACACTGCGGGAAGCATCCCAGGACAAAAATGTTGCCTCGATTAGTCGCCTCTTACAACAAGCAAAAGGGCTCATCGAGCCTACTCGGAGGTGGGGTGGGTGTGTCTATATATAAACTAAAGCTTAAAAAATCTGGAGGATGGAGTTTGTTATGCTCTAATGTAGTACACATGTCCTAAAAAACAAAAGCAACGGAGTTTAATGATAATATTATATACTGTAAAAGTTAAGGATCTATAAGAACAATGATTAGTCCATAACCTAGTCTAGCAAACGAAGACCGACTTCTGATTGGTTAATTCCCAGAATGAAATCGATGATAACATTATGGAACTATAAGCTTGAGTGTAGTCAGATAGGTATGTAATCGTTGTTGTTGTTTGTCGTTGTTGTCGTTGTAGCTGCTGTTTTTGTTTTTATTCCTTTTTGTCCTTGCCATCGTTGTGTGTGCAATTTGTTTTGTTACCTTTGTCTATTGGAATTATGTCTGTCACATGAACGTAACTTGGCAACAGTAAGAGCACAATTATGTGACATAATTGATGATGCTATCTCTTTACTGAGACCTCATTTATTTATCTCCACTGATTATCTTGTGGATTTCTTTCTTGTGTAATTAAATTGAGCGACATAATTATAACAAGGTTGCCCTTTATAATACAAGGTTCTTATGCATTAAAAACCTTGGTTCATATGAAAACCTAATATTTCAAATAATATTATGCACGACTTTCGTTAGTATGTATTTGAATGACATTCTGGTTTGCATCAGTAATTGGATAATAGCTTTAAAGCTCAGGTTATAATAATATTTGTTAAAATGTGTAAAGTACCATACTAATTTTGCACAGGGGGGTAAGGGAGGGGAGGGTGAACAAAAGCCTATAGTTGCCTTGATTAATGATTACATATACCCTTAAGGAAAGAGATTATGACGTGTATAGTGTATATGTCCCCCAAAAAATGTATTCTTAGGTAGGTGTTATTCGCAATAAACATGGCACAGTCCCATAATTATCCTTCTAAGAGCTACAAACGAATTTTAAAAATAGTATGCTTAAATAACACTTAAGTATGCATACTGTTTAATGGCACATCAGCACAATCCTGGTTATGTAGTGCCTTGTAAGTGTAGGTATCCCGAAGAACATGCATGCAAAACAAAGATAGGCCCAAAAGCAAAACAAAAAGATGGTAAAATCCTTGAAATACAAAAAATACAAAGTCAAATTATATATATATATATATATATATATATATATATATATATATATATATATATATATATATATATATATATATATATATACAGCAACAATCTTTTTAAAAAGTCAAAGACCTTTTCACCTGGATCATGATGACTGGACGCATCCCAAGGCAAAAAGTTTGCCTGCATTAGTAGTCACTTACGATACGCTGCAGGTTGCATCAGTCATATTTTCTATGTTGCGTCTCTAAGCCGTAAGAGAGTGGTGGTAGTGTGGGTGAGGGAATGACTACCCTACAAATAAAGTTGTTTTTGTCGCGAATATCCTATGTCTTCATATTTTCATATTTTATAAGATGTCATCTGGTTTGAGCGAGAGAGGACATGGGTATAATAAAGTTTTAAAGAGGTAGTTTAATATTTTCATACAAAATATGGGCACAAAAATCAAGGCTCTGCTGCAATAATGGAACATTACTTAGTCATCAAATTGATTTACATGTACCAAATAAGAATGAAGTGGAAATTTTCAGGCCGCTATTCTTCATACTTGGTATTTCGGAAGTTCGAAGCACAGGCTCATAATCGGTTGAAAGCATAACTCAAACTGACGCCATTAAACAAAAATTTAACATGAACTCGTTTCATCTCCCTTTACAACGCATGGAGACAAAGAGGTATTGATCTTGCGCAATAGATATCTCTTTTGGAGGCGCGTGTCACCAATAGTCATTCAGAGAGACGTAACACTGCGACGTCATAAATTGGAATGCGTAGCCAATGCTTGTGCGAGACGCTCGTGTGCTGTAGTACTAACTCAAGAGTGTGGAAATGGGTGTAGCACAAGCTGCATTTTGATTGGTGTTTTTCATGTTAGAATATCAATACAGACTTGAAAAGAGGTATTAGTTTCAACTGATAAGTACCCATTTTTAATGTTACAATGTTTTACATAATTCCAGGACGCTGATTACCGTATATATACATATGTAAGTCGATTCCAATTGCAAACAACATAGACCCTGACATAATGCGCCGGCAGATCAGCGTCTATGTTGTTTGTTCTATTGATTACTCCTAACAAACTGCATATACCCAGATCTGCCGGAGCATTATGCTACTGCAGATCTGGGTCTGTGCAGTTTGCAGTTGCAATATATACAGTATTTGGCACTGCAAACGTTGAAAACAGATTTATCTATTGAAATAGATTTTGGACATTTTCTTTTCCTACGTAACCGTTAATATCGGATATATTACATCGCGTGTTACAAATAAATGATATTTTTAACGGGTGGTCAAGCCAAAATGTATCCTTTTCTTGTACCACATGTTGAATTATATCCGGTATTTACGCAGGAAAATAAATTTTTCTTTCTATTATATACCAAGGATGCTCCTGAACTGCATTTATAGTATTCGCTTACATTCCCGTTTGTTGTTACACCCCTACCGATTTTAAAATCGGTCTTCAACACCCCCTCCCTTTTCGGGTTTATCATTGTTGTCAAGGCAGTAAGGGAAATAACTTCGTAGAACCGCGAACAGCGTCGAGTCAAATTTCTTCAGCAAAAAATAATTATCATGCCTGAAAGGTAACGCAGTTTCCATTCATTTGTTCAATCTCACGAAGTGCTCGTTTTTCTTGCTGCAAGTATAACTTGTAGGCACACACAATTAAGCGCCGCATATCATGATGGGAAATCTTGTATTTTCACATGCATGTGAAAATATAAGGGTATATTTTTCACACGTGAAAATATAGGAATTAAAACATATGAAAATTATTTCGTCCATAATTTTCTATATTTCACATTTAATTATATATAAATACTACTTTGCAAGCTATTAATCCTTAAATACTGAAGGAAAACAGGAGAAAGAACAAACTTGTAGAAAACCTAACGGCAATTGAAAGCAAAGGATAAATGTCTGATAAATCTCAGAAGAAAGAAAAAAAAAAAAAAAACTACGAATACACGTTTTACACCAATCTATATTACAGTTTCCTCCACATCAAAGACGCTAACGTGAAATATATCTTTCCATTGTATCTGGGGGGTTTGGGGTTTTTTTTATATATATATATATAAAACATGAGAACGTGTTCAATCAAAGTAAATTTTGGTAACAATATATAGCTTTATACAGTAAAACTGATCTCTCCATGTCACTCAGGGAGGTACAAAGGACTGTCATTGATGAACACTGATCTAAATAAAGATTAAAATATAAGTGATGTAAAAAAAAGGTCATAACTGTTGTCCTTTATGCAACGCTGTACCTAGCTATGAGCACATGGCCAGAGTATACTGTGTCCCAATGTCCCGAGAATCTGTGGAACAACACGAAGAAAAATGCTATAAAATATTTAAATCATTATTAGTGGCAAATATGAGACCATCTCAGTTGCTTTGGCATACTAACTTCGACGCATGCACTACACTACCATCTTTTCCATGGTGGATTTCATGCTTGTAATACAAAGTTTTATCAACCACTCAAGTCACACAATGACTTGTTTGAATATCTGGCATTCCTAAAACCAGCTGCAATATGTAATGTTCCGTTATGGATCTTGCTCTCATTGCGGGGGCCCATTACTATTAGAGTTTGTGTTTGAAATCGTCTGCGATTTACCGCCAGGCTGTTGGCATTGTTGACAATGTAACTACATGTACTAGTTTACTGCGGGACATTTTGAACACTTTTTATATGTATTTGAACACGGACAATACATAACATATGGCTATTTTCAGGTTTTAAACACATTAAATAAGACGCAACAGCTAACTGTATTTTATACAAAAAAAACTGTGTTGACGGAAATAAGTTTCTTGTAAAACGGTGAGCTAAGTTTTTAAGGTGGAAGGGGATGGGGGGGGGGGGCGGTGAAATAAGAAAGGAAAAAAAATTATGAAAGTATGGCAAAAGTTTTCCACTCTCGTACTGAAATCAATTTGTCAATTAACTCTTAGTTATTTTCAAAGTATCATGTAAAAAGCAATACTATAAATTATTTTCTGTACTCTTTTTAGTTCATTTGCATTCCATTTCGCTCATCTTTTCTTCCATTTCGTTCATTTTTGGTTGATTTTTGTTAATTTGTATTTATGCTTACTTTCGTTCATTTTCTAAATAGAGGTACTGCGTCTACAGTATAGTAACTATTGCTACTAGTTATTATTTTAATATTAGATGTTAAATAATGGTAATTCTAATTAATTTAAACCAAGCGAACAAAGTGTTTATTTACAAGATAATTTATTTTATGCCATTCACCGAAACACAGAGTGAAGTAACTCAATGCAAATGATAAAATGATCATGAGTTCAACGATGGTTTCTAGTATATACAGAAGCTGGCACTGTAAAGTTAATTTCTAGTATATACTGTAGTTGGCACTGTAACGTTAAAAACAGGTATTTATCTATTGAAATAGACGTTGGATATTTTCTTTTCCTACGTAACCGTCAATACTGGATATAGTTCATTGCGTAGACAAAAATGTGATTTTTTGACGAGTGGAAGTCGATACGTTTACAAGTTCTTAATTAGACTTCATGCATTCGCGTAGCGGATATGCTCCAAAATGAAGGCAGAACATTTCCCCTAAAGTATATGAACAACTGCCACGGAATGGCGTCCACCATGTTGCTGTTGCGTTCTATTTTTATGCAGATACAGTTATTATGCGGACCCGTTGTGTGTGTTTTAGTTTTACTGAACTAATTATGACGCGTACAGCCTTACTCACTTACCTGACTCTCATATCGTGACCCGTGCGAGCTGTCAGCAGAAATTTCGAACACGTACATTGCCCGAGCTGCCTTCTTTACTGCATGTTTCTCATTTGTGGTTTGTGCTCACGGAATTAAACCTTATCAGGATGCTGTCAACTTGATGACAGGTTGTCTTTTAGCTGTAGAGGTAAGTAAAACTCACTTCCGTTCCACTTTCTTTCTACTTTATATTGTTCGTGTTTGAAAGAGTATTTCGTTTTGTTGGATGAATTGGAAATTTCTTCTAGATTTCCATTATGTCAGTCGAGTTTAACATTGCAGTAATGTTGTTTTGTCTATTTTTTAGTTACGGTTTTATATTAAATCTTAATTTACAAGTTGGTATACAATATGAAAGTTGTTTATAGTAAACTGTGAGAATGGTTCTAGGTTATTATAATCCCATATAATCGTTCCTGTCCTAGATATATTTCATGTACGAGCTTGGTTATCATGTAATCCAATTCAGTTATTTGTTAACATATAACGATTTTAATGTTCAAACTAGGTTTTTGCTTGTATACGCATACACAACATGTATATTTGTAGTTGCACCATGTATACTGTAGCGTACTAAGGGGGGGGGGGGGAACGGAACGGACGGGGCGGTTGCCCCGGGCTTCAGAGGTCTTGGGGTGCCAAAACAGCTGATAAAAATTCGGGCCTCGTATTCTGACCCTTTGGGCCATCATCGTCGCCCCGGGCCATTTACCCTTAGTACCCCACTGCATGTATGTATTTAAGATCACTCGGATGTTAGATCTGGGAATGGTGATGTGTAATCGATAGAAAAAAACAAAACTTTATTTACTTTGATATGCCCATTTGGACTGTGAGGATGCAAAACTCGGTACTTAAGTATGAGATACTGCAATTCATGAACACAGTTACAATGATATACATTGAAGGTACAGACATCTGATGACTGGTTGTGTGAAAGCCATATTTGACCCAGTTCAACACCGACTGGATGTATGCGTCACCGCATCAATAATATACTTTAGTCTTCGTCTGCGTGGGAGTGAGGCCCCGATGGGAGTTCTTCGGCAGACGGGAAGGAATGTCATATTTGAGTTCATTCCTTGTTGTCACATCATATTATAACGAAATAGGACATTTACTAACACCTGATATATGGACAAGGTAACTTCATATTTGTTATGTGGACAGTGTAACTTCACATCTGTTATGAGGATAGGGTAAATTCACATCTGTAATGTGGGCCGGACAACTTCATACCTGTTACGTGGACAAGATAACTTTACATCTGGTACAGGATTATGTCGCTTCATTATATCGTTGAATATGTTGCGTGTAGAAATTTCTCTTAAATTAAGATAATAAATTCAGTAATCTTATGTGGATAACTTTACTTGAAACCGTACTCTATTGTCTGGGTAACAGTATCTTGTGTAAAACTAAGCCATTACTAGAAAATATTTTGTCTAGCTTAAATTGATAAAAGTAGATTGCCGATGGTAGTATAGATCTGTGTTGTATTTATTTATTATCTTTGTAAATAAATATGTTATTTTGATAACTAGACTTCGTTCCTTTCACTAATCCAGTCCCCGCTTCATCTATCCCATGGACAGCAACACATGGTGACAAAAAACTGCGCCCAGGGGAATAGCAGGACTAAAGATGTGGGGGACATATGACTAAAAGTGCAGGAAATCCGAGGTCCCGCGCTCAAAGGTGCAACATTGTTGATGAGGAGGTGTTCTTTACATATAAATGACCTTTAAAAAAGGTAAGTTACAAACACAGCTGTTTTTTTTTTTTTAAACAATGTCTTGTTGATCGTAGAAAAAATTCCTAAAATTATATGTATTGGTCTTTCTAGACTCGTACAGAAACATCCAAGACACATAATCGTCGTTAGTAACGATCGCAATGCTGTAAACACCACTTTTGCAAAAATGTTACCTATGTCTAGAAAGTTTTCCATCAAGGCAAAATGAATTTTGTGAAGTTTGCATTTTCAGAATGAAGTCTGAAAATGTTATAAAATAATTGCGTTTAAAATCTTTTCAATTAAAGACCCGCAGAAAGTTTAATTGAATGTAATACTAAAATGTGATAATAATTTAAAGTGCGCGATTGAGAAATTGTGCCTGTTGTACTGGTGAAGTAAGTGAAGTCATTAAAAATGTCTGGAGAGACAAATATTGCTTGCAAGAAAATTTGTGGACGCACATGGAGACCACAAATCGATGGACGTAGTCGGACTGACATGAGAGTTTGATACGCGTTATATTTCGATACAAAACACCCGGTCGTCCAGGTACCTGACTCTGCAAGTGTGACTGGATATTTGATGCCTCCAAAGTGTTGCTAAAAGTCGTGAAACACTACCGAAACACCCGAGGTATACATCTACTCCATGAAAACGCACTGGCGCATATGTCCGTCGTAGTGACAAACTTTTTTAAGGAGCACATCATTCAAATTTGCCACATCCTCCATACAACCCTGATTTAGCTCCAAGTTATTTTTGGCTGAATCCCGTTATCAAAGATTCGCTGAGGTGCAGACGATTTGAAAGCTGCAATTCGGTTGGAAGTGCAGTTTTCCAGTTTATGAACAACAAAAAATGCAAAATGGCTTTTAATAATTGGATAATCAGACTGAGAAAGTGTGTAGAGGTGTATGTGGAGCACATTGAGATGATGCACTGACGTACTGTTTACTAATAAAGAACTTTGTTGTATAGCGCACAGCGCACTAATATTCAGTGATTTTTAAACAACCCTAGTACTTTCAGATGATCACTGAAAAGGCGCAAGATCTGAAGACCAAACTAAAGTAATTAAATTAATTTGGTGGCACTCTGCAGTTTCGTACTTTGCATAGGGTTCGATTTTTAAAGAAAAAGAATTACCCAGGTTTTCCTCACTGGTTTTCCTGGCTATTTAACAAAGACCTTGTATATCTTAGATATTGTTAAAAGAACTTTGAATTCCCTTTATTTTGGTGTATGATTGTCTGCATATCGCCCTCGCCACAGTACCGAAACTACCCTTCTGAAAGTAGTTAACGACCTTCTCTCTGCTTTGGATAGTGGAAAGATTACAGTCCTCACCCTCCTTGACTTGTCTGCAGCATTTGACACAATAGACCATGATATATTACTTCACCGTCTCCATCATGTATTTTGCATTCATGATATAGCCTTACTATGGTTCAAGTCCTACTTGGTCAACAGGACACAAATTGTGTCCGCAAATGGAAAACACTCCAGCCCAGTTGATCTATGTTTTGGTGTTCCGCAAGGTTCTGTTCTTGGACCAGTTCTCTTCATTCTATACACTCAGCCGCTCTCAAGTGTCATATATCGTCATCCAGTGTCTCACCAATTGTACGCTGATGACACCCACATATACAAATCGAGCCACCCAACTGAAGTTGATGCTACCATCCAAGGTGTAGAGAGGTGCATTTCCGATGTGAAATCATGGATGACATGTAACAAGCTGCAGATGAATGATGATAAAACTGAAGCCATTCTGATTACAGCACAAAGACTTTCTCATTCACATCCTTTACCTCAAACAATAAATATCAGCAACACCATCATTAAATTCACACAGTCAGTACGAAACCTAGGTGTTACTCTAGACAGTGTTCTCTAATTGCACCAACATGTCATGAACATATGCAAGGCTGCATATCTTGAGCTGAGACGCATCAGCTCCATTAGCAATTATCTTTCAGTTGATGCCACTAAAACACTTGTGTGTTCCTTAGTACTTTCAAGACTGGACTATTGTAACTCAATTCTATCTGGTTCGTCTCAGTATCTAGTCCAGAAACTTCAAAAAGTTCAAAACAAAGCTGCTCGGATCATTCTTAGAGTACCACGAACAGAGCACACCTCCCCCCTGCTCTGTACCCTACACTGGCTACCCATTCGATCCAGAATCAAACACAAAATTTGTTCTCTGTGCTTCATTTCATTGACTGGCTCCAGTCCAACATACCTATCTCACTTCACCCATATGTTCACACCAGCAAGATACTTACGCTCCTCTTCCGACACTCGTATTCTCATTATTCCCACTATCAAAATGAAGTCATACGGACAACGTTCTTTTGCATACAAGGGTCCAGCAACGTGGAACGAATTGTCCACTAAACTTAGACACAAAGACACAGTGATCTCATTCAAGAGTGCTCTTAAAACTCGACTGCAAGAATAGACCTAAAGACTTAATAATGTTTCCTTACCTTAACTATTTTCAACATGTTTTTGTTTTCTAATTTCATGGTGTTTGTTTTTCGTAATCATATCATTATATATGTTTTTAGGTGTTATCTAATGTTGTAAAGCGCTTAGAGCTTCTAAAGATTAGGCGCTATACAAATTCCTTATTATTATTATTATTATTATTATTATGATTGATGGGTGCAATTTGGGCTATAGGGTATACAGCTTGGTCTTACTTAAGATGTGCACCTATCAAAAAACTGCTAGGTCCGCTTGGTCATTTTCACTTCCTGGACTCCAAAGGTAAATTTTAAAAAAAGAGCCGATAACTTTTTTTACTTTTTATATATTTTGTAATTCATTCATTATACTTTCAGAGGCTGGTATTGCCTACTCTGGCAAAATTCGTTTCCCTATTATAATAACTGCTGAAAATAGTGTACTTTTGACTAATTCAGGCTGATTTTTCGAGTACTTTGGAGCGCCCATTTCTGTCTGCTTTGTGCTTAGATCATGTCCAATTTCCACAAGTTCAATATGTAAAGAAATTTCAG
The DNA here is from genome assembly GCA_029931535.1 of Margaritifera margaritifera. NCBI lineage: Eukaryota > Metazoa > Mollusca > Bivalvia > Unionida > Margaritiferidae > Margaritifera > Margaritifera margaritifera. Next base: position 562,543 of record JAQPZY010001360.1, read on the forward strand.
CCACAGTACATGAAAGTAGCATAGAGGTATGCCAACATTCTCTCCATTGTGCATGTTGCAAATGCAAACAACTTCATCTTACACCTGTCACTCTCTCAGAAGCACGTATTATCTGTAGAGCGCGCCCTTTACACTGAAATAAGGAATGAAGAAGAGAGAGAGAGAAAGAGTACCTTGCATCAGATTTGTCTGTTGATTGTTCGGAGTATTTCGGCATCATGTTTCTTTTTTCTGTTTTTCTGTTATGGATTATGGGGACGGCAGGATGTACACTGTTCATGTAAACTATATTTTTTATCTATTTTTCTATCTATTTGATGGTAAAATAATTGGAAATATTTTCCTTGTACAAATATTCGAAGAGTTGTCATGCAAAAGTATAGAAAAGTTGCGCCATGTGTATGGCTACTCAAAATATATCCAGAAAATGGTGTAGTCTACGTCCATAAAATGGAAAGAAGCCGTTACCAGTTCGTTGATTTCTTTTTCTAAACCTCCTTTTCATAAGAATGAACTGTCAATTTTCCATGTAACTTCAAAACAGGTCAGCAATAACGGTTCAGATTAGTACGTGTAAACTCCAATTATTGTTGACCTTTCTTTGATTCTACAAGTCAGCGTTGACGCTAACTCCTTATACCTGAATATCAGGATATCTAGAGGAGGCAACACATTTAAAATTCTGCTGGTATATATAAAATAGATGCATACCAATTCCAATGAGCATATGCACATTTTTTAGAATCTGAACAATTTCTTTAATTAAAAAAAAAATACTTACTTTAACTCACACGAAGAAAGAACGTCTTTCCAGTGAGTTAGTCTGAACATTTTTCTACACTTTAACTGATTAAATACTGTATTTGTTCATTAAAAACCGGTAAAATCTTGATCATACGACTATCCTATCATAAATCAAAAATGCGTGATAAATGTGCAAGCAATTATACAATTGTGAAAAAAAAAGTCATAAAATGTTTGCAATTATGAAATCGTTAGAAACCTTCCTCCGATAGAAAGACTTTACTGTTATTAACTTATTATTGTATGTCAGAGACCCAAGGCCACGAAACTCAAGTCAACACATGATTCTTTCCAGTTGTATTACTCAATTAGTTACTTGTTAAAAAATACAATAAACAAACTCAGTGAAATCTCGATAGTTGAGGTCCCAACATAATTGTGTTTTCTTTCAGTGAAAAGGTTGCTAAAATGTTTCAAATACCTTCCGTCAATCTGATTAACTCGACAATTATGTAGAGACATCGCCAGATGATAAGTTCGAATTAGAATTGTAAAGGACATCCCATCCTCATTATTAGTCCATTATTTCTTAACTGTGTTTGATCTGGCAGCAAAGACAAATATTTATGAAAGAAAACGAAACGAGTGCAGAGATAAGGGCTATTTAAACCGCACGGGGTGGTGCAGCAAAGTATGATCGTAAGACGTAAAATTTGAGCGGTCTTTGTTTGGATATTTGTACATACTTGCTGATGAATAACTTAGAAAACTGTTAATGACATCGGCAATAATAAGATTGATGGCTGAAATATCTCTTTTAATTGTTAAAAATTTTGTTTTTACGGTATTTAAGTCCTTTTCCCCTCTTCGCCTCGCTTTCCGTGGAGTTTGGACAGTGCCCTGACCAAAAGTTCAGAATCGTTGGACACATTACTGCGACATATTTTATCAGTAGATATTATATTAAACTATCTGCACCAAGGCGACATAATCACACGTGTAACGTATTGTAAGTTAATGATTACATCAAAATACAACGAGTGATGAAAAAGTATTACCATACCCCCCCCCCCCCCCCCCCCCCCGAGCCGATACCTTTGGGAAAGGAAATATCGTACAATGCATCATGAAGCGAAATCTGTACAATATATGATTCAATGAAAAGTTCAATAATTTATTTATCAAACTTCTCGAATGAGTGCAGACACACGAGCAATGTTAGCCGAGAAATTTCCTAAAGTCAATTCTTCCGCAATTGGGGTTGTAATGTCACCAACATAGATGGCTTCGTTTCTTATATTACACCTTAGAATTAAGACTCGCGACCGAAAGAGTGCGGGTTCGAATCCTTCCACTGAATCAGCCCGGGATTTACTGGTATGTCCTTAGGCACGACATTTTACTTCAGTTGCCTTGGCACAAAATAGGCTACTTGTGTTGCTGTACCGTAGAATACCAAACCAGATGTGAAAAAAAGTTTCATGTGTAAAGTGTTAGTAACCGTTCGTGCGTAAATTTTAATCTGTTTACAAATTTGTTCGGACTTCATACCTTTCTGACAACTGGGTAGTACATATAGAAAAATGCTGAAAGTGATAATGGTGGACAACACTATCCGCCCAACACGCTACCGCTCGTGTGACATGCTGAGCAAATACATTAAACCTACATAACACTATCATGTAGCAAAGGAGCTGAAAATTATGCCGGAGATGAATTGCTGTCGAAAACAATTATCCCGTGTCCAAGATGTTGACGGGTGGAGGTGGTAGCGGCTTAGCATGTTTTCGTAACTTCTCCAAAAATAAGTCGTGTTTATTTAATGAGTGTGCAATTATTATGTGTAGTACGCTAAATGCAGGGTCCTGAGTCTGCAGCAATGAAGCATTGTCCCAATTTTTTCTTAGCAACTGACCCCAACCCACCCCTCTCAACCACACTCATCGCCCCACGAGCCGCTGTAGCTCAGCTAGTAAGCGTCAGAAATCCAAGGGCGCGGGTTCGATACTAGGACAGGACAGGACAGCTCGGGTTGGCTACCTCAATGCGTCCACGGGAAAGGCTCCTAGCTCCCATTACCTCTGCATGATATAGTCAATAATGTGTTAAAAGTATCGTTAAAACCAGCAAACCCCCTCCCCCTCCCCCCCCCCCCCAAGATAAAAAAAAAATAAACCCATCATCAGCAATCTCCTAGCTCCGTTTCATGTAGGGGTGGGATGTATATTAACCACACTCCTCTAACCCCAACCCCAGAGAAGGAATCGAAATTTCGAAAGTCTGTTATCGTGCTGAACTTTTAAAACAACGTTCAACAGAGTGTCAGTGCTGGAAATTTGAAAGATGGAAGACCTTACTTGGTATTCCAAGCGCTGTAGTAGCTGTGCGATATAGCAAATTTCTATTTGAAACCATTGTGAAACTGTTATTTTGTATAATTTACTTTGCTGACACTGATATTAATGCATCAAAATAGCATAGTGAAACATGAAATGAGAGACCTGCAATATAAACACTGAATGTAAAGAAATATGCACGTGTTATCTTAAAGTGGAACTTCTTTTCCTTTCCTTGAAATCTCATTAGAGAAAAGAAAATGTATTTATAAATCAAGACAAACATATGTGTACAATGTATGTATGTATAGAGTTTTACGCAGATAAGCATAATCCTGGATAAATAGTGTCGAGTAAGTTTGGGCATTCCCAAAAGGCCATACAAAAACAAGGATAAAGGCAAAAAAAGGGTCAAATCCTTAAAATACAAAGTAAATTTCAATTTTTTTTGTTACATATAAGCCTAACTCATTTAAGTTTTCAGCTCGAACATCATCAGGGAACGCGTCACATATCAAAAAGGGTCGCGTCTTCCATTAGTCGCCTCTTCCATGTGATTGCTGGAAAGTGGAAATTAAACAAATAATTCCTATTCGATGTCTTTCTTTAAATTAAACAAATCGAGGATAACATACATATTCATGTTACCCTAAGGAAGCGAAATTCGACGCAAGACGACCAAAATTATCATTTGACTAGATTCATAACAGGGAAGGTCGTTATGGGAACCACATAACTTTGAAGTTAGTCACGCAAAACATACTCATGAATTCAAAAAAAGCTTAAATAAACAATTTTCGCATAAAACCGAGTATTTACTATATAATATATAGAGGCTATGAATGAACATGAAGAATGTAAACAATGATGCTACATTACAGTTCGGATCTATTTTCTTCCCTAAAAAGTAAAAAATCATCCGCAGTGATGAGTATATAGAGACATTCATAACAGAGCATTTAGTTGACTTAATAGCATAGATTATTGCGACATCAACGTAGAAACGTACACACAAACAAATGATCGAAATTTCTTTCTATGCTAGTCCCATTTGAGAATCTACAAGGAGACCGTTGTAGACATGTTTATTACACGTGAAAAAAAAAAAAAAAAAAAAAAACCAGCACCGCAGTGAATGGGATGTTGACAATATAAAACTATACAAGAACTATGTACACCTTCATCAGATATCAGGATATGTCTATTATAGAATTGTTACAGCTGATTATACTAATAATTTTAATGTTTCCAATACTGGCAGTATTACGTCACGAGGCGTCGGATTTATTTGGGAAATTGAAGCAGAAGAGACCGAAAATGAGCTATAGATTCCACATCAAACTTAGAAATTTCCTGATATTGTATGAACATTTACATTTTTCATGCGTTTTTTTTTTTTTTTTTTTTTTTTTTTTTTTTTTTCGTTTTATCTCTTCAAGATCACATTTAGTGCGGTGCTGTTTTTTGTACGTGTAATGTGCATGTCTCCAAAGGTTGCCTGTAGAGTCTCAGAAAGTACGACCGTAGGATGAAATTCCGGTCGTCTCCTAGTCTCCGTTTACCATACAGTATTTTTTTATCTTTTTTTTTAAAATCAAAATTTGTTTAATTTAGCTTTTAAATGCTTGCGCGTTATTTGTGTGACTAAACTTCGAAGTCCTGTGATGGGAACGGTGTAATTTCACAAGTGACGTTTGTATTTTGTTCGAATCTGCTTCTTCTGTGAACCGCAGAGAGAGAGAGAGAGAGAGAGAGAGAGAGAGAGAGAGAGAGAGAGAGAGAGAGAGAGAGAGAGAGAGAGAGAGAGAGAGACCTATTACATGAAACCTGCATGGTTGAAAATTCCCACAAATATTTTATAAGGTGTCATGTTAGTCATCTCTGGTTATGTGGAGCAAGAGGTCACATTTGTGAGCGGTGTCACTCTGTCTCTCTTTAATGAATATTCTCTTTTTTGTTCTGTAAATGTCTTCTTATGATTTCCCTTAGGCTGAAGAAAAAGAAAATGGTAATTTGTCATAAAGAACATTTGTTACCGAGTTTCTCCCACATACCATGTTGTGACTAGTATCCAGGGAGTCACTAAATTGGATCTGTATGCAGATGTCTATTTGTCTGTGCTTTGTCAGACAGGTTATTTTTGTCATTATTTTATCCTTCTTAAACATACCCAAATTACCACAATGCTAAATATTCAATTTTGCTTGATGTATTTTTTTTTTACCACATATTCCTTTATTCCCTATAAAGAGAGGTAAAGGAGGATAGAAAACTCGGCCCTAACCTGCGGATTTCAACTGATCCTGCACGTAATACTACAATTTGTACGAAAAACTCAGTCTTAAGATTTAGTCATGAGTATATCACCGTTGTCCAGATACGAGACACGTAAAAAAAAATTTATATGTTAAGCGAAACCTACGAGTTATCGTTGTCGATCAGGATTACACGACAGATAAAAGACCCGAGGTGGCCTTGATAATACAACAATTTATTGTAGAAATCAGGAAACAAACATTTTGCCTTCTAAAGTATTTGTCATTCAGCTCTATAATCTAGCGAGCGATATCACTAAATAATTATTTTTTATTCTTGATAATATAACCAAAGGAATCATTCTTACTGCTGATTGTATGTTGACCTATTACAATCAGAGATCCTTGCAGCACTGAGAAGAACAAAGCGCACTAAAGTACTGCTGGATTAATTTTGAAATACATTTTTATTTTTAGTTTGGTTTCTTCTTATTGTTGCCTGATTGTGTCTAACTTTGATGAATTTTTCTCATTGAGATGCACAATTGTGACTATCTCTAAGCCTTTTATTCTAAATTAGGATAAACTCCCAGAAATGTAAAACATTTCAAAATAAGATATATTACAACCACACAATGCATATACCATGAACACTATTTTCCAAAATCATATACCATGAACACTCTTTTCCAAAATCAATGTATTCAACGGAACTCTACGAAGCTGTTAGAAGTTGGAGCTTACCTAGAGCCAGATACTGGTATTGTATTAAACTCTCCTTATGGAAGAAATAAAGATTGATTGATTGGTTGATTGATTGATTGATTGATTGATTGATTGATTGATTGATTGATTGTCTAAACAGATAATAAATGTTAAATGATATACGTATTCTGACCTATGCTTCGGATAACTAAATTTCCAGAAAATAGCGCATATCCCATGACAATTTTTTTTACATGTTCTGTCCCAACCATTGTTTGACAATAGTAGTACAGCCTTGCTTAGGTAACTGATTTGTGTAATTAATGAACACGACCTCATAAAAAGAGGTTAAAAATAAAGTAAATATATAAGGAAAAATTAAGCGCAGCTATATCAGTAATATCGTAATATCATACATGCTTCCGTAGGAGAAAACGGTATTTGTCAATAAATTTTGAATTTTTAAAAAATGTCCATACCTTTTATTAACAATTGTTTTTGTCTTTAAAACACCCATTCCTATAAAACAATAATGGAAAAAAGTAGCTGCCAGTCATACAATGAAGTACCATACGCACAGATAAATAGAGGAGAAAACAGCCAGAAAGTGCAGGGTTCTTGCGTATATATGTATCTTAGTCATGAGATATATGGATTCTATCATCAGACATATCAATCAAGGCACTGTCTAAAAGAAAAATTATGTCTCACCGGAAATATACAATAAACTCTGATTTACCAAGATTGTATTTTCATTTTTGGAACAAAAACGATTTATTTATATTAAACATAAATACTTTGCAGAAATTTCATTGTCCTTGCCGTAGTGTGAGGTTTTAAAATTTCCTTGCAGAATTGGTACACGGTTACAACGTATTTTTAAACTGAGAAATGAGTCTTGGTTTTCATTTATTCAGATTGTTGCTTGTAGTGATGTATTTATTGCTGTGTTCAGCATTTAAAACCAGCGGAGGACAGTTCTAGTGTCATAAACAGGTAAATGATCACAAATCCAGGTAATAAGAGCAGAAAGTTACCGTATATACTCGCGTATAAGTAGGATCCAACTGCAAACTACATAGATCCAGATCTGCCGTCCCATAATGTGGCGGCAGATCTGGGTTTATGTTGTTTGCAGTTGGACTTGACTTTCAGGTGAGTATATACGGTAAGTCAAAAGAACATATCTAGATTTCTTTGATATCTCGTGCTAATCAAATGAACAAAATCACATTGGTCACACTCTCACTTTACGACTAAGTGGATTATCTATAAAATAATTACAAAGTAAGTGCAGACTTTGTGACTTTCAGATACACATGGAGCAGTAATTTTAGCCGTTTTTAACTTAACAATAAGATAATGCTGGTACGTAACCCAAAGTCTACTCTCATAAAGCAACAAAATCTGTTGGTATTGCCATTGTGGGGATATGATCAATATATGTCGTTGTCAATTATCATTGATACCGTTTGATTAGGAAAAATAATTACGTGCTTTTTTAAACGCGACATTTGCTTTAGACAAATCTGAATATAAGTTACAAAATTAATAGTATATGTTTAAAAAGAAAAAAAGTATCCAATTATCTGACTAAACTGTTCAAACTCCACAAACTAGCATTTTAAATTACTTTAGGTAAAAATTATACAGATTCCATTAAAGCAATTAGGCAACTAAGAATACTTTAAATCAAAGAAAGGATATTTATGTAAAAAAACAAAAATAATCAAGAGGATCTTCAGTACCTCATAACTATGGTCAAACCACAGCAAGCAAATCCAAATTCAAATTTTTTAGGATCGTCGTCAAGTAATAATTGCAAAATTCAAAAACCACAAAAAGAATTTGGCAAGAAATGTTTTGCATATTCGGGCCCGTTGATTTTAAGCGATTTACCCAAAGGCGTGAAAGAAGCACCCTCATTAAATGTTTGTCATCAAAGATTAAGAAAATAGCTACACGATACATCTGGATGATTAATAAGTACATTCTTCCGTTTCTCTACAGTTTCTTCCCTTTTCTGTTGTCCTCACAATATCTTACTGTTATCTTTTCTTTTCCCTCGCCTTCAATTTCCCTTATTTATGGAATTGTAAATAGTTGTGCTATAATGCATCTTTGCACATTTACTTCAAAATGGTTGTATATAATAGAGGAGATAAGTTTTGTAAGTGGATTACAATCTGAAAACAAATTCTTTATTATTATTATTGCTATAATAATTTTATTATTATAATTATTATAATTATTATTATTATTATTATTATTAAAGTTTCACTCAATATTTGGATTTCCGCCAAACATAATTGTAAAAACCTGGATCTTATGAACGATATGGTAGATTACAGTTATTATTCAGCTATGGTTTTCCTTTAAAATACCAACCAACCTTGCTGCAGGAAAGTTTTAACTTAAAGCATTAGCAAATATTAGATGTTGGTGAGGACTGTAATGTTTTAATGTTTGTGCTCGAAGACGAGAGAAAATTTGACAATGGCCCGTACAAAGCAGATGGTTCGCAAGTCTACCGGAGGTAAGGCTCCAAGGAAGCAGCTTGTCTGTAGCGTACTAACGGGGGGGGGGGGGGGCAGACATGGTCTGTAGCGTACTAACCGGGGGGGGGGGGGGGTGCGGTTGCAACGGGAACAAGAGGTCTTGGGGCGTCAAAACAGCAGATACAAATTCGGGCCTCGTATTCTGGCCCTTTGGCTATCATCGTCGCCCCGGGCGCCAGTTACCCTTAGTACGCCACTGCAGCTGGTAACCAAGGTCGCTCCTGAGCCTGTACGTACCTAGCAGTAGGGATCGTGGAGAATATCAGATTGAAATAAGTTTGGATTTTCATGTGGAAATATTGCAATTCACGGAAATAGTAAGAATACCGCAGTCCTTATATGGACTAGCAAGACACGTGGTAGAAACGTGCTAAGGAAAGACACGGAAAAAACTCTTGAATGAGCATTTATTAATATTCATTTTCTAGTCTGAAGTTTAAATCTTAAAGTTTCTATTTTAATTGCATTAAATATAACGACAAAAAATAACATTCAATATAAAGATCAGATTAATACAGAAAATGCCTGTTCTAGAAAATCATTTCAGAACGTATGTCAATGAGACCGAGAGTGGAATAAAAGTAGTTGCACCGCGCTCGGCAGGATGCCAAGCAATAAATGTATAGGCAATAAGTAGAGAGAACAGGCTACGTGCACAAGACATTATGGTCGCCTTATTTGTAAGGGATGTGCCCTTGCAAGAGATCAAATCACTCACAAATGTGGGCGTAGGAATTTTTCTCCTATATCCCCAAAACGAGAAGCCAATACTAAAACTAGGATCCATGATGGTAGAAGGACAACAAGACATAATAAGAGGGCCACCAGAAATTATAAGAGATATAGGCCAAAAAAGTATAGACATACACCAAGAAGAAAAGAAGAAGGGAAAATGAAGCAGAAAGAAATAAGGGAATACAAGCATGAACAGTCAACACAAATAAACATACCCAAAATACAACCAATGGAATAGAGAGAGGGAGTGGGAAGAGAAAAGCAGAAAATCTGACACCCCCAGGATCAGCAGTTAAGGGAGCTAGACTAGGAAGAAGTACCATGGAAAAGTTAAATTTCCTTTTCTATAGACTCCGAATCAGATATAGATTCAGAATCAGTTTCATCATACCAAGACTTAGCAGACAATGAGATACCAAATCAGGAAAGGGAGAATAGTGAAGGAACATAAACAGACCCAGAAATGAAATAATGAAAAACTTATAAATATTTATTAACTATACAAAAGAAACTGAAAATGACTAACATGAAATTTCTATTAATTACAGAAAAAGATATACTCAATTTTGCCTCAAAACTAACAAATAGTTAGAATCCAAAACTCAATTTGGAAATTCCAATGCTTTTCAACTTAAGCAAATATTTCGATCCGACCTAGCTTGAAAACAATAAAAGGGTGTTTTCAATCAGGTTCGCGCAGGCAAACATTTCGATCCAATTTAGACCTGATGCTTGAAAGCAAGGGGAAAAAAAAGGATGTTTCCAATCACGTCTGCGCAGGCAAATATTTCGATCCGTTGTAAACTCTAAGCTCAAAAAAGGAATATCGGGATGTTTTCAATTACGTCCGAGCAAGTTAACATTTCAATCCTTTTAAGACTTGAAGCTCAAGTCAATATTACAAAAGTAACAAATTAACTAAATATTAAAAAATATAATAATTTAAAATAAACAAAACAAATAAACCCTGAGAGAGAGAGAGAGAGAGAGAGAGAGAGAGAGAGAGAGAGAGAGAGAGAGAGAGAGGGAGTAAATGTAACATATACGCACACAAAAACAAGCAATTAGACACCTTATTTATTTATTTATTTATTTTTCATTTATAAAAAAAAAAATTGTCCTGTCCCTTAACACCAACACAAAGTCTTTAAAAAGCAAAAAAACCTATGCAAGCACATAAACACCATACACAAAGGGACGAACAAAACACAATTAATAAGCCTCCAAAGACCTCAAGGCAGAGGTCACTAATGATTCAAAACTCTAAAATATATATAAAGGTAAGAAAGCAAGGAAACTGTCCTAACAGGATAATATGCCTGAAAGGAAAGGAGTATGAACCTAGAACCTGATCACCGGATATAGAGCAAAACAAGAAAAAGAAAACAAAGAGCGACCTCAATTCAAAATTCTATTTTCAAAATTCTTTTTTGTTTTTGTTAAGGGAAAATACCTTGAACACCAATAAAATAGAAGGACAGGGATTACAACACATAAAAGCCTTTATATTTAGAAGAAATGAGGGGCCATCTCTAAAGCTTTAACCAGCTTTATATGCTGGGATGGAACTGCGAGGTGACCACACATAAAGAAGACGCATACATATACATGTGAAACTAGTCGCACAAATTTATCGACGTTTGTGTTGTTCTTTTAATTTCGTTGTGCGGTGGTTAGGAATTTGTGGCCCTCAGATCGATTCAATAATTAATACAACCGCATTGTTCGAAGAAGGAATACACGCATTTGAAAAGCAACACGATAAATAGCCTGTCGCTGACATTAAATTACCGACAAAATCTTTCATAACAGGCACCTATTAAGTCATATTTGTGAAGTCGTATGGTTTAGTACTTTGTAAATCTGGTTATTATTAATAGGTAATCAGTGATGAACTCGAGGGTTTTGTGTAGATACACATAGATTAACAGTCCACGGAGAGATCTTTTTTGATGTGGTAATCATTTTTTTATTGTCTGTAAGAATGAATGTATTTATAGTTTCCTATCAAATGATTGGTCAACATTTTATTTTTCAGCTGATAGTTAAACGCAACTATGTATCAGTCGGAAGAAATTGGATTCCAAGCAAATTAACAAACTTCTCCATATTATAAATAATCGTGTCAGATTCTAGAAGAATTCATTGTAATTGTTCACGTCAGTAAAGGCAACTTGCACATGAGACTGGATGCAAATAAAAAGAGTACGATATGGGATACTTCCGTTAGAATTACGTTAAATTTCGTTTTCAAAAGGTCCAAGAGTTTTAGATTTAGAATTTAGGTCCTGATTGGCTCCTGCCTAAGATTTTGCTCTTCTAGAAACTGAATACTTTGTGGACATTAGTCATTATATCTTTGTAGAGTACTAAAATATACCAGCAACTAGCTACACGATAAAATCCTCTCGAGTCAGAAAAAGGCAGTGCATTGATTTGGTTTGGTGTTTTACAGCACAGCAACACAGGTAGGTTATTTACTTCAGAGACAATCGGGTTAAAGCCACTTGCCCAAGAACCCACTACGGTAGCTAGCACGGGATGATCTGACGGTAGGATTTGAGAGTTCGACACTCTAACCATTGAACATTTATTTATTTGTTCGAGTATATTGATAATAAAAAAAAACAATCACAAGGAACTTTCCTTACTTTCATTTCTTGTTAGTTTCTTTTTTTCTTTCTTATTTATTTATTTATTTATTTATTTATTTTTAGCACGAAACCATGAAGAGAGATCTGGGTGAAGACTTATTAGTCAAAAAGAGTGAAGAAGTAGAACCGGTGAAAGAAAAGTGTAGTTCCAGTCATTTTTAATTGGCACTAAACTAATATTAGCTTTTCGTTGTTAATAAGATAAACCCCTGTATCATATAACCTAATTATCTATTGAGTAAGTTGAACTAGATAGGAAAATTATAGTTGCATGCATTCTTTAATAAAACGGAACTGTTTATTTACCATATTATTATAAAATACTATTATATCCGAGCAAGCGTTGAGCGTTATGTTTTTCTTTCTGGCTGTATCCAAGTCATTTCTAAGCGTGGTGTAAGTATGTATGTATGTATGTATGTATGTATGTATGTATGTATGTATGTATGTATGTATTATTGTATGTATGTATGTATGTATGTATGTATGTATGTATGTATGTATGTATGTATGTATGTATGTATAAGACAGGGGTGGCCAGACTTTAGTGACATGGGATCTACTTTTTACCGAGTCATACCAACACGGTGCGGTCTAGCAGAAACTACTTTGCGATCGACCGGTCGACCGCGATCGACGTATTGGCCACCCCAGGTATAAGAGAATGTCAACACGATACTGCTTAGATCGTGCCGATTAAAAGTCAAGTTCTGAAACTGTAATTCTGTCAAAGGTATATAAATAAGACCTAGGTAACATATATAAAATCCTAACAATATACCGTAAAAAACCCCGGAAATTCCCTAAAAAAAAGTCCTAGATTTTCCATGGTGGTACATCATCATAAAATTTCTTAATTGAGTTTCTATAAAGAAAGGAATTTTTTAAAAATTCTGTCGCACATGGTTGGAGTCGATAGACTTGACAAGAATGTGTTCCTTTGTCAGTGCACGCTGGCGGGGTATGCACTCTGGTCAAGATTTACCTTTCGTAGGTATGCATGGGTCAGTTATGTGTGTCCTTATATGCGAGTGGCAAAATACCACCTCATCTCTGCGATTTGTTCTACAGGATGCCACAGTTCCGTGATGGGTTTTGTGTTCCGAAGCTTGTTTGAGGAGTTTTCTTTCACATATTTTGCCGGGGTTATATGACATGCCTTTTTTATTTTGCAACCAAGGAAATGTTAAAAAAAAAAAAATGCTCTTATAATTATGACACCAAACATTATGGATTGTGGTGACCTAAAGCTGTGGTTAGAGATGGTAAAAACGAAAACACGGTTACTAATATAAATCAAACACGATTTTCGTAAACTAAGTCGGAACACTTGCTCAGTATTTAGGGTAATCTTTGTTGACGGATATCTTTGTATGATTGCCCATGACGGATATCTTTGTATGATTGCCCATGACGGATATCTTTGTATGATTGCCCATGACGGATATCTTTGTATGATTGCCCATGACGAGTTTGGATCATTAATGAAATGTTGATATTAACAACCGTGGCTAAGAGGGAAATTAAAGGAAAGATTCATTTGAAATTAAAATTATGATGTACATGTGCAGATATGTATGTATGTATGTATGTATGTATGTATGTATGTATGTATTAGCCAACTTGCTTTATATTCAATTCTGTGAAAAATTGAAGAAGAAGTATTTTAAAAATTGTTGATGCTAATTTTAAACGAAAACAAAATTGAAGAAAAGTATTGCTTACCCGAACGGATTCCTCAGAGTTGATCTTCCGGTAAATGGTTCTTTTAAAGAATCAAATTTTCGTTTCTTATCTTCCTTTAGAATCAGATGTACATCAATTTCAGGGTCTACATTTTCTCCCGGTTTTACATTCGCGACATGTTCATCTTCGTGATAAGAATGTTGTCTTGATTTAGTAGGCGAATGTTTTCCCTTGATATTCTCCTCATCTGTTTTCGTCACTTTTTCCTTCTTTCTATCCATTAAAGGCGTACGAATATTATCATCTGCTTTGCTACCCATATTGTTTTCCAGAAAGGTGGATCAGGCAGATCTCAAAACCACAAATGCTCACCCTTCCCGCTAAGTCCAATTCATCAGGCAAATATTATTAGCTCGGATGCACAGGTATCGTGAAGTGAGTGAGTGGGTGAAGTACACGAAGATAAATAATAAATCGCGCTGCCGTGCAGTAGAATAATCCTATTAACGCTTAACGGTAATACATTTCCTGGATAAGTTACTTCTAACCCAAGTAATACTTATTTGTTGCGCGGTAAGATAAGTTCAACTATTTGTCCAATCATTTTACCATAAATATGTTTGATATAAAATGCCTTTGCTCTAATTACATTGCTTTATCTTGATATACCCGGCCTAAGAGTCTTTACCGTGTGAACGGCGCAGGGGGTGCAGATATGAGGTCACATGATACAGATTACCTCCGCCCCCTGGCGGATGGGGTCACTCATCACATGAGAGGAAGAACAAAGCCACGCGGTGATCCGTTATAAGGTCGACTATGTTTTATAGTCTGAATGAAAATAGATGTTTCTTTTTAAGCTGGTTGAGAGACACAAGTACACTTTATTGTAGCTGGGTTTAGTATAGATTTATACAATGGTCTTGTATATCTGGATCCAGGTAACCAATATAGTCTCAGGTTCAGATATTATATATCAAGGCGCAACATTTTAATGCCTGGCATTGTTTATTGAACGGTCTGAAGACGCCTTAGAAAAACAAAAGCAAATTTTGTAATGAATCAGGAGATGACGAAGCTTATTAACTATGCCAAATTTCGACCTCATATATTAACATGACAATTAGGTATTTTAATCAATAGTAGGCATCGATTGAATATTATTCAAATTAATCCAGTTATAATACTTTTTTATAATCATAGGAATGGAAAACTTGATGTACATTTTCTTCACCATCATGATTTTACAGGTTTTAGGTTTGAGTTATTTAGCTGCACGTGATCTCCTTGTAAAATGAACGTTTCTTTTTACCGAAGAATAAAGATTGTGATGTAAAATAGTTACATATCCAGAGCATAATTTCAGCACTGCTAAAAAAATTCTGATCTCCAAATGCCATTAACAATTTTAATTGAACAGAGAGAATACCGTCCGCACATCCCAAGATTGGACCACGACCGAATGCTTTACGTGAGGCATAAAGATCAAACGATCGACATGCTTAATGAAATAGTATCAGATATAGCTCATTTACAAGTACATGTATACCTAAACCAAAACTGGAAGCTTGATGTTGTGTTTTCATTTTCCATTTTCCTTTATTTCTTTCGATTTTACCGATTTATTGTACATATCGTCAATACATTAGCAGCTTTTAAGTAAAATGTATTTTAAATGAATAGTCTTGATTTCCTCCTTTACAGAAAAGTTCTAAACATACACAACAAATTAAGAAGGGTGCAAAAGGTATATACGCACAAAACACCATACTGTTGGGAAACACACTAAAACATACATGCTCTATATACCAAACATTATGAAACATACAAGTATACAATGGGATTTTTAACATACACACCAAACATTATGAAACATACAAGTATACAAAGGGATTTAAACATATATACCAAACATTATGAAACATACAAGTATACAAAGAGATTTAAACATATATACCAAACATTATGAAACATACAAGTATAAAAACGGTTTGTTAAACATACATACCAAACATTATGAAACCTACAAGTATACAAAGGGATTTAAACATATATATATATATCAAACATTATGAAACATACAAGTATACAAAGGGATTTAAACAATATGCCAAACATTATGAAACATACAAGTATACAAACGGTTTGTTAAACATACATACCAAACATTATGAAACCTACAAGTATACAAAGGGATTTAAACATATATATACCAAACATTATGAAACATACAAGTATACAAAGGGATTTAAACATATATACCAAACATTATGAAACATACAAGTATACAAAGGGATTTAAACATATATACCAAACATTATGAAACATACAAGTATACAAACGGTTTGTTAAACATACATACCAAACATTATGAAACATACAAGTATACAAAGGGATTTAAACAATATACCAAACATTATGAAACATACAAGTATACAAACGGTTTGTTAAACATACATACCAAACATTATGAAACATACAAGTATACAAACGGTTTGTTAAACATATATACCAAACATTATGAAACATACAAGTATACAAACGGTTTGTTAAACATATATACCAAACATTATGAAACATACAAGTATACAGAGTTAAACATATATACCAAACATTATGAAACATACAAGTATACAAAGGGATTTAAATATACATACCAAACATTATGAAACATACAAGTATACAAACGGTTTGTTAAACATACATACCAAACATTATGAAACATACAAGTATACAAACGGAGTTAAACATATATACCAAACATTATGAAACATACAAGTATACAAAGGGATTTAAATATACATACCAAACATTATGAAACATACAAGAATACAAAGGGATTTAAACATACATACCAAACATTATAAAACATACAAGTATACAAAGGGATTTAAACATACATACCAAACATTATGAAACATACAAGTATACAAAGGGATTTAAACATATATACCAAACATTATGAAACATACAAGTATACAAAGGGATTTAAACATATATACCAAACATTATGAAACAAACAAGTATACAAAAGGTTGTTAAACATATATACCAAACATTATGAAACATACAAGTATACAAAGGGATTCAAACATATATACCAAACATTATGAAACATACAAGTATACAAAGATATTTTTATAAAAAAATAAATAAATAAAAAAAGTGAATTTAGGTTGTCGGGCTGCTTTTAGTTCATCTTCACCATGCTTTATATGTTGTTTAGTTCTTTACTATATAAACTTGACCAAATACATGATTTAATAGATATTTAAACAGAAAAAAATAGTTATTACTAAGAAACTATATTCCCATCAAATCTGTTTGGTTTGGTTTTATGGGCTTAACGCCATTTTTCAGCACATGATAGGATATACATGGCGGCCAGTATATCTGGTGGAGGTTGAACCCGGGAAAATCCCGGGAAGAACCACCGACCCACGGGAAGCTACTGGCAAGCTTTCTCACATAACCACACTGGCCAAGCCCAAGACTCGAACCCACGCGGACAGAGGTGAGATGGCAGTGATCGGTAAAGGCGAGCGCCTTAGACCACTCGGCCACCCGGGGCCCCTCCCATCAAATCTGTTTTATATTTGTTAAATCATCCATGTAAAAACATGTATAAGCGAATGCTACAGACTAACAAATAAGGAAGCTATTTTTTTTACAAATATACCAAAGTATATATCTTTCCTCTACATAGACACTGCAGTTTCGACATATGCAAAATATGCCAAAAGCAGTTTCAAAATATGCAAAATAAACCAAACCTATACGGTCGATGTATCTAGCGTGCAAGATAGCGAGCGAGCGAGAGAGAGAGAGAGGTGGGGTGGGGTGGGGGTCTCAATTAAACACCTAATTAAGTGGTATAGCTTCGACAAAACTAGCCCCTACATTTCTATCTGACCTAGGAATTTGAGTCTTTGTTCTCAACACACACACACATAATTAACAAAGACGTTTGATGTAAATCGCAAATTTCAGCTGCTATGACTGTCAATTTTCATAGTTACTATTATATCTGCCCCATGAAGTTTTTTTTCACATGTTTTCATCTGGTAAATAATTTGTGTACTTTTGTATCTCACAAATTAGACATATTCACTTCAAATTAAAAATGAAATATCAAATTAAAATAGAACTCCTGTAGACAAAGTCTTTTATTTCCTCAAAATTTCGATCGATATATAATAGATTTTGCTAATAACAAAACTAGATTTACAAATCTTGGCTGTCAAAATTCATTTAAATCTTCAAAATAAAATTAAATTTTTGGATACCTAAAAGTCTATCTCAACTTAACCTCCTCAGAATTTAAAACCTCACACCAAAATTGCTTCCCAATAGCACATTTGCAAAATAAATGCTCCCACATTTTTCCCCCAACACTATTACAAAGGGAACACACCTTATCAGCTACAACCTATTTTGAATAGCAAATATTTGTAGTCAGTATGGTTAATTCTAAAGTGGAGTTACCATGATTTTTTAAACACGTATCCGGAGCATCTTGATAAATTAATCAACTTAGGAATGATATTGGAAAAACAGCGATGCCTTCTTGTACAACAAACACAGCCTGTTGTGCAACAACGAGTTACCCCGGCAACAGCAACGGTACGACAACTGAGACAATTCGCGCGCGAGTGTAAAATATAAATACCAAGAGGCGCATGAAAAGCTAACATAATTGTGTTATTAGGTATTATAGTCGAACCGCGTCAGACTGTGAGACAGCTTCGTTAAATTGTAGCACGATTAAATATGACAATTCCTCCACGAGTCAAGCGTGCGGAAATTGTAAGTATAGTCCTAGATGAGTAAAACCGTCGACGCGTCGCAGCTACTATCGCCGCTGAGGCAGTCGAGTGTGTTCGTGAAAAAGACCGTCGTCGTATCCCATCTGCTATCGCTGCTGAGGCTGCTGCGTATGTTCACGAACAATAAGCCACCGAGTTTAAATCTGACAAGCGTATTGGTAATTTATAAAATTACATGACAATCATACCACACATATACAAACCAGTCAGAGACGCTAGACAACTATCAAAAATGATTCCTGGAATCATATCAGTATTTCAACGCTTTGACACCTCCGTAGTTAAAGCAGATATTGTTCTCAGTCCACATTTGACTATGCAGCTTAATCGCAAGTCATCAGACAATGATGGAATTAAAATTACAACCCCGTATTTTCATGGTGGTCCACTTATAATCTTGAACCACAAAGACACTAATGCTATCAGTGATGAAATCGACAAAGGCATTGAAAAGAGTCTTAATAAGTTGGAAAATTCACGCGGACTTTCAATGCTTAAATGTTTCCGTGAGAACCGAATGTTCCAACGACCAAGAATCCCCAACAGTCCAGTCAAACACTGTCCTAGCTGCTGATCAAATCCCATGCGGAATTTGTTAAACTGTGGTTAGATGTGATGGACAACCTGAGCCAGACATGATTATGACCTGTGATGACACGAGTAAGTTTTCCGCTGCAAATCATTGCTGGGTCTGTGATGATCCCTTTGAGGCTGAAAGTTACAAAGTTCGCGATCATTCATATCACTGGTGCATACTGAGGAGCTGCACACAGCACATGCAATCTACAGCTGCGACTTAATCCAAGTCAAACAAGAATTTCTGTAGTGTTTCATAAGCTGCGTGGGCATGCTAGCCAGTTTTTGCCTTCATCATTGGACAAACTAGCAAACAACCTTGCAGCAAATGGTAATGATCGTTTTAAGATTACTCATCAATACGGAGATGCTTTTAATGAACCATTAAATTATGAGGACAGTTAATAGACCGAAACGAAAAAGGTTCGCCTTACTGCTTCGTAAAGCAGCATATCCATATGAGTACATGGATTCTTTTGAAAAATGTAATGAAACTAAGTTGCCCCCATCAGAGTTTTTTTATTCAACACTGACGCGTGAAAAATTAAGTGTCATAGACGAAATGCATTCAATAAATGCCTGGTCCGCGTTTAGTTGTCGAAATCTCGGTGACTATCACGATTTGTATTTGTGCACCGATGTGTTGTTGCTTGCGGATGTCTTTGTGGCGTTTCGCGATACTGCCATGAGAATATACAAGCTTGACCCCGCGCACTACTTTACGTCACCGGGACTGGCCTGGGATGCTTCACTATTAATGACAAAAGTAGAGTTGGAACTGCTCACCCATATTGATATGCGTCTGTGGAATTTCTATTGCAAGCCATCGATACGCTCGCGCTAACAACCCAAACGTGAACGGATATGACAAAGCCAAACAAAACAGCTACATCATTATATATTACAACATAACTTTATATGGCGATGATGCAACCCCTGCTTGTTGGTGGGTTTGAACGGATAGTTTTTTCTTTGAAGTTGACTTGGAATATCCAGATGAGTCAGATGATATCCACACTCACATTGATTATCCTCTTGCACCAGAAGCGTTGGTGGTGCCAGGCGAGTGGTTGTCCCCGTATCAATGTGGAATTGTTGACGAATCCAAACGTAAGTTCACCGAATGCACCCAGCTTGCCCCGAATCTTCGGACTAAAACCAACTAAGTAGTCAATGTACGAAACCTGCAGTTGTATTTGTGAATGGGAATGAGTGTAAGCAAAATTCATAAGGTGCTTGGATTTCGCCATCGCGTTTGCATGGCGCCGTATATACAGATGAATACAAATTTGCGAACAAAGTTACGAATGATTTTGAGAAAGATTTCTTTAAACTAATGAATACTTCTGTGTACGGCAAGACGATGGAAAATTGTTCGTGTTTGTGAGCAAGACAAACTCAACCGATTAATTGAGAACCCGGCATTTCAGTCCCTGAATATCTTCGACGGCGGACTCGTAGCTGTGTACAGTAGAAAAGTCAAGCTGAAGTTTACAAAGTCAATATATACTGGTGCGCCCGTGATAGACTTATCGAAACTGCTTATGTATGAATTTTATTACGACAAGATAAAGCCGCGTTACAACGATTGAATGAAGATGCTTTACACCGATTTAGATTCGCTTTTGTTGCACATAACGACCGATGATGTATATGACGACATTTTGTCGCCACAATTACACAATGAATTTGACACCAGCGATTATCCCAAAGATCATCTGCTACAAAACAATACAAACAACAAAGTTGTGGGCAAATTTCATGATGAGTGCTTGGGTAAACCTATCGACATGATAGGTATGTGGAATGTCTTCGCGAGCGACGCGAATACACACACACACACACACACAAAATATTATCCGATTGCGAAAACATCTAATGGGTGTATACCGATGCGCCAAGGTGAGTTTGTCACCGCTTGATACCAAACGATGGATATTTCCCGACGGAATTACCACTTGCGCGTACGGACACCAGGCGATTGTTAATCAACGTACGATTGATGCGATGCACTGGTGCATTAAAATAGTCTTTGGTGGTAGTTCCGTATTAGTGGGAACGACTTGTAATTCCTCTCGCACAAATGTTCTACTTGGTGGTTTTACTGCTTTTGGTTGGACCGCAGAGCGGTCTGCATGCGCCAAATGATAATGTGTTGGCTGCTTCTTGAAGTCAATCCGGTCCGAGGTAGTAAATACACCAACGGACCATACCGGATCAGTAGCACGACGTTGTGCACCTTCTAACTCCCCAGATGCATACAGATAACGAACAAAATTGTTTCGGAGTGATTCTAACGGTGGTGGTTGTGAAATCATTTTGTACGTAACGGTGACAGTTTTTCGCCGAATTGCATCAGCGGTTTTAGTCCAATCGCGCGTGTGATTTCATTAGTCAACGCTACTATGACTGCTCTAAGCCGTGTTACCTACTCATGTGATCGCTCTGTGATCCGAGATCGAGCACTCTGTCACCGAGACCTCATTAACAATTCTTGTGTGTACTGATGTCCGAATAACGGTTCCGCAAGTGTGCGGTTAGATCGTTCCACAATAACTTTGTCATGATGTATAGTAACATGTCCAACACGAACCCGCACATGGTGTTTTGTCAAGAGTGCAGCAACGACTCAGAGAAATTCGTTACCTGGATCGACTTGCAATAACTGTGGCCATGTTGGTGGTCCGCGTGTGTAATACGATTAAGAGCATCTGCGACACTTGTTGAATCTTTAGATGTCAGCGGCTCCGCTTCTTTATCTCTGCTTGCAACATCTACGACGGTTAACGCGTATTTGTATGTGTATCCACGTACCCGATCATGGGGAAGAAATCAAAGATCAGCCTGGTGAACTTAGTTAGGTGTTTGGACAATAAACCAACCACGGGAAATCTTCCTAGGCATGGGTAGGTAAATTTGCCACAACGCTTGTTTACCCAACCATGCTCGAGCAATATCATGGCTGACATTTGTTGCGTTTGCTAACTTTTCAACAGCAGCTTCACCTTTCCAATAACCGCACGTACTATAGTATATTTTCGATAATGTCCGCTCAGCAACTACTCTCTTTTTATACATGTTTGTTTGTTCGTGTATTATATCAATATATTTTACTTCCAGTGAGTAAACTTAGTCCACCACTTTGTGGTCATGAGAGGCTTTGCCTAGTGGACTTTGTCCACCAAGTACAATCTTAGTCTTCGTACCTCGTTTTGATGATCCATCTGGCGATTCTTTCTCAAAGTGTAGGATTAATAGCGTTCAAATTTTGAATGAGATACACATCGACACATTGGCGTTCACGGATACCGTTTGGTGCTTTATAAGCAAGATCATGTCGGTAACATGCAGCATCGACGCGGTTTATGGGTGCTTCTCCGGTTTTAGGTCGATTGTTAGAATCAAGTCGTATATCCACATGTGTTCCATGCCCACAGGAATTGTATCCGCGAATATGTTTTTCGCCAGGATATTTACTCCATGGTGTTCTGGGAAGTTTCGTTAACGCGGCAACGACATCACCACCGACTTTTTTTATTAATGAATGTGAAATTCTTTGCTTCACATCGAACACAAGTTCCAGTGGTCGCGGCTCTACCATTACGTGTTTGAACCCGAGTTGGATTTGCAGTACGAGTTTTCATGCGGCATCGCACACAATATGAAGACGTGATTGTATTGTGCTGACATTTAACATGGCATCACCAAAAAGGAAAAGCACGGAAGATGCTAAAGATTTTACCAGCAAACCACTCAAACACGGCGACATGTTTCCAAACTCGGTTCGCGCATTGTTCATTGATCCGGCCGGTTCAGGGAAAACTCAACTGTTATTTAATATGATTTTTCAATGGTTGACTTGGGATCACCTGTACGTGATTGCGCCGTCGGCTGATTATCAACCGTTTTATGATGTACTCAAAGATTTTAAGGGAGCGTCTCAGTCGTCGCTGAGAAGCAAATCATCCACAGTTGATTTCTTTTCCACAATCGATGAAGCTCCTACCATTCATGATCTTGATTCTAACGCGAATAATCTTGTTGTGTACGACGATGTGATGCTTGAACCCCAAATCAATCCCGCGCAAATATTTGTCCGAGGTCGACATAAAAACACAGATGTGATTTATCAATCACAACGCTACGCACATGTACCTAAAGTGATTCGGGACAACTGCAACATGTTGATGATATTTCATGGTGTTGACGCGCATTAATGGAACTTGGTGTGCCGCCGACCACTCGTGGTATGAGTTTCGGAATATGTTCACGGAGGTCACCCAAGACCCGTATAGTTTCCTCATTATTGACTTGACTAGAGCCTCCAGAAAATATTGAGCCGGTTTGGATAAAACAATTTAACAACCAGAATAAATATATAAAATGTCAAAACCTGCCAGTGATGTCATATCAGAGTATGGGGAGCGACGCCGTAAAGCCGCTCGCAATCAACTAGAACTTCTATGCGAATACATGGATGCACGTAAACGTGTCAAAGATATGTTACAGTCAAGATAAACTGCACAAGAAGATCTCACAGAGGGCTTCGAACAAACATTTGCACCGTTAATTAAACTCACACGCGAAACTGCGGAACAAGTGAAGAAAGTCGCGGCAATCACCGATGTGATAATGGGAACAGAAAAGGAACCGGGTCCGATTGTTCGGACAGCCAGAGCTATTGAACAGATGCCAGAGCAAATTGCGGACACGCAAGAAAGAATTACATATATTGAGCAACTACCATCCGAGTCGGAAAAAGTGCTTAGAATATTACATGAGGCAGGCCTTCGAAAGATTGTCAAGGATGCTGTAGAACTTGTCGCTGATTTCCCCGTCAAATGGAAAAAAATATGTGCAGGAAAAAGACCAAAAGTCTGCAGCTAAAGCATTTAAAAATTGGACCAAGTGGATATTTCGGGAGAGATTTGATCGGTATTCAACATCTGGCAAACTCTGGGATAAATTTAGTAGTAGCAGAGCATGCCACTAGGGTCAAAATATTCGAGACCCAAACGGGAATTGAACATAGGCGCCATGTTCTTTCATATGGTTTGTAACAGTGTAGCATGAGATGACGGTCTACACTAGAAAACGGAAAACCGTATGACGTCACAGGTTTCAACAGGAGGAATCTGTCTGTTTTATAACAGTGTTGTGTGTGTTTGGAGGAAAAGGTGAGTTTGTCTGCCCTCTCAATGAAATGTCGCAGAGGAGTCCTGTGTTAAATATGGTCTAAGTTTATAGGGACAAACGGGAAATTAACATGGGAAAATTAATGGTCAAAATTGTATAGGGACAAACGGGAAACTCACATGAGGTGGCCATATTTAAAGGTATGCTTTTAACAGTGTATTGAAGTTGTGTATCTTAACAGATATCCTGAACGATGACGGTCGTCGGTATGGATGACATAAGCTCCAACGTCTTCAGGTTTATTATGTGTAGGGTTCTTTTTTAGTTGTTGTCTATAACAAGAACAGGGTAGGATGTAAAAGAAGGGGAGTAAAATAGAATTTAAATCCTTTTAGAATAAAACTACCAACCTTAACACTAACCCTAATCCTAATCTCTATATAAAGCTGAAATCTCCATCCCTTTCTATAATATTTATATCCCTTCCCTACAATCCTTTTTAAAAACAAAACTACCAGCCTCATAATCCTTATATATGAGTACTTAATTATCTACTATCCACCAACTAGTGATTTACTATCCATCACCCCATTATATATTATCCACTAACCAATTATCTACCATCAACACTCAGTGATCTAATATCCAGCACCCCGTTATATACTATCCACAAACCAATTATCTACTATCCAACATCGAGTGACCTGCTATCCACAAACCAATTATATACTATCCACCAACCAAATATCTACTATTATGTCCCTACCCTCATATATTCTCCTATTTTTAAACAAAACTACCAGCCCATGCACACAAGGTAGGATTTGAAAGAAGGGGTATAAATTAAAAAGAAAAGTAATCCCACCCCTTCCCCCAACCCTCCCACCCCCACAAGCCCTCTTATAAATAAAGTAAAAATCTCTATTTCCATCTATAATATTCCTAATCGCCTCTACTCTCCTTGGATCCCCCTTATAGAGTTTAAATATCTAACCCCTTCTATAATATCCCCACTCAACATATAACTTTCTTTTTAAAAAACAAAACCATCATCCTCATAGTCCTTGGATATTAACACCCACTCATCTAATGGCCCCATACCTTTAGATGTAAAAGAAGCAGTATAAAATACAATTTAAATTCCTTTCAAAAAAATAATTTCATTATTTCCCTTACTGTAGCCTCGAGTAACCACCTTTCGTGGACTTAACGTTAATTTTAACGCGTTCGTTATAATATTATGATAATCTATTCAAATAAACCATAAAAAGTGTTCAACTATATCTACTTCATTTAATCAGCGTGAAAACATTTTTGGCATTTATGTACATTAGTTCACAATTACCTTTTTTCGGAGCGTGTGTATGTTTACTTATTTCCGGAAGTGACGTCCATGGTTCGTGACACTCACTAAAAAGTCAAGTGGCATATGATCGGAACGTGCCAGTTAGACCAAGGTATGGATATTATTAGTTTATAGCATCTCCGTGTTTTTGAAATAAAAAAAAAAAAATTAAAAATTTAAAAAAAATTTCCGTTAATTCTATATGCAGTTTGTGCACTTACATTACTGCTTGCTTGTTCTTTACCATATTGATACATGACTCAATAGACTGAGAGAGAGACAGACAGACAGACATACAGAGAGACAGAAGGAGAGAGAAATTTAAAAATAGACACTGGTGAATGGATACACATTTATTATAATAGATTCAATGTCTTTTGATATAGAATATATGCATATTATGAATAATACTGAAACGAAAAAGTCCGTAGTGAATATACATTTCCAGTGTAAATTTTTCTTACGTTGTATAAGAAACCAACATGATTAAAACCAAATATTTACATTGGCTAACCAGTTGTAGAAATTCCCAAAGTGGATTATCCTGTTCAAAATATGTAAACAAAGCCAACATGTGATCGGCGGCGCTGTCTGTAGCATATAATAGAAAATTCAAGGTAAAAAAGAGGGACAAAAAGAAAAGGCATTAGTGAAAACATAGATTTTCATTTTGATTTTTTTCAAATTACATGAAATTACCTTTTTGAATCGCATTTTGTATGCTTTTACTATAAAATTATATTCTTTCGCTTCTGAAGAACGCGGTGTCACAGCTAATGACGTCATTATCTCGAAACAAGCGCGTTATATCGCGAGAAACATGGCGCACGATTGAAGGAGTTCAACGACAACTGGCCGCTGTACGATACTATAATCTCTGTTATAAAGTAAAAATCTCTACCTCCATCTATAATGTCCCTACTCTAATATACTATCCTATTTTAAACAAAACTACCATCACATTACGTCTATTTTCACTTTTTTAGTTGCAAAAATCTGAGTTTATCTACAATCTAAATTTATGTTACAACAGGGATCTATTATCCAACAACCAGATATATACAATCCAACAACCAGGGATCTACTTCCAACAACCAGGGATTTACTATCCATCAACCAGGGACGTACTATGCAACAACCAGTGACCTACTATCCACCAACCAAGGATCTACTATCCACCACCCTGTTATATATCCCTTCTAAATAAAACTAACGTCACTAACTCCAAATACCGCTCTATGATCCCTCTTATAAATTAAGTAAAAAAACATCTAACCCCTTCTTTAAGACCCCTTAGTTACCTCCATTTATAATATACCTACTCAACATCCTTCAGTATCTCCACTACAGCCCAATAGAGTAAACCTCACTCAACAGGCTACAGACCATGTAAAGCCCTTATAAATAAAACCAACAACCTTTAAAAGAAGAGGCTATAAATACAAATAATAACCCTACAACCTCTCCACCTACCCCCTTCAAACCCTCTTATAAATTAAGTTACAAAAAAAATATAGTTTCTTCTCTCTCTAATGACCCTTAATTACCTCTCTTTACAATATTCCGAACCGATCATAATGTTCTATATTAATCAAAACGACAATCCCATTCGCGGCTGTCTATTTGTTATATTTTGGTTACAAAAAAATCTGAGTTTATGTAGACGACACTCTAAATTATATTATTACGAGCTGGCTTGTGTCAAATAGGATTGTTAAATATTCAAGCAAATTTGTGTTCCAGATCTTAAATATGTTACAATTCTATTAGCGTACTGGGACGCCAAAGTTTCATTCATTAAAATTAATACAAAGTTACAAATGAACGTCGTCACTAGCTTTGGTAGATTGATAAATACACTGACCGATTTTTTAATCCCCAAGGTCAATATACTTTTGACAGTTGGAAATGATTTTTTTAAAATCTAGACGCAGAGTATTTTGGTAAAATGTAATGTGCTGAAGTTGTGTGTGTGTCTGTCTGTGTGTTTTTTATAATACAGAGAGAGAGAGAGAGACTTACAGAATTACTTTTTTGTAAAAAGAGACACAAAACAGGGTAGATCCAATGTTAGAAATTTCTTTTCACACATTTCAGTGTCAAAATAGGACTACTCCGCCACAAAACTAAGATATCAGACATAAAAAAGACAACTAAGCTCGAGATTTTGTAGAATACAGAAAATTTATCCAATGAATAAAAACTGTTCTACAGTTATTTGGGGTACAAGTTTTTGAAAAAGTACAAAACTAAAGTCACAAAGCCTTCTATTTCACATAATCAATTTGACTAAGG
This sequence comes from Margaritifera margaritifera, assembly GCA_029931535.1. Classification (NCBI taxonomy): domain Eukaryota; kingdom Metazoa; phylum Mollusca; class Bivalvia; order Unionida; family Margaritiferidae; genus Margaritifera; species Margaritifera margaritifera. The sequence continues at coordinate 590,394 of JAQPZY010001360.1, forward strand.
TAACATTTATTAGAGGTATCTTAAGACAGGAACAGAGAAATCATGATTCAAATCTAAATTATTTTATAGGAAGATCAAGGGTGCCTGTATGTCAATATTACAAAGCATATCCTACATTCTGTCAACCAAGGGTAGTGTACTTTTATTTACATCGTACGCGGCTTTAAAAAGATAAAAATAGCGCCATAAAAGTACATTGAAGAGGGTTCATGATTTATGAGAGAGAGAGAGAGAGAGAGGGTCATTATTATTATTATTATTAATTTTTTCAGGATATGTGGGTGGAGTGAACGATCTGACTATCGACATAGATGGGTGTTAGAGAGAGAGAGAGAGAGAGAGAGAGAGAGAGAGAGAGAGAGAGAGAGAGAGAGAGAGAGAGAGAGAGAGAGAGAGAGAGGGAGGGAAAGAGGGAGGGAGAGAGAGTCATTATTATTATTATTATTATTAAATATGATCATGAGAACAGCAATATTTAGTGACAGTTTTTCAAACTAACACATTCGGAAAGGTTCATGATTCATGAGAGAATAAGACAGCGAGAGAGACACTATTATTATTATTATTATTCATGATATGTGAGAGATACGTAGGTAACCGAAAGTCCGACAGTATCTTAAAGCGGAACAATGGAACAAACAGGCGTGTGTGAGAGAGACAGACAGACAGACAGACAGAAAGTGAGAGAATATATATTTATTCTACTGTAAGCAACAAAATCAAGGCATACAGAGAATTACATTTTTTATGGTATATTTTGCTTATTAATTTTCAAGAATACATTCCGCAAAATTCACATCCCAAGTAAAAAAATCCACCTTTTTTAGGGTACAAGCTCACAAGATTTAATACAACCCAAAACAACTTCTATTGTTCAGAGGCCCCAATTTTAGTGAAGAAAACTAACCTTTACTGTTGCAGTAGCACAATTTCAGTTAGGGAAACTACTGACTTTTACTGTTGCAGTAGCCACAGAAAAAAATATGATGGATCCTACCAAAAGTTAAACGAAGTCGAATCTGATGCAATACCCTGTGACCAGATTGATACTTTACCTTGTGACATCAGCGATGCTGCAAAACTTTGCCGCTCGACTATCGAAAGCGATGCCTTTCGAGTGCCTCTGTATGAATCTCATCCACACACTCACAAACCACTCTGGATACCACCCATTCATAGATAATTACAAATCAAAGAAGACTACGTGTTTCCTGTGACGTTGCGAGCCTATTGTTATTCTGAATGTCGTTTTCAGACGTTCATTGGAAAATGGCCTAAATATATGAAAGGACTGAGTCCTAAATCTTTAGCTAGAGCATCAATTGTTTACTTGGAAGAAGGAGATACAAGTACAATGTTTCAGTTGTGATGTGACACTTCACGAATGGGAATATAAAGATACAGCTTGCCTTGAACATTCCAGATGGTCTCCGTGCTGTCACTATCTTCCCTTGGTGGGGCATGATTAGTATTCACATGGATACCTTAGAAGAGAGTTTACCTTTGGAGTAGCGAGAGCGTATTTACAGAGACTTTATACATATTCAAGTGAAACGTAAAGAACAACTGCATCCTCTACTACATAGACGTTCAGACATTGATCAGCTACCTGACTCCTGTAAGAGTTTGGATGTCACGACTTCTACCTACAATGTTGCAGTGATACTCATAATTCAATGGAACGATGTCCAAGAAAAAGTTAAAAACTTACAGGAATACATAAAACATTTAAAAGAAGTATCGCCTCAAGACGAAACTCCTTCACGACGTATGATGTGCGGTGCGCTAATGACTGAATGTCTTCGATATCCTTTACCACCAGATTCCGTCTGACAAACGTGTGACTATTTCATCAAAAAGTAAGGCATTCATGTGAATTTCAAGTTTATAAGAGCACACTCAGAATCTACCTTTGGAGTTGCGTGAGCGCATTTACAAAGACTTTGTCAAGATTCAAGTGAAATGCAAACTCAAAATCAGTTCTCGATTTTTAAACTATTGCTATTTCCACAGTATAAGAAGACCAATTCTTGTGAAAAACCATGAAAAACACAAAACTTTACGTGGATATAAAGCTTACCAATCCGCAATTGCTATCATCCCAGTTGCAGCGAAGTCCGTGGAAGGAAGTTAATGACCGTGTTCAAAACTTAGTGGATTATCAAATACTTTTACAAGAACTGATTCCACAAGACGATACGCTTCCTTTGATTTTTGGACGTCGTGTGGTGTGCGTGTTCGTGACTACATTTATTGGCTTTCGTTTACCAGCAGATTCGTTGTGGCATATTTATGAACAGTACATGCAACAAAGACATGATCACCAAAACTTTATCTGTGCATGAAAAGTTCATTGTGTTAAAAGTGGTGCGAATAGTGATGAATACCAGTTGCGTACCTCCGTGTGAAAAAGACATTCATCGTACTTTATCAACTCGTCATACTTATTAAGAAGTGTGTAGAGCAGGTTGGCTACACCAACAGATTTACCACTGGAAAGATGTGCGTGACTGGAAAAGACTTGGATTCGATGCTTGGACACAAGAAGTTGCTGATTATGCCAAAGATAATATTGTGTGTGACTGATGAAAGAAAAGAAATCCATGAACTTTATGACTTTGAAATGTGAAATATTTTTTTGTTGCTGTTACCCTATGAAAAAAATTAAATGTATAAAATGTCTTGTGTCATTGATGACATTTTAAAATTCTAAACACACGTCGAGAGTTACGGCTACATCATCCGTTCTCAATGTGCTTGATTAAAGGTCGGCTCTTCAAAGTTGGGCTACCCTGTATCTTCGCCACCCCTTTACTGTGTTGATTATTGGGCCTTGTGGTTCAAGCAAAACCGAATTTGTCAAACGTGTGATCTAACACAAATCACTTTTGTTCAATTGATGATGGAGTAAAGCAAAGTCAATTGCTTGAGTGGAGACACTGATTTTAAATTAACTACTGTCACAGAATTTTCATACATTACCTACTGCCTGAACTTAGGATTTTTTCATATCATTTTCCGTGGATTAGACGTTTTGCATACCCCTTCTTCTTTATATTTTGTATCCACCTACAGGCTCTCAATACTTTGACTACTAACTATGCTGTCAATAGTTGTTTTGTAAAATTGTATATTGATTACACTATGAATTGTGTTTTGTGACATGTACATTGGTTGTACATGAACTGTGTTTTTGTGACATGGCCATATCTTGTAGCATGAACTGTATTTTTTAAATTGTATATTGGTTGCACTATGAATTGTGTTTTATGACATGTACATTGGTTGTACTTTGAACTGTTTTATGACATGTATCTTGGTTACACCATGAAAGAAAAATTAAACATATCAAATGTATAAAATGTCTTGTGTCGTTGATGAAATGTCAGAATTCTCAAACACCACTGTTATGGCTGCATCCTCCGTTCTCAAAGTGTGTTTAATGATATGTCAATATGTTGGTACCACGAACTGTATTTTTTTCAAAAATGTACCTTGGTTACATCATGAAAGAAAAAATTTAAGTGAGTGTGGTTTATTAAAAATGTTGATTTTGAAGAAAAAATTGTATGGCCTTGTTTTTTGCCTTTTTAACGCTCTCTCTCTCTCTCTCTCTCTCTCTCTCTCTCTCTCAAAATACTCTGCGCCAGACTAGAGTACCTACCGCTTCGTCAGACACCCTTTATCGAAGTCGAAATGTCTACGCGCAATAGAAAGCTGTGTGACTTTAGTTTTGAAACTTGCACAGATTCAACTTTACATGTGTCACGGGAAAAATTTCTATCCGATGTTTACCGTTTTCCGAAACATACACACTGGCAACCAGAAATCTTAACTTCATACAAGCCCCCAAATTCACTAGTTTGAAAAAACAGCCACTGAATATTGTAGCCCTTCTCTCTCTCTACCTGTGTGTGTGTGTGTGTGTGTGTGTGTGTGTGTGTGTGTGTGTGTGTCAAAATGACTAAGTGACAAAGACATTTTTTTCAGTTTCAAAACGCGAATCAGTAATGTTACAGTTAAGTATTTAGCGTGTCGAGAAAAATGTTACAGTACACGAGTTCTTAACATGATTGCAAAATCACTATAGTCTGTCTGCACTGCAATCGTAAAATGCCACGTCATAAGAATTATTTTGCCACACTGCCTGTATCAAAAATTAAAACAAAACACCTCGTTAAATTAAAGTCATTTGATTGGATAACAAATATTTTCTACCGCGTCAGCTTTGAAACGATTTCAGTTGCTATTCAAACAGTGAGAAAATTGGACGGGTTTTTCTGCGCCTGACCGTTAATCACTTTGCAAAAAAACTAATGCACAGCCTATCGTACAATTTGTGATGAAGGAACATTTGCCTGCCTGTTGCGAGAAAAACACTACGGAGTATTTGAATGTGATTTCACACCCTTCCTTTGGTCGGTCTAAAATATGATCCTCATGTCGGATACTTTAGAAGTGGAGAGGATTCGTAGTTTACCTTTGGAGCTGCAAGAACTCATTTACAGATACTTTGTACATATTCAAGTGAAACGCAAAGAACAATTGCATCCTGTATGACATAAACGTTTTAACCGTTGGTATCTGAATGCTATAAGAATACTGATTAGTTTCAAAGTGTTCAAATGGCCAGACTTTGATCAATGGCCTATATCCAAAACGAAGACTTTGGATGCCGAGACATCTAGCTACAAGGTTGGTGTGTTACACAGAATTTCATGGAACGATGTCCAGGACAAAGTTCATGACTCACAGGAATACAAAAAACTTTTAAAAGAAGTATCGCTTCAAGAAGAGACTTCTTCACGACGTGTCGTGTGTGGTGAGCTAATGCCTGAATTTAAACGATATGATTATTCCGTTTGGCAAACGTACCACTATTCCATCAAAAAGACATTCCTGTGAATGGACTGTTTATAAGAGCCCCATTCAGAATATACCTTTGAAACTGCGTGAGTGCATTTACCACTACTTTGTACAGATTCGAGTGAAATTTAAAGAACCATTTCATTATTTAGTCTGAGACATGATTGTGAAAGAAAAAATGGACTATTGTGGTACGAGTGAATAAAAATTCCAATCGCCCAACTGGCAGTAAAGTACCGGATTTTAGAATATCCTTACATCCAAGCTTGGGTTGTATTAAATCTTGTGAGCTTGTACCCTAAAAAGGTGGATTTTTCCCTAGGGATATGAACTCTTAAGGTATGTATTCTTGAAATTTAATAAGGAAAATATACCATAAAAATGTAAGTCTCGGTATGCCTTGCTTTCTTGTTTACAGAAGAATAAATAGATATTCTCTCTCTCTCTCTCTCTCTCTCTCTCTCTCTCTCTCTCTCTCTCACGCACACACACACACACACACAAACACACACACACACACACACACACACACACACACACACACACACACACACACACACACCTGTTTGTTCCATTGTTCCGCTTTAAGATACTGTCGGACTTTCGATTACCTACGTATCTCTCACATATCGTGAATAATAATAATAATAATAGTAATAATAATAATAACAATAATAATAATAATGACTCTCTCGCTTTCTTTCTCTCTCATAAATAACTAACCTTTCCGAATGTGTTAGTTTGAACAACTGTCACTAAATATTGCTGCTCTAATGGTCTTATTTAATAATAATAATAATAATAATAATAATAATAATGCTTTTGATGACTCTTTTCCCCTTCTCTCTCTCTCTCAATCTCTCTGACACCCACCCATGTTGGTAGTCAGATCGTTCACTCACCTCACACACATCAATACAAAATTAACAATAATAATAATAATAATAATAATAATAATAATAATAATGACCCTTTCTCTGTTTCCTTTTCTCTCTCTTTCTCATAAATCATGAAATCCTTCGATGTACTTTTATGGCGCTATATTTATCTTTTTTAAAGCCGCGTACGATGTAAAAAAAAGTACACTACCCTTGGTTGACAGAATGTAGGGTATGCTTTGTAATATTGACAGACAGACAAACATACACCCTTGATCTTCCTATATAATAATTTAGATTTGAATCATGATTTCTCTGTTCCTGTGTGAAGATACCTTAAATAAATGTTACCTTAGTTAAATTGATTACATGAAATAGAAGGCTCTGTGACTTTACTTCTGTACTTTTTCAAGAACTTGTACCCCCAAAAATTGTAGAAGTTTTTTTTTTCTTCATAGGGTAAATTTATTTATTCTATAAAATCTAGAGCTTAGTTGGGTTTTTAATGTCTGATATCTTAGTTTTGTGGCGGAGTAGTCCTGACACAGAAATGTGTGAAGAGAAAAGTTCTAAGATTGGATCTACCCAGTTTTGTGTGTCGTTTTTTCTAAAAAAAATTCTTTAAGGCTCTTTCTCTTTCTCTGTTTTACAAAGACACACAGACAGACACACACACACATCTTCAGCACATTACATTTTGCCAAAATACTCTGTGTTTAGATTTAAAAAAATAAATTTCCAACTGTCAGAAGTTTATTGACTTTGGGGAGTAAAAAAGTTGGTCAGTATATTTATCAATCTACCAAAGCTAGTGAGGATGTTCAATTATAAGTTTGTATTAATTTTAATCAATGAAACTTTGGCGTCCCAGTACGCTGACTGAATTGTAACATATTTAAGATCTGGAACACAAATCTGCTAGGATATTTAAGAATCCTATTTGACACAAGCCAGTTCATAATAATATAATTCAGAGTGTAGTTCGTAATAATATAATTCAGAGTGTCGTCTACATAAACTCAGATTTTTTTGTAACCAAAATATAACAAATAGACAGCCGCGAATGAGATTGTCGTTTTATTTAAAATAGAACATTATGATCGGTTAGGATTATTGTAAAGGGAGGTAATTAAGGGTCATTAGAGAAGAGGCTATATTTTGTGTTTTTACTTAATTTATAAGAGGGCTTGCAGGGGGTAGGGGAGAGGTTGTAGGATTATTATTTGCATTTATAGCCTCTTCTTTTAAAGGTTGTTGATTTTATTTATAAGGGCTTTATATGGTCTGTTGCCTTTTGAGTGAGGTTTACTCTATAGGGCTGTAGTGGAGATACTGAAGGAGGTTGAGTAGGTATATTATAAGGTAACTGCTCGATGTTCCAAAGGTTTGTTTGTCCGAAGGTTCATAAGTCCGAACTATTTTTGTAAAAGAGCCATATTTTCCGAACATTTTAGCCCTAAGTTCCATTGTTCCGAAGGATCGCAAATTCGAAGAATATAGGGGTCACTAGGCCGAAGGTTCATTGATCCGAGGGTTCATAACTTCGAACGAAAAGTTTGAAAGGTTCACAAGTCCGAAGGTTTGTTAGTCCGAATATATTTGACAACATGGGGTTCATTGGTCCGAAGGTTCATTACTCCGAAAATATTGAAAACGGGTTCACAAGTCTGACGGTTCTTTGGTCCGAAAGGTATTTGAAAATGGGTTCATTGGTTCGAACATCCAATATCTCGAATATATTTTTATTGGTACGAAGGGTCATTAGTCCCAACATATTTGAAAGAAGGTTCATTGGTCTAAAGGTGTCATTAGTCTGAATATATCCAAATAGATGAATGTCATACTTTAGTTCATAGGTGTTTCACTCAATGGATCACTGATATATATATATATATATATATATATATATATATATATATATATATATATATATATATATATATATATATATATATATATATATATATATATATATATATGCAGGACCGGATTAAAACCTTTAGAGGCCCTAAGCACTGAAAAGATTATGGTGCCCCCCCCCCCCCGTAATTCAAAATAAAAATGCTAAACCGTCATTTCTCATTTTTGTGGGTGCCCCAGCTTTGCTGGTGCCCTAAGCACGTGGTTAGTCTGCCTATTGGGTAATCCAGCACTGTATATATGCCAACTTGGAATTCGTTGAAAAAAGTCTGATTTTACGGTCACTGAAAAGTAAAACAAAAGGTCAGCGGGGCCTAGTGTTTGATCATGTACTACTCAAGAAACAGACAGTATGAATTGATATTACATGACCCTAGGATTCATAGGATCTGAGATAATGAACCAAATGAAAATCGTATGCATTTGAAATGGCTTAAGAACAGACGGCGCACAACAAAGTGTAGTGCCATGTGTGTGTGTATATATATATATATATATATATATATATATATATATATATATATATATATATATATATATATATATATATCTGTGTCTGTGTGTGAAGGGTGGGAGCATTTAAAAAGGAAGTTCGATAAATATCTGGAATAAAGCAGATCGATAGGTGAGATAGATTGAAAGATAGATGGATAGATATATAGGTTGGAAGACAGCAAGACTGACAGAATGCTAGTTAGTTAATAGATGTGTTTGATTTGGTTTTCACAAAGGTAGCTGATGCTGCCACCTATCCTAATTACGGATAAGTGTGAGAAAAAAAATACCTTTACCATTGTTGAAACCCCATTTATATATATATATATATATATATATATATATATATATATATATATATATATATATATATATATATATATAAATGTACTGAAACATGGTCCGATATTTCCTTATTTTAATTGTTAAGAAAGAAAATCATGTGGGTGTAGTGTTAGTTCAATAATTAGAGAGTAGGACTTGTAATCCAAAATTTTATTTGAGTCAGTTAGGGCAGGTTGCTTTGTTGTGTCCATGGACAAAGCATTCCATTGCGCGTGATACAAGTTTTAAAGTCCTGCAAACAAATTTAAAACATACAGCAACCAATCCAACTAGCCAATGGAAACAAATTTAAACATACAGCAACCAATCCAACTAGTCAACGGAAATAAATTTAAAACATACAGCAACCAATCCTACTAGCCAACAGAAAAAATACTGATTCACCGTTTTGTTGTAAATTAGTTATATACAAATGTAAATGACTTTTTCACATGATTTACATTTATATGGGAAAAAATCGTCATATTTCAGTACTATTAAATCTTGCTTTTACTGCAACTAGTATTCACTTGTATTATCAGCATCACTTTCTTACTTGGCTTCAACTTGTATTACTTTGCTTATTCGTCTATCACACCAACTATTTATGCTTGACTTTAGGTCATCCTTGCATCTCTTAACATTAATAACTGTATTACCTAAAAGACTCTAATAATCATTAAAAAATGTATTTATGAAAGTTGTTATTATAGGTATTTATATAACCATTCAACAAAACAATTTCCGAAGGGGCTACAAATTATTTCAAAAAATTATCCAGTCGTAAGATTCGACTCGTCACGAAAATGTGAATTTGGATTTAATGTTGGATTTAACTGGAAATTATTATTTATTGTTCCTGTCTATATTTATTATGAAATGTTATTTGTAGCCATCGTGACATTGACTTGATTGTACCAATCCCAAAATCAACAGCATTTGTTTTCTACCCAAAAGCTACATTGCAATGAACTTTCATGACCATCAGACAAATAGAACTGAAGTTATCATCCGAAAACGAAAATGTTTACGGACGGACAGACGGAAAAGCTATTTTTAGCCGCCGTGATCGTGACTTTGACTGAACCAACCAATCAATAGTGTCCGTCCTCTCCACGTGTGAAACATTCATATGAAGTTGCATGATCGTCGGACAAATAGAAATCAAGTTATCATACAGAAACGAAAAGTTTCCTGATAGACAGAGAGCTATTTTTAGCCTTTGTGATCTGGATGTTTGATGGACTAACCTGCAGATGAATAGTTTTCGTTCGTTACCCGAGAATAATATTCCTGTAAAGTATCATGTCCATAAGACGAATAGAACTTAAGATAATATGGAAAAGTTACGGACTGACACAAGGACGGACCGACAGACGGAAAACCATATTAAAATGCGTTCCGCGATATGGCGGGTATTTAAAAATAAGTCAGTGGAGATGACTGAATATTGGCGGACTCAGAATGAATCTGTAGTTATTTCGTCACACAATTACACGACTCCAATGATCTTACGTGCAAAAAATCCTTAATATTGGTCAACCAGCCATTCACTTGTCACTTTTTTAACGTTCGATTTGTAGATATTTAGGGGAATACACCCACTTAAAGAGCAACTGAACCGGAGAGGCAGCAGATACGCTGCCATCCCTACAAGTTTGCAGATAATAAAAATATAGCGAAAAAGAACCAAAAAGCAATATTTGCTTCGTTTTTGTCCATTATAAGGATATATTTTTAAAATACGAAAATATAGAAATGGAAAAAATATGAAAATTATTTCACCAATAATTTTCCACACTTTACACTTACGTATGTAATAAAAAAAGTAACGGAGTAAAACTAATAGCGCTTGCGTTAGAGAAGAAGAAAAGAGGCGCCACTATTGTGGTGAGGCTGGCGAGGGGAAACAAATCCAACGTGAAAACATCTTAGTGTTCATCTTAAAGCCCGACGGAGATTATAGAGAATTTTTTGTTGTTGGTACTCTTGGTTTATATATGTATGATTGTATCACATGCTATTTTCGGGTTTATATTTGTATCATTTTATCACATGCTATTTTGGGGTCAACTAAAGTTCCCCCCTTCCCCCTCCCCCAGTTCTGTGATGTGTAAATATGTATTTCTAAGAAAACCGTTACAAATTGTTTCAGAGCACTGTCCCAGAACGTATACATTGTATTATGAACAAGAATGATGGTCGTACTTGCAAGTAGTTAGTGCTACAAGACATATAGTTCATATCTGCTTCCAAAACATACCAGAACAGAACATGTCTTTACTTCTGGTAAATCTCACTGGCTACACAGAGGTGGCATATGAGAGCACCACAGCTGCTTATTTAATTTTAATGTGACATTACACAAATATAAATAAAAAAAAACAATAAATTAAAAATATGGTGATTTACATGTTGATCCAAAGATAACCAATATAAGCAATAGTTAAAATATAACAATTGGAAATAAAGAGAATGTTTGTGGCAATGTTTGCTCACGTAGCTATGATACAAATGTGTCAACGGTAAACTACACTCTCCGTACATAAGCAGCTTTAGGATAAATGTGCATACAAAAATCAAGGCCGTGGAGTGTACAAATATATTTGAAAAACGCATTGGTCAAGCATAATGTAAAGACAAATCTATAATTAGATGAAGTATAACTGGTGACCTTGTTTTCATTATAAAAGTGAACAAATTTATCAGATTATGAAAAACTGCAATTATGTGCAGAAAATACCTTTTGCAATTATACAATATTAGATCTACAATAGTAGAAAGGCTTTTAAAGTTTTACTCTTTCATCTCCAAAGTGAGGACAAAATAAATAAATAATGGTATTCGTCCTCAGTATTATTGCAGTAATTACATTTTCTTTCCTGAAACGACCAGTTTCAATGGGAAGCCTATCATTAGAAATCCTAAGCTTATCAGTGACAGATATACATTTATATGTAAATGTAGCAGGTAGTCTTCAAATGTAGATCTTGTTTAATGCTGTAATAGGAGAGACGGGTTACAGAGGCAATCCACTCCTGAATGTCAAGATCTTTCAGTGTTTTTGTAATCACGTGTTTTGTTCCTTGAGGACTGTTTATAAGTTCATAATTAAACAGATCTGATCTTCCGACAGAAATCAAAATATTATTGATACATTTCATCCATTTGTAAGTATCTAAATCAGCATTATTCTCCTACAAAGGAATTGGATATAGAAGTCTGGATAATTTAGTTTGTTTACTATTAATAATCAAAATCCAAAACCCCGTAATTCGAGATTTGCTAATGCTATTGCCTTCCTTCATAACTCAGAGTAAAGCATATAAATGGTGTGTTTTGTCTGTGTTGTAATATTTCTTCAAATTTATCATGAAAGTTTTCAATGATTTTTATATTTTCAAAATCCCAAACTTCACACCCGCAGAGAAAAAAAGGCAAAATGATATGGTCAGAAAGATGCAACTGCATATCAATAGATAGATTCAAACTTTGAATTGTTTAATATAGTTAATGCCAAGCTTTTTTTAGCTTGATTAACATTGTGTTTTATTGCACAATAAAATTTGCGGTTCTTAGAAAATATAACACCTAAATACTTAGAATTTAAAATCACTACAAGTATCAATCAGGTGCTCACCAATAGTGAATTCATATTTAAAATCATTTAATGTTTCAAATATCAGAATTTTGTTTTCGTAAAGTTTATATTCAATTTCCACTGTTCTGAGTATTCATAAAATACATTTAAATTATCCTGGAAAAATGTTTCGTTAATTCCAAAAATATCAGTGAAACAAGATTTTAAGGAAAAATTACATTATATGGTCTAAATATTTTAAGATTATTGGAGTGCAATTATTGTAAAGAAGAAAACTTTCTCAGTAAAAAAAACAACATGGAAAATATAACTGGTGAAAATTTAACTGGTGAAAGATTTTCACCCTGCCTCATCCCCTTATTACATTTGAAGAAAGTGGACTGTTGCCCTGCAACACGAACACAGGACTTAATACTTTATTAATTGTTGTATAATAATCCTATAAAGCTTGAGAGCTCTACCCGCCACACAGAGTCATAAGCTTTGCTAAAGTCGATGAAGGCACAAAAAGATTCATTTTCTTACATTTCAATATTTCAGAAAGAGCGTGGATGACACAAATATGACCTGTTGTTGAATAACTTGACCTAAATCCGGCTTGATTTTCGCTAAGTATCTTATGAAACTTGAGAAAATTGTAAAGTCTATTATCAAGAACAGATGAGAAAAGTTTCCATATATATATATATATATATATATATATATATATATATATATATATATATATATATATATATATATAATGTCCAGTTATATCAGACCAGTCTCAATTTAAATTGAAAAATGAAACATACTGTGGCATAAATTTGTTAGATGTACATTTTATATATTCATTTTAAAAATGGTCTTGAAATGGTTACTTTTTTGAGGCACTTGATTCGCATAAGAATTTCCGACTCAGTAATGACAGAATTAGGAATTTCATCATCGTCATTTGCTGTAATATTATATTATTTTAACTTTCATCGTTTTCATCTCCGTTAGAGATATTTGGGTTTCTAAAAGAAGTCATAAAGATCGTCTATTTTGATATTTGAAAGGTATGAAGCACATCTATATTTACTTAAAATGTATGACTATACGTATGCTATTTATACTGAGCGTAATTTTGAATAAGTGATTCGATTTGTTACGCATTATTTACGTTTGCTTGTGTAGGAAACACTGGAAACCGTTATGATATTCATGAGTATACTAAAACGGAGTGAGATAAATAGATTATTTTTGTGTCAAAAAGAGATTGTTTTGCTGTTAAACTTTGGTAAAGCTATTGGGATATATTTGTGGGTATACGTTTGTAAGGGTATAACCCTATTACTCTATAACCATTTTGACTGGTATGTATTCATCATTTATTACCCATTTCCGTGAAATCTATATTGTTAGAATATCGGAATCATTGCTCCAAAGGGCACCAAACTGACTCTCCATCTTGTTAGTATTGCTTTTCAAATAAAATGCGAAATATAATGTAAAAATATTTTTAAATATTTTACACGAGTTAAGGTTCCCCAAACCATAACCTAATTAGGTAGATTTGATCTAATTTCGACAACTTTTTTCGTCGCAGGTATGTATGTATGAGAATTAATTGTGTGTTTACAGCTTTATTTGTTGTTTGAAATTAGTGTACTTGAATTGTTAGTATAACCAATTTTTGATACAGTTATATACATTTTTTGTGTGATAAGAGGCTGGAATATGCCAAACTCAAGACCGAGCTTTAAAGAACTTGAGATAAAATCTGCATTTTTCAAATGATATATGTATTAGCTTATGGCGCCAATTAAAAGTAAAAAGTTCTAAAGGTGTAAAAATGATGAATTGCACACAATAAAACTTGTAGAAAATAAACCCTTCAAATCCATGTAAACACGAACTAACAAAAGATAAGGGTTAAGATGCTAAAATTCTGTAAATTGTATATAAAATTAAATATAAAGTTAAAGCATATAAAATCCTCAGAATATATGATCGAACTTTGTTACATAAACCGCATTCCCTCAAAAGCTCCAAGATTTTCATGGAAGTTGCAAATTAACGATGCAAAATAGATTCTTAATAAAGCAGGATTTTTTTTTTTTTTTTTTTTTTTTTTTTTTTTTTTGTGTTTTTGCATAGCATGCTTTTAGAACAGTTAATATTAGCACTGTTAGAGTAATTTATATCAATAGTGGCATTCAGTGAATAAATCCATAAACCTTGATAGAATCGTGGGGGTAGAATGGGAATGTACTCTTTAGTATTTGAAGAGGGGTGTGCAGCAAGTGGTACTCAATTATGTACCACAGTATATTTAAATTAACATACCTATTCGTGTACAAGTCAGCAAGTTAGATGCTATAACTATAAGTCTGTAATTTGTCGACAGGATTTAATTGGAGTCGGATGCCCACTTCGAAGTAATAAACTCGAAAGTCCTGATTAAGGACCTATTTATGTACTGAGAACCGGGAATAAAATTTTAAAAAAAATTAAGACAAACAAAGAACAATCGCGTATCTGGGAATCTATTGAAAAAAACCCACCTAACAACGTACCGCCAGGCTAATAAAATATGTCTCGTCTCTAGATACCAGTACAGAACCGCATCCACCCTAACGCACCACGCCCCGGCTTGCCAGTGGAGGGGTTGAATTTAGTTACAAAGCTAATATCCTGAAAACACACACACACACACACACACACACACACACACACACACATATATATATATATATATATATATATATATATATATATATATATATATAGACACAAAGCTAATATCCTGAAAATATTGTTACGACTCTAGGGGTAATGTAACAGAATAAAAGACACAAACAAGCTTTCAAGATTAAAATGCAAAACTTTAATTTCCTAAAATATTAAAAGAATTAAAATAGTTCAACAAACAATCAAAGTGAAAGAATTAAAATAACTTACAGTATAGAATATCCTAAAAAGTCCTAAAATGTTTTAAAGTTTACTTCCTGATGTTAATCCGAGTAATCCGGATGAAGTATTCCGAATGAAAATAACCTGTACTGTGTTGACGTTGACAAGTTCTTATTAAATCCAAAATAATCCTTGCAAGTCTGGAATCTCACAAGTTTTAGAATAATGTCCGATAATTCCACGGAGCTGTATAGTAATTCAGATGAATTACTAATTAAATAAATTCCACACTGAACTGAATAATTTCAATAACCTCTCTTCGTTCAAGCAATTGTAAAGAATGACTTATCCCTGGACTATCTGCTATTTATACACCACTAGTGCGCAGAATCAAATAAATCCACAACGCAGTTCCTGTCAGCATTAGAAGCCTTTAGAATGTATTTACTTCAAGTAAACACAATTTAATTCTCAAGAATGCTATTTTATACTGGAATTAACAGTCAACAAGTTGTTATTCATAATGAAACAAAAGTACACTGAATGTAGGTTATCTGCGCGAGACAAAATCAGGTGATATTTCCAGCGTGTGACCTTACAATGTTAATTTCCAAATTACACAGCTAAAAGCTCCTTTCGCGCGCAATTGATCATGTGACCACTTATTGATCGAGAAGTAGTCGTATGTATACTGATATGCTAACCTTTGTTTAGACAAAAAACAGAGATCATAAATTAGTAAATTAAATTATTATAAAAAAAGTAAAGGAGGCTTGATTCCGTAACAATATAAATATATTTTTTTATATTGACACAAACATTGATAACGGCGCAATTTCAAAACGGTTTCCCAACGTTTCGAGCTAAACAAGCTCTTCGTCAGGGGAATAAACAGTTTACATATACAAAACAGTCACTAAACACAAAATCTAAGATAAATTCTGGACTCCTACATGTTAAAATCACTAGGAGGAATTTACAACAAGAGATATAATAAAAAGTTGTGCCACAATAATAATAACAAACGAGCGGGTTATTGTGTCTATATCATAGAGAACCAACATGTTTTGACCTAATTCCATGTTGTGAACAAAGGACGGAAACACAGCATGACAAAAAATCAACGCCATCTATGGGATTTACGAAAGAAATTATATCCCGGTAGAGTTATGTATGGAGGTTCTAAAGAAGAGATGTCAAGAGAATTGTTTAGCGGGATAATAATAATAATAATAATGACATCAAATAATTTTTAAAAATACATGTTATTATTTAGGAAAATATTGTCGCAAAAAATTGCGCACGGGTGAAAAACTGATGACTGGCTGTAATTTTGATAAGACTGCAACGGGAAGGTTCGATTTTTTTCATTTAGGCCAAAATACTCATGAATTTTCAATTGTAATATCCAGTATCGTTCCTTACCTGTGCGTTCTGTGACGGTCCACCCCAAGTTTGATTCAATGGGCAGCATCTCAAGGGACTCAACTGAATGTCCAATCGAGTTGTAGTTTTTGACGACTTTCGCGTTGATTTTAGTGCGAATGTGGCTTTTATTATTATTCTTTGGCTTTCTGAAATCAACGGTTTCACCAACATATTGAGTGGCACAGATCTTGCATGTCAGAAGATATATTGCATTCTTGGCTCGACATCCTAACTTCTGATTGATTGTGTAGCTAACTCCTGTTGTCGAACTTCTGAAAGATTCGGTCTCGTACATATGCTTGCAAATTATGCAACGCTTGTCTTTGCAGCGGTATGTGCTGTAATCTGTGATCTTGTTTGAAGTTATCTTGGCACGTAGTAGATGGTCCCTGAGATTTTGAGGTCTATGGTACGCAACCATAGGAACGTATTTAAATATACCCTTCAGACGTTCTGACGATTCAGTATGGTGCCAATGTTTCCGAATGATCTGTTGTAGGTTCGGGTTATCGGGGTGGAAAGTTACCACGAAGGGGACACGCTTGTTGGTTTTCTTCGTGTTATATTTCAGGAGAGTTCCTCTATTGAGGAGTCTAGTTTTGTTAATAGTCTCCTCAATACAGCTCCTTTTATATCCTCTCCTTCTAAGGTTCCCCTTGAGCTCTTAGAGTATCTTTTCAAAGGTAGCAGGATTAGAGCATATGCGTTTGGTACGAACGCACAAACTGTAAGGGAGATTTGTTATTACGTGCTGGGGGTGGCAGCTGGTCGGGAGTAGATACTGGTGAGAGTCAGTAGGATTAGAATACAGGTCAGTTTCTATTTTCCCCTCAAGAAGGGTAGATTGAGTATCTAAAAGATACTGGACCTGATTGATGACTCCGACGTAATTTTAATCGTAGGATGGAAGTTATTGTCAAATTAAAAAAATATTTTGAATTGTCGCCCGTTTCGATCCATTTCGATTCTATGTCGTCAATGAATCTACACCAGCTTAGAAGTCTATAGGGTGCCTTGTTGAGAAGCTTTTGCTCGAGTCTTTCCATGATATATATATATATATATATATATATATATATATATATATATATATATATATATATATATATATATATATGATGTGTGTGTGTTTGCATACACTAGAACCTCAAACACTGGGACGCCAATTTTTTAAATCTAACCGAAGCATATTAATTAGATGCTCGTTTAAATGAATTTCATATTTGTATACGTTGATTTAATCTTGTGCAGCAACCATTTGGAAAATATCAACATCTCCGTAGTAGATCACTTAAAACTTCGGTCCTTTTAAGTTCATGTATATTTGACAACTGGGTCAAAGAAGCCAATATGGCGTGAAAATCGAATTTATGTATGGCAATAAAAATAAGAGTTTGAAACGAAGTGTATTGTGTCAGTGCTATTCCTATAAGAAATCGGTCATTGAGTTCTAATGACTTATACTTTTTATCTTCAGAAGGTTAAATTCCGTATATAGCATTCATATTTAAAAAGAATGAAGAATACTAAAGCAAACTTAGACTTGTGGTCTGGAAAGCAGTTACTAGTATTAGCTGTTGCATATCACGTGAACAGCGCAATCGTATCAGTTCCCCATTTGGCGCCTGACAGAAATGACTGCTGCAGTGGTATTTTCTTTTATCCATGGTTTAAATTTATTTTTGATTAATTTGCCAACCTATGCCTCTATTTTCTACCGCGTATTTCAATTAGTTTTTTTGGGGAAAAAAATCAAACCATGGGAATACAGTCGTACAGTATGATTTTACGCTATGTGCAGAGTAGCTTGCAACTATAGATCGGATAAAGCGTTACAATGAGATGGTATTCTATCTCTCCGTCTTCCAATAGTATCCACGTAGACATTCCGAAATCAAGCTGAAAACGAGCTATAGTTGTCACGAGATTCTGAAGGTCAGGGGAATTGACGACTACGACATTATGGAACTGAATATTAAGTTGGTACTCGCTAGCAATAATTTATATTATTTCAGTTTAATGTTCATATGCAATAAGTTGATTGAATACGGATATTTGTTACTTCAAACTGAAACTGATAGAATTAATTAACCGGAGCTGCAATGCGAACAAGAATCAGACTCTGAAATGGACCTTACTCGCAAGTTCAAAACATATAGATTTGCCGAAGTTGTTTCGTTATTTCTTTCGTTTTGGGTTTTCTCTTTAATATCTATTTTACCAGACACTTTTATAAACTTCAGGTGTTCAACAAAACGTTTTTAACGTTAGCTCTATTCGTCATTGTATATAATATGAACATATTTATTGAACTTTGGGTGACCTTTGAAACTGCAGTTTTATTTCTTAAGACTGGATTATTTCCGACATCGTAAATTGAAAATGTATAAAATCCTAGTTTAAAAATGTAAAGAAATCAGTAATTTTTTAAAAGTATGATTGTCGATAATATTAATTTGTATGCGGGCAAATTTTTAAAGTATTCAGTGACATGTTTCTTTTTTTTTTTAAATTCCTACCTACATACTGTATCCTATTACTGAAAAATAATTTTCACCTGCTTTTAAATAAGAGAAAAGTAAATAGTGAAAAGTTATTATGACCATTCTTCATAACAATGGTTTTAAAAAAGTCAAATTTTAGCTTTGGTATGCCATCTCATGCAAACAATTCTTTAGCATATCACTAAACTCCCGCTGGGTTTTTGATGACCATGGTTCCAGGTATTAAATAATAACACTCAGTTCAAGGTAATGATGTGTTAAAATGTATTAAATATTACCACTTAATTCAAAGTAATACCGTGTCAAACATAACACTGTTCTTTTAAATTTATAAAATCTACTGTTTAAAATTAGCAATAATTCTAATTTATTGGTGTAAATCACGATGTATCAATTGATCGAAATATAAAGTCTAAAGACGCGCCCTAAGTAAACGTTTACTGGTGTGTTTAGAAATTGACTGAATTATTGAGATGGATTTCTTCTAATGATTATCAAAACTCTCATTACGACACATACTGGAACTCAGGAAGACGGTGGGAGCGACTCCATAGATAAATGGTAGGTTACTTTATAATACCATTATGAATAGCTTACAGTTTCTAGCCAAA
This sequence comes from Margaritifera margaritifera, assembly GCA_029931535.1. Lineage (NCBI taxonomy): Eukaryota > Metazoa > Mollusca > Bivalvia > Unionida > Margaritiferidae > Margaritifera > Margaritifera margaritifera. The sequence goes on from JAQPZY010001360.1 coordinate 609,898, forward strand.
AGCAATATGCAAGACAAGACAAAACTATTACACTCAGGTTGTAAAGTTTACAACATTCGAGGTAACTAAGAAAAGAACATAAATATAGTGTGTGATATCATAACATGAATATACTGTGTGATATCATAACATGAATATAGTGTGTGATATCATAACATATTATTGAACAGAGATTACCAAATTCGGAAAACATAATCTAAGATCCTTCAGATATTCTTCAAGTGTGTTACCGGTATTCATTAATTGATTACATTTATAAACGTTTGCCCTGGAAATGTAATAATGAGGTATACAAATTTGTCTTTCATCTTGAAAATAAGAACACGACAGAAGATAGTGACATTCATCACCTATTTATTGCGATTGACAGAGTGTAGAGTATCTTTCGTTATTGGAAATATTAGCCCAAATACCAGTTTCAACAGGAAACCTATGCTTTGCTGTTCTAAACTTAATTATGTTTTAGATATTTTTGGTAATGAGAAATATATCTTTTCTAAATCCAGACTAGTTTTAAATAACCTGTAATTAAGACCTTTAGATGACGTATTGATATTGGCTACCAAAACTTGTCTGTATTGATCTTTAAGTCGTAGTTCTACCATTTAACCATTTAACTGACACAAAACTTTGATTTCTCCATACGTAGCTAAACCCAACATCATCTAATATAGATCTTACTTCTAGTATCCACTTATTGTCATAGGAATTATCACAAAAATGTTTGTATAAGAGAGAATACATATGATAAGACATTTTTTCTTCGCTAACTAATCTGGACCAATAGTTTATGTTGCGAATTTTTTAATGTTAATAATTAAGGACAAGTTCACCGTATACCATATATAGAGAGATACATTGTTTGACACTCAGTATACTTCTAAGGAAAGAAAGATGAGTTTAGTTTTTCAACTATATCTGATCTTACAAATCCCCAAATTTGACAAGCATATGTTAAAATCGGTACAATGGTCTGATCGAACAGTTTTAGCTGACAAACAATAGTAAATCTGAATTGTGTATAAGCTTTTTAAGTAAATACATATTTTTTATTAGCAATAGATACTAGATTTTTCAGGCCTTTGGTGAACGTTCCATTCTTGTAAAATGTATAGGGTTAAGTATTTATATTCATCTATAACATCAATATAGGCATTTATTATCCTAAATTTGCATGTGTGATCTTTTTTGAACCAAACACAATAATGTTTGTTTTCCTCGTATTGATTGTAAGTTTCCAGTTATCGCAATATTTGCTAAACATATCCAAAATATTTCAAGTCAGCAGGATTATCTGTAACAAGTACAGTCTCATCAGCGTATAAAAGCAACATAACATTTAACATATTTACAAAATCAGTATGCTTGGAACTTACATCACAGCTTATACACCCATTTACTAATAAAAATGATCCTAGGTCATTTAGGAATAAGGAGAACAATAATGGAGATAAAGTTCCTCCTTGTCTTACACTTTTTTTTCAGGAGAAAAAGCCGGAAAATTCATTATTTACACATACACATGATTCGATATCATTATAAATACTTAATGTAACATTAAAACACTTTCCCCTAACGCCTATCAAATACAACTTATGTCATAATCCAGCACTCGATATATTATCAAAGGCACTTTTAAAATCAACAAAACTACCCCCGAAATATTATTTTTGTAATGTCTAATAAATTCAATAAGGCTATACAAAAGAAAGATATTGTCTATCATGGAATAGCCTTTCCTGAATCCAGCTTGAGTATCAGACAGTAATTTATTATCATCAAGGACTTTAGATAATCTTAAATTTAATATAGCGTAAAAACTTTACCAAAGCAAAAAAAAAAAAAAAAACTAAAAAAAAAAAACACACTGAAACTAAAGAACTAAAGTAATAAGTCTATAATTGGATGTATTGGTTTCGTCACCTTTATTTTTATAAACTGGCACAATAACATCTTTTGGTCAAAATTATATTGAAAAGTTTTACATACACATTTAACATTTCAGCAATTGAGCTTTTTACATATTCATTCAAAATATTATCAATTGAACTTGCTTTATTAATTTTTAGATAGTTAACAATTTTTAATATTTCTTCAGTTGTAATTCAGACAAGAGTAATTGACAACATCCGCCGCTTGCACCGTTTCGGGGATTATTTGCTCGTCACTATATGTGTCCACTGAGATTATCTCTTTAAAGTATTCAAAACATTCTTGCAATACGATACTTTGAATAGGTCATTTATTGCCGACATTATTTATCATATTCCAGTATATTTTTGAATCATTTGATTGTAAAGTGCGTATTTTCATTCGCAATGATTTTTTTATAACGAAAGTAATAATTTACAGGAGTTTTCTTATACTCTCTACTAACTGTTAGGATATTAGCTTTGCTCACTGCAGTTTTTCTACTTTCGTGAAACTTTCCTATACAAGTGGTAATGTTTTCTGATTTTCATGCATTCATTGCCAAACCATGGCTTAGAGTCAATTTATTTATTGCGTACATTTACAGAACTGTCCCCATTATGTCCTTTATCAGAAAATGTCAGTGCAGCAGAGCTAATAAAAATGGTACTTATATCGTTGACGATTCTATTCACATCGTCTCGTGTTATATTATTGTTATTTATAAGTTCCTGCAATTCAAAGTCGATACAATTTAGATTTTGAACATTTATATTCGCCAGGAATTAATTTTTTCTTCTTGAATCCCACAATCTTCTACTTCTATTTTTTGTGATAGAATCGTCTAGTACATGTAGCTGATTACTTCTATTTTTTGTGATAGAATCATCTAGTACATGTAGCTGATTACATCGAATTTGGTATGCTAAAGCACAGTAAATATCTGAAAACAAAGATTAAAATTAAGCACTTCAATATTTTTAACAATTGGAAGCCACGTAAAGTCATTACTATAACCACTTAGGCTCTTGTCACCGGATGTGCATTTTCCAACTCTCCTGTGTACACCCAACATTTTGTTGCAAATGTACATATTATTATTTATTAAAAAAAAGTCAATAAATGCATACCATACCTATTTCTATTTCTGTCTTGTGAGTGTCGGACCTGGGATATACCATATTTGTCTGAACGCTTGGTCTCTCTATGTACTTTATTGTATCATTATCGAGACTGAATATTTCAGCTTGGTTTGCACGGCAAGCGGCTAGTTACGTTTCGATTAAACCTATTTGTGTAACGTTTAGTCAAAATAATTTTTCTCGATTGCTTTGATATTTCTCGCAAATCAGATAAATGTAATCACATTGGTCATAAATTCACTTCACGAATACGTATATGATTATGTTCAACATAATTATGAAGTAATTGCAGAACTTGTGACTTTGAGATATACCTAGCCCAGGACTTTTAGTCCTTGTTAACTTAACAATAAGTATAAAACTGTGCATAAATCAAAATGTCTACCGTTATACAGGAATAAAACATAATGTTATTGTCGTTATGAGAATATTATCAAGAAAATATACTTCTTTGTCAACTTTCATTGCCACATTTGATGTCTAAAAAAGAACTACACGGTATTTTCAACATCAGTTTTCCTATAGATGAAATCTGTATACAACGTACAAATATAATTGCAATTAACCGTTTAGAAAGAAATCAAGTATTAAACTATGTATATCGCGATCAGTCAAGTACAAACTATATATATCGTGATCAGTCAAGTAGTCAAGTACAAACTATGTATATCGTGATCAGTCAAGTATTAAACTATGTATATCGTGATCAGTCAAGTACAAATTATGTATATTGTGATCAGTTAAGTATTAAACTAATTATATCGTGATCAGTCAAGTACAAACTATTTATTGTTACGGAATTATGTATATGGAATCTATAATGTGCTTAAACTTTTGGCCTATGACTCTACTTTAAAGTTGTGTCAAATAGTGAGTCATATTTAAGTTGGGTTTAGTTGTACTATTAATAAAATAAGAACATGTTTACTGACCTTTTGTTCAAGGTCAGAGTTGTTTACTGTATCTGGGGTACATTTTCATTAATAGACGGATTTAGTATTGCATTCTGGGTCATAATATGATACGTTTCCTGTTGTGAAATGTGCCATTTGCAAGTTGTATAAAAGACCTAGAAATACGAATTAATTTCATTCCATTTTAGATCTTGAGTTGAAAAGAATTTTTTTTATGATCAGCTTTTGGAATCCAGATTGTTTGAAATAATAGCCGTGCTGCTCTAATACCATGCTGTTTAGATGATTCGAAAGGAACTATTTATTGGACCATTCATAAGAGCTACCTGTAGTTATATTTAGGACTTTCTCGGATGCCTCTGAATTTCTTAAAGATGATCTGGATTATATTATCGTTGGAACATCATGACAGTCCAGACTCATTCATTCGGAACCAGCATTCTTTCGGAACATTCGTTCATTACGAAGACTCATTCTTTCGGAACATTCGTTCATTACGAAGATTCATTAACTTGGAACATTCATTCATTTGGAACAGTTTATAGTTTCTATATATACAGGACTTTTGATTATGAGACTAATAATTGTTGGATTATTTGGATTTTAATACACGAAACTGTAATGTATTTTGATTTTCACATTAATTATTTAAAATAAATTGTTTGTTGATTTTTTTACAAACATTGTTGATTTCACTTTCTTTTTGTTACCTTTGTTCGAGCCATAGGATCGTAACAGTATATCGTGATAAATCAAGTATTAAACTATGTATTTCGTGATCAGTCAAGTACAAACTATGTATATCGTGAGCAGTCAAGTATTAAACTATATATATCGTGAGCAGTCAAGTACTAACTATGTATATCGTGATCAGTCAAGTACAAAGTATGTATATCGTGATCAGTCAAGTACAAAGTATGTATATCGTGATCAGTCAAGTACAAACTATGTATATCGGGATCAGTCATGTACAAACTATGTATATCGTGATCAGTCAAGTACAAACTATGTATATCGTGATCAGTCAATTATTAAACTATGTATATCGTGATCAGTCAAGTACAAATTATGTATATCGTGATCAGTCAAGTATAAACTATGTATATCGTGATCAGTCATGTACAAACTATGTATATCGTGATCAGTCAAGTACAAACTATGTATATCGTGATCAGTTAAGTATTAAACTATGTATATCTCAGTCAAGTATTAAACTATGTATATCGTGATCAGTCAAGTATTAAACTATGTATATCGTGATCAGTCAAGAACTAACTATGTATATCGGGATCAGTCAAGTATTAAACTATGTATATCGTGATCAGTAAAGTACAAAGTATGTATATTGGGATCAGTCAAGTATTAAACTATGTTTATCGTGATCAGTCAAGTACAAAGTATGAATATCGGGATCAGTCAAGTATTAAACTATGTATATCGTGATCAGTCAAGTACAAACTATGTATGTTGTGATCAGTCAAGTATTAAACTATGCGTATCGTGATCAGTCAAGTATTAAACTATGTATATCGTGACCAGTCTAGTTTTAAACTATGTATATTGTGATCAGTCAAGTACAAACTATGTATATCGTGATCAGTCAAGTATTAAACTATGTATATCGTGATCAGTCAAGTATTAAACTATGTATATCGTGATCAGTCAAGTACAAACTATGTATATCGTGATCAGTCAAGTATTAAACTATGTATAACGTGATCAGTCAAATACAAACTATGTATATTGTGATCAGTCAAGTATTAAACTATGTATATCGTGATTAGTCAAGTACAAACTATGTATATCGTGATCAGTCGAGTACAAACTATGTATATCGTGATCTGTCAAGTAAAAACTATGTATATCGTGATCAGTCAGGCACACCAATATGGAGGCTTTGCTTTTAAATGACACAAAACGACAGCGCAAATTAGCTTCTTAAAAGTTTTACTAAATACTTGGATTTCGTCCAAACATAATTGTATAAGCCTGGATCTAATTAACGTTGTGCTCGATTATAAATATTTTTCAGATATGGTATTCCCTTTAAGACAGAAACATTGCGGCAAGAGTTCTAGTTTACGGCATTAGTATATATTACATGTTTGTGCGGAAAAAAAATTCTCTCTCTTCTGCGCCCGAAAACGTATGCAATCGAAACTAACTGCACAAATTTGTCGGCGTTTGTGTTGTTTTAGTTTAATTTCGTTGTGTGGAAGTTAGAAATTCGTTGCCCCTCAGATCGATTCACTGAATCATTAAGAAGGGAACCGCATTTGTCTGAACAATGAAACCCTCTCAGTTGAAAAGCAACACAAAAGATGGCCTGTCGCTGACATGAACTTATCCACAAAATCTTTCAAAATACACACTGATTAAGACATATTTACAAAATGTGTATGGTTGACGTCGTTTGTTGCTTTGTAAATCCGGTTATTAATAATAAATATTCAGTGATAACTCACAGGTTTGTGTAAACACGCATAAATTAACAAATCACTGATTTACTTTTTGATGTGCGAAATTTTTTATGGTCTGTAAGTATGAATGTATTTGCAGTTTTTCTTATCAAATGATTGGCCAATATTATATTTTTCTAGCTGATCGTTAATCACAACTATTTATCTGTCGCAACAATTTGGGTTCCAAGTAACTAATCAAACTTCTCAACAATAGTATTTGTGTCAAATTCAAGAATTCATTGTAATTGTTCAAGTCAGTAAAGGCAACTTGCACATGAGACTGGATGCAAATAAAAAGAGTACTTTGGGGATACTTCCGTTAGAATTACATTAAATTTCGTTTTCAAAAAGCCCACGAGTTTGAGGTTTAGAATTTTGGTCTTGTTTGGCCCCTGCCTAAGATTTTGCTCTTCTAGAGACTGTGAATACTTTGTGTACATTAGTCATTATATCTTTGTAAAGTACTAAAATATACCAGTAACTAGCTACACGATAAAATCCTCTCGAGTCAGAAAAAGGCAGTGCATTGATTTGGTTTGGTGTTTTACGGCACAGCAACACAGGTAGGTTATTTACTTCAGAGACACTTGGAGTAAAGCCCCTTCCCCAAGAACACACCACGGTAGCCGGCCCGGGCTTATCTAACGGTAGAATTCGAATTCGCACCCTTTCTGTCGAGAGTTCGGCACTCTAACCACTGAACATTTGACCGAGTATGTTGATAATCAATCAAAATCAGTATCACCAGGAACTTTCCTTACTTTCCGTTCTTGTTCGTTTCTTTTTTTCTTTTTCTTTGAATGGAACCGTGGAGAGAGACTTCTGAGTATGTCTTCTGAGTGAAGAATTATTAGTCAAAAGGAGCGAAGAAGAAGAACCGGGTGAAACAAAAGTGTAAAAAAAAATCTTTTTTGATTAGCACTTAAACTAATATTAGCTTTTCGCTGTCAATAAGACAAGCTCCTGTATCATATGACCTAATTATCTATTGAGTAAGTTGAACTAAATAGGAAAATTATAGTTGCATGTATTCTTTAATAAAAATAAACTGTTTACTGTGATTTTTTATTTTTACTATCCTACTGGTATATTAAACGTTGAGCGTTATAATTCATTTTCTGCCTTTATACAGGTCAGTTCTGGGCGCTTTGTATGTATATATGTACGTCAGCACAATACTGGCTATATGGTTCCGATTAAAAGTTATGTTCTAAAAATGTAAACATAAAGAATTACAGCATATTAAATGATGGAAGATAAAGCCTTCCAAATAAATGCAAGTAAAGAGTAATAAAATATAAATTATAAACAACGTCAAGATATTACAATTCTGTAAAATGTATATCAAATGAAAGCTAAAGGTAAAAAGTATAAAATCCTTACAATTTACGGTTAAAATTGGTTAAATTTAACCGCATCCCCTCAAAAAATCCAATATTTTATTTGGCGGTACATCATCACAAAGTTTCTTAATCGATTTCGCATCAAAACGCTTCTATCGCACAGGGTTGAAGTCGATACACCAAACAAGCTGTGCTCCTGTCGGTAGGCATCGGCTCGAAGTTCACCCTTCAGGAGGTATGCACGAGTCAGGTATGTGTGTCATATTCGCCATGGGCACAATACCCCCTCATCTCTATGATTTTTTGTTTTGTATGAGGGATGCAAATCTCCAATGATGGGTTTGGTGTTCCGAAGCTTATTTGTGGAATTTACCTTTTACCAAGTGTATCGAATATGCCGATTTCTTTTGCAACCAAAGGAATGCTCATAAAGGATGTTGTTAGAATTCCGACACCAAAATATTTCCATGGATTGTGGTGATTTAACATTATAGTTAGAGATGGTAAAAACAGAAGCTTTCGACACGGTTGCTACTATAATCACACGCAGTCTTCGTAAACAAAAGTCTGAGCACTTGTTTAATAATTAAGGTAATCTATGTTATCTTTGAAGAATTGGTCATGTCGAGTTTAGATCATTAATGGAATGCTGATATTAATAGCAGTGCCAAATATAAAAAATATTAATATTAATACGGTAGTTTAATAAAAAAAATTTAAGGAAAGTTTTAAAAATTAAAAGTATGTATGTATTTATGTATGTATGTATGTATGTATGTATGTATGTATGTATGTATGTATGTATGGATGGATGGATGTATGTATTAGGCGACTTGCTTTATATTCAATTTATTTTGAACGACGGAAGAATAGGGATATTTAGAAAAAATCCAAACAAACAATTATATTAATTTTAATTTAAAAAGTGAAGCAAAAAAATATTGATTACCTGAACGAAGTCTTCAAAGTTGATCTTCGTGTAAACGGATTTTTAAAATAAACAAATTTTCGTTTCATATCTTCTTTTAGAATCTGATGTACATCATTTTCAGGGTCCACATTATTTCCCGAGTTGACATCCGTGACATGTTCTTTTTCGTGAGAAGAATAAGGTCTTGATTTAATAGGCGAATGTTTTCCCTCGATATCATCCTCAGCTGTTTTTGTCTAATTTTCTTTTTTTCTGTCAAATGAAAGTATACGAATAGCATCTTCCTTGCTACCCATCGTGTTTTCCAGAAAGGTGAATCAGGCAGATCGCAAAACCACAAACGCTCACCTTTCCCCCTAGGTCCAATTCATCGCGCAAATACTAACAGAATGGATGCACATATATCGTGAAACAATAGACTGGGTGAAGCACACGAACATATAAATAATAAATCACTCTACCGTGCAGTAGAATAATCCTTGAAAGACATAAGGGTAATACGTTTCCTGGATAACTTGTACTCAACTTGTACTCCAATGAATGCTTATTGTTGCGTACTATGATAAATTCCACAATTACTCCAATATTTTTTCCATGAATATGTTTGCTATAGATTTCTTTGCTTTAGTTACATTTCTTTATCTTGATATACTCGTCCTAAGAGCCCCTAGCGTGTGAATGGCGCAGGAGGTGCAGATAGGATGTCACATGATACAGATGACCTCCATCCCATAATATGACAATAATGAATATTCTATCAATAATTATCATCGAGTGAATATTATTTAAATTGAGCCAATTATAAAATCTTGTAGAGTGGGGGTTTTTTTGGTGCTTTTTTGTGGTGGTGGTGGTGGGAATCATACGAAATATGATGCACATGTTCCTTACCGTCATGATTTTACAGGTTTTAAGTCTGGGTATCATATCTGTTTTTGATCTTCTTTTTCCCCCGACAGTAAAGACTTTTGCTGTAAAATATTGACATATCCAAAGCATAGTTTCAACACTGCTAAAATAAATCCGATCTTCAAATGCCATGAATATTTTTAATTGACTCAAGAAATTTTATTGAGGAAAAATGTCCTTTAAACATAGAGAATACAGCACATCCCCAACCACCCCCACGAGAGCTGACCATGACTAAATGCTTTACTTGCGGTCATAAAGATCAAACGACCGAATTGTTTAATGCAATAGTATCAGACACAATTTATTTGCAAGTAAATGTTTAACTGAACCAGTACAGGGAGATTATTTTTTTTGTTTGTTTTTTTTTTCAATTATTACTATTTTATTCCATTTTTCTTCATGCCTTTCTTTTTTTTCCCCCTTTTTGCCAGGTTTCTTACAAATATCGTCAATACATTAGCGGTGTTTAAGTACAAAATTAACTATGAAACATTTTCATGTAGCAATAGACCATACATGTAGAAACTGAAGAAGCAAGACAAAACTTCGAACAACAAAACATGGAAATGATAAACTAAAATATGACCATGATCAGTTGAGTCTAAACATAGATATTTCCGAGGTGTTGGTGTTCACCGACCATACATAAATAAATGCCTTGTTTCCGATGACCATTGGTGGTAGTCATGGTGCATGTCTTGTTTCAATGACCAAAGGTGGTACTACATGCCTTGTTTCTATGACCATTGGTGGTACTAATGATATATGCCTTGTTTTCGATGACCATTGGTGGTACTCATGATACATGTCAGGGCTTAATAAGTGTAAAGTGTCTGGATTTATGTTTATATCTGGAGTAATGTTTGTTATTATTATTGCTAGTAGTAGTGGTATTATTATTATTATTAGTAGTAGTAGTAGTAGTAGCAGTAGTGGTAGTATTCCTCTCTTGTACAGACAACTGACTGCATTTTGGGTGTGGTTTTTTTTTTTGTTTTTTTTTTCTCTCGAGATAGGACCACTTTCAGTGACCTTAGAACTTCAGGACCTTCCACTGTATTCTTGCTGTTCCGTTATTATCATCATTATCCTATCCACGTGACTTCTTATTCGCGTTTTTTTAAATTCTTCAGTCGTCAAATAAGTAAAATGACATTTTAGCGTCAACGACCTTTCAAAATCGTATTATATCCTCATTAAATGTGTCCAACTCAGCCGGATTCCTTAAATGACATCTTCGATATTTTCCGATATTGTCTGAATTTCTCTAGCTTTTATTTTCATGTCATTCTTGATGCTCAAAAGCTTATTGTTGAATAGTTTATATGTATAATTGTTGTTGGATATTTGACAATCCCCATATTTATACCTTATGTAAACCTAACGCCATTAATGTTTGAATCATGGTCCTGTTCTAAATTCTATGAGAATTTCATTAATTTGTTTCTGTGATATACTCAAAGACCATCTCTAGGCTTTCAAGACCCCTCGATCTGTCCTGGTAATGTTCGTCAGCTGAATAGCTTGTGTAGTTACCCACTATCTTTAAATAATCAATTTAAGTGTCTTTATTCCTTATTCATAAGTCACAGTATTCCTTATTCATAAGTCACAGTATTCCTTATTCATAAGTCACTGTATTCCTTATTCATAATTCACAGTAGTCCTTGTTCATCAGTCACAGTATTCCTTATTCATAAGTCATAGTATTCCTTATTCATCAGCCGCAATATTTCTTATTCATCAGGTAAAAAAAATTTTTGCGAATACTTTACTATGTTCGGAAATTAATACTGCAGGAAATCGATTGAAAGAAGGAAAGCCAGTCCCTTGATCTCGAAATATCATCATTAGACTCTCTGGACAACACGGGAAAAGAGAACACTGACAATGATATATTTTTTACTTCCTCCTTCGTAAGCAAGCAATCTCTCCCGAGACTTTGTATCAAAGGAATCTCTACCAATAATTTAAGCATATAATTTCAAGGCCTTTTTCTGGTTGGTGAAAACATTCGGTTTACTCGTGTTCAGATTCTCAACCTCAGAAATTCCGATTTATTTGAAATAAATTCTCAAGAAATCTGGGAAATAAATGCTATATTATGATTTTAAGGACAGAAATATTGCAACACACACACACACACACACATCGTATTTTTCTGAATTATATTTATCATTGAAACTACCAGAGCTAAAGAGTCAGTAAATCATCTCCTCAAATGAAAGAATATTACCTTGTCTGATTCGTTATTTATGGGATAAAGTCGATGGTAAAATTAGGGATGACGAAACCAATTACATATAGGTGCATACTCTGCTTCGTGCAACATATCGAATCTGATGGCAAGATCATACTCAAACAATTAAAACTCAAAATTCCAGTTAATATATCTTTTAGAATCCCCCCAACCCCAATAATTTTTGTTCAATATATAAAACATGGTAAGTATGAGTTGAATAAAGTTATACATTACTAATTTCTGTGAAACCTATAACGTTACAATGTCGGAGTCATTGATCCAAAGTACATGACACCGACTCTCCACCTTATTAGTATTTCTTGTTAAAATTAAAATGCGGAACAAAATCAAAACAATCACGAAAAATTATTTATTTCTTGTACAAAGAGAATAAAAATAATTTTTTAAAAATGCTGAAAATGACTTAAGGTACCAACTACTGTAACCTAATTATAGGTACTTGGATCTAACTTCACCTACTATCATAGCAGGTGTGTATGTATGATAATTAATTTTTAGTGTTATAGCTTTGTTTTAGGACTTTGTGTATTGAATTATTCGTATAATCTCTTTTTTATACAGTGCTAAACATTTTTGTGAGTTGTGTATATGCCAAACTCAGGACAGAGCCTTAAAAAACTTAAAATAAAATAAACTTTTTGATAATGATGTATGTATATATTAGCGTTTAACGGCTCGTCAGTACAATAATGGCTATATGGTGCCAATAAAAAGTATTGTTTTAAGAGTGTAAAAATGAAGAATTGTCCAAAAACCTTTTGGAAGAAAAACCATGCAAAACAAACGTAAACACGAAGTAGCACAATATAAAAGGTAAAGCTGTTATAATTCTGTAAAATGTATATAAAATAAAATATAAAGGGAAAATCATATAAAATATTTTGAATGTAGGGTCAAAATTTACTACGTCAACCGCATTCTCTCAAAGGTCAAAGATATTCATGTGTGGTGCAAAAATGAAACATGCAAAATGAACGCTTAATAAAGCAGTATTTTCTTTTACATATTATACTTTGAGAGCAGTTAATGTTAGTACTTCAAGAATAATTTATGTCAACAGTAGCAGCCAATGAATGAATCTATAAACCTAGACCGAATCGTGGTAGGTGGATGGGTACGGTTGGTGGTGGGTGGATGGGTACGGGTTGGTTGTGGGTGGATGGGTACGGGTTGGTGGTGGGTGGTATTATGGACAGGGATGTGCAGCCCAGGGTTCCAAGAGGCACCAAATCATGTACTGCAGGAATTTAAGTTTACGTACCTATTCGTGTACAAGTCAGCAAATTAGATGCTGATCTACATAAGTTACTATGACCATAGAGTGTTAATAGTTATACAAACAAAATCCCATGTTCAAGCTAATGTGCAAAGTCTATAATTTGTCCACATGGTTTAAATGGAGTGAGATGCACACTTCGAAGTAATAAACCCGAAAGTCCTGGTTAAGGGCATATTTATGTACTGAGAATAAGAGATAAGCATCCAATCATTTACTTGGAATTTATTGAGGAAACACCTATTGATGTAGCAGCAGGATAAGAAAATGGGCCCAACTGGGCGGGCATCTCTAGATACCATTAGAGATGAAGTATCCCCACCCACTCCACCCATGGGGGTGGGGGTGGGTGGGGATAGAATGCTTTTGCAAAAGTCAAAATTAAGTTTTGGTATGCCATCTCATAAAAATGATACTCAAACAGATCAATAAATTCTCATTGGATTCTTGACGACCATGGGTCCTTGTATTAAATATTACCACAATTCAAGGTAATTATGTGTGTAATATACAATTGTTCTTTTAAATTCATAAAAATGTACTGTTTAAAATTTTTTTATAATTCTAAATTATTGACCTAAATCTGAGTATATTATTTTATTGGAATATAAAGAGTCTAAAGACGCGGCGTAAGTAAATTTTTACTGACTGAATGATTGTTGGGACGGACTTTTTCTAATTATTCTCGAAAGAAGGAGAACATGTATAAAAAAAATTGTACCTGAAGAGAGGAAACTTTGATATATACTTGTTGAGAATATTTGGAATGCTACCATAAGGAATAAAGTGCACGATAGAGGAAAGTAACAACAAATTTTAAGTATTATACAGAAAGGAAATCGATTAAAAAAACTTCGAAACAAGAAGAAAATGTATTTGTTTTACAAATCTTTTTTATTTTTTTGTACCTAAAGAGAGGAAATTTTTATATATACTTGTCGAGAATATCTGGAATCCCACCTTAAGGGAGAAAGTAACAATGAATGTCAGCTATTTTACAGAAAGGAAAATCAATTTAAAGAAACTTCGCAACCAAGTCAGAAAAACAAATGAAATTTATGCATATTATTTCTTTTAAAAAATCCATTTTATGACATGAAAATAAAAGAGATAGCATGAAAGTAAGCAGTTGCTTGATCTTTCAGATCATCTGCGTGCGTACATCCAACATACCACGTTTCAAACTATATAGCAAGAAAGGGACTACTAACAGGGGGAACCAATCTACAAATGAATATGATGGAAAATTTAATCTTTTCAATAAAAAATAAGTCAAAGTCGTTTATGGCTGTTATCATTGACTAAAAGCAGAGTAAATAAAAGTCGGAAATACAACACACGGCAATGTTGGGAACATAGCCATATCACCCTGACCTACAAAGTCTCGTTATGTAACGCCGTTTCCGAGAGCGTGATTTCGTAATGTTGAATGGTCAGCACTCCCATATTGTCAGTATTTCTTGAAATGGCACTTAATATTAGGCGGGCCTGATGTTCAGTACAAAGATTTGCGGTCACCTTTTCTATTAATATTTCTGACACCTGAGAAGTTTGAACCAACGTAATAGATTCGATTGCACGTGGTAGCTGTGGAAGAACCCTGGGCTGTAGGGAGCAGCATTTAGGTAATACAAAATCAACAGCGACACACCAGCCCAGTTTAACAGGGTGCATGCTACTTACTTTTGCGAATTGCTGAGTTTGGTGAAAGGTAAACATTACCATGTGGTTTTCTGCATTCATTAATTTACGTGCATTTACAATGAGATCACATGACACAGGATTGCAAATTACCAATGAAAGGGTCTGTTATTACCACCATATTACCAAGAGGTTATACGGTCAAGAAACGGTAGCAAGCTCAAAGGCAAATGTATTCCTGCATCTTCAAAAACTTTAAAATAAAACGTTGCCGATGATATGTAGCTACATTTTCCAAAGAGCGTATCATCAGAGTTACAAAAATCTAAACATCAATTGGTCTCGGTGACGTAGAATAGGCTCGATGTGCCCTTACAAAAATCTAAACATCAATTGGTCTCGGTGACGTAGAATAGGCTCGATGTGCCCTTACAAAAATCTAAGCATCAATTGGTCTCGGTGACGTAGAATAGGTTCGATGTGCCCTTACAAAAATCTAAACATTAATTGGTCTCGGTGAGGTAGAATAGGCTCGATGTGCCCTTATAGAAGAGGTGACTAATGGAGGCAAAGTGGCTAAGTAGTTAGCGTGCCAGATTCTCTAGCCATCGGATCAGCTCAGGTCGGCTACCGTAGTGTGTCCTTGAGCAAGGCACTTCATTCCAATTCCCTCGACACTAAATAACCTACTTGTGTTGCTGTGCTGTAAGACACGATCCAAATCAAACATTTCATTAAGCTCGTTTTGTCCTTATAAATGTCTGCACTTAATATTAGCCATGAAACACATTCATCTACTTAAGTTTGATTAAGTTTGATTTTGATGCACGAGAAATGGACTTTTGTTCTGTTTTTTTTCTGTTTTTTTTTTTTTTTTTTTTTTCTTTGTTTGTTTTCTCAGTGAAAGTAAGTTAGCCATACTGATTCACTGATATTTGTTCCATATTTCCAATACCATGTAACTTACCATAGCCTTTCCAGCTCTATTTTTATTTGGTCAGAAACATTTATACCATGAGCTCTGTTGCATCATAAATCTCAGTGAAGAAAAATAGCTCCCTAAGAAATTGATCGATGGCATAAAGGATCTGTTGTACCTGCAAAATGACTGCTCTGTGTTATTAATTGAAAATGTTCTCATATGCTATCAATATAGTGCTTTTGAATGATACTGATGTAAGCATGTAAGTATGGCGATGGTATGACATAAACGGTTTCGTATTAAATTATTATCGATTTAATTCATGATCATTAATTTATTCATTTGCAGGAACATTTGCAGGAATTCTAAATTATATTCTGTAGTCAGTGCAATTGCATAATTATTCTGCTCATAGCTATAGCTACCTTGATCGCTCATATCCCCCAATCGAAAACAGTGTCAATATTCAATAAACCCATTAACTTGTTTTCCATACTCAAGCTATTTAAAATCTGAATACTTTAAATTTAACGAGCCCCCTGGATAGATCTAAGCAATTGTAATATACGAATCCGTCAATAAATGTTAATAGTGTATCTGCGAGGAACTATTTTGTGTGCTGCGGATGAATGAGACCATGGGATTCATTAGATGTCTATTATCGCGGGAACAATAACTAGTTAATTGCAATCACTCATTTTATTGTGCCTCGCATGGTTCGAATTCAATCAAGAAAAGATACAAATAAACATTGATTATTTAGTGATAGAAAAATAGTAATTGAAGAATAGTGATGGTTTTCCTTTTATTCTCACCATTGGAGATAATGCAAAGCGAAGGTGTTTCCTAATTTTGGACGTAAGTGCACCAGTTGACGAATACGTTATTGTGCCATCTTTTTCTTTTAGCAGGACGCTTATGCACAAAAAATTGAAGTGGAACCTGTATAATGCGGTTATGAATGAGACAAAATATCAGCATTAGGTAGGGATACAAAATACTCTGTGGTCGGTTTAGACAGATTCTGCTTTAAATGTGCAGATACCGATTTTGTAATGCCTATTTCTGTTTTGTCTACCTCAGAGGGACAATCTGGAGATCAGACAGAAATAGGTATGGTCCGTCAAATAACTAAGGTCAGTGTGTTGTGTGTGTATATATATATATATATATATATATATATATATATATATATATATATATATATATATATATATATATATATATATATATATATATCACTTCATCGGTTCAGTTATATAACACTGCATCGATTCAGTTGCATGTGGATATTAACACAGGAAGTGAGCAAGAGAAATAATTAATAACCAAATGAAAACATTCACACCGAAGTCTTTGAAAGCAGAATGAGAGAATTTGATCAACAGGGTAAGCCGGGAATGTTAACAAAATTCTAAGAAATGTAGTCACTGGTGCATTACTCACTGAGTCATATGGCCACCATTATGTTTACTCAGCATGAAACATGGCAATACAATATTGAACCCTTCAACCCTAGAAATATGTAAAATGTAGTTCCTGTTACTCCAGCGTTCAGCAGTATTAAGCTGAGACAAATTTAATACCTTTTAAAATAATTTGTACATAGCATTACATATAGGTTATGCAACAAGGATACCAATCGTTATTTGTGTCTTGTGCGCCCTCAACTTGCGAAAAGTGTAGGCCAGACTTCGCTTTCATGAAGCTTCTTGATCTTTCTGTGAAATTGCTATGAAGTGAAATTTAGGGTCAATATCTCAAAGACCACCCCACCCCACCCCCAAAACAAAAAGAAGACCCCACACAAAAACCTCCAACAGTTTGTTTCAAAAAACAGTTCGAGTCGAATCATCTTATCGCAGTTTACAGATAATAAGTATGCAAAATTTTGGTTGAGATTTTATGAAAGAGGACCTAGATATGCCGGCACATAAGGTGCTGACAGAACAGAGTCCTGGTAATTCAACTAAAATTATAGAAAGAACAGTTTTGACTTTTTCTGCATGCACCTTATCCGACCACAGATCTGAGTCTACCCTGAACGCGCTCTATATACCCTAAAATTCGATCATAAAAAATTACTTTTTAGAGTCTGACATGATGAGTGTCTTCATGCACAGATTTCATGACCACAAATAGGTTTATTCTTACTTATTACTTACTTACAAAAAAGTTCTCAGATCTTGTTACACGTATTTCATGCCCACATCACCATAGAAAATAGGTTAATTTTTATTTACAAAAATAAAAGGTCTGAGATCTTCTTACTCAAATTTTATAACCACAAATAGGTTAATTCATGACCACATGTGTGTGTGTGTGTGTGTGTGTGTGTGTGTGTGTGTGACCTTAGTGCGGGAGAACTTCATAACTCTGAATGTTTACTTATTCTCAGCTATCGCGTATTTATTTCAACTCCCAAAACGACAATTTTGTTTTCTCAGCTAACACGTATGTATTTCAACTCGCAAAACGACAATTTTGTTTTCTCAGCTAAAGCGTATGTATTTCAACTCGCAAAACGAAAATTTTGTTTTCTCAGCTAACGCGTATGTATTTCAACTCGCAAAACAACAATTTTGTTTACAGCTCATAAAATACAAATCCACATCTTTGGTCTGAAAAAATCTGCTTTATAGACTTTTTCTGCCGTTGTATTAATTATTTGAAGATGATCTGGTTCCTGACTTTCGTTCAAATGGCAAATGGTCCTTTATGGAACATGGTCAAAAATTTGGAGAGTTATGTGACAACTACGGTTCATCGAAAACGACGCCCCGTGCCAGGTTTGGCTCAAAACAACAACAGGGTTAATTGAGTAATATACATTTTAATGTGTGTATGCATTATGGTTTACTGCAAGTCAGCACAACACTGGATATATGCTCCGATTAAAAGTTCAGTTATAAAATGTAAATTTACAAAATTGCGCAACAACAAAAAAATGTTGGAAGACAAACTCCTCAAAATAAAAGTTAAAATGGAGTACTACAAAATAAAAGATAACAGGTAAAGATGTAAAACTCTGTAAACCGTAAATCAGATTAAAGATACAGGTAAAGATGTAAAACTCTGTAAACCGTAAATCAGATTTAAGATACAGGTAAAGATGTAAAACTCTGTAAACCGTAAATCAAATTAAAGATACAGGTAAAGATGTAAAACTCTGTAAACCGTAAATCAGATTAAAGATACAGGTAAAGATGTAAAACTCTGTAAACCGTAAATCAGATTAAAGATACAGGTAAAGATGTAAAACTCTGTAAACCGTAAATCAGATTAAAGATACAGGTAAAAAATATAAACGACTTAAAAATATAGAGTAAAAATTCAACCGCATTCCATCAAAAAGTCAAATATTTTCTCTGCCTGTACATCACCATAAAGTTCCTTAATGAGTTCACACACACACAGAATAAGAAAAAAAAAAAACAAAAAAAAAACAAAAAAACAAACAAACAAACAACCCCTCCCCAACACACACACACACACACACACACACACACACACACACACACACACACACACACACACACAAGACTAACAATAAAACCTTCTGTCAGTGCACACTGGCAGGGTATACACTCGGATCGAGGTTCACCTTTCAGCAGGAATGTACGAGTCAGGTATGTGTGTCCTATACGTGATAGATACAAATATCACATCATCTCTGCGATTTTTTCTATATGAGAGATGCCACTCTCCAATGATGTGTTTGATGCTACGAAGTTTTCATTCCATACATTTTGTCAAGTATATAGAACATGATGGCTTAAAAAATATACTATCTGAAGTCAATATGCCACCATTCGGATAGCAGTGGCTGCTTTATCTGTCCCTTCATTACCCTTTAAACCAATGCAACTAGACAGACAGTATACTTTTTCCACATTGTATTAGCTAATTATATTTCTGTACAATCTGGGATATCGAGTTTTCAATTTAGTTCAAAGATTTGAGTATGGCCGTAATTTCTGCGGTAATAATGGAGCCTTTTCCCGTTTACCGGCTTGAGACTGTGCTCTAGAGTGTTCCAACGGCAGCTCCAACCTTGTCTTCATCTTTCGAACTGTTTGTATGCAAGGACGTATGGCCACGATAGGAGGCTCCAATTTCACTGATTTTGCGCTGAAAAACGAGAGGATTTGTCGATGGCTTTTTGAACTGGCAAAGATAAAAATATTATTTTGGGGTGTTTTGATAACTGGTAATTTGGGAACATACAATTTTGCATTATATGCAGTGGTGCAAGTAAGCCGGTACGGTCAGGTACGCCGTACCGTTAAGACATTTATTGCCGGTACGGTCGTACGGGAAAGACGGGGTCGGGATATGGAGGGGGGTGGGAGTCGGTACCGTACCGGTAAGAGTTAAAATCTACTTGCACCACTGAGTATATACAACATTGATATTTGCTGCTTCTCGGTGCAGACGAATTCGTATGCCCAAAAGGGGAATGAAAGTTGGTTCAGAGGGTATCGGTTTAGTATATAGGCCTGGATATTACATCATAGAAAGTTGGTTCAGAGGGTATACTGTTTAGTATATAGGCCTGGATACTACAGAGGGTATACGGTTTAGTATATAGGCCTGGATACTACAGAGGGTATACCGTTTAGTATATAAGGCTGGATACTACAGAGGGTATACGGTTTAGTATATAGGCCTGGATACTACAGAGGGTATACGGTTTAGTATATAGGCCTGGATACTACAGAGGGTATACGGTTTAGTATATAGGCCTGGATACTACAGAGGGTATACGGTTTAGTATATAGGCCTGGATACTACATCATATTTGGGATTAGATAGGTTAGAAGATAATTGGTAGTGTACTGATGAGCCAGTTTCGTTCGTATGAGAAAAAGTGATGGTTTATTTTGCTTCAACATAGAGGTTATCTGAAGAGAAAGTCCTAAATGCTTCCAGACAAAGTCTAAGTCCCTGAGTGTTTATCGGATCAAGCATCTGCGGGTCAGATTTACAGGCTGGTGCGTATTCAGTCGAGTCATAGTCAAGTTTAGATCTTACTAACGACCTGTTCAACCGGGACAAGACCTTCCGGTCTGCTCCCCAAGCTGTGTTTGCCATGACTCATATTAAATCCATTTTGTTTTACATTTGTCTCTGATATACCTAATATGTAGAAAGAAAGTTAGTTTACGGTTAAAAATAAAGTCATACAAATTTGGTTTCCTCCACAACAGTGGTAAGAGAACCGTCAATATAGAGTTTTGGGTCATCATTAATTCAATATAATCGGCAAAAAGTTTTAGAAAATTTGAACCCGTTTTATTGTACTTCATACTTACATTTATTTAGAAGGGTTTATCTTCCTGATGTTTGTGTACAGTTCTTCATATTTTACATTTTTCGAACTTTACCTTTAACTGGTACCATATAGCCACTATTGTGCTGCGGTGCCGTAAAACACACTACATACAGCCAAACATACTACCAAGTTCTGAACTCTTTTGAGTCATATCTGTAGCTGACGTTCAGTAGTATGTATACTCTATGATTTATAGCAGATCGAAAAGTCTACATATAATGAGCACTCAGTTCTTGTATTAAGGGATTTCACTATGTTGTTAATTTTGATGTTGACAAGAGTGACTGACAATATGCTGCCATGAGATACACCTATATCCCTAGGATAGCTTTATAAAAGGATGGTACCTACCTTAACTCTGAAATTTATATTTTTTAAAAAAAGTATATAAAGCTATATAGGCGGCCCCCTAAACCTACGTAGAATAGGTCATTCATTATGCCGTACGTACTTCCACGTGGTGTCAAAAGCTTTCTCCAAGTTAATAAAAAAGGCAACTATATGTTCTTTCTTTTATGAAAGCTTCTTTACCAATGCCGCAAGTCTGACAAGTCTGACAAGATGGTCAGTTGTGCTTCTCTGGGGTCTGAATCCAAGTTAAAGGTCCGATAGTAGTTTGTTGGACTGAAGATATCAGATGAGCCTGTCAGTTATCATTCGTTCCATGATTTTGCAAATACAGCTTATCAGTGATATGAGACAATGGAAAGGATGGTATAGTCTTTTGCAGGGTTGGGTACTGGTATCATTGTTGGTTTTTGTTATAGAGGTAGGAAGTGGCCAGTGTCCCAGATTTTATTGAACATTTTTAGTAGTGTATTGAAAGTTGTATCAGACAAGTGTATCAAAAGTTGATAGTTGATATCATCTTGTCCTGCTGAAGTGTCATGGGATCCATCAAGAGAATTCTGTAGTTTTATTGTAATTTTCAGAGTCAGCAGATTTGAAATTTAAAGGAACCTTTTTTATTTTCAAGATTTGTACATGGCATAAGTTTTCACAATAGTTCTTTTGTGAGGAGTTGTTTTTTATTTTACTTTTCGCCCAGTGTATTGGAAGTTTCTGGTAAGGTCGTGACCATTACATCAGATTTCTTTAAGTGTTTGATACAGCTGTTTTATTTTTGCCCGCGGTTTTCTGGACCATATTTCATTATGATTTAAGAGAGGAATGAGAGTTCAACCTAGACACAAATGACCTCCGTGTTTTCCTCTTGCTTTCTCTAATGGTACGACGAGCTTTAGCTTGGTATATCTGGTATTTATTCAGCTGTTCAGTTTTGTATTGGGATTGAAGTTTTCAAGGGCCTTGTTCCATTCCCTGGTGGTGTCTTTGCAAGTCACATAAAACCATGGTTTGTTGACAAGTTTACGAATCGCTGAATGTTTTGGTATTTTATCCCCAGCGACATCATGGAGTATCTTTGTCAATAAGGGCCTTGGATCCACTACGTTGTCGAAACGATCAACTGTCAAATTTTGATTCGGAGAGGGACAGAAATATTTCCTAATGTGCTTTGTTCAATTTGTATCTCTGCAATGGCCCTTGGGGCTTGGGAGTATTGCTTCCTAAGTATAATGGAAGTGATCACTACCACAGAGGTCGTGACCAACTTCCCGCGAGAAGTCAATAAAAGACATGGATCACAGATGGTCAGATCTAAGAACTAGTAGGGTCATGTGGCAGATGGTCAGATCTAAGAACTTGTAGGGTCATGTGGCAGAATGGATGTAGGTATACGACTTATCAGCAAAACATCCAAAACGAAGAGATTGCGTTTTTAACAAAATCTTCTATTTTCTTATCTCTCTCGTTGGTGTCTTAGCAGCCCCAAAGTGTACAGTGGCCATTAAGGTCGCCAGGTAGAACAAATGGTGCTTGTATCTTTTCGATTAAATGGTCAGGATCAGATTGAGTGATTAGAGTGCTTGAAGGGAGATGTAATGAGCAAAGTATAAGAGTCTTGTATATAGACATTCGAACGGCTATGGCATGCATTAAAGTATTGAGATTAATTTGGCTGTGATGAGTTTTTGTTATTTATGATGATAGCCACTACTTCAGAGACCTTATCAGTATTTCTTGAATAGTTTCTGCACGTCATGAAATTGTTTAGATCAGATCTATCATTTTCTGTTAATAAGTTCCCTGAAGGCAGACAGTTATTGTGTCATGTTCTTTAAGTAGAATTCTTGTTTCTTTAATATTTGCATTTAAACCTGGGCAACTATATCGTAGACGTGGTGGAAGTACTGGGCTTCAGGATAGTTTCCCTGGCGCGGTGTCAGAGGGCTATTCAGTGTTCATACTTTCTAGATTTCCAAACGTATTGAAGAGGTTCATAGGATCATTAGATCCTTTCGTAAGTCTATCTGATTCTTTAATTCACTCGTTATTCGGGTTGGAGCATGGACACTGAGTGCTCATTATATGTTTCTCGCTAGTAGAACTGGGTTTCTTATGTGTCACACTGTTACTATGGCCACTGGGATCAGTGTTTTCCTGCTCTTTTCGTGGGATGGATCTATCCAGTTTTTCTCTTGTAGCGTTGGGTTTATTATTTGTCATAATGTTAGATGGACTAGTTGCCATTTCTGCTTCACTCTTGATCTGAGTGGATGCTTGCACAAAATTGGGAAGTGTCAAAACTGTAAACTTGGACTCGTCTTTTGGCCAGGTAATGTCTGTCTAGGTACAGCCAATTTATGGAGGATTTCTTCTCCACCTTAGCTGCGCTGGCATATGATTTTGCAGGCAGTGATTATTAACGTTGTGGCTTCCACAAAACATGTCGATCTCAGGGAAGCTCAGGCTTTTATCATGCTTTACCCGTTCTATTAACTTGGTTTGATTCCACTTAGAGCAATCTCTTGAGTAAGAGAAGTTGTCGCCTTGGCAATTCACACAAGAGATCTTCCCTTTGCATCATGATACATCGTAACCCTTCCGCCCACATCTGCAGCCATCTTTATAGTTGCCATATTTCTGGCAGTTAAAGCACCGCAAAGTATTATGGCTGAAAGGATCGACTGGGATATTCAACAGTCCAGCTTTGATCGATTGTAGGCAAAATACATCCCAGTGATAATCTCTTTTTGTTTAAAAGTTAGGTCCATTTGGGATAAAACAGAACCAACTGATAGGCATATCGTGCAGACGGGCATCTTATGATGACATTGCAAGATTGTGCCAAGTTAACATTAGAAATTTCGCGACGTATTGTTGTCAGCAGCTTTTATTTTTGAATTATTTAGTTCTTATTTTGTCAGTGACGAAGACAAACTATAGTAATTTATAAGGCTCATCTGGTTTTTTTTCTTAATTGGCACGTTTTATTGTCCTCTCCGAACATACCACGCCATAGCAAATCTCCCGCTGCATCATAAAGAAACAAACCTGTCACACTATTATCTTTTGCTCGTGAGTATTAAGTCCAAATATAAAAGAAAAGAAAATCTAATTTTAATTTGTACCTTGAATAAATATTCTAAGTGAATGAAAATTTATACCAAAATTGTATTCAAATCTACTGCACAATTGTAAGGATCTGGGGAATTACTTTCAAACTTTCGCGTCTGTAGTTTGAGTAACGAGAGTCGCCACTATGGATATAGTCGTGACGTCACTAAGTCAACTTCAGTCTTTCGCTGATACGTTGGTCTACTGATTCGCTGTTGCAATAAAAGTTGCTGTGGCATTGTTGAAAACAATAGTCACATAGAACAAAGATGTAAAACACTATATAGTAAATAATGAAGGTAAATTTTAATTATGGAGATACCCGAGGAAACAGCTTATACGGTTGTCAAATTGGTGCAGCCTAGACAGGCAACCTTCCCCCTTTTCACAATGGCATGATAAATAACTATTACAAATTCGTTACGTACACTCAAAAGTTTATGAAGATACTGCGGAACTTTGACATGTACTTTTAATATGAAATCAAATTATATATCAATTTGTATCTCCAAACTTACTAAAATCTACAAAAACTTCGAGCCACTGTCAACCGACTTGTCACTTAACTTGAATGGGCTTAACAACTGCACGATACGGACTATTTCTTTTCAGGTGAAGAGCTTATACAAATGGCGACATCCTATGTATTTCTATACATTTCACATTTATTAAAACATGTTTATCATAAACAATTCGTTTTCTTTTAACTGTCTTTGCCAATACTCTGAAAAAGAAGTTTATTTCGTTCTTTTCCTTGAAAACTGATCAGCACGACTTCGACGTGAAGATTATCATCAGTTTTCTCGATGCAGTGAACCACGGCTCACGTTGACAATTATGTACTAATTATTGTTGCGGAAGCTGTTTGGGGTTGGCTGCTCGGCATGCATTAAAGTTTCCTGACAGATAGATTATTGTGTGAAATAAGATATGTAAAATTATTGCTTCTGGTAAAAGGGAATATCGACATATTCAATTAGACAATTAACCGATTTACAGAACAGGAAATTAGCATGTCAATACTAAGCTTTGCGTCTTGAGAGTGGTTGAAATGGGGTTAAATCTTTGTGATGTTTGCTGGAGCTGGAGCTATGCAGGGGGAAATAACTCCCGACCTTGACACTTAGTAATAGCCCATTCTTATTTTGGTTGATCAAAGAAGTGTTCATTCTCATTGTAAATTATTTGATGAAAACAGTATGCTCTCATCCTCTGTTGTGTCTAGTAAGCACATACTCTTATGCTTGTCGCGAAATACTTTGACACAGAGATGAACAAAGTACAAGGAAATCGATACGAAGAAACTAAAATCATACTATTTGGAATATGAATAAGACATTTTCATTGTTAATATTACATATGGTGGATGTAAAAGGGTATGGGTGTTCTAGGGCTGAAGGCCCCTCTCTTTCCCTCACCTTTGCCCTTTAAACCTTACACCATTTTGATCCCTCCCTTCCTCCATCGTCAGGGACCTAT
Source organism: Margaritifera margaritifera (assembly GCA_029931535.1). NCBI lineage: Eukaryota > Metazoa > Mollusca > Bivalvia > Unionida > Margaritiferidae > Margaritifera > Margaritifera margaritifera. The sequence continues at coordinate 635,888 of JAQPZY010001360.1, forward strand.
TTGATCCACATCTGGTTATGGTGCAAAACCCAAACAGGGTAATGCTAGAGGACGCCAGGACATCCTTTTTATTTCATTCGAGTTTTTGCTGTGTATTTTGGGCTGTTTTTATTTTTAAAAATAAAGAGAACTATTTTTCTCAACTTCACGGAAGTGTTACGACTCCAGGTCTTAAAAAGTATGGAACAGAAAGAATATGAAACCAACAATGTAAGTAATATCAACAAGCAATTTATTTCCCTATAATACAAAGTGACATTTCAAGAGATACTTACAATATTGTGAATCAAATTAAAAATAATTCTAAATGTACTAATCACAAGTCCAAAAATATAGAATGTTCCGAATGAGTTACAATAGTCTTGAATATCCTGATATAACATAATGATACAATCCAGAATGTCTTTGAATGAGTTCATAAAAGTCCAAAGTAATGTATTAACTCAAAAGTCAATGAGCACTTTAGTAATTCCAATGAATATATTAAGTAAATAATTCCTCTCAAATTATATCTGATTTGAACGGCACAAACTTTACAATCTGATCTCAAATGGATTCCCACAGGATGATCTAAAGTAGGAATTAATTATTTGTTTACCAAATCTCTATTTATACACATTTTTGCTTGACATATATCATAACAGTTTGTTAAGCAATAAAATGGAAAAATCCAGTCTAACTCTCAACAAGACTGGCCTTGAACTTAAATGCTTGTAAACATTCTGTTTACAAGCGACCAGAATCTAAAGTACAACTTACCTTCATGGACAAGATTTAAACGCACATCATAGAATAAATATACATAACACCTCATAAAGATAAAGAAATATTTGTGCAGTAAAGCTTTTTCTTTCTTTTACATATTTGTCAAATATGCATAAGATACTATAATAATCAAAATTACATTGGAAGATGTCTTATGAATGACACTCAGTTGAATTACACAAAATATACACAAAATAAAGCAATACAGTACTTCTATACACGTGAGAATGCATCTGCAATCACTGAGTCGATTGAAAAATTTCCGAATGGTTTCAAAGTGATCTTCCCAGGTGTCGTTGTAGATAATGACGTTATCGATGTACGCGTCACAATTATTTACACCAGAGGTTAACATGTTCATAAGACGTTGGAATGTTGCCCGATAACTTTTCGTTTGAAAGGGCATCACTTTATACTGATAAAGTCCATCTGGAGTTGCAAATGCCAAAATTTCTTTTGCTATTTGCGTGAATGGAATTTGCCAAAATCCTTTTAAAAGATCAAACTTGGTGACATATTTCGCATTCCCAATTTTGTCGATGCAATCATCTATTTTTGGCACTGAAAATGAATCCGTTTTGGTGACAGTATTGACTTTTCTATAGTCAGTACACATGCGGAATGCTGTCTGGTTTAGGCACAAGAATACATGGTGAACTCCAGTTACTTTTACTTGATTCTATAAAATAATTCTCCAGTAAATACTGAATTTCTTTTTTCAAATATTCCTGCGTGAGAGGATTCGTCCTATAAGGATGCTGTTTCAAAGGTGTAGAATCTACAATGTCAACGTCATGATAGATTTTATTTCTTCGTGTTGGAACATCAGGAAACAAGTGCTGATGCTTATGTAATAGCTGTTTGAGTTCATTCCTTTCCTGTTGTTGTAGATGTGAAAGTTTCTGGTCCAGATTTTTTAATATGTCTGAATTCTGAAATTTGGTTAAACCAGAGTCACGACGGTTAGATTGCATTCCATCGTTTACATCTTCACTGTGTGGGACAGGTACAACTAAATTAATTGAATAATTAACTGTGTCATCTCTGTCAAAATACTCCTTTAACATAGTTATGTGACAAAGTTGTTTCTGTTTCCGCCTCCCAGGAGTTAATGATATAATTTCAGTCATTTACTTTCTTTTCAACTGTATAAGGACCATACAATTTAGCCCGAAGAGGATTTTGAGGTATGGGCAAGAGAGCCAGAACTTTATCACAAGGCTGAAAACTCCTTTGCTTTGTATTTCTGTCATACCTTAATTTCATTTGTGACTGAGTAGAATGAAGATTAGTTTTAACTACTTCACAAGCCTTTGACAACTTATATTTGAAATCAGAGACATAGTCAAAAAGACGAATCTTTGGATCTTCATTTGAAAGAAGTTTCTCTTTCAATAACTTCAATGGTCCACAGACAGTATGTCCAAAAACCAGTTTAAAAGGACTAAAACTCAATGATTCTTGAAGTGATTCCCTAACAACAAACAACAGCAAATGAACACCCTCATCTCAATCATTTCCTGTATCAAATCATATTCTTCAAAGTTTGATAAAATCTTTCCAAAGCCCTTTGACATTCAGGGCGATAAGCAGAAAATTTAAACTGTTGGATGCCTAATTCATGCATAACTTTTTGGAAAATTCCAGACATAAAATTTTATCTCTGATCAGACTGGACAGATTTGAGAAGGCCAACAAGTGTAAAAACTTAAACAAAGCTTTTACAATGGTTCTAGTTTTAATCGTTCTCAAAGGAATTGCCTCTGGATATCTTGTAGACGCACACATTATGGTCAACAAGTATTGGCTGCCTGACTTGGTCAAAGGTAAGGGATCAACACAGTCTACCATTATTTTACTAAATGGTTCGTCAAAAGCAGGAATAAGTTGCAGATGAGCTTTATGTTTCTACTGATTGGGTTTTCCTACAATCTGACAAGTGTGACAAGATCTACTGTATTTAGAAACATCACTTTTAAGATTCGGCCAATAAAAATAATTCATGATCGTGTGATAAGTGTTTCTGACTCCTAAATGACCAGCCAAGGGAGTTTCATGGGCTAGACTAAGAATTTCCTGTCGATATGACCTGTATACGCCAATTTGATAGCTCACTGACCACTCGTCACCAGCGGGTACCTCCGGTGGTCTCCATTTTCTCATAAGGACCCCATTTTTCACAAATTAACAATCTAGGACTTGTGTGGCTTCATTTTCACTAATAGCCCTCTGAAAAAAACAGAAGATCTCAAGATCTTGTTTCCTGTTCGACAACGAGTGATTGTCTTTTGTCATTCTAATTAGAATAGAGAGAATGGGTTGTAAAAAGAGGATCACTGTGATCAATACCTATTGGTTGATCAATACCAGGATAAAAGGTGACCGCGTCAAGAGACGGACCAATAAATGTGTCAGCTAAAGGAATAATTTCCTGATCAACATCATTCTCAAGAGCTATTTTTGCCATAGCTCTGGTAACTGCACAAACAGATACAAATCAGGGATTTCAATCTCAATAGGATCAACTCCTTGATCCAAACAAGGCTTGTCAGTTACAATTGGATTAACCACGACCTTATCTCCAGCTAGGTCATTGCCTAGTAACAAATGGATACCTTCTGTAGGCAAAGAAGTCACTGCCCCAACAGTCACAGGTCCGGAAACTAAGTCTGATGCCAAATTGACACAGTGGAGAGGAACATTACATAGCCGCACTTTACTCCCTGAATAAGAACACTTTAACTAGAAGAAGACTTCTTAGACAAAGGTAAAGTACCTGATAACAAAAGACTCTGAGAAGCTCCTGTGTCCCTTAATATTTTCATAGTGATCGGCTTTGCAGAATCACCAATAAGTGATATAGAACCTTCTGACATGAATGGTTCGTAAGTGTCCAAATTAGAATCAGACTGGTGTCTGTTTGGTCCAACAATTGTATTGCTTTCAATACTAGACGGTGGCCTTAACCTCTTCGCAATAAAAACACTTGGAATAGCTCTATCTTTATTCTCTTGCATTTATTTCAACCTGTAGCAATCAGAAATGACGTGCCATTTCTTGTTACAATAAGTGCATCTAGGAAGAGATAAGGATTTCTGATCAGTCTTATCAGATGTTTGATTTCAAACAGTTGTGCTGTTTTGAAATTAGAAGTACTCGTTTGAGACTTTTTTTTGTTTGTTTGTTTGTTTGTTTGTTTGTCTTTTTTTTACCAGAAAACTGCTGAGAGGAAGACTTGTTGACTGATGAAATTATGCGAATCAAGGAATAATCATCAACCATAGGAGCATCATTTTCCAAAGTTTCCACTTTTTGCTCATCAAGATAGGTCTTGACATCACTATGGAAGTACTTCTTGAACTCTTCAATTAATACGAGCTGTCTGAGGTTATCGTAATCTTGATCAACATTCTTGGCTGAGCACCACCTGCTATCAAATAGTTGTTCTTTTTCCCTTGCAAATCGACATGAGTTTGTCCAGTTTCTTCTCTACAATTCCTAAACTTTTGTCGATACGCCTCAGGTACCAACTCATAACCATTCCAGATGTACTCCTCAGCCACACCATAATCAGTGCTTTGTTGTACTGACAGTGAAGTTTAGACTTCACGAGCTTTGCCAATAAGTACACTTTGTAATAACAAAGTCCAATACTGTCTTGGCCATTTCAAGTTTTCAGCAATTTTCTCAAAGTGAAGAAAGTATTCATCTACTTCTTTTTCCTGAAAAGGGGGTACTAACCTACTATATCTGGTAACATCAAAACCTCTACTTGTGTGTAAAAAAAAAGGGGGGGGGGGAGTGCTGTGCCTGTCAGTTCTAATTCTTTTCATTTGTGTTGCATTTCTCTCTCTCTCTTTCTCTCTCTCACTCTCTCTCTCTCTCACTCTCTCTCTCTCTCTCTCTCTCTCTCTCTCTCTCTCTCTCTCTCTCTCTCTCTCTCTCTCTCTCTCTCTCTCTTTCTCTCTGCATCTCCATTTCCCTTTCCTCTTTCTGAAGCTGAAACTTTCGTAATTCTAATTATTTATGGATGTTTACCTGTAATTCCCTTAATTTCCTATCAAAACCAGATACAGACTTATCAATTAAACTCAAAGCACTATCCTCCAAAGTGTCCTTTCCCAGCAAATATGGAATTGAAATATTATTTACCTCTTGCTTTGTCATAGACTCTTTCGATTCAGAAAGATCATAATGTCTGGCGAGCTCAAGCAACTCGTCCTTTTTCATAGACTCTAACCATACCTGTGTAGGACTTGAAGCAAAGTTCTCAATCTTAGATGACATTGTGGATGCTTGCTGGTTTCAATAAAGATTTCTCAAATGCGTGAAATACAAATCTTTACCAGGGAAAATGAAAATGTCAAAACAAAGTCAATTTAAATTGTAATTTAAAGAAATTCATATCCCGGACAAGCCCCAGCTTATGTTACGACTCTATGGCCTAAAAATAAGTAACATAAAGAAAGTGAAACCAACACAATTAAGTAGAATCAACAAACAATTTATTTCTAGACAATTAAAGTGAAAATTCAAAAGACACGTAGAATAACGCGACTTAAAGTCCAAATAATCCTAACTGTCCTAATCACAAGTCCAGAAATATAGAATATTCCGAATGAATTCCAAAAGCCTTGAATGTCCTGATGCACCACAAGTCTTGACTGTCCTGAAGTATCACAAGTCTTGAATGTCCTGATGTACCACAATGATGTAATACGGAATGTTTTGAATGAATTTACATAAATCCCCAAATGTTGTCTATGAGCACTTTAGTATTTCCAATAAATATTTTAAATAAAAAATTTCTCTCTAAGTTTATCTTATTTCAACAACACAACTAAAATATATTCGTTACAGACTGATGTTTTAGAACCGATATTCTAGAATATTGATGAATTTGTTTACAAAATTCTGCATATAAATACACATGCCTACATGACCTATTTAACATCACAATATGAGTAATTCTAGAGGAAAAATACTTTGTGTACCTGACTTTTGTCACAACAAGACATGGAAATAACAGTCCAGCTGCTAAAAAAACTGGCCTTGACCTCAAATGCTATGTAAACATGTTGTTTATAAAATGACCATAATCTGACTAAAGTACAAACTACAATCATGGACACATATTATAAATTCAATATACATAACACTATTCCATCTGTTTTTTTTTTTTTATATAGCTGTAATTCACTTAATTTCCTATCTAAACCAGATACAGACTTCCCAATCAAACCCAAAGCACTATTATCCAAAATTTACTTTCCCACCAGATACTTAATCAAAATATTCCTTATCTCTTGCTTTGTTAAAGATGCTTTCGCTTCAGAAAGATCATAATGTCTGGCAAGCTCTAGCAACTCGTCCTTTTTCATAGACTCTACCCTTATATGGGTAGGATTTGAAACAAAGTTCTCAACACTAGATGACATTGTGAATGCTTCTTGGTTTCACTAAAGATTTCTCAAATGTGTGAAAAAAACATCTTTACCAGGGAGAATGAAAATTCCGAAACAAAATCAATTTATATTTTAAAGGCAATTTTTAATATCTCTGAAATGTTTTGAATAAATTCATATCCCGGACGAGCCCCCAATTCATGTTACGACTCTAGGTGCTAAAAAATATGTAACAAAAAGAAAATGAAATCAACAATGTAAGTAATATCAAGAAGCAATTTATTTCCCTATAATACAAAGTGACATTTCAAGAGATACTTCCAATATTGTGAATCAAATTCCAACGAATTCTAAATGTCCTAATCACAAGTCAAAAATATAGAATGTTCCGAATGAGTTCCAATAGTCTTGAATATCCTGATATAACACAATGATACAATCCA